>CM053621.1:24731310-24780844 GCA_028646535.1 Procyon lotor | reverse complement strand
CCCCGCCGCCGGAGTCGCTGCTGGAGCGGGCCCTGCTGAGCGAGCGCGACGAGCCCCGGGGCGGCGCGGGCCGGGCGCGCCGGCGGCCCCTGCGGCGGGGTGCGGACGCCGAGGACCGGGAGCGCCGCCGCCGCCGCCGCCGCCGCCGCCGCCTGGCCGCCCCGCCCGCCGCGCGGCCTCCTCTGCCCTGCGACGACGGCGCCGAGCGCGGGCTCGGGCTCTCCTTGCCCCGCGCGGGCGGCGTGGCTGCGCTGGCCTCCGCCTGGTCGCGGGCCCTGGGCGAGGGCGAGCTGGGCTTCTGACGGGGAAAGAGGCAGAGAGGGCACGGAGGGGGTGGAGAGGGGACGGAGGCACAGACAGAGACGGGCGGCCGAGACGCCCGCAGAGACAGAGAAAACCGAGGAAGTCGAGAGTCCAGAGCAGAGAGAGAAAGAGAGAGAGAGAGCGAGCGGGAGGAGAGAGAGCAGGGGAAGTTAGAGAAGCAGGGAGAAGAGACGGAGGCGGGCAGAGAGAGGAAAAGAGGAGAAACAGAGAGAGGACAGAACAAGAGAAGGAGCGAGGTCGAGGGTGAGAGAGCGGGCGGGTGGGGTGGGGGGAGAGAAGGAGAGGGGGCTTTCACCGGGCCCAGGCCGGGGGCTGCCAGTCCCGGAGCATCGCACACACGGTTCCCCGCGCCTGCCCTGCCTCTGCCTCTCCTGAGTGTCCACCTTCTGGCCTCAACAGTGCAGCTCATGCAAGGTTCTCGGCATGCAAAACACAAGAGGGACGGAGCGGTGGGGGGAGGGGGGCTGAAACGGAGGGGGCTCCAGGACGGGCACGGGGGGCTGGCATTGGCCCCCGATGGGACGGACGATCCCGGCAGAGAGTAGAGAGAGGGCGGGCACCGGGAGGCCGGGCCAGGGCCAGCCCCCCCAGGCCAGGCCCCCCAGCGCGTGGGGGGTGGGTGAGGGGATGGAGGGGGCACACGGCACACAGATGGGGTGGGGGCGGGGCGGGACAACTGAACTCAAAACTGAACCGAAGAAAGGGAGGAAAAACAGAAATAATAATAAAAAAAAAACAAACCAAAATCCACAAATGTCATTAGATACCAAAATCAAAAACAATGTCTGAACTCCTGGGGAACTGACATTTTTTTTCTGTTAATATTTTTCTTTCTTTGTTTTCCGGCCCTGCAGAGACCTGTGGAACTGTCAGTAGCACCCGACTGTCTTTCTGTTTCTCTCTTTTCTTTTTCTTTTTCTTTTTTTTTTTTTTTTAAAGTTCTGATTTTTTTTTTTAAGTCCCTCTTGGTTAACGTCCACTTACCAATAAAGTGGCACTTCCTCCTTTAGTAGGTAAGATGTGTAAGAGAAGGGAAAAGTGTGGTAGCGTAAGTTCATCATTAGATTCACAAAAATGCAAGAGAGATAGAGAGAGAGAGAGAAAAACGCAACCACCCCATTCTAGGCCGAGAGGAGGCCACGCCGCCTCTGGAAGAAGGATTGGCAGCACCCGGCTCCTCAGGCCTGAGCAGGCACCTCTGGGGTGACTGCCGGATAGAGATGTCAAATGTTTTTCCAAAAGTGCAGTTAGGACACAAGGGTTGGGATTCAGAAAACCAGAAAGGGAGCCTGGTACCATCAAAAGGGCCCTGGCTGGCCACCAGGGGTCTGAGAGCCTGCCACTACCTCGCTGAGTGACCCTGGCTAAGTCACTTTCCCATCCTTCCCCATCCACAAAACGAGAGGGCTGGGCTTTGCTTCCTGATGTCCCTTCCGGAGAAAATATTCCAGGATTCTCTGTGCACCCCTGACCACCCTCTCCATCCTCCTCCTCTCCTTGGGTTTCCCTCCGGTTAACAGCTGATTACACTCCTCTGGAAGTCTGTCCCCCACCCCCACCCCACCCCTATCCCACCCCCAATCACCAGCACCAACTTGACTTTGAGCACTCCCCGGCAGATTATTGTGTTGGGTTCAGCTCTGTAACCTCGGTTTTGGTCACAGAACTTGGCTTCTAGGAGGGCCTCGATGCCTTTCTGCTGAGGAAGGAATAAATAAATGCCTTTACAAGGGTCGGGGGCCAAACTAGGTCGTCCTAGAAGAAGGGTCGGATCTAGGCCAGGCTTTTTTGGCAGGCTCTTTGGATGAGAGAACAAACCAACTACCATCCCTCAGGGCACCGTGCTGCCAAGAGATTGGAAGGAGCATGGTTACCTCGGCACGGCCCTTGGTGCTTCCTGCAAGAGGCAGGGCGGTACCAAGGCCTTTCTGTGCAAGCCCCCATCCAGCCAGGGCTTGGGGGCGGAGCCAAGAAGTCATTCCCATTGGTGGAAAGGCACAGCCCGCTCGTGACTGGTGGCTGAAGCAGCCAATGAACGCTGGCCATAGCAGGGGCTGCATCTGTCCAGAGTCAAATGGGCCATGAAGGCCTCCTGGGAGAGCTTAGTGTCTCCCTCTGGGGCAGAGTGGATGTCATTGGATACTGAGATGCCCGCCTGCCCCCAAGCACCCCGACTCTCCTGATCACCAGCTCACCCCTCATCCTAGGCTAGAAGACATGGAAACTGGGCTGACTAGCCATGGCCCCCCGGAGATGGCAGTTCCCTTGTCAACAGACCTCACCAGGAGACCCTTGGCTCCCTTGACACATGTCCCCTCCACCCAGCAGGTGGCCCGTGCCTACAGCTCCCAAAGCCCCAGGACTAGGTTCTGTCATACAGTATCCTTTTCCCTCCAGAGGAAGCAAACGAGAAAGAAATCTCCAGGGTCTTCAAATTTCCAAGTTCTTTCTATGATGTCCGAGAGCGTAAAGTGAACAGATCCTAGGTGGGGGAGCGGGAGCCCTGGGAGCCCAGGCAGCCCAGGCATAGTGACCCATACATACCCAGGAAACACTGGACCCAGCCTTTAAGAAGCCCTTGCTTGCTACTGTGGTGGGCAGCAGCAGGCAGAATATTAAACTGGAGGTCAGGGCCTGGCTGTGAAGCCGGGCTCCAACCTAGTCTCTGGATCTACGCCACCTTCTCTGACTCCAGGAGAGGGGCCAGCAGTTGGGGAAGGAGACCGAGGGCCTTGATGTTCCTTCCCACAGACACCGTGGGGTCCTTTCTCCTTCCCACTGTGGGGCTGGGAGTGTGGCAGGAATGTTAGGAACAAAAAGGGTCTGGTTTGGGTGGATCCCCCCACCCCCACGTTGCTATCCTCTGCACCAGGCCCCCTGTGCTTCTCTGGACGCTTCCTGCCTAGTGTGCTTTGAAGTTGAACCCTCTCCCCTCCTTCAAGGCAATACCATAGCTTCAGATGATAGTAATTGGCGAAGTGGAACACCCTGGAATCGGCCCTGATGTGAGTCTGCGGTGAGAGCTCAAGGAAGTGACCTAACTCTTGGGGGCCTCAATTTTCCCATTGGTAAATTGGGGGTAACTGGGGTCTTTGCTGGGGGAGCCTGAATAGGGGTCGAGAGGTTCTTTAGAGAGCATCAGTGACTGACAGTCCCCTCACGGATGCACGGGGCCAGAGCAGTGCAGGAAGGTCTGGGCCAGGATGGCCCACGTGCCAGGGTGGTGGAGGATGGGAGGAAAGCACCGCTGGGCAGGGTGGCAGATGGCGCCTTCCCTGGGGGAAGATTTCTAGGGTCAGTCTCACACCCTTATCCACCCATCCCTTCCTTGAGAAAGGGTCACCATGATCCTGTCGGAGGGTGAGCCTCACCCTCAGCTTGGCTGGGTCTCGTTCTTCCCAGGAATTGAGGAAGATCCAAGTCCAAACACCACGGGATTTCATAGCTAGACAGGACCTTTGTGGCTAGGGACCTCCAAACATCTACGCCGTAAGTCTGCTCTTTGTGACTCCTGTCCCCTCTTCCTCTTCCCTGCCCTCACCCTCCCCACCCCCTCACAGCCTGGCTAATGCCTACGGGCCCTCAGCTCAAGACCACCTCCTCCAGGAAGCCTCCCCTGACCCTCACCCCGAGTCAGGTGCTTTCCTCTATGATCCTATAGACCCTTGCGCCTTCTTTCAATAGGGACTGTACCAGGCTGTGTTAGGGCCCGGCCTACAGTGGTGAGCAGAGCTCCTCATCCACGGTTCAGTTTTTCTAATTGTTCTGAGTCATTTTTGTCAGTCCCCTAGCCTGGCAGGTGGGGTCCTCAAACCCAGGTCCGCCTGCCCCTCACCAGGCATGGGTGCCCAGATGGGGCCTGGCAGGGAGGTGTGTGGGCGAACGAATGAATAAGTGAGTGCGCAAGACCTTGTCTGTCTTTGAGCCCGGCTTCTAGAAGGCTCTCTGCTCCTTGGTACCACCTGCTATCTGCTATCTTCTCTTATGCTTATGTAAGAAATCTTTGAGGGGAAAAGACGATGGAAAAGAGCAGCAAGAGACCGTGCGCTAGCCCAATCCTGGTATTTTTAAGGACAAGAACACCAAGCATCTGGGAGGCTTTACCCTTGCTCCCCCCGGGGCTCACACAACTATCCCCCTAACTCAGCATTTGACTATCCCGTTTCTGGGTCCTTGGTCACATCAGGTCCTCCCGGAAGACGGGGCCTCTACTCCTCCCATCAGGCTGGGATGGAGTCTCCCTGTGGGACCAACAGCGATTTCTCTCTCCCCGAACAACTAACAACTGCCTGTCTGCCTTCCCAACCCCACTCCCAGATGAGGAATGTTCTGAGTGGGGGAGCCCCTCACCACCTGCCCCTGGAGCCAACATGGGGCGGGGAGAGGATGGAGAGCTAGGTTTTCTCTTTCCAAAGCTGTGGATGGAGACCCACCAAAGCCTCACAAGGGCTGAGATGTCAGACTTCTGTAGTTACTCCCAGATGGGACAGGAAACAGCTTAAAGAGCAGGGATGGGGAGGCGGGTTCCCTGAGGACCTACTCCTGATGCGCCCTCAATGTGACTGCATGAGCACTGGGCTGGGAGTCGCAAGTCTCAGGACCTAGGCTCGGTTCTGCTCCAACACCTCGGGGAAACGGTGCCCCCTCCTGACTGTCCTTTCTGACTCCTTCTCTGCACATTAAGCTCCAATTCAGAAGACAGAAAGATGCTGGGGCGGGGGGAGCAGAGGGAGCCCCTTTCTGGGATGGGTAGTGGTCCAGGCAGGGGGAGGGTGAGCTGAGAGTCCCCCCATTCCCCAGATTGCCCTACAGAAACTTTGCTAAGTAGGCCACTTGCTCCTGGAAGTTCAACTACCATGACACCCCAAAGACAGAGCTGTGAGGTTCAGCCCTGAGGCCAGCTGCTGCCCCAAAGTATACGGCTCCATCCTAAAGTTCCACCTGCCACCGAGACAGGACCCTTGGGAGCCCAGCGGGCCCTGGAGGGTGGGGCAGGGCTCTTTCCTCAGGCTCGGCCTCAGCCAGAACTTCTTCCAGGATCTGGAGGCCAAGAGGCCTGGCACAGGTGCCTCCACCACTGCTCACTGCCCAAATGGACCCCAGGGGCTGGCAGGGGTGAGGGTCCGGGGGGCTTAGCAGCTACTCCAGACAACAGAAATCAAATTGGCTCAACCGCAGCATACAGTTCAGGAAGGGAACACAAACTTGGAATGCTAACCACACAGAAATGCATTCAGACAACAAAATGAGAAAGAGAGGGAGTGGAGGGGGCCGGAGGTGGGCAGGGTCGGGGTGGGAGAGGAAGAAGGAGGAGCAGGGCAGGTGGATGGGAAGGGAAAATGAACCAGAAAAGTTGTCGGGGTGGGGGGTGGTGAGACGGGGGCGGGGGGGGGGGGTGGGTAGTCAAGAAAACCAAACAACAAACCGGGAAACACAGCTTTGTAGCTCATTTGGAGAAAATGCAAGTTTACAAATGAGTAGTCACTAAAATAAAGAAAAGGGAGAGGGGGAGAAAACCAACCAGAGCGAGATCGAGAGAAAGAGAGAGAAAACCACATTCAAACCAAGCAGAGTGGCAGGGCTTATCTGGAGATGGGAGCGAGCGGGCGCCGGGCGCAACAGCTGAGCCGGGATACCTACCTTCTCAGTGGTCAGGGACAGGAATGCAATAATAAAAAAGAAAAGAAGGTCTCCGCATTGGGAATGCAGAAGGGGGGAAAGACAGTGACTCTAAGCTGTGCTCCCCTCGGGCACCAGCACCTGCGTAGCCACTGTGGCTTCTGGCCTAGTCCCAGGGATGGGAGGGGGCTCCTGCCCAGCGGTTCTGTCTGCTTTTTTTTTTTTTTTTTTTTTTTTAAACCCACAGGCTCCAATAAGCCAAGCTTTCCTTAACTCCTTAAACAACAGAAAACCTCCAGAGGGCATGCAGGAAGCAGCTGACGGAAGCATAACCAGAGGGTGGGCCAAGGAGAGGGGCTGGCAGCGTGGGGAGAGAGGCCCATGTTGGGGAGAGAGATGGAGAGAAAGAGATACAGAGACAGAGAGACACAGAGAGGTGGGGGGACAGAAGGAAACAGACAGACAGGCAGGGGATAGAGAGAGGTGGGCCCAGACGGAAAAAGGAGAGAAAAGCTGTTTCAACAAGGCAGAGTGGATAGATGGGTGAAGGTACTGATGCATTTAAAAGGGAAGGCAACCACACATTCGGTTGGAGGCCAGATCCTGTCTCCACCTTTACACTTTCCCGGGGCTTCTCCATCATTTTAGGAAGACTCATCCCTCTGGCCTTCTGGCTTCATCGTGGAAGAAAGGCCAAGAGGCCCCTTCCTGTTCTGACTGCCTCCCTCCATCTGTGGTCACTGCTCGTTCCAGGGGCAGGTAAGGGGGGAGGCCTGGGATGGGACAGGTACCTCTTCTTGGGGTCACCCCAGGCTTCCCATGTTGTGGTGACATTTGAGCCACAGGTAGAGGCCAGAGAGAGCCCATAAGGGTCTTGCTCAGGAACCTTCTCTGCCACTCTCACTGAATAGTGAAGCTTCCCTTTGACACTTCCAATGCCAGGGACAGGTGGAGCCAAGACAGGTGCCCTCCTTCTAAGTCCTTAAACGCTGCACGCCTTCTCTGGGACTTGGGCTCAGCATCTTACTTCTCTGTCCCAAATCGTGTGACCTCGAGCAGCCCCCTTCCCTCTCTGCCTCACTATTCCTGTGTGTGCCTAAACTGGGGGGGCTCAGGGTTCCCCGAGTGGCTGAAGTAGCCCTCATACAGAGTTGGGCTTGCTGAATGCTGGGCCCACCTATACCCTGGGCTCTGTGTCGGCAGACCCCAGTGCCAGGGACCTGCGAGATGGGAGCATGTCATCGACATCTGGAGGGGTTCTCCAGGGGGAAGGCAGGAGCTGAGACAACCAGCATCCACCTCCCGAATCCTCCTCCCCTTACCCGGGGTTCCCAGAGCGTGCTTTCCATTGACCACTCTCTCCACATGTTGGCCGTGGCTGGTGGTCTTGAGGTAAGAGGGCTGGAGTCTCCTTTGGGGTCTACCTCTAAAAAGCTGTGTGACCTTGAGCTGGGCACTTGACCTCTCTGAGCTGCAGGGAGCAGTAAATAGCAGAACCCAGAAATCCCTTTAGGGGGTTGCTCCCTGGCCCGGTGTAGAAAAAACACAGAGATGTGTTGGGAGCCAGCACCCGGCCCGGCCTCAGTCTCAAGATGAGGCTAGACTTGTTCTCTTGCCCAGGAGTGTCTGCCTTTGAACCCGTCACCTGGCTCAGCTCTTTCGGAGGTGTACAGCTCCCTCATCTCGGATCTGAGGCCTGGCACAGAAGGTGCTCAACAGTCGGCCTTTTCATGCCCAGTCATCTTATACTAGAGGGGACTGTGTGCTCACTGCCCTGGGGGGCTCCCCGGGTGAGCTGGCACAAGGCGCTCTTCCTCCCTGGGTCTCCCAGCTTCCCTCCAAGGTTTCGTATAGAGAGGGACACGGTGAAATGGTCTGGGGCACCTCTGTCCATTTAAAAGCTGAGGCAGTCCCAACCCATGCCCTGGGGTTCCGGAGAGGATTGGCTGCTGCTGCAGATTTGGCTTGGGAGTCACTTTTTAAGAGTTATCTTCCCTTTTAAATTCTGGTTACAAAGGAAAACAGAATAAGTATATAGAGATATGTATACGATTAATGTTCGCTTGAGATTCAAAACCCATCTCTGCATTAGGAGGAGAGGCTCCCACAGTAACACGCACAAAAGCAAAATTCTAGAACAACATAGAAGATAGGAAAAAAAAATGAAACCAGAGAGATAGTTTGCATTTCTGTACATTACCAAAGGAAATAAAAAGAAAATACAAACAAAAACAAAATGACAGGAAAAGTTACACAAACTTCCCCACCCACTTCCCTTGCGGACTAAACAAGAAATGGAATCACAATATTACCACGGTTCAAATGGGAGGCTAAAAAAACAAGCAAAAACATAGACGGGGTTAAAAATGGTGAGCTTTTCTTTTTTTTCGTTTGTTCTCTCTCTTTTTTTTTTTTAAAGGTCGTGTCCAAGAATACCCCCGCTTCCCTCCCCCTCCCCAGTACTTGTCCCCAAAGACATTTTTGGTAAATGGCTAAGTCTATGACCCTCCCGCCCCACCCCATCTCACCTCCCAGGAGGTGCAGGTGAGAGGCAGGTCCTGAGGTCCCAGATCTCGCAGGGCCCAAGGGCAGGGAGAGGATTTGGGGAGCATGCTTCGGGGTAACAAAGTGCTGTCTCCCAGGAAACTCCCAGGGCAGTGCCAAAATGGAATCCCATTCTTGGAGGGAGTCAGGATTTGGGTGCTGTTGAGAGGCGGCTTCCTCCCCAAGGCTGGAGGCTAGGCCGTCTTCCTTGATTGCTCTCTCCTGCGGTCTATGGAGACCTCACCCATTCTGTGGGTACGAGCCCAGGGCCCATGGTGGCTTATTGCTCAGGGAGGGGAGGGTACCAGAAATGGGATGGAGCCCACTACCAGCCCCGGGTGCCTTCTGTGCTTTTCCAGGAGGATGGGAAGCTCCCACGAGAAGGTTTTTGGGGCTCTGGCTCTGGGCCTTTGGTGGTAGGGGGATAGGTACACTCTCTCCTGGATTTTCCCAGATGGAGTAATTATCTCTGGGGCCTGTGGCACCAGTCCCTGTCCTGGCCTGCTACCTCTGTGTGTCCCCTCCCACCCCCAAGGCAGATCCTGGGACATGGATGTGATCTTCCCTATGTGGCCCAACCAGGCCCCTCGGAGCTCGGGAGCCTGGCACCCTGTCCAAGTGGTAAAGCCCTTAAACAAAAATTAACCTTGAGACCAAGAGCTTTTTGTCAGCTGCCTTTGTTTTTTCCTCCCTAAGGCCCTGGGAGTAAGGGTGTTTGAGAAAAGAAAGGGAGTGAAGGAAACAGCCAAAAATCAAAATGAAACTGACCAACACGGACATGTTTGCTGCTGAGACCTGAGGTCTGGGGAGGGGCAGCCCCCACCCTCCCTGCTGAGGCATCTGGGGCAGTTTGGGTCTGGTGGTGGGGGGGGACCTGCAGGCCCGCCCACCCCAAGTACCCTGTGCCCACCCCGTGCCAAGGCCAGTACTGCAGCCCCTTCTCCCTGAGGGGGCTCTATCCTGTACTCCAGGATCAATAGACAAAAGGGGACGTGGGCCTCCCCTGGGGCTCAGGAGAGCCCCCCCCACCCCCCAGTCCAGCCCATCCACCTGGGAAAGGTTGAGAAGCCTGTCCCTTTTACCAGCCCCTACCATCACCGCACCTGCTGGTGGGTCTCAAGGACTCTGTGCCCCTCCTGGAGGACGGGGAGGGACAGTTTTTGAGTGGTGTTGGTGTGGAGTCTCTGAGGGAGCAGTGGGTACACTGGCAGGCGCTTTAGGAAGGATGGGACATGGGGACATGGGAACCTGCAGGGTTGAGACATCTGTCCACGCGTGGGCAGTCCCTGGGAAAAGGGCAGACTCTCCTTGGAGCATGGACTTTAGAAAGGCAGCTCAGCGGCGGCTCTGAGACAGAGGGGAGGGCTCTGAGGGAGGGGGAGTGAGCCAGTGAGGGGCTTGGGGAGGGAGGGTGCTCAGAGAAGGGGAGAGGGTTTGGTGGGGAGAGGGAGACTCAGGGCTTAAGTGATGCCCAGGGGAGATCCTGTCTCTCGAATCCGGCTCCTGACTGCGACCCCTAGCATCGTCCATGCCCCTCCCACTCCAATATGCCTGCGGGGAGGGAGGCAGGAGACCCTGGGCTCTCCGGCTCCGTTCCCAGCCCGCAGAGAGCCGCCGGGGGCAAGCCCCCTCCGGCCGGCCGTTCGCCAAGCTCAAGGGTGGCCCAAGCCTGCAGGCCCCCCCTCCCCCTGACACTCGGTCCAGGTGGGCGCAACAACCAAGCATTCCAGGCTGCCCTCCGAGCCAGGAGGGGGAAGCGGCGCCTCCCTCCTGCGTTACACACTCGCCGCGCCCGACCCGGCGGTGCCGCCCCCCCTCCCCCAGCGCGGCGCAGCCCGCACGGCGCGGGAACCCTCTGCAAAGCGAAGCGTACGTACATCTGGGGGGCTGTGCGCCGAGCCGGGGCGGCCCCCGTGCGCTCCGCTCCGCTGTCTGTTGCCGCCGTTCTGCTGGGGCGACCCCCATCCGCTGCCGCCAGACGGGGAGGGCGACCGGCTCCCGCTGGACCGCTGGCTGCCTGTCTTCCGCCCGTCATCTCGATGCTTGGGGCTCAGCCTTGGGGGGAGGGGAGATGGGGGGAGCCGGCGTGGGACGCCCCCTCTGCAAGTGGAACCGCTGCCCCCGCACGAAGGGCAGCCCCTCACCCGCCCTCGCCCTTGCATTTAGAGAGCAAGGCCCTCGCCTGCACGTGGTCTCGATTTCCAGTTCAGGATCTGGGGCGTCTCTGGGCAGGCCTTCCTCGTCCGCTGCCGCTGCCGGGTGAGTGGGCACCTGCTCACTCCGGGTAGACTCCCCGCCCCCTTAGCCCCCCACTGCTGTTCTGTCCATCATCCTCTTCCCCAGCCCCCTCTCCAGCCCTCGGGAGTGTTCAATCTGCAAGAAAGCCGAGCCGAGCCTCCTCTGGAAGGCTCCCAGGGGCCCAGGACCTACCTGCTGGGTGATCTGGAAACGCTGTACCCGGAGGAGAGGGAGGGGCTCTGGGAGCTGCAGCTGCTGTGGCGATTGGACCTCCGACCTGGGGACTCCGTGTGTGGCCTGGGAGAGAAACCAGCCATATCTAAGCTCTGCCTGACCTCCCCAAGGGGGACCCCACCCTCTATAGTCTCCTACAGATATAGCCCCCCTAGTCTCGATGGGTCATTTGTGGGAATTAAGAAAAGGTGCTTTTTGTCTAGACAGCCCCGGTCCTCCAGACCTCACTGACCCCTCCGCTGGGGCTCCCGTGACTAGGGTGGAGGGATGTGGGGAGTAACAAGGACTGAGTTTGAAAGAACCCTGCAGTAGGAAGCAGGAGGCCTGGGTTCCTCTTTCCGCTCTGCTGCTGATTCACAAGGGCTCTTGGCTTCCTCTCTGGGTCTGAATTTTTCCACCCGGGCAGCGGGGACAAAATGAACTACCTCCAAGGGCCCACTTCTGTGATTCTAGAAGGTGAAGGGTTCTCACCTCTTCCTCTCTTTGTTCTTCTCCTTTCTTTTGCTCTTGGGGCTTCGAGATCTGCAGAAAGCGGAGGCTAAGGTGACAGCTCAGCCTGAGCCCGGCAGGGGGGCAGGAAGAGGGCTGTGCCTTGGTGTGAATCTGAGATTCGTTCCTGTCTGGGCCTGAGTCCCCAGCCCCAGCCCCGCTGGCGTGGACTTGCTCATAGCATCCCACTGCTTTCTTTCACTCAGCCAGGCCCTCTTCCTTCCTTCTCCTGTAGGCCTTGGCCCACAACCACTGCTGGGCTGGACCCCAGCTGCTGCTGCTCCTGGGGTGCCATGAGTGATGTGTCTGCCACCCCAGAAAGAAGGCTGACTCGTCCTTTCCTTCTGGAATCTGTCTTAGGACAGGCCCCTCTATAAGTCCTCGTGCTGGAGTGGCCCCTCCACACCTCGTTTGTGTCCCCTGGGTCCCAGGTCCCCTCGGATGGGGCTCTCCATGGCAGAGCCCAGACTTTCCTGCCTCTTTGCCCCCCTCAGACTGTGGCTCAGCTCAGGGCAGGCGCCCCAGGGGTTTAGGAAAGAAATACTTTCCCTTGGGCATGATCTCCCTGACATTTCAGTCCTCTGGATTCTCATCGAGGGTTGCCCCCAAAGTTTCCCATCCCACCCAATCCTGCCCCATACTGTCTCCTCCTACCCCCCTCTCTTTGGCATGCCCCACAGTCCTTCTCCTTTTATCTTTGACAAAAGGATTGAAAAGCTTCCTAGTAGAGGTCTCACTCCACCCCTGGTCCCTGTAGGCCCCTCAGCCCCACCTTCCCTGATGCCACCAGAATCCAGCTGGATCCTTCTAGTCCTGAACAGATAGATGCCTTCTTCTGACTGAATAGCGAGGTGGTGCTAAGAAACAACAGGATGTGTTTCTCACAGGAGCAGAGTGGGTGGGGGCAGGCCCAGGAGGCCAAAGATGTCAGTTCTAGAACTCGTCTTGCTTGCTTTGGGCCTCAGTCTCCCCATCTGGAGCTGGTCTAGCCCTAGGTCACCTCTAGGTCCTTCCCAGGACCCACGGGAGCCAGCCAGAGGATCTGTGCAGAGTGATAGTGACCACCAGGGGGCAGCAGGGGGTCGCAGCGGCCCGAAGAAGAGCAGAGGAAAGGAAGGGAAGGAAGGGGGGATGGGAAACTGGGGAATTTGGAGGGTCAGGATTAGGTGTTTATTTAGGATTCTACCCCACCTGGCAAGTGGTCTTGGGCAAAGTCCCTTTCCCTGCAATTTGGGGTCCTGATGCTTTTCCCTTCCTGACACCTCTATGAACGCACCCCTTGGATAACAGACCTGCTGTGTTGTCTAGAAGTTCTTAGGACCCCTGAGTCAAGGCTGACTCAGGGGACCAGTAAGTATTGCAAACAAGTGGCCTCCACCCTCCTCCCCCCGCCCTCCTTCCCCTGCTTGGCTCTGAGAAGCAGTCCGGGGGGGTGGGGTGGGGTGGGGGTGGGAGGAAGGATGGAGCCGGGGAAGACCCTCAGCATCCTCCTCCCATCATTGCTTCCCTTGGGCTTGGGTCCCTGCAGGGTGGCACCAGCCCCTGTCCACATCCTCGGCAGGGCATCGCTCACCTGTGTCGTCTCTTCCTCCGGGACCCGGAATCAGACCTGGAAGGCCACAAAAGAGTTCTCTTGAGTTCGTCTGGGGTGGCCTGGGGACACAAACCTGCCCAGCCACAGTCCTGGGCCCACAGAGGGGAGAGGGGGCCCCAGGGGAGGGAAGGTACCTGTCTCTGCGGTGTTTCTTCACACTCTTTTTCTTCTTGCGCAGGGGTGAGGAGCTCCCACAGCTGCGGACACAGGGGGGTGGGGGCTCTACTGAACTGCTGCCTGGGAGGGGTGGAGGCAGCTGGGCATGGGGAGTCTGGGCGCCCGGGGCATCTAGCTGAAGCCAGCTGCCCGTTGTACAAAGTGAACCGGGGCCCCCGAGGGTGGGTGACAGAGCCGCCTGTGTTGTCCCCTAGCCACCCTTCAGCCTCCTTGGCATCGAGAGGGCTGTTTTGCACCCACATGTCAGAGGATCCAATGGGGGGATTTCTGGCCTCCGTGGGGAAAGCTGGCACACTGGCAGTTTCCAGGGTCCAGGCCCTGCTCTGGCAGGCCTCCTGCCTCTGGGGGATGGCCTTGGAGTCTCGCCCACCCAGACATCCCCATCCCTGCCCCCGGCCCCTGCTGGCCTTTATCACTGACCTGCACTCGGAGTCCAGTCTCCTCTTTTTGCTGAGGGCCGGGGAGAGAAAAGGACAGACAGACAGTTGGGGCTCCAGATGTTTGCCAGGGTCCCATTAAGGACAGGTGAGGGGGACATACAGATGGGGAACCGCAGATGTGACCCAGCTAAACCCTTCCTCCCCAGGCCACTCATACTTGGTGTGGTGAGTGAGGGCAGGGCCGCTGGGGGAGGGAGGAAGGGGAACAGCGAGCAGAGGGACTGTCACCCAGGGGTCAGTGTGTCCAGTTTTGGGGTAGGGTGAGTGCCAATGAGGCGACTCGGTGAGGGGAGGGGGCTGGGTGCAGGGGTGAGACCCTGGCCAGTGAGAGGCCGTGAGGGGGCGCGATTCAGTAAAGGCAGAGGGGCTCTACGAGGGGCGGGGCTCCCAAATGCAGCGCTGGGGTCTCCTGCCTGCCTCTCCCGCCCCTCCTGCCCCTCCGCCCCCTCCGGCTCCCGGGGCTCTCACCGGCTTCTCCGGTGGCTGCCTCTCTTTTTCTTCTTTTTCTTGGGAGGGGGCGACGCCGAGCTGCTGGACCAGTGCTTGGTTCTGGGGGAGAGGGGGAGGAGGGGTGAGGGAGGAGGGGCGGCCCCCCCCCCCCCCCCCCCCCCCCCCCCCCCCCCCCCCCCCCCGGGGGGGGCCCCCCCCCCCCCCCCCCCCCCCCGCCGCCCTCTGCCAAGGCGGGCGCTGACCTGTACCCCCGGTGCCCGCGGTAGCAGGCGGCGGGGCAGTCGCAGTCCACCGGGCCGTCGTCCTCGTCCAAGGGCGCGTACTCCAGGCCCGGCTCCTCGCCCTCGAGCAGCCGCGGGGTCTCCACCACGCTGCCGGCGACAGAGACGCTCACCACCCGCGCTTGGGGCCCGGGCCTTCTGCCTGCCCCTTTCTCCACACGGCGCCCCGAGGCCTGGCCCCCGCAAGGTGGGCGGGGTGCGGCCCCGACCCCTAGAAGGTCAGGCGGGGATCTGGGTGACCCAAAGGGCTGCCTCCAAGGCAGGCCCCCGCCTCAGCGGTGCCCTCCCGCCTCACTTGGTCCTCACCCCTTCTCCCCTTACCGAGCCGCTACTTCCCATTTACGGCGCTCCTCTGTCCCGCCCCCCTTGCTCACATAGAGCCTCTTTCACCGACCCCTGCCCTGGAGCCCCACTGTCCTGCCCCTAGCCCCTTGTCCCTCGCTCAGCCCACTCCACTTCCGCAGCTCCCTTCCCTTCCTGAGCTCCCAGAGAGCCCATTCC
Source organism: Procyon lotor (assembly GCA_028646535.1). Classification (NCBI taxonomy): domain Eukaryota; kingdom Metazoa; phylum Chordata; class Mammalia; order Carnivora; family Procyonidae; genus Procyon; species Procyon lotor. Next base: position 24,765,953 of record CM053621.1, on the reverse strand, counting down.
GGTCACCTGGCTCCCCCTCTCTGGTGTCAGTCTTTCCCTAACCCGGGGCTTGCTGGCCTAGTCCTCCCCTCCCCCCCAGTATCCCCCTCCCCCCACCCCCAATATCCAGGTCCCTTAGCCCCCGCTGGCTGCCGCTCTGAAATATTCATGGCCTGTCCTCGCCCTCATCTCCACTGCCTCCGGAGGCCTGGCTGCTCTTCTCCGGCTGCCGGCTGTCATCAATCACTGCCTGGTGGCTGCGGCGCGAGCCCCAGGCCTCGGCCGCCTCCGAGGCTCCCCATCCATCTTGCTGAGCCCTCCCTGGCACTCAGCAGGGACCCGGTGGCCCGTCCCTGCTGCCCGCTCAGGAGCCCCCAGCCCCCTTCTGCCACAGATGCTCCCTGCGGGCACCTGGAGGAGGGATGCTTGCTTCCTAAAGGCAGCATGAGTTTCGGAGCTGCTCGAACCCTCATGGCACGCTGACCCTGAGTCCCTGTGTGACTTGGTACCTGTCCTGCCCCCTCTCCGAGCCTCTTCTCCGCAATGACTGGTGGCTGGTGGCTCTGTTGTGCGGCTGCTGGCAGAAAAGCCCAGAAGGGACCTTCCACAGGCCCCCCTCCAGGGCAAGGGCTCCGATGTGGGGGCCTCCCCACCTTCCCCTCTTCCTCTCTCGCTGGTTCAGACACTGCCCCTCCCAGATGGAGGCTCATCCCTCCCCTACCCTAGGGGTTCGGCACCCCTGCCCTCACTCCTGGGTGCCCTTCACCAGGCTCGTGCTTTCCGGGCCCAGAGCAGGGCAGGCCCGCGCGGGCACAGCCGTAAGGATAGGACACGAGCTTTGGATTCACTCAGATAGCCCTCAATCCGGGCATGACCGCGCTCGCCAAGTCTCCCCCTCCTCGTGGTTCTACAAGCAGAAAAAGAATATCCCCACTAAGGAGAGGATGAAGTAAGATTCTGTCTGTGAAGGTCCTGACACGAGCAACAGGCCTGGCCCGCGACAGTTGTCCCACACGTGGTCGTCACTGATAGACGGAGGGACCTCTGTTAGACTCTAAGGCAACAAGGCCTTCTCTTCCAGGGTCGTGACACATGAGAGAGAGACAGAGCAAGGGAGGCAGACCACAGCTATGAGGGGAAAGAATTTCCAGGGGGCACTTGTGCAGTAGAGCACGCACGAATCTGCTCTTTGAAGAACTGATTTTATATTTAAAAAAAAAGAATTTGGGGGAAGCCCTTGGGTGGCTTAGTCCGTTAAGCGTCTGACTCTTGATTTTGACTCAGGTCATGATCTCAGGGTGGTGAGATCGATCCCCCTGGTCAGGCTCTATCCTGGGCGTGGAACCTGCTTGAGATTTTCTCTCTCTCCCTCTCCATCTGTCCCTTCCCCTTCTCTCTCTCTTTAAAAACAAACAAACAAACAAACAAACAAACAAACAAACAAAAACATTCCCCCCAAAAGAATGTAACCCAAATCCAACAGAGTTAGCTAGCCTTCGGGCCAATATCAAGAATGCCATTTGATTCCCAAACACACACCTGGTCTGGACAACCCGAGGGCACACAGGTAGGATGGGAGATTTTTCTGGGCTGGTGGAAGAGGGGTTCCTGTCACCCTCCCTATCCCCACAGAGCCATACGTCCCCATTTCCCTCCATGCAAACCTCTCTGCTCTTCCCCACATTTCCTCTCCCTGAAGCCAGCGGCCTCCTCCTTCCTGTTCCTGAAATCTCCAGCTCCTCGGCCTGTCCAGCCCCCACCGTCTCCAGCCCTGTCACCCCCACACAGCCCTCAGCCACACAAATGCCTGACACATAAAACACAGTCTTTAGCGAAACTTAAGGGCACCTCAAACATCGTGTGGGTGAGCTGATGGCTGGAGGGAGCGTCCGTTTATCTTGACACAAATGTGATGAAGGTTATTTACAAAATAGCATAGCTCACTTTGGGCCCTGCCCTCCCTCTGCTGGAATCCTTTTTTGCCTGTAACATCCAAACTCCTCCTTCTCCGAGCTGTGCCCTCCTGCTCTACTGGCCGCAAGCCTGCAGACATCTTTCTTCCTCTGGCCCAGGGAAAGAGCTTCTGCCTCCTCCCTCCCCGGGGTGCCTTTCTCACTCTCTGGTCCTTTCTGAGAGGTTTACTTAGGATCTGGTCTGCTGGGAGCCTTGAAAGACAAGCATAGAGCATGAGTAGTGGCCTCAGGGAGAGAGGCACAAGGTCTCAGAACCTGCTGGCAAGACTTGCCCTGCACGTTCCAGGGCTATAAATGGGCCTAGGTCGCGGCCTCTCCTGCTGACTTTGTGCAGCTGGTATCAGGACATCTATTTCATAGGACCTCCCAAGGCTAGGCCCCTGGATTCTCCTAGCCTGCTTCTCCTGGATGATAATATCACTAATAACGATGTTCTCTAATGTTTCCATATCTCCCCGTGGTTCCCAAATCCCAATTCCGAGCCAATACCCGAGTGAGAGAAATTGCACCCCCTCCCACTTTACAGATGAATAAACTGAGGCCCAGAGAAGGACAGGAACATCCCCTACAGTTTGGGAAACTTTGAGTAAACGAGGGAAGTTCACTTAGGCCGTGGGCTCTGAGAATTCACGTGCGGACAGACAGCGTCCGTGGACTAGGCCGGGGAGGCCTTCCTCCCTTGTGACGGAAGAGACCAAGCCCAGATGGGGGGTCCGCGCCGCACAGGACACTGGTTGGACCGGCTGCCCTGGGCAAGGCCCTGACCTGGGGAAAGACAGCCTGTCCCACCCTCTTCTCATGCCAACAGTTTCTCTAATGAACGGGTTCTGTTTCCATCAGCCAGGAGCAGAATGGCCGACTGACAGATGACTGAGTCCAGACGGAGGAGGAGAGGATTTTAGGCAAAGGGTCTGCCCTCTCCGCTCATTCATGCAGCCAGCGGTGCCAGGCCCACCTGGGGTCCCGGCAGTGGGGGGGGTGTGGGCGGGGCGGGGGGGAGCGGTGGCAGGAACAGGGATGAGTCAGGCCTGGGCCTCTCCTCTTGCTCCTCACCGAGCCCGGGGCGTATTGTGGTCATTACCAACGCAGGTGTTAGGGACTAGTCTAAGCACTTGATGTGTGTTTATCTCATTTAGTCATTTAATGCACAGAACAAGTCATGGGTACCATCATTCATAGCCCCATCTTAGAGATAAAATGATGGGGCCCAGAAAGGTGGCTGGATACAGAAAATTAGATGCACAAAAGAAACAAACAGGCAAACAACACTGGGACACTTGCTCACTGTGTGAGGGTGTAGCTTATGAATATTGTTTTCCACAAACCCTCTCTCTCCCAAGCATTTTGTCATGTTGCATAATTATGAAAGCAACTATTCTTAAAGGTTGTCTATCAGAGTGAGGGAGGAAGAAATACAAAAGAACCGATAGCAACCACTAGAAGTAAGAAAGCATCGCGTGGACTCTAAGGAGGAGAAGGTTTTACTTTTATCCTGATAATGTTAGGCGAGGGGTTTTTAGAGGCAGGCCTGAGCAACGGGGGGGATTTGAACCAAGTGCAGGAGGGCTTAGTGTGAGCAAAGGCGCCGAAGCAAGAGTGTGCAGGAGGAATTTGACCTAATCTGCCAGCAGGCCAGGCCCGCTGCTGCTGCTGCTGCGTGAGGCTGGGAATGGGGCACCGGGCTGGGCTGAGAGGGTGGAGAGCCCCTGGTGCCGGGCCAGTCAGTGCAGCTTTGGCTGCAGGGACAAAGCGGGCACAGGGAGTTTCGCCGCAAAACGGGTTCCCCACATCCATCAGTCTCCAAGGACAAGGGCATGTCCACTCTCAATGTCTCTGGGACTTCCTCTCCCTCACCTCGAGTCCCCATGAGAGTGCCACCTGCCCCGCTGAGCTCCCTGTCGTGTCCCCTTTCCGATTCCTCTTCCCAAGAAGAAATTCCCCAAACACCTGTCTGACCACATTACACCTCCTGGAAACCTTCCTCCTGCTCCCATCATCTATGGAATCGAGGTCCTGTATCCACTGCGGACAATAGAGCAAAGGGGGAGTGTCTCAAGAGACTGGCGCTCAGACCAGTCGACTAAGGAAAAAAGATCCCTGGGGACAAAAACCTCTGGGAGTGACTCTGCCCCTTCGAGGCTTTTTTCTTGAGTTGGTGGGGCCAGAGTGGGTGAAAATCAGACGTCCCTCCTCACTTCCTTCCAGTGTAGTGACCCTTCTGCTGGCCCTGGCTTTGTCACCTCACTCTAAGAGGGGATGGGATCTCTCCAGGTCTCAAAATGCCAGTGTATGAGAGGCTGGGGTCTCAGGGGCAGGAAGCCGGAGGCACGAGCACAGGGACTGCTGGGTGAAGGCCCAGAGAAGTCAGGGACCTGCCCGCGTCACACAGCTGGGGTGTGGCAGAGCTGGGATCCAGGGCCCAGGGGGTTCACACTGAGCTTAGAGGGTGGGACAGATGAGGTGTGTGACGCCAGAGCCCGCACTCTCCCTCCACTACCCCAGACTCTGAGCTAGGAAGTGAGGACCTGCTCAAAGGCCAGCTCTGAGCAGCCTTTGTTACACAGCCAATCTGTCACCGGCACCCTGTCGCCTCTCTGCCTTGGGCCTTGGGTTCAGCACTGCAAACGGCTAGAGGCCCCTCCACCCCCCACCAAGCCTTCGAGGATTCAAGACAGGCATCAGCCTCCTTGGCTTGCTGTAGCCACCAGAGCGCTATTTTCACACCATCTGGGCTGCCTGAGCCAGCAGAGGCCTCTGGCCCCGTCTCTTTTCCCATATAGAGGAGGAAAACTTTGGGAAAGACTTTGGGGAAAATCGGGCAGGCTGCACGACAGTTCTAGGCCCCAAGGAGATAGCAGTGAACAAAACCGATAAAGATCTCGTCCTCAATGTCTTCGAACACACGAGTGAGATCCCGGGACCTGGCCAAGGCTACATTCTCCTCTGCCTCCAGAACAGGAGTCCTCCCTGACCCTCGGCTCTTCCAGACACTGCCCCTTCCAAGGGACCCTTCCTTACTGACCACCCCAGCCGCCTCTCTCTTCCTCCACTGAACACGCACACAGGCCTGAGGATTAAGGGGTTCAGGTGGCCACGCTGTTGTCTCTTCCAATCAGGAGCTCCTGGCAATTCCTGGTTTCAGGTTGCAGAGGGTGGAGACCTCACTTCGCCCCCCTCTCTCTTCCTGCCTGCTCCTAGCCCCAGCACAGGGGGAGGTACGCAGCACAGACCCTCAAGGGCATTTCTTCTGAGACGGACACTCTGGCAGATTTCCCCAGCGCGTCCCCGGTTCTCAAATGCATCATTCCTTCATCCGAGGGAAGACAAGATCAAGACGACTGGAGAAGACCCGAGAGTCACCGGCTCACAGGAGGCAGTCCAAGCTGCCGCACAGATGAGATTCCCCCCCAGGGAGTGGAGGGAAGGGTCCAGCATCTGGGAAGAGGGCAGCAGCAGGAGAGACAGAGAGAGCCACCGGAGGGGCAGGGGGAAACACAGAGCCATGTCCTGGAAGCCAAGGGAAAAGGAAGCTTCCAAAAGGGGAAGCACGGTGTGGCACCTGCAGAGAGGCACGGGCCACGAGCACTAGGACCCTGGAGGCCGCAGGGCGAGCAGGCCACAGAGTTAGGGCAGAAACCCACCATGGCTCCCGTGGCCTAAGGAAGTGGAGGCAACATGCGCCACACAGTCCACAGAAATTCAGTTGAGAAAAGAGAGGAAAAGGCAGGGTGGTGGACAGAGGAGGAGGAAGCAGAGTTGAGGAAGGCCGGGAATTTCATGAAAAGGAAGGAAAGTCCCTTCCAAGGGACCCTTCCTTGCTGACCACCTCAGTGGCGGGCACAGGGGCGGCTGAGTCGGGGGCGGCCAGAGAGAGGGAGCTGGTGGTAATGTCATCTCATCGCCTCTGAGCCTGGCTCCCCCACATCACCCACGAGCCCCCCATGAGCCTGCGGCTGCTCTGGCCATGTTTGCTCCTACCCATCCCCGAACCGGAGAGGTGAGGTTTTTGATTGGTATGAGATAAGGTGGCAGGCGCTTAGGGCCTCAGCAAGATGCCTGCTCCCCAGGTTAGTCCCACCGCGGAGGAAATGCCAGCAGCATTTACCCGGGCTGCTCACCCGGCCTCGGTCCCACCTAGAGAACTGGCTCTGAGGCTTAGCAAGGGGAAGGTCCGCTGGGTGGATTCCAGGACACTCCCTCTGTGCGCATGGCCTGCTGGGCTTGGTGCTCATCAGCCACCCCCTGCCCCCCCCCCCCCCCCCCCCCCCCCCCGAGCCTGGGGCAGGGACGGGCCACCTCCCTCCTCCTACACAGGCTGCTGCATCCTCACCTGCCTTCGAGTGGCTCCCAGTTCTCCGCCGGGAGACAAACCTGCTTCCCCATCACTCCTCCTGGCCCACGACAGGTGCAAGGGGGGACCCCTGCAGAGCCCTTGCTCTGGGGGATGCTGGGAGGCCCAGTGGCCCCTGATCTGTGTCCGGGCCAGGCTGGGGCTTCCAGTGGATGGGATGCACGCCCTCTCTTCCACCTTGTACGCCGCCCCCCAGCCCCAAAAGGGAGCTTGGGAGGCCGGTTCTGGCACCAGCTGCTGCCTGAGCTCACATTCTCCCCTGCCCCGCCCCCAGGCAGGGGAGCACTCACACGTGGCCCCCAGGCCGGTCCTCCCTGGTGAGCATTCCCTCCTTCTCCATCAGCATCTGCCGGAAAGTCCTGACCTTCTGCCGGGTCTCCTCCTCTGAGTACCTGTAGGGGCACAGGGAAGGTGAGGGCTGCTTTCTTGGCTTTGCTTTCCTCCCGCCTGCTCCCACCCTCCACGCCACGCCCCCATCACCGGCACCCCTTCCAACTTGCAATGTCCTGTCCGAGGCCCCACCGCCGAGCAAGGCTTCCAGTGCGGGGGAAGCTCAAGGCCTGCCCATTTGGCACCAAACCCGGCAACCCACCAACTAAACAAGCAACGACCAGCCCAACCACCAAATGACTCAAGGAGCTGTTGTTCCTAGAGGCGGGGAGACTGTCCAGCGGGGACCCGTGCCCTTGCTCCCGGTCCTCCTCCACTCCCCGGGCAGACCGCCCGCCCACAGCACACTGCAGGCACTCTCCGGAGACGTATTAAGGGAGAAATGAAGATCCAGGCCCTGTCTGCTTTCCTGGCCTCAAGGACATCTGATCCTTACAATAGCCTTGGGAAGTCCTCAAAAACATCCAGACCTCTGCATGGGCAAGGCTGCCAAGTGGCTTGTTGCAGATCCCAGGGCTAGATCCGTGGCTTCCCGGTCTGGCGCGGGAGGTGGGTGAAGTCTGGTCTTGAATGAAATGCCCTGACTTCTCTGTTCCTGTCCCCCTCCCTCCTTAAACGTAGGCTCAGGCTAGGGACCAAAGTCCAGAATGATCACACTCGCTCCCATGCCCTGGGGTCTGTCCCGATCCTCTCTCCCTGTGCCCCTGTGACAGCCCCTGCAGGGCCTCTCGGCTCCCCTGGAATGTTCCCCTCCAGCCTGTGTCCACACTGCCCCGGAGGCAGGGTTGTGGGGGAATCTTTGTCCCCCAGCCCCCTGCCCTGTGCCTAGCATATCTGTTGCTAAAGGAATCTCAGGGTGCTAAACCCCTCCCTCCCCCCTTCTTGGGCTGCAGGTCATTGTCCCAGATGGAAAACATGGTGGCAACATAGGAACAGGGTCCCTTCTTGTCTCCATCCTCCGTTCACCACCTGCTCTGTCCGCACAGCAGACCCAGGCCTCCGCACGGAGCTCGTCCATGAAAATGGCACATCGTTGTCCCTCAGGGACCCCGTGGCTGTCCTCCCTCCTCATCTCTTCCCTCCTTCCTCCCCTTGTCCAACTTCAGGCATTTGGGATTGGCCCAGCCCTTTTTGGATGACAATTTGGCAAGGTCTTGCAAAAGCCTTCAAAAATGAGCGCATCTTTTGATTCATAAAATTAACTTGCAGGTTTACCCTGTGAAAATAATCGTGGCTAAGCACAAAGACGTGACTCATGGGATGTTTACAGCAGGACGGATATCCCCCACCCCGCCCCCCAACCAGGTTAGATGCCCACGTCTGCGTTTCCATAGCAACCTGTACCTCCAGGTGCCGGCAGGTGGCTCATGTGCTAGTCTACCTGTTGACCCACTCCTCTGTATCCTGCAAGGGCCTGGGAGTTCCCTGAGGGCAGGGGGCTTGTCTATCTGGATTGCCATTGTATCCCCAGCATCTGGCACCTCGTCTGCCCAACGTGGTATCCACATTTTTTTTTTGGACAAATGAGTGGCTAGTGATGGAGAGGCATCGAACCCTTTGCAGGTTGGATGTTCGTCTTGGACATCTGCCTCTGGTAGCTTTGTGTCTGGAGGCAGGGAGGCGGGCCCTGGGCTACTGCAGGAGTCTGTGCAGGAGCCGGTGAAGTCGGAGTGAGAGAGTGGCCATGGGGACGCAGGGGAAGAAGCAGACAACAATCCATCAAGGACTCAGGATGACTGGGATCTGGGGACCGACTGAGGATGTCAGGGCTACGTGAGGAGTGCGAGCTGCTTCTCAGCCACACATCCCCTGACTCCCAGCTGTGGTCTGTCCTTCTGCAGGCTCAGGCACCTGTGTTATGGCCCACCATAGGGAGGATTAAGTCCTGCCTGCCTGGGGCAGGGGTCCCTCTCTTCCAAGCCTGGGTCTTGGCTCATCCACTTCCAGCCCAGTCCCTGTTAGCCTCAGACTTGCGTTTGGCTGGAGGCGCCTTGGCCTTGCTCGTTGGGCAGTGCTCAGTGGGCTGGCCTCGTGCCCAGGAGGAAGGGGTGGTGGTGCTTTCAGAGCAGTGGAGGCACAGAGGGCCCCTCCCACCCCACCTTCTCTGCGGGAGACCAGCTGGTCATCGGCATCAGCACAGAGACAAACAGTAGTGGGCCTTTGGCACTGCCCAGCCCCTGACTCACAGGGCTCTGGGAGGGAGAGACAGGCTGGCTGGGCCATTAGGCACGGGGCCCTGGGCTTGGAAGGGTTGGGGAGGAGACTGTCCAAGAGCGAGGCTGGGCCAGATCCTCAGTTGAATGGGATGGGCTTCAGGCCAGGGCCCAAGTTCCCCAGACTCCCGGGGTCTGTGGAGCATATGAGGCTGGATGGTTGGAGCAGAAGTCAGGGTTTCATTGAGATCTGGAGCAGGACACGTGCGGGGACTTAGGGCTCAGCCTACAGCCGGCAGGTCTAAGGCAAGCTAACTCCAGCACGTGCCATTGGGAGGCCAGGAGGGCTGGACTGAATGTGGAGGCATGGGGAGGACCCCTCTATGTCTCAGCACATCTCGCTGGGAGAAGCTGGTGACCCGGGGCTGGGCCAAGAGGTCTCGGGTACAACCACTACCCCCAAGTCTCCTGCTCCTTCGTGCCTCTTGAGCTCAACCCTCAGCTGAGGCCACACTGGACAGTGATTACGGGAAGAAGCCGAGAGCCAGGCAGTCCTATTTTTCAGTACTGGCACCACCCACTTTCTCGCTCTGTGACCTTGGACCAGTCCGTACACTTCTCTTAGCCTCAGCCTCTACATGTGTGAAATGGGATGATAGTAACTTGTCTTTCAAGGCTGTCGCAAGGGTTGAGGGAAATGATGCTTACAAAGCACTTTGTGCAGCGGGCGGCACATAGTAGCCGCTCAATAAATAGTAATGACCAAGGACTATTTGTCGCAGAGCAGGAGGGACAGAGGGTCTAGTGGTCCTAGGCTCCCTGCCTTTCTCCACGCCACACCCCTGCCAGGTCAGCGTCGTCCCAGGTTGGGAATCACCTGGGTCTCTTCTCCCTGTTCTCCTTGAGGTAAGGGCCAAGATAGGGAGCCCGGTGCCCAAACCGTCCACTCCTTGTGGGGCGGCAGCACATGCGAACTTAAGGCCATGCAGGGGGTCCAGTGGCCATGCCAAAGTCTCAGACTAAAAGTCAAAGGCTTGGCCAGGGAACTGGGGACAGGGAGGGTGGCGACATCTGTCTGTGTCCCCAACTTCCTCGCTCTGGCAGGATGGCTCTCTTGTCTCCCCTCCACTCTAGGGACCACAAGGGAAGGACAGGCCAAATTCGTTGTTGCTCCCTGGACCGCCCTCTGAGGTTGGGGTGCGGTAAGGAGACATTGCCTTTTCAAAGAGGTCCCCAGAGTACGGAATGCGTCATTCTGCCTGTCTCTGCCCGGACCTGGAGGTTCCTACAGAATTGCCTCCTTGGTCACTACTCTGTTCTTCCCTGTAGCTCTGAGGCGGTGGGCGGCCTTCCTCTTCCCATTTGACAGATGAGGAAACAGAACAGGGAGAAGGGAGGCCCCCAGGCTCCAAGCCCCCAGGGCAGAGCCATGCTCTGTGCACCTGAGGAGCCCTCTGGTGATTGCAGGCTGCCCTCTGAGGCTGCTGGGAAGGGGACTCCCAGACAGCATCAATCAGCAGTGAATTAGCCGGCCATCCATCAGCATTAGGGAAAGGATTGCTTTTTAATGGGGCCAAAGAATGTGTGTTCCTGTGACTAGTGTCACAGTCACTAGTGACAATTGTCAAATGCCTGAGAACCTGGTAAATAAGCTCGAACGAACCAGCATTTGTGGAAATGGATATTAATGACTGGATGTTTTAATGGGCCAAGGGTGCCCAGGGTTTGTGGGGCACCCTTCTGGGGGCTGGCTGGAGGCAGGGGAGCCCCGAACATCCTTAGCCTGCAGGACTCTCTGAATGACTCCCTGTTTTCCAGGCCAGTCGCCGTGGCTTGCTCATGTCTGGATGGCGGGGTTCCAAAGCGGCTGTGCCCTCCGCTGACCAGACTGCTACTAAGGGGTGTGAGTGGGGGGCTGGAAACTTGAGAGCTAGCTTTCCGGGAGACTCCAGTCTAAGGACCACCTGGAGTGAGGGCTTGGGTGGGGGAAAGGGCCCTGACTAGAGACCTAGTGGGTGCCTCCCAGAGAGGCATGGTCCTTGATGCCGGGGAACCGACATCAAGGACATGGCCAGCGCCATCCCCCTTCTGCCTGAGGCTGCCCAGACCCAAGAATGACCCTCTCGTGTGCAGTGAGGGGCTGGGAGGCTCCTGGAGGAGAAGGAGATTCAGAAAGAGAAGAGAACAAAGAGGCTTGAGGAGGGGAGGGGTGCCATGAGAGGGGGCCTTAGGAGTTCTCTGAGAGGATGGGGCTCTGCAAGAGGGAGGGAGGGGGCTCAGGAAGGAGGTGGGGCTCCGGGAGGGGAAGGGGGCAGTTTCCAAGAATACAGTGCAGAAGGCTGGCCCTCATCTGGCCTAGGCGCTCCTCCTGTTCTCTAACCTTGCCCACCTGCCCACACTCCTCCTGTTCTCTAACCTTGCCCACCTGCCCACAATCCCTTCAAGGCCCGAGTCTCCCGACTTAGCAGGATTTGTAGGTTGAATTAAGGTCCTCGGGCTCTCCTCTTCCAACCCCCTACTCGACCCTGTCCCTAATGGGTCTCATTTCCCCTGTCCACATCCACGGCTCATCAAATCTGGTTTTGTTGCCAGCTGGAAGCCTCCTTTCCGTCTGTCTTCAGCTGCCTTCCATCCTTTTATCGCTCTCTGCAGAGACCCTCCCCACCCCCGCCAGGTATCCCGGGGTGCCCCAGGAGCCCTGCCTGGCCGCCACCCCCTGAGGACCTTGGATCCAGTCCCAACCTTGGCTGCCTGCAGCCAGTATCTTCCTGGGCTCTGCAGTGATGGTGAGCCATGTCTTGGTTGCCTCTTGGGGCGCCCAGGAGGCCTGGATGGACAAAGATGTGGTTTGGAAGCACTTTTAGGACATGGGCTTCTGCCCCCATGTGGCTTCGGGCCCCAATGCACTGGGCCCCAATGCGCTGGGCATTTCTAACCGTGCAACTCTGGTGGGTGAGCCCTGCTCTCCACTTTGCAGCCAGTTCACTAGTTTCAAAATACTCAGGGCAGATGCAAAATGGAAGTTAGGACCACCAGCTTTCTTGGAGCTGCACAAAGAGGAACGGCTTTGTTCTGTTTCTTTGCCTCCAGCTCCATTTCTAGGCCTGTCCTGTCTCCACTGGACTTTTGAGGCAAGCCCCTACATAGATCCTTCCTGACTTATCAATGCACAAGCCCTGACGAACTCCTACTCATCCCTCAAGGCCCATTCAAACATCTTTTGTCAGAATCTCTCCTCTGAGCTCCCCAAGCACGTGGCCCTCTCCTGTCCTGTCCCAGAACATGATTCTAATCTGTTTTATGGTGGAGCTGGTTGTAAACATGCTTCTCTTCTGAGATGGGGAGGGAGTGGGAGGAGGGTGAGGGTGATCTGCGGAAGTGACTCCAATCTGACTCTGGGGCCCAGCATTGCCCAGCACAGTGCCTGGCGCCCTTGCGTGTCCCTGTGACTGGTTCTGAACCGGACAGGTAAAACGGAAGCTTCCAGGAGTGGCTGCTGGTAGGGACCCTTCTGCTGAAACCACAGGCAGCCTCCCCCACAACCTCCCCACCCCCAAACCCAGTAAGGGCCCATTGTGCTCTGGGGCCTGGCTGCCGCCCCAGCTTGGCAGAGCCCAGGAAGCTCATAGAGCCGTTTTAGAGAAGGGCAAACCGAGACCCCGACTTGTCACGGATGTTTCCGTGCTTCTCCCCGCCCCTCCATCCCCGCCCCTCCCCGGGACTGGATGTTTCAGGAAGACAAGGACTGTGTCTCCTTGGCGTCCGTGAATCTGAGACTAGTTCAGAGCTCGACGTAGAGCAGGCGTTCAGGACAGCTTATTGGTTGAATAAACTAATAAACGAATGAAGTTCCTCCGGTCTCGCAAGGGCTCCACCCCGACCGGGACCAGTCTGGCCCCTGGCCAGCCGGCCGGGTTCCGAGCCCCGCCCCGCCCCGCCCAGCGGCCCGCTCACCCTTGTTCCTCCATCATCTCCTGCAGCTCCATGCACTTGAGCTCCACGCGCCGCTTGCGCTCGTGGTCCAGGATCTCGCGGTGCGCGCGCTTCACCAGGCCGGGCTCCGCGGCGCGCAGCTCCTCCTCCGCCCGCGGCCAGGCCCCCGAGGAGGCGCCCGGCTGCGGGAAGCCGTTCGCCGCGTCCGGTGGGGACGGCATGCTGGCCGCCCCGTTGTTGACGGTGGACATGGCAGCTGGCCCCGCAGCCGCTGGCCTCGGCCCTGCGGGACAGACACAGAGCGGTGGTCACTTCTCGGCCACCTGCTAAGCTCCTGTGCGCGCGGGTTAATCCTGAGATTTAAAGGCCCACTCACGGCCCTAATCCGCTTCCCTTCATGCTGCAGAAGGCCGGGGCGGACGTCAGGTTAGCACCTTTTGGTCACACCTCAGGGTTTGGGGGGGATTGGACACCAGGCTTTCCCATCTGCAAAGTGGGTGGCTGCTGGGCCAGAATGCCTCCAAGGGCCACGGGCTTGGAACAGTCCTCTCCAGGGACCTAGTAACCACCTCGGCAACGCACTCTCCCTTGTACCAATTCCTGGGCTCCTGCTTGCACACCTGCTTGTAACTCCCCCCAGGTAACCACATCGGTCTCTGGGAAAATTTGTTAGTTGTCTTTTTTTTTTTAAGTTTATTTATTTATTTAAGTAATCTACACTCAAGGTGGAGCTCAAACTCACAGCCCTGAGATTAGGAGTTTCGTGCTCTTCTAGCTGAGCCACCAAGTGCCCCAGGTGAAATCTGCTAGTTTTATTTTTGTTTTTTCTTCAGTCTCAGTTAAACTCCACCTCCCTCCAAACACCGACCTGCGGGCCTATGGGGGTCCCAGGCTGCATGGGCTCCCACCTCCCAGTTGGCTCCCAGGGCACCCCTGCGGGAGACGGGGAGACGCAGTGGACTGTGATCCCAGCACACATGCAGTTTTCAGTGGCTCTGGCCAACTTCTCCGAAGCCAGCCTTCCAAGATGTGGGCCAGATCCAGAGGGAAGCCCACAGGTCTGTCCCCTCCTTTGTCCTGGAAGCACTGCTCCTGAAGATGTGACCAAGATGGCACTGACATCAGCTTCGCCGACAGCAGTATCCTCCTGCGGGCTCAGGCTGATGTGGAAGCCTGGCCCAGAGGAAGGTAGGAGGCTCAGGCTCCACACGAGGGATCAGAGTAGAGTGTGCACACGCACACGTGCAAGCACACTCATATGCACGGACCAAGGACCTATCTTGATAGAGGGGAGGCACCTCCAGCTATTTCCATTTCCTTTCTCCTAGGCTCCAGCTAGTTGCTAAGCAACCGGGAGGCCTCCTTCCCGGGGAGTGGGATGGGAGAGAGGGAAGAGTGGAGAGAGGTGGGAAGAAGGGATTGGGCACGTCTGGGCATCCCGGATGGGGCCTTTCCTGCAACACACACTCACCAAGCCCCACACAGAGCTCTGGGAGCCCTGTTCTCCATCTGCCTTGGCCATAGTGCTTGGCCATGGGTGACCCTTCTGGCTGTTGGTCACCTGCAGCAGGGACATGTGTGGAACTCGGAGACCCCTCTTGCCCTGGCCCAGCACCTGTCACCAAGTTTGGCCCCATCCCCTCTTCTAAAAATCACTACCATTTATCCACTCGCTCCCCACCTGTCACCAGCAAAATCCAAGCCCTTCACTCTGATCCTCTGCCTCCCGCATCCTGGCCCCCCTGCCCTCCACCCCGCCCCCACCGTCACCATCAGTAACCTGAGAGTCAGTGCAGGAGCACACCAGACTGTGTCAGGGGGTCACATGGTAACAGTCTCTAGTGGCTTCCTGTCGCTTAAAGTCGGACACGGCCTGCCTTCTGGTCTCGCCGCAACCACCCTCCCACACTCCCACTGCCACAGCTTCTCTCTTTCTCTGGTGTCCAGGCTTCTCCACTTGGTGCTCCCTTTCCCTGGGACGCTCTTCTGACTCCTTTGTGCCCTCAGAGTCACTGCTTGTAGGCGTCACCACTTTCTCGAAGGCTTCCCTTACCCCTGTAGCTGGTGCTACCCAGCCAGAGCTCTGGCCACTCACTGTTGTCACTGTGGGCTCACAGGTTTGTCCCCCCCACACACCTGACATAGAAGGCTGCTTAGCTTTAACTCCTAGTGCCAGCGATGTGCCTGAGTGAGTGGGTGGGGAGCTCAGGGCACATGGGTGGAACAAATAGGAGATAATTACAATGGGAGGCGGGATTGAGGAACACCGGGCAAGTCCCCTTTGCATTTTGCCTTATGCTATCTGGCAACTTCCTCTCTCGCCTCATCGTGCAGGCAACATCCAGCACCTTGGCCTTGGTCATCTGTCCCCAGACATGCGCTCTCACTCCTTTGGGCCTTTGCCCTTAGAGTTCCCCTGTGCTGGAGTTCCATTTCCTCTCTTTCCTACTGGGCAGCTTCTGTTCATCCTTCAGGGCCCAGTCCAAATGTCACCTCCTCTGGGAAGCTGTCGGGGTTTCTCAGGAAGAATGAGCCATTATCTATTTGTGCTCCAGCCTTTGTTCTCACCGCTATAGACACTGAAGTTCAACTTGTTGTTTGCATTTTTTTTTTTAAAGATTTAATTTATTTATTTG
Organism: Procyon lotor; assembly: GCA_028646535.1. Classification (NCBI taxonomy): domain Eukaryota; kingdom Metazoa; phylum Chordata; class Mammalia; order Carnivora; family Procyonidae; genus Procyon; species Procyon lotor. The sequence continues at coordinate 24,750,538 of CM053621.1, read as the reverse complement.
TCAGAGAGCGCAAGTGAGTGAGAGCGCACAAGCAGGGGGAGTGGCAGGCAGAGCAGGCAGAGGGAGAAGCAGGCTCCCTGCGGAGCAAGGAGCTGGATGCGGGCCTCGGATCTTGACCCGAGCCGCTTAACCGACTGAGCCGCCCAGGTGTCCCTGTTGTTTGCATTTGACCCTCCCCTCCTGAACTATGAGCCCTTTGAGGGGAGGGATCCCTGCATTCTGGCTCCCCAGAGCCTACCCAGCCCCTGGCGATGGAAGAGGCCTGCGGAGGGTATGGGGAGAAAATGCTGAGGCCCCAGAGGACCCAGGTTCTGAGCCATGCTGCTCTGCCTGCTTTCTGTCTGACACGGGCGAGGCTCCCCAGCCTGGAAGTTGGCCTGAGCTCCTTGAGGGCAGGGGGTAAGAGAAGCTGGTGGGAGCAGTTCTGAGCACACTCAGATTTCCAGATGCACCCCTCTCCCCAGGAGTTCTGTCCTCAACACCCAGCCAAGACTGCTAGATGGCTGAGGCAGTCTCTCCGGAATGGCTCTAAGAAGGGTGCATGGGTGCGGGGGCAGGGGTAATCTGGATTTTCACTGGGACAGATGGTGGTGGATTCGACCAACTTCACCAGGTGCGTTGGAATCAGAGATAGGTTATTGAAGGATGACCCCTGAACACCGAGAGGAGGGGCCGGGCCCCTCAGAACAGTCACTGCACGGGGAGCCCACTTCCTTCTAAGCTGCAGGTGCCGGGCCAGCAGACCAGGGAGCTACTGTGGGCGCAAGGTGTCCCTGAGAGGCACCTGACCTTATCTCTGATGGAATCCCTGTGAAATTGCATAAGGAGAGAGAGATTGGGGTGATTGGAACGAACATCCTGCACTGTTGTAATTGGTGGATAGACTGACCTGTGCTCAGAGGGAGCTGATTCGTGAGTTGATGTCACATTCGATGGAGGTATTTAGTGGAGGACCACAGGGCTCTGTCCTCACCCGTGTCTGATCTGGTATGTTCACCACTGACTGGATGGAACACTGATAGCCTGATGATCAGATTCATTGAGGACAGCACCCGGGGAACCTCATAAATAGAGTCCGTTTCTAAAAGGACTCAGTAAGCTGGACAGATGGAAGACTGGAGAAGGTGGGACAGGACAGAGAAAAATCCCTTGCTCTGAAGCCAGAGCCCATTCTAGCTTTCTAAAATTGGAATAGGATAGACATGATTTAGAAGCAGCATATTTAGGAAGGATGTAGGGGTCTTCAATGGCCACAGATCCGATTTGAGTCAATATCATCCTGTGGCTGCCCAAAGTGCATGTTATCTTAGGCTGCATCAACAAAGACATGATGTCTAGAATGGGGAGGTGATAAGAATGTACAGGTGGTCAGAATCCCTATCTTCAAATACCTGAAGGATTATAGAGGATTTAGGCCAAACCTGGCTGAATCTGCCAGGAAGCTTTTTAGGATCAGATAGGGTTGGGACGCCTGGGTGGCTCAGCTGGTTAAGTATCTGACTCTTGATTTCGACTCAGGTCATGATCTCAGGGTCCTGAGATCGAACCCCACAGCAGGCTCTGTGCTGAGCGTGGAGCCTGCTGAAAATTCTCTCTCCCTGCCCCTCCCCCCTGCACATAAGTCCACACTCCCTCTATTCTCTAAGAAAAAGAAAAAGAATTAGATGGAGTTGCCAGATTTAGCAAATAAAAAATACTAGGGGAAAGTGCTGGGTGGCTCAGTTGGTTAAGCGTCTGCTTTCGGCTCAGGTCATGATCCCAGGGTCTTGGGATCGAGCCCCACATGGGACTCCCTGCTTAACTGGGAGCCTGCTTCTCCTTTTCCCTCTGCCTCTCCACCCTGCTTATGCTCTCTCTCTTTCTCTCTCTCAAATAAATAAATAAATAAAAATCTTTAAGGAAAATACTAAGATGCACAGTTAAATTAAATTTGAATTTCAGGGGCGCCTGGGTGGCTCAGTCGTTAAGCGTCTGCCTTCAGCTCAGGTCGTGATCCCAGGGTCCTGGGATCGAGCCCCACATCGGGCTCCCTGCTTGGCAGGAAGCCTGCTTCTCCCGCTACCACTCCCTCTGCTTGTGTTCCCTCTCTCGCTGTGTTTCTCTCTGTCAAATAAATAAAATCTTTAAAAAAAAATTTGAATTTCATGCATTTCCTATTTGGGGCATACTTATACAAAAAAAAAATCATTGTTTTTCTGAAACTCAAATTTAAGTGGGTGTCTTGTATTTTATAGGTCAGTCCTACCTACAGAGCCTGAATCCCTGGGCGATCGCTCATTTTTTCCAAGTGATCCTGACGCAGACCCTCTCTGGACCAGCCATTGGGAGCTGGCGTCCGGAGCAGCGGTTCTCAGATTTTATTCCGCATCACAGTCACCCAGAGGATTTGTTAAAACATAGCTTCAGAGTTTCTGATTCGGTTGATCTGGGGTAGTGTTGGAGAATTTGCATTTGTAGCACGTTCTCAAGTGCCCTGGATGCTGCCTGTCCCCCGTCACACTGAGAAGAGGAAGGACTTGGCCAGCCCCGGCTGTTCCAGAAGAAAGCCAGGACTCCTGCCGGGAAGTCAGCGAGAGTGGACTTCAACTAAGCCCAAGCCAGGATTTTTTTTTCCCCCTTAGCAATCAAACCTTTAAGAAAAAAACTAAGCAGTTCCCTTCATCCTGATATAAGTGAGTTCCCCATCACAGAAATGTTGGAGCAGGAGGCAGACATCATATCCGCTCAACAAACACCCACCCAGCATCTCCTTGGGCCTGATCCTACGAAAGGCTGGGCATTTGGAGACGAACATGACCCTTTCCTGGCCATCTGGGAGCTCACGGACCAGTTTGGGAGACCAGATGGATGGTGCGGCTGTTTCCTGTGATGGGGAAACACAGGAAATTCCAATTTGAGAGCAAACTGGGGGTGCACTGAGAGTGAGGAGCTTTGGGGGGCCAAGCAGACAGGTGTGGCACCAGAGCCCAAACTCTCACCCTGACCCTAACACGATAAGGTCCTTGGGAGCATTTGGAGATACAGTAGCAAATGGGGGAGTCTTTAGCGCGGATTGGCTGTGAGACCCTGAGAAAGTCACTCCCCCTCTCCGGACTCTTTCCCCCCCTCAGGTCACTGAGGACAGTGGACTCAAATATCCTGTAGGTGCTTCCCCCCCTGGAAATCTAGGTAATACTGACTCCTATGTATACCGCCAAGCCTTTCGCCCAGGCCCTGCTGATATGGTCAGTGGCCAGAGCCGCACCAGTCACCCCCAGAACTCAGCCCTGAGGCTGTCCTCAGCAAGGGCTCAGGTCCCAAGGGCAAGCCCAGAGGCCGAGCCAGCCACACCCATGTGCAAGTTAAGAAGCTGGCTGACAGCTGATGAGGAAGCGTCTCCTCTCCTGCTGGCCAGGAAGTGGTCCAAGGGCAGGAGTTCAGACTTCCAAGCCTTATGGCTGAGTCCCTGGGCTGGCCTCCATCCCTCAGACCCCAGCCGGGCTCCCCCGAGCTGGCCTGGCTGAGAACAGGATAGAACGCAGTCTGGATTCGCGTACCTTCAAGTCCAGCTCTGCTGGGAGAGATTAATTGAAGGTGCAGCAGTCCATCCATTCGGTGGGGTCCAGTCTGCCGACAGGCATGGCGGCCTCGTGGCTAATGAGCTTATCGCTCAGCCCAGGGCTCAGAAGGGGAGGGTGTGCAGGTCAGTAGCGACCCGGCCAGGTCTGGGAGAGGAGGCAGTGGACCACATACGTGTCTCAGGGGGGAGAGTGGGACCGGCCCCCGAGAACCCCAGTGTGATGGGGAAACAGGCTTTGGGGGGAACTCATGAGCTGAGTGACCTTGGTCACGTGACCGAAACTCTGTGCCTCAGTTTCCTTGCCTGTAAGATAGAACTAATAATAGCATCCTCCCTCTGGGTTTGTTGTAAAGGACTAACCCCTGGGAAATGCGATCAGGGTGCCTCGCATGCGATGAGTGTCTCATGGATGCTACTGGTGGTCACTATCGTTGCTTGTCAGGGGCGACTGTCCTCTTCTGGACACAGCGGGTGTGAGGAAGCTCTACATGTCCAGGTGAAGATGCCTAGCGAGCCTCAGATCAGGGGTCTGGCGCTTGGAAGGAGGCTATGATCTGGGCCTGACTTGGGGATTGTGGTTAGATTGGGAAGGCTGAAACCCAAGAGTGAACCAGGTGGTTGACTGGGGAGGGGGGAGAGGGCAGAGGCTGGCTGGGACAGGGCGTGGGCACCATTCCAAGGAGTTTGCTGGACTGACCTCAGCCACGTTCCCTTCCTTCCCTGCTGGCTACTTCTCCCCCTCCCCATCTCAGCCTCCAGCACTGGGGCACCCCCAAGGTGGACAGCCCGGGGCCCCCTTTCCTCCCTAGAGAGAGCAGCATCCTTCCCTTGGGGGCTTCTTTACCTGTCCCTGCCCGCGTGAGAGACCCACCTCCCCAGATAGCGCCGGGACTGGGGGCCACCCAGCCCCTCAGGGTACAGGTTTCCACGGCTTCAAGCAAGCCCTGGATCCGTGGTCACACAGGTTAACCACCATACTGCCACTGAGGTCCTTATGTCTCCCGTCGGCCCAGGACAGGGGGATGGGGAGTAGACAAGGAACACTGGACTCGAGCCAGAAGACTTGGGCTTGAATTCCGGTTCTATCACTTCTGTCTGGGTGACTAGGGGAAATCCTTAAATCTCTCTTTTTTCTCATCTGTGAAATGGAGACAATACCATGTACTTCATAATGTGGTGGGATGGTTCATTCTTTCAGTGATGAGCTTGCTATGAAGACAGATCCCGATGACCCTCCTTCCCCCACCCCACGCTGGGGGAACAAGAGAGACCAGAGGGGGTCTGTCTTTGTTTGTGAAACTCTGGGAAGGCTTCACCAAGGGAACGGTGTTTGAATTGGCCCTTCCAAAGATGAGTCTTGTCCGTAGGGCCCAGGCACCTGGGACTAAGAGGGGCAGGGTGTGTGGGACTTCATGTGTGCCATGAAGGTGAAGGTGAAGGTGGGGTCTCTGAAGAGAGGGTGAGCCCTCCCAGAGAAGAAGCCCAGTGTGTGGACAGGGGGTGGGCAGGGGCAGGCCCCCTGAGTTTCCTGGAGGAAAAAAGAGTCTGATGTGGCCCATCAGAAATGTGATGGAACTTACAAACACATAGGAAACCAGGCGCTTAGGTGGTGAAACTAAGTCTGGGTCTTTGTAAAAGTGAGTGTGAGACCATGGCGGGTTGTCAAGATATTTTGTCAAGCTGGAAAAGAAAACCCATCTCCGCTGGGCCCAGGGAATCCAGGGGTGCCCCTACCCTACTCCCATCCCTGGCGCTGACATGTCCCCTGGAGCAGAAGGGGGAGGCTGCTCTCCTAGTATGCCTCTCTTCCCTGGGGGACCCTTCTCCCAACCTCCAGCCCATACGCGTGGGGACAAGGCCAAATGTCATCAAGTGTTGGGTAGAACAAACTAGAGGCCTTCCTGGGCAACCTGTCCAAGAGGGCAGAGCTGGGGGCTAAGGGCCACGGGACCACAGAGCAGCTCCCTCAGCTCTAGGTTTGGGTCATTCATTCGCGTCACAGCTGTTCAGCAAGTGGCCCCTCTGGGGGCCCCCCAGAGGATAAGAGATGCCGGGGAAGGTGCCCTGATGCTGAGTGCTGGGATGGTGGTTGTGGCAGAGACAGCAACTGAGTTGGGGTGTGTGGGGAGGAACGTAGCTGGGAGGTCTTCCTGGAGGAGGAGTTTATGGGACAATGAAGGGGAGGAAGGGTGTCCTGGGCAGAATGCGGGGGTGTGTGGGAAGTAGACTTGAAGAGGAAAGAGTGAAGAGCGTGGGCTTGTGCCTGGTGTGTGGCTGAGCACAGAGGTCCGGGGGAGAGGAGGCTGGGGAACTGAGGAGCTAGGATAGTGGGGAGCCAGTGAGGGCTATAGAACTGGGGAGGTCATGGTCAGATTTGCATTTTGGAAAGATCTCTCTTGCTGCCCGGTGCCCTCACTTTTAGGGATCCCTGCCCTTTGGAGAGAGATCTGACCCTAAGGGTCAGCCCAGCCCAGGCATAGATCTCTGCAAGTGGCCAAAGAGCCAGCTCGGGTTCAAGTCACTTACCATGTGCCCTGAACTGACTTAACCTCTGTGTTCAGTTTCCTCACCTGTAAAATGGGATTAATGTAAATGCCTCCCCCGCTTAGCGGTGAAGTAATTAGCCCTTGAATTAAGGGTACGTAGTAAGTTCTAGGTAGAAGTGTTAACTGCTAGTTTTACCCATAAACAATGCCCACCAGTCTAAACCACTACGGGTGGGAGCGAACTCGTAAGACCTATAGATCAGTATAAATCACAATCGATCAGGTAGATAAGTACCATTCCAAACCAGCCCTAGCTTGTAAAGACTAGCAGGCCAACCCAGAGACCAACCCACACAGACCCCTTTCTGCTGGTTAGAGACCCTGCAGCCTGAGCTGGGGTGGGGGGGTCGGGAGGGGGTGGGGGGGGTAAGGCACTCAGGCAGGTTGGTTATGAGAGGGTTAAGCAGAGTGAGCTTCCTCTCTGCCTCCTTAGGATCTCTCTTGGGAGGTGCTGGCACCGATGTTTGTTACCCAACCCTCGGAGAAGACACTGCAGGGGGGAGGGAGAGCCGCTGAAAGCCTTCCTTTTAATTATTCAGCAGCCGGAGCTTCCTGCTGCCCCAGTAGGAGCCGAGGAGGACGCAGGCTCTGGCCAGAGCCCCCCTCCCCCGGGGCTGGGTCTGGCTGGGTTGGAGGCAGAGCCTGTTCCAGGAGCGGCAGGCAGCCTGGCTGCAGGGTCCCGCTCCTGCCCCCGAGGTCCAGGCCTGCAGCCAGGCCCAGGCAGGCCCGGGCGGGGCTTGGAGCCTTCCTCTGATGACAGTCTGGGTCTGCTGTGGCATGGATGCGCCTGGGCTGGCCAAGATCCTAGAGCCAGCATGGGGCGTCCAGGGCAGGCAAGGGAGGGAGGGCAAGCCCACTGTCCGCAGGAGAAAGTCCAGGCCGCTTAGCTGGCACCCGGGTCCTGAACAACCTGTCCAACCCCGCTGTGTCTCAGACACACGGCACTCTAGAGCACACCAGCCCCCATTGCTCCCTCTGCCTGGAATGTCTTTCCCTTTCATCTTTTACTAGGAGACACTGCTTAAGTATCTCTTCCTCTGTGAAGCCTTCCTTGACCTCCACTGGGGGGCGCACCTCTGCTGTGCTCCCAGAGCCTTACCCTGGGGCTGCCACTCTGGGCCTTTACTTTTTTCTCCTGTGACTTGTCCCTGGCCTAGTGGGGGCAATCCGAGGGCAGTGGCTCCAAGGGCTCTCCAAGGGTGACATCCATCTCTGTGTCCCTTGTGCCCAGCACAGACCTTGGTACAACGCAACCAAGTTGTGAACCTTGATTAAGCCATCTGTGAACCTTTGTTGAAATCCAGCCTGTGTTTGCACGGATGGGGAGCTCATTACTTGTTTTTTACCACTTCCAGAGACCTCAGCGGGAAAGGTCCCTGGTCCCTGCTTCAGCGTGCCCAGACTTTGCGTCTGTTGGCATTTTTACACAGGTTATATTGTCATATACTTGATAAACCTTGGAGTTCAGTTTTGTCTTTGAATGGGTTGAAAGGACTCGCCTGGCACCCAGGCTCTTGCCGATCAGCCCAGGGCCTCTGTCCCTGTTCCTGTTGGCTCCGATTTGGGGTCTCAGAGCAGAGGTCTTGGGTGGCAGGTCCCTAAGGACAGGAAGTGGGAGAAGGGAACCCACAGACCAGTGCAGACCAGCATTATAGACCAGTGGAAGAGAGCAGAACATGCAATATTTGTCAGTGAAAATAACGCAGACCAGTTCAACCTGGGAGGCAGACCTGTACAGACCAGCGCTGATCCCAAACAAACAAGTAGCCTATTAGTCTCCCTTCCCTGAACTCCACTGAAACAAAGGAACCCCATCCCACCCAGCCCACTCTGCTGCTCTTTGGGGTCCTCTCTGGCCTTCGGATAGCAGGGAGCTTCCCCCTGGCTCCCTGAGCTAGAATGGAGATTTGAGGTTTCAGGGGCGGGGAGGGGTAACCCGAGAAAGACGCTTTTCATGGCTTAGCTGTCACTGCTGGCATGGGCTGCTAGGGAGTGATCTCTGGGTCCTGGGGAGGGTCCAAGCCAGATGGCCTTGGCGAGGCATCCTAGGGAGAGACACTTGTGTGCCAGGACTCCGGGCTCTCTGAGCACTCTCCCTACCAGGCCTCTGGGGCTGAACCTGCAGCGAAATCAGACGAGCCCATGGGCCGACATCAGTTTCCATCATGCCCTTCCCCCCCTTCTCCCCGCAAGGATCAGATCCCTCAGGCTCACACCTGGGAGCTGGGCTGAGGACGGGTCAGATGGGCCAGAAACTGTAGGATCGGATCTCTTTTCCTTTTTGAGACTCAGTTTCCCCATCTGGACAAAGTGTCAGGGGCCTGGCCACTACTACTGGGGCCAGGGTAGTGCCGGGCTCTGAGTCTCCGGTGGTCCAAGGCTTAGCAGCATCAAAGTTGGTGGCGATGTGCTGCCCTGGGAGCTGTCAGCAGGAAGGATGTGTGGGGGACAGATAGACAAGCCCCCTCCACCCACTGGGGCGGGTGACGGGGAGAAGCCAGGGCAGCTGCCTCCACTGCCCACACAATCTCATTATGGAAAATTCCCTCTATTGACTCAGCTCTAATCAAGCAGGCTGCCCTGGGCATCCCCCCCAGGTTTCTGCTGGGCCGGGTGAGATCAAAGACAGAGCCGGGCTGGGGGCTGGAGGCTCGCCTGCCATTCCCATCGATCCAGATGCGGCCTCCGGTTGCTAGGCAACCGCTTCCAGTCTCTTCTGGTCCTTCCTCCCCCCGGGGCAGCAGGATCGGGCAGTAAAGGGGGAGAGAGAGAGACCCCACATTCATTCTCTAGGTCTTCCCTTACCAAGCTAGAGAGCTGTGTCACCAAGGCCCTCCTCTTACCCAGGGAGCACCCCTCCTATCCTGGCAGCTTGACTCTCCCCCAGAGATGGACCCCTTTTCTCCCCTCACATTTGTATTCATCTCCAGAATACTCGAAATTCACACCTCCTGTGCTCCCCGTAAACACTCTCTCAGGAAGACAGGCCCGGGGATTCTGGAGAGGAGAAGGGACCCACAGGGGGGTCTGCGGAAAAAGTCAAGGCTACCAACTTCCAGCCCGGCATTGGGCTCCTGGATGTAGGAGCCATTTAAGCTCAAGAGAGCGGCTCTGAATTCATACTCCCAGTTTTGAGTGGGTTGGCACTTTTTTTTTTTTCTCTTTCCAAAACGTAGGATGCCTTTCATAGTAGTTTTTTTTCTTTTTTGTTTCAAGTGCTGTAATTTAAAACTGTAAGTTGTGTTTTAAAACAGGCATAAAAATGTACTGTGGGTTTTGGGGGCTGTAATTGACTATATAATGCAAATCTGATCACTTGATCACATTTAATATTTTGCATATTTTCTCTACCCTATACTGCTCATCTTTCCCTGTTTTTTTCTTTAACCAAATATATGCATGCCATCCAGCAGTTGTTATGTGGTGACCTACTTATATAATGGCTTATTTAGGATTTTAAGGTCTCTCCCAGCTCTAAGGTCTTTATAGCCCTTAGGGATGGAAAGTATCTCCCTTTCCCTCTGGTCCCTCATCAGACATTTTTTCAATGCAACTAAGAGACGGGAAGAGGGATGCGTTTCCCAAAGTCTGAAGATCCAGAACTCAGGAGTTCAAGGACCCAGCCCCAAGAGTCACTGGGAGATGCACGGTCCCTGTGCGGCCATCCCGGTGCCCTTGGTCCTGCCACTGCCTGCCACCTGCTCCTCGGGCTCCGCAGCACGGTGACAGCTCCTCCCTGACTCCCCTGCTCAGCTCCAGGCACACACTTCAACTCTGAGAGGCACAGCTTTCCAGGGTCCTTGACAAATGGTAGCCAATTAATGTCAATTAATCTGATTAGCCTAAATAGTTAATTAAGCAGTTAATTAACAACATCATTGACAATAACCTACGGCTCCTGAGGGATTGTGGGTGGGAGGCAGGGACGGTGGGGGGCTCTCCTTGCTCCGGGAAGGGGTGAGTCCCTTAAGGTCAGACCGGGTGACTAGGCGGGGTCTGCTCTCTGAGTCTCCGCCTTCCTCTGCCATCAGCCTCAGACTCTTCATGGGGCCTCGTCTGACACCCTCCCCCCCATTCCCCCTGCCGCCGCCAGCAGGCCCTCCCCTGGTCCCCGGCCAGGATTGAGAGGGTCTGATTTATGCGGCACGGCAGAGAAGAGCTATTGTCTGGAAACCCGTTCCGCCCTAAAATCCCAGACAGGCGTCCCTGCCTCTGCTGCCACCACCCCCACCTCAGACTGGGCCCCTCGCTGCTTCAACCCCTGTCAGGGCCATGGACTCCCCCAAGTGGCCAAGCAGCCCTGGAGGGGAATCGTCGCCCTTAAGCCCCTCCTACAGATGAGCGCCCTGAACCCCCTCCTGGAGGCCCGACCCTGTGTTTGCACTGGGGACCCACAACTGTGACTAACACGGGGTTCCTGCCCTCCAGGGGCTCCTAGTCTGCGGTATCATCAAACGGTGTGGCCTCTTTTTTCTACCGTGTCTTAGCTGCGTGCTGCTGGGGACCTAATTAACCTCTCTGTGCCTCAGTATCCCCCTGCTGTGACCGGACTACCTCCTAGGACGTTATGAGGACTAACGAGTTAGTACACGGGAAGCCCTTAGAGCAGGACCAAGCACATGGGAAATGGGGTGTGCACAGTGATTACTGAGGGGGTTGCAAGGGTAAATGACCAGCCAGGACAGAGGACAAGAGGGGCTGAGAAGGAAGTAGCACAAACACTTGGTGGCACATGGAGGGAGGACAGCTTGGAACAAGGTTATTGTCCAGAAGATACGGGCAGAGGCTGAAGTTCAAAGAGGTAGAGGAAGGGGGAAGAAGGGCACCTGGGCAAAGACAACAGCCTGGGCGGAGTGAGGAGGCGCTGTTCCCAACTCTGGTGTGCACACTCTCTTGGGTGCTTTAAAGAAATGCAGATCCTCGGGCCCCACCCTGAATCTATCATTATGGGTGAGCCCCAGGAATCTGCTTTTCATAGGCTGTTCTGGAAACCCCGAGGTAGGTACCCTGCACCTAGGTAGGCACCTAGAGACCCAGGGCTGCTGTGGATCTGGGTGTCCCAGGTTGGGAGTTGCTGAGCTGCGGTAGGAGAGGCCCCTGGCCATGTGACCCGTGTCCTGAAAACACACTGCAGGCCCCAGTTCTCTCCATCTGTCCAAATCACGCTTGCCCTTCGGGGGTGACCTTCCTGAAACAGCTCTGGCCGTTTGCTTACCTGCTGGAAACATCCCTGGGTTTCTCTACTGCCCACAGGAGAAAGGCCAGACACCACCCCCCACCTCCCCACCCTCCACCCTGGGAACTGGCACTAAGACCCTTCATGGGGCCTCCCTCTTCAGCCTGGTCCTCAGACCCCGGGCCCAGACCCTGTCTCTCCAGCCACACTGTTCCCCAAGAGCTTGGTGTTCTTCCCTTCGCATCTCTGCTCATGTTGTTCCCTCTGCCGGAAATGCCTTCCCCTTTCCCTCCCCCTGGCAAGCTTGTACTCCTGTCAAGTCCATCTGTGAAGCCGGCTCCCAAGTCAACTGGGCAAGCAACCTCCCCCATTGCCAGTGCCCCAGCTGTCCTTGGAATGTTCCCTCATTAGCCCGTATTCTGGCTCAAAACATTCACCCGTTTATGGGTCTTGCTCCCCACTGGACGGATGGCTGCTCCTCCCTTTCTCCAGTGCCTTGCACAGCATTTGGAGACGCCGATGGTAATTGAGTTGTTGAGTTTGGAGCAGCTGCTGAGCAAATGTTTGATGGATGGATGGATGAATGAATGAATGAATGATCCTCTCTGCTTTCTGATACACGAGGAGGAGGGGACAGAGGGAGAGAATTTGGAGGCAGGGAAGGGAGGTGTTCTAGGGACCCTGATGGATGGGTCACAGGGACCAATAAGCATGTGTCAGACAGGGAGAGGGGACAGGGCTGCCTGGAGGCAGGACCTGGGGAGTGTCCCAGCTTCCTTCCCGTCCCAGAAGCCCCCTCTGGTGCCCTCTTGGGAGAAGGGGTGGCTTGGCTCCTCTGCCAGCCCTGAGGCCTGCTCCCCCAGCCTGGGGTTCTCTGTCTGATTCCCAGGGCCAGGCCAGCGGCCGAAGCTGGGCCCCCCCATCCTGCCCTGCCCCTGGCCCACAGGCCTTTCTTTCTCCCACGTGCACATACACCCTTGTCAACTCTCCCAGCGGCGTGTTTCCAGTCCCTGTCCCCTTTGCAGTCACCTCCTCCCAACCCTGGGCCTGTTTGTCTTTCGTCTCTTCCTTTCCATCCTCACTCCCTACCCCGCCCACCCGAATGCAACCAGAGTGGGCTTCCTAGAGTGCAGATCTGACTATTTCGTGACAATGCTCCAAAGCCTTTTTTGACTTCCATTGCTTTCCAAATAAATCCCCAGCTCTTACAATGATTCTTAAGATCCTCCCCGACCTGGCTGGGCCTATCCCTGCCCCCTGGGCTGCCCTCCACCTTCTACTCCCAGGCGTGCCCTGTGTGCTATGGCTACGTTAGATTATTCATTATCCTCTTAGCTCACCAGGACTTTTCATTCCTTTGTGCCCACGCTGTTCTCTGGAGTGTCATGCCCCTGCCTTCTCTGTCTGGCACCTTCCCCGTTGTTCTCGAAAGCCAAACTTCAATCCCTCCCCCTCCCACGTGGTCATCTCATTGCGAGCAGAACATCAGCTCCGTTTCCTCGTGCCTGCCTTTCCCACTAGTCTGGGTGCTCCTCAAGGTCATGGTTGGTTGGTATCTGGCTCACCTGGGTCCTCGGTGCTCAGACTGGGACCAGGAGGCACCCAGTAGATCTTAACCATGTGGTCTCACCCTCAGATGACTGCCATGCCTGGGGGTGGAGCACTAGATTTAATCCTGGTCCAAACCACTTCTCTTAACACACCTGGAGGCAGATCTCCTGCACCCATTGTGCAGGGGAGGAAGCAGACCCAGTTGCAGAGGTTGGGGCCCCGATGAGATCAGAGCCCAGGAGACTGGCAGTCGCCTGATTCCCCTATCTAAGCTATCTTCTGAGGTCTTGTTGGATCCAAGGGGTATATGACCCTCACACTCCTCCTCCCCCAGCGGCTCTGCCGCCCCCCCCCAACCCCGGTCCCTGGCTGACTGTCACAGGGCCCAAAGCCATCTCTCCAAGGGAACTCCCCCCAGCCAGAAGACCTGAAAGGTGTGCCCCCCCTAAGAAGGAAGGGCGGGGGTGGGGTGGGGCAAGGCTCTCCTCCCAGGTCCCACGGGCTCTTTTGGGAAGCAGCTCCACCCCTGTCCAGCCTTCAGATAGCCATTAAAAGCAGGTTTTTTGAAGAATCTTTAAAGACATCAGAGAATTCTCATGATAGAGTGAAAAATAGGATTCTGGCTTCCCTCAACAGTGTGTTCCCAGTTATTTAACTATATGTCTCTATGAACACACGGACAAAATCCTGGAGGCACTACCTGCCGTGTTCACAGTGGCTGTGGTGGGACTGCAGATGAGTTCTAGTTTCCCCTTGGCTTCTCTACTTTCTCAAGTCTTGCACAAGGAAGACGCGCCATTCTTAGAATCATGAGAATTCAATGAAACTTGCTTTTTGCTTGTCTCCAACCCGGGGAATTTTGGGCGGGGGGGATGGTGGGGATAGAGCTCAGTATGGGAGGGGGGTCTCAGAGCCACGGGCCCTACTCAAAGCTAGAAATAAAATAGGTAGGCCAAGAGCTCCCAGCTCAGGAAGCTGCCTGCACCCCAGGGTCCGGGTCACTGGGCCCAGACCCCCTCGTAGGCCTCAAAGACCCCAACAGGATGCTAAGGGAGCTGTGGCCCCCGCCTGCCAGCTTCTGCTGGTATGGCAGCCTCTGCTGTGGGCGAGAGGCCAGGGAGGGGGTGGCAGGAGGCTGAGGCCAGGTGGGACGCCTGGGAAGCAACACCACAGGTGGATGGGCTGGTAGTACTTGGCTGGGGGTAGGGGTGTCCCTGGGGGTCGGGGCCTACTCTGTGGCTAAGGCACACCTGGCCACTATGGCCTTTCTCCCAGGCCAAGAGTCAGCTCGGGCAGCCTGGACCTGCTCACCTGCCCTGGCCCCCTACGCCTCCTGCCCCATTCTGGATGACATGGAGTCAACAAGGCTTGGCCTCTGGGGATGGAGCTTGCCCCCAACCCCCCCGCACCCCCCCACACCCTCCCTGCCCCCCCCCGCCCCGTGTCCAGAAGAAGGGGAAGGAGCAGAACCCAGGGGTGTCGGCAGGCACTGAGCCACAGTGAGAACCTAGCCTGGCCCGGCCCCGGGGTCTGTAACTGTTGGTGATGAGTCCCCTCCCTGTCATAATCCCCTCTGCTCATTTGGGTTCTTGCCTCCCCACTGACCTCTCTCTTCCCTCACGGAGCAGCCTACCCCCTGTCTCTCTGAACCCACTCTCAATGAGCGCCCTCTCTGATCCTTCTACTTCCCTGACCCCCCACCCTTTCACACCTAACACAGGTGGGTGTTAGAATCGAGAAGGAACGCTCTTGCCTGACCTCCCCTCCCCACTCAGACTACACTCGTCCTCAGACCAGCTCACTCCCTCTCTGGGGCCCTGCACCAGCTCTTTAGAGCAACAGCTGCAAAACCCTTCCCTCCCTCCCAGAGACTGTGGATAAGCCTCAACCACTGCACCCCTGTCGCTTCCCTGGATTTGGGGCCTGTGTGCAAGTCACCTCCAATCTGGGGCCAGGATGGCTAAATCCTGGCTCAGCGAATGAATCTGGGGTCTCCACATAAGCCACTGGGGCTCTCCAGGTCATATTTCCCCCCTTTAGTTAAGACCTCAATATTACGTGGGGCGCCTGGGTGGTTCAGTGGGTTAAAGCCTCTTCCGTCAGCTCAGGTCATGATCTCAGGGTCCTGGGATGGAGCCCCACATCTGGCTCTCTGCTCAGCGGGGAGCCTGCTTCCCCTTCTCTCTCTGCCTGCCTCTCTGCCTACTTGTGATCTCTCTCCTCTCTGTCAAATAAACAAATAAAATCTTAAAAAGAAAAAAAAAAGACCTCAATATTACAGAGGGGAGGGACAGGTGAATTTTAAGTCTCAGCTCCAACTAATAAATCAGACTCTGGAACACTTGGAGGTGACTTCTACCTCTGCCCATAGAACCACAGGCTTCCCGACATGCAGATTTGTAGAGCAGAGAGATCTTAAAATCGTGGTGGTGCTGGCAGAGATTTCAGGGATAGTCAAGCCCCATCACTTTATGGCTGAGGACACTGAGGCCCAGAGATAGGAAGGGACCTGTTCAAGGTCACACAAGGAGCCAGGGGCAGAGATGGGCGCAGAAAGAAAGTCTCGGGCTCCTGTCCCAGAGCCCTTCAGCCACCTCTCCCTCCCGCCTCCTCCCACCTTCCCCCGGCCCACAGCGCCCTGGCTGACCCTCACCCAGGAGAGCCTGGGGAACTGAGGACAGAGTGGTGTTGCGGAAGCCACACCGGGCCCCTGTGGCAGTGGGTGTGGGCTGCCCCAAGACCTTGCTCTGTGACCTTGGGAAAGTCACGTCACTTCCAGGCCCTGTTTTGCTCCTCTGTGAAAGGGAGCAAAAACACCTTTGATACCAGGTTTTGGGAAGGTGAAATGAGGTCATGTAGGTGAAGTGACAGGTGCAGGGCTGGGGCTCGGAGGGTGTGAGGGAGTTAAGGAAGAGAGGGTGGGCTCCCCTCTTCTCCTCAGCAGAGCCCCCCGATGGCTGCTGGGACAGGAGGAACCTTGATTCTGCCCCTGAAGTGGGCAGAGGAAGAATCAAGTCAGCAGGGGAGGCTGACCCCAGGAGTGCTCGCAGTGGCTTGTGACCATGGCCCCATCTCAGGGGGTGGGGGCTAACCACTCAGAAAGGAACAGGCAGGGGCACCTGGGTGGCTCAGTGGGTTAAGCCTCTGCCTTCGGTTTGGGTCGTGATCTCGGGGTCCTGGGATCGAGCCCCACATCGGGCTCTCTGCTCGGCGGGGAGCCTGCTTCCTCCTCTCTCTCTGCCTGCCTGTCTGCCTCCTTGGGATCTCTCTCTCTGTCAGATAAATAAATAAAATCTTTAAAAAAAAAAAAAAAAAGGGGGCACCTGGGTGGCTCAGTCGTTAGGCGTCTGCCTTCGGCTCGGGTCGTGATCCCAGGGTCCTGGGATCGAGCCCCGCATCGGGCTCTCTGCGCAGCGAGGAGCCTGCTTCTCCCGCTACCATTCCCTCTGCTTGTGTTCCCTCTCTTGCTGTGTTTCTCTCTATCAAATGAATAAAATCTTTAAAAAAAAAAAAAAAGGAAGGAACAGGCAGTCACCGGCTTGCTGAGGTCAGCAAGAGGCTGGCAGGCAGAGGAGGTGAAAAGTGGGTATGGCAGTGAGCAGATGGGTCTGCCAGACCCAGAGTCCCCCTCTGGCAGGCGTGACAGCGGCAGGGGTGGGTTATGGTGGGGGCACCCAGCTGGCCAGTTCAAAGCACGTTCTACCTCCAAATATCCCAGTGACCTTGGGGGAGTCGGCTCCTTACGGCACTGCACACCCTCACTCACAGGCCTCAGGCTCCCCACCTGGAAAGCCAGCATCCCGAATCAAGAAACTGGCATTTGACTGGGTCTTGCTGTCAAGCGGCCGGGACAGGTCATCAGCTGCACTTCTGCCCCAGAGAAGACAGCTTGGGTGGCTTCGTGACCTTGGGAAAGTTACTCCAGTCTCATTTCTCGGCTGCGAAATAGGGACAACGATGGCTTCCTTGGGAAGCTTTTGTGAGGACTGACTGGGTCACGGGGAGCCTGGTACGAGGCCCTGGGCCAACGTCCACCTCCTCTGGGAAGAGAAAGACGAGCTTCAAACAACGCTGAAAACTTTCCCACCTCGATCCACCTCTCCTCGAGAAATCCTGACTTGCCGTCAAGCGTCTAACACTCGCCCAGCCTCTTCCAGCCCCAAAGTCGCCTCCCTTCTAGTATCTGGATTATTTCTTTGAACAGCAAAGTAGATGCTGTTAACATGACACCTGTTTTACAGATTGGGAAAGAGGTTTGGGAAGGATGAGTGGCTTACCTGAGGTCCTGCAGCTGAGACTTTAACACCCTACCCTCCTACCCCCCCTCCTTAAAATCCAATCAAATCTTTATTCACCCTTCAAGAATTCCTCCTCCACCCCTCACAGGAGAGTGGGATGGGGCAGAAAGTTAAGACACCCAAAAGCTGGTAATGTGTGGGAGCAAGTTCCTCGCCAGCTTGGTCCTATTTCTGGCTGGGGAAGAATTTGGTTCCTGCTGAGGCCATGACCTTCAGGTGCGCAAAGAAAGTCTCCAGCCCCTGCCCTGCTCTCCGTCTAAGTTCCTGCCTCTTCTCTTGACACGGGACCGAAGGCCAGCCCGGGCCCTCTGATGCCAGAAGTGTGTGAGTGAGTGAGGTCTTAGGGGAGTGAGAAGTCAGGGCTGGGCTGGAGCACAGACATTGGAGTAGCAGGCCAGACCTGGGGGCCCTTCTCCTGCTCCCCGCCAAACCCATGCCCACGATGGACCTGCTGCCAGGCGCAGGAACTGCAGGAGGCTTCGACACTGCCCTGGCAGGAGCCCTGGGAGGGAGGGGGAGGAGGCTGCGAGGCAGAGGCTGCGTCTCTTTTCTCATCTCTCCTTTTGACCAGGAATTTGTTCTGAGCCCAAGCCCACTCTGAGCTTCAGAAACTCTCCCTGGGCGTTCCGGGAGGCCACAGAGAACCCCCCGAAACTCCCGGTGGCTATTTTCTCTTCTGTGCCCTCCATCCTCTTTCCAGTGTGAGAGTAAATGCCATCCTGGGTGAGACCCAGTTCTCGTTGCCAGGCCTGCCTCCCTAGGGGTATTTAGGCAGCTGGGAAAGGGGCCAGCCTGTCCCCTGTGCTGCTACCCCCTGCTGGACAGAAGCCCAGCATTCAGGTGGGGACTTGCTCCCTCCACCCCTCCCAGGGACCAACATCTCCATGGGGTCCCTGCATCGATCTCTCCCTTCCCTAGGGAGCAGGTCCTCTTCAGTTGGGGGAGGGCAATTGGACTGCAGTTGGGGGCCTCCCTAGCATCCTCGTGGGACAGGCCATGGTCATTTATGCCCAGGGGAGTCCTGCCCATGACCCCGCAGGGTTCCCACTTTCTCCATTCCTCTCAGTGAAATGAACAATGTTCCTTATCTCTGTTTCCCAGTGCCTCGCACCCTGGATCAAACACTCTTGCAGTCCCCCAACCCGCCCTCTGCTCTGGGGCCTGCGGACTTTTGAGCCCCTGTCCGACTGTGGAGGCCCGAGGTTCAGCCCAGCCCCAGCCCCTCTGGGAAATGCCCCCGCCCCACTAGGGGCTCTCACCTCCCCGCTGACCGCCGCGCTCCGCCCGGTGCTGAAACCAGGCCCTCCGGCCCCGCTAGTCCCGGCTTCTTCCTCCGCTAGGCTTGGCAGGGCAGCTCCGCGGCCCCCGCGGCCCCGCGCCCTCCGTCTCCCCGCGGACGCCGCCGCCGATTGCTGAAATGCTGGACAGCGCACCACCATGGAGGTGGCCTCCCTGCCCGCCCGCCGGCCAGAGCGGCCCGGCCTCCACAGCGCCCCCCGCAGGTCCGGAGGGCCCCCCGCAGGGGAGGCGAGGGACAGGGCGTCGGGCAAGGAATCTCCACCGCGGCGGTACCAGTTCCACTCCTTGCTGGTGGTAGCACACCAGCCCCCGGAGGCGCCCGGGGCCAGGGAGGTTTTTGATTTGGAAGTGGAACCAGAGCTCGCTATCCTGAGTTCTCGCCAGGACACTGACTGCGCAGCTGTTGTCTAAATAGGGCCCTGGGATCCGAACGGGAAATGCCCCAGGAGGCCCTTGTTGTCAGGCATCCCGCATCCCGGTAGCCGGACCAAGGCTGGAAGGGTTGGAGGTGGGCCGTCCTGACTGGGAGAGGAGTTTGAGAATGGAATCTCTGGACCTTCGGTGGTGCTTGGCTGGGCGTCTGGAGTCGTGGGTTCAAGTCACCCTTTGGCTCTTCTTTTCGTGACTTTGGGCAGCTTCCACCTTCCTTTCCTTTTCTGAACTGGGAGCGGGCTGAGTGCGGGGAAGCTCAGGGGTAGGGCAGGCTCCCGAAGAGGCTTTGGAAGCCCAGAGACCTTTCTCTAGTGGAAGCCAGGAACGTGAGACCTTCTCGGGGCAGGGGGCACTGGTGCTGTCCCCG
>CM053621.1:24690772-24705026 GCA_028646535.1 Procyon lotor | reverse complement strand
CCCCTTCCCCTGCCCCACCTCCTACCGCACGGCCCTCACCTACTACCTGGACATCACCAACCCGCCGCGCACCAACGTGCTCTACGAGCTGGCCCAGTACGCCTCCGAGCCCTCGGAGCAGGAGCAGCTGCGCAAGATGGCCTCGGCCTCGGGCGAGGGCAAGGTGGGCCCTTCCCACTGGCAGCCGGGGTGCCACCGGCTCGGCCGTGTCCCCCGCGCCTGCACCTCACCGTGACCCCGTCCTCCGCAGGAGCTGTACCTGAGCTGGGTGGTGGAGGCCCGGAGGCACATCCTGGCCATCCTGCAGGACTACCCCTCCCTGCGGCCCCCCATCGACCACCTGTGCGAGCTGCTGCCCCGCCTGCAGGCCCGCTACTACTCCATCGCCTCGTCCTCCAAGGTGGGGGCCGGCCCAGCCCGGGGGGGAGGAGCCGTGGGGGACCCCAGTGCCGAGGTGACTCTGACGAGGGGCTGGAAGGCAGGGCCTCGGACGTGCTCACCCCGCCCGCCCCCCCCCCAGGTCCACCCCAACTCCGTGCACATCTGTGCGGTGGCCGTGGAGTACGAGACCAAGGCCGGCCGCCTCAACAAGGGCGTGGCCACCAGCTGGCTGCGGGCCAAGGAGCCGGCTGGGGAGAACGGCCGCCGGGCCCTGGTGCCCATGTTCGTGCGCAAGTCCCAGTTCCGCCTGCCCTTCAAGGCCACCACGCCGGTCATCATGGTGGGCCCCGGCACCGGGGTGGCCCCCTTCATCGGCTTCATCCAGGAGCGGGCCTGGCTGCGGCAGCAGGGTGAGCGTGGGGTCCCCAGGTGGGGCCCCGGGCCATGCACCGCCCCCCCCCCTCCCCCCCGGCCCTGCCTCACCCCTGCCCACCTCCCACCACTGCAGGCAAGGAGGTCGGGGAGACGCTGCTGTACTACGGCTGCCGCCGCGCGGACGAGGACTACCTGTACCGCGAGGAGCTGGCCGGCTTCCAGAAGGACGGCTTCCTCACCCAGCTCAACGTGGCCTTCTCCCGGGAGCAGCCCCACAAGGTGAGGCCTCGGGCTGGCCCCGGAGCTGCGGGGCTGGGACCCTCCCCACCCCCACCCCTCACGGTGCCCCCACCCCCAGGTCTACGTGCAGCACTTACTGAGGAGGGACAAGGAGCACCTGTGGCAGCTGATCCACGAGGGCGGCGCCCACATCTACGTCTGCGGGTGAGTGAGGGCGGAGGGGGGGGGACGAGGCTGGCCCGCCTGCCCGCGGGGGCCCCTTCGCCTAGCACCCCGTCCTTCCTGCCCCAGGGACGCTCGGAACATGGCGAGGGACGTGCAGAACACCTTCTACGACATCGTGGCCGACGGGGGGGCCATGGAGCACGGCCAGGCCGTGGACTACGTCAAGAAGCTGATGACCAAGGGCCGCTACTCCCTGGACGTGTGGAGCTAGGCCCCCCCCCCCCCCGGCCCCGCTCCCTGGGCCCCTGCAGACCGGCTTCCCCAGAAATCCCTTCCCTCCTCGCTCCCTTCTGCCGGGCCGCGTCCCCGGGATGGAGACTGGTCCGGGCCCCTGGTGCCCACTCTGGAATGCAGCGGCCCCCGGGCACGGGCTCCTGGGGGCTGTACAGGTGGGGCTCAGCCTCAGGAGTTATTTTCCACATTATTTTCAATGACTGTAAATAATTTTAAGTAATCTCTGCTCCTTGGAATAAAGTTCTGTTTTCTGTATTTGCTATTGCTTGAGCAGGTCTGGGGTCTCCCCCGGGGTCTACGTAACTCAGAGCCCCGAGAGGCCATGCGGTGGTGGCGCCGAGGCCCCCGCCTGACCCTTTCGGAGAGCACACACCTCAGGCCACCTCGCTGCCGCTCTTCCTTTATTCAGGCTGCTGGCCCCGGCTCCCTGGGCCAGTCCTCCTCTCCAGCCTCGCCTTCGGGGCCCACAGGGCCCACAAAACCCCAGGGAGAGCAGAAGCGACCCCGGACGTGGGGAGCCCCCTACCGCCTCAACGAAGGGGACGGAAGCCCCTGCCAGGCCAGGGGGCCGGAAAGAGCCCAGCGGACAGGCCCAGATTCATTCTTTCTTGCTCCCACGCCTTTGACTGTGGAATTTCTGGTGCACAACCCGCAGGGTGGTGAAGAAGTTGCCGAGGAAGAGGAGCAGGAAGGGGAAGCCACACATGAGCACCTGGGGGAGGAAGCGGGTCAGGGAGGGGCCAGGCACCGGCCTTCGAGGCGTCCGCACCCCGCCGCCCAGGGCCCTGGGCTCACCTGCCACTCCTTGCACTCGGGGTCCCGGGCCAGGTTGAACAAGGTCAGTGCGTTAAAAAGCTGCCAGAACTGGGAGGGATGGAGGGTTTCAAACAGATGCCCGTGCCCACGAGAGCCCGGGGCCGGGGCCGCCCGGATGCACGGGGGTGGGCGCAGAGACGACTTACGTGTCCAAAGAAAAGAAAGGGCAGCAGGAAGGTGAGACCCCGCCACATCCAGGACTGGAAGCCCTCTGCGGCAAGAAGGGGGCAGACACGGTCTCTCAGCCCCCGGGGTCGGGAAGGGACATCTTTCCGGGCTACCGTCCAGGTTCCCGAGGGGGGAGGCGGCGCCCGACTCACCCACAGTGAGGTCCATGGTGTGCCTCTCGCCCAGGGCGCGCAGGCGGTATAGACAGCCGCTCTGGTAGTAGTACTGCAGGAACTGCACAAAGCCTGGGAGGCGGGGGGGGGGACTGTGCTGGAGCCCAAAGCCCTTGCCCGCGCCCCCCTCCCTGTGGGGCCCCCAGGGCAGGGCCGTCCGCGGCACTCACTCTGGTACATGGAGAAGGACAAGAACTGGTTCCGGAACTTCTGGTACATGAGGCCGTCGGGCCTGAGGCAGAGAGCAGAGGGCGGCGGGGGAAGCTCAGGGACACCCCCTCTCTCTGCCCCACCCCCCAGCCCCTGCGCCCTGGAAGCCGAGGCTGGCCGCTCACCATGTCAGCATGACTCCCGACAAGAAGGTGGACACGTAATGATGGAAAACCCACCAGCCTTTGATCCTGCAGTGGGAAGCCGCTGTCACTCCTGTCCCCTCGGCCCGGAGCATCGGAGCTCGGGGACGGGGAGCCCGGCTGCGGTGGGAGGAAGCCGCCCCCCCCCCCCCCGGAGCAGGGCCGGGCCTCGCCCACCGGGAGCCGTTGTTGATGAGGATGCTCTCCCGGATGGTCAGCGTGCAGTAGTACCAGACGAGCAGGAAGTTGAAGGCGGCGTCGGTCACCCTGCGGAGGGCACAGAGAGTGGGCGCGGGCGCCGGCGGGGCGCGGGGGACCCCGGGAGCGCCGGGACACCTACCTGGAGTTGAGGAGGAAGCGGCAGGAGAAGGAGATGAGAATGAGGATGATGGTGAGGTAGAGCTTGAACTTCTCGTACTCGTCCTTGTACGCAAACCTGCGTGGGCGCACACCCGGGGCACAGGCTGGGGGCCGAGCCGGCGGAGCGGGGGCAGGAGGGAAGGGACCCAGGAGGGTGGAGCGCGGGGTTGGGACCCAGCCCCCGACAGCCAATTACTTAGCCTGCTTGCTCAGGAGTGTCACGTTGACGTTGCCCAGAACCAGGCTCAGGTACAACCTGGGGGAGGGGGGACACCAGGTAAAGAGAGGAAAGTCAGGGGCACAGAGCCGGGGCCACCGGCCTCCCTGCACCCCTCCCCCCACCACAGCGGCTCAGGGTTCTGACCTGGGGGCGCTGTAGACCAGCCCCACTGGAAGGAAACACTGGGGTGCAGCCTTTCTGCCTGCTCCAAGATAAACCAACATCCCCCCTTGGCGTCTCCGCCCCCCAGAACCCCGCCCACAGGGCCTCCAGGGTGGCCGGGCTCTCCCACCCCACAGGACCCATGCACATGGCTCCTAGGGCCCCCGTGGGCCTGGGCGGGACTCGGAGCCCGGGTGCAGGCCCACCCCGTCACCTGCACTCCCCCCACCGCCCCCTTCCCGCTACCTCTGCCCTGGGTCTGCTGCAGCACCCCGCACCCCTGCACCAGGGCCCCCTCCCAGCCTGGAAGGGCCGCCTTAGAAACCGCTCGAGCTCTGACCGCGAGTGCCCAGCCTCCCGAGCCGGTTTCACCAGGCGGACCCTGGCCCTCCCTGAGGCTTCCAGGAACCCCCCCGACCCTGGCCTCCATTCCCAAGCCAGCCGAGTCCCCAGGGCCCCCTTCCACGTCAGCCACTTTCTTGTCCACCCCCCGCCTCCTGCCACCGTCACTCCCGCCGACCGAGCCTGTCTGGCCCTTCTCTGCCACATGAACCCCGAGAGGCGACCAAGTCCCACGAGCGCATGACGCAGCGCACCCACACGTGAGCTCTTGCTCCTGCTCGGGCCGTGGGGCACATGGGCCCAGGAGGGTTAAGGGACTTGCCCCAGGCCAGAGACAATGGGGTGCACCGGGCACTTGGCCTGGCCGCCTCTCAGCGTCACCACAGGCTCCCTACACCATCCCGACTGAGGCCTTGTTAAACCCTCCTGTCTCCGGGGGGCGGGGGGACCCCCTCCTCACTCGCTCTAAACACGCTCCCATTGCAAGTGAGAAGGGCCCACGCCCCGCCCTCCCCAGCCCCCCAGGCCCCGGCTCTCGGCAGGGAGACGCGCTCCAGTCTTCCCTGGGTACCAAGTGACACAGACCCCCGAGCACAAGCCCCCCCCCCCCCCCCCCCCCCGAGTTCCACTCACTGCTTTCGCCTTCTGCTCACAGCCGAGCTTTTGAAGAGCTGCCCACACTCACCTGTCCCCCCAGCTCTCTGTCACCCCATTAGCAACCTCGGCTACCACCATCCTGCGGGGCGCTTCTCTCCCCAACTTCCAGGAGACGCCGCCCCTTCTGTATGGCTCTTGACCCCCCCGGCCTCCTGATCTGAGGCTACTGGCCGCCCTTACCCCCGCCGACCCCCAGATATGCTCCTTCCCAGCCCTCTTGCTGCCCTAGGCCTCGCTGGGTGATTTGTACTCACCCTGGGTTGCGCACTGGCCCCCGCCATCCCCCTCGGTGACTGTGACTGGCCTCAGGGTCGCTCTGCCCAGCCTACTGTTCCTGAAGCCTGGCTTCACCTCTGGTGTCATCACCACGTCCCACCCTGAGCTCTGGCCACAGGGGCCCTTTCCACCCTCCCACGCCTGCCAGGCTCCCTCCCCGATCCTCTACGCTTTCCCTGTGCGCTTTCCCTGTGCTCCTCCGTTCCCGTCCTTCCGCCCCATCCCCGCGGACCGCTCGAGCTGTCTCCCCCACCCAACTGCTCAGCCCACAGCGGGTCCAGGGACCATCTGCTGGCCAAGTGACCAAGCAGAGGCGCCCACGCTTCAGGCCACTCCCCCAGGGGCGTCTGGGAACTGAGCTTGGGGGAAGGGGGTCTCACCCATTCTTCTTGGGCAAATAAGCCTCCATGTCGAAGAACAGGCCTTGGCGCTCCTTGATCTGGTTCTCCAGCTCCTGGGCGGCCTCCCTGGCCTCCGACTGCAGGGAGGGTTTGCATCTGTAGGCGGGGCACGGAAGTCAGAGTCGGGGCGGCCCCTGCCCGGGGGTATCACACACAACCCCCCCCCCCCCCCCCCCCCCCCGGGGCGGGAGGCGAACAGGGCCCGCGTGGGGCGGGGCCGAGAAGCCTGGCCCTGGGACACACAGCCCTGGCCAGGGGGTATGGAGGCTCGGGCATCACTGGGGAGGGGGGAGTCCTAACTTCTTCAGGACGAGGGCCAGCTCCTGGAGCCGCTTCTTCTGCCGGGTGACGGCGCTGGTGCAATTGCTCTGCAGCTTGGTCAGCTCCTCCAGCTTCAGGCGGTACAAGCGGTGGGTCTCCTGGGGGGACGGGGCGGGGGGGGGCAGAGTGAGCCGAGCCTGCTGGCTGAGGCTCTCTGGGAGGGTCTGAGCCGGGAGAGGAGGCAGCCAGCCAAGGGGCCCCCTGAGACTGCCCTCTCCCCCAGGCAGGCCAGGAGACGGGGCTCCCCCTGCGGGCCCAGAGGCCCTGGCAGCACCCCTATCCCCAAAACAGACCAGGTCCCAGAAACTCAGCTTCATCTACCCACCTACTAATCGTCCCCACCCCTCTCTGTCCCACCCTGAGTTTGGATTCCAGGCTCAAGGGTCTGCCTTCTGGGCCAATCAGGCTGCCCGAAGCCCCTCGGGTTCTCTCAGACCCTCCGGCCTCCCCAGCCTGCTCGCAGGGGGAGCTGGGGTTGTCCAAGCCCCTGGGCGCTCAGGCACTGCCAGCATCTGCCTCTGAGGTTAAACGTCATCAGGCTCCAGCCCTTAGAACTCCTACTGTTGAGACCAGACCTTTTACCCTCCCCCAGTACCTTTGGCCCCAAGCCTCCCAGAGCACTTTGCCCTGGTGGGTGAGTTTCCAGAAAAGCAGCCGGGAGACAACAAGGGGCAGTGTGAGGAAGGTCAGGCAGGGGTGGCCAGGATGGGAAAGGAGGTCTGCCCGGCCCAGAACTCGGGCAGGAACACCACTGGCAGCAGTGCTGGTCAGGCCTGGGGCGGCAAGGCTTCGTGCATGCAGACAGGAAGGGGCTGGAACCAGCCCAGGAGAGACAAAGGCAGGACGAGTGCACAGCTTCCCAGGCTCTACCCTTTCCAGGTCTTGTTTCTCACGCCCTACAGGGGCCACCACACCCCTTCAAAACCCAACCCGCGCCACATCTGCCCGCCAACCACCTTCTCCCTGTCTGGACACCGGCAGCCTTCTCCCTGCCAGCCTCCCCACAGAACCGCACAGAGGTCCACGCAAGCCAGATCCCCACGGTTCCTCCCCGTGGCTCCCTGGCGCTGTCAGAAAGGTTCCAATCCGGTCCAGGCCCGTGAGGTCCCTGGAGGGTCTGGCCCGCCCGCTTCTCCCTCACTGTCCTTCCAGCAGCCACAAATCCCTGCCTTCGTGGGTTCTGTCCTTCACCCTGGACGGGCCCCGCCCCCATCCAAGGACTTCACCTAAACACTCCCTGGCTGGGCCGGCCGCTCTCCGGCGCACTCAGCCCAGACCCCCCAGCGCTGCCCCAGGGCGGGACGGCGCTGCTGCTCCGGCTCCAGCCACGCCGGCGCCCACAGCATGTTTGCTGAGTGACCGACCCAAGGCTGGGCCCGGCCGGCTTTGGCTCAGGCGGCCACGCTCCTGGGAGAGGATGGGGCAGCGGTCGGGGCCTCTTTCCGAGGCCCCCCACAGAAGGCCCCAGGTCCGCCAGGCTCAGTGGGTTTCCGCCGGAGTCGCAGTGGCCGCACGGGCGATGGGGGCTGCCGCCTGACACTCAATTGAGACCGAAGGGAGGGTCCACCTAGCACCACCAGGACCCAGGGGCTCGCCACCCTCCGGAGCGACGCCAGGGTCCACAGCCCTTGCCCACGAACCCCCCCCGCCACTGCCTGACCCACGGCTGCCCGACCCTTGACCTCGAGCCGGGGAGACGTGGCTCAGGGCCAATGGGCGCCCGCATCGGCACTCACCTGGATGTTCTGGAAGTCCTGCTGCAGCTCCTCCCAGTCCCGCAAGCAGTCCCCCAGCGGGCCCGGGGCCGGGAGATGCATGGCTGCCGGGCCACGCGCCGGACAAGCGGAGTGGAGGACCGCGCCGCAACCCGGCCCTCCCGAGGCGCCTCCGCCGCCTCCGCCGCCGCCCCCGTCCGCTTCCGGGCTCGCGCTGCCGCCACCGCCAATGGGAAAAGGCCTGCAGCCGCCAGCGCGCTAGCCCCGCCTCCTGCCTGACCCAATCCGGGCCCGGGGCGGGGCCGGGGCGGGGCCAAGTGCTGCAGGGCGCTCACCCCGCGGGACTCCGCGGGCCTGGGGCTGGGGCTCCGCGGGTCGTGCCAACCGGGTGGGACGGCGCACAGAGCTCCGGCCTGTCATGCTGGCAGTAAACTGAGGCCCGCGGAGGTGACCCCTGCCTCGGACACTCCCGTCCTTGGCAAAGCCGCGCCTCTCCGCGCCTCTGCAGGGAGAGGATTCTGAGCCTCTTTTCTCGGATGAATTTTTACGGGGGCCACCTCACTGTCTCCCCGACTCCAGGCTCGCCGCCACTGTTCCTTCAGAGCCACCAGACGGCCGGTCCTAATACACAAGCCTGCTCCACATCATGTCCCCGACGGAAACTTTGCAGCGGCTCTGCCCTTCCCACCGGGGGTTCCCTAACCCACAGAGCCAATGCTTGCAGCCTTCCCCATCTGTTCCAGCTCCTATCCTAACGATCCCAAGCCCGCGCTGACCGGAAAGCCTTAGAGCAAAACCCCACTCCTTGAGGCTTGGGCTTCCGCTGGGGGGAGGGGGAACTCCACCCTCCGGCAAAGAGTCCTGGGAGGTAAGATGGCCTTCAACCTCTGTCCCTCCAGAGCTGCACGCAGGGGGCAGGGATTGTCCGCGGAATGACACGGGCACCCTAAATTCCCGGGTGGTCCCATCCTCTGCCCTCTCCCGCCTGGGGCTGTGGGTGCCGCCCGGCGCTCGGAAGTACATTCTGGAGAAAATTCCCTTTCAGATCTGAGGAGTTTCTAGAAACAGAGGTGTAGGAGATGGGAGAGGTGGAAATCTCTCCCTGAGGAGCCCAGCCAGGAGGAAATGAGTGGGGAGGAAGGAAAGGAAATCTGAACAAGGCATCAACGGGCAGAGTTGGGGGGAGGGCTGGGACCCGGGATGAGACAAGACTATACTGTGCCAGGAGCCTCTCGGAGCTGTGGGGCCTGGCGGATCAACACCCGTGGGTGGGCTCTGTGACACCCCGGTGGACCAACCCAAGGAGGCGGAATCCTCGGAGCTCCTCGCAGCCAGCCTCCGAAGGGCCCAGGCCATCAGGGGCACGTGGGAGAGCTGCTCAGAAGCCGCATGCTCTTCCAGAGGCAGCCTCCGAAGAGCGGGGGTGGAGGAGGGTGCAGGAAAGGCCCGGGATGGGGGTTCTCGCTGAGTCTGAGCAGAGCACACGGGCTCCGGGGTGTGAACGAGGAGCCTGAGAAGAATGACTGCAAGAGGCTGACACAGACTCCTGGCAGCAAAGGCCTTCTCTTGCCACACCAACCTGGTTACACGGCCTGGCCCACCATCCCCAAGCGGCCCCCGCGCGAGGTTCTTCGGGGCCCGGAGCCGGACCACAGAGAAGATCAGGAGAGCGGATCCAAGATGTCCGTGACATAGTCCCCGAGGATGACCTTCTCCCACTCCGAGAGCTGAGCCACCAAGCCCCAGTTGGGATGCACGTTGTTTTTGCACTTCTTGACAAAGGCCCAGGACTTCTGTCAATGCAAGGAGAGAAAGCAGACTTCAGGACTGGACCGGAGCCTTCCCACCTGTGCCGCGGCGGCGGGACGGGAGGCATCTGCCCATGGGCAACACGGCTCCACGGCGGGACACAGAGAGGGCAGCAGCCCGATGCGGATACATCAGGGCCAGGACTCAGGGGGGGCGGCTCTGTCTTGAGCAAGCCCCGCTGCTGCTGGAGATGGGGACAGGGATCCCTCTTATTTCAGATGGACCCTGTGAAGGTTCAGACAACATGGGTGAAAACTCCTATGGGCAGGAGAGCGCCGTGCCCGCCTGCGCCCAATGCAACCTCAACCAAGATCTGCACTGTGCACGGATAAATTCATGGAAGAGAACGATGGGGGAAACTCTCCAAAGGAGGGAAACTGAAGCCGCTTTCTTTCAGGTGTCCACCTGAAGACGCAGGAGGGAAGAGGACAAGCTGGTCTCCATCTGGACTGAGGACAGGGGAAAAAGGAAAAAGCCAAAGTGGGGCCTCAGCAAACGAGGGAGAAAAGAAATGCACCCCATATAAAGGCCGTATATGACAAGCCCACGGGTAACATCGTACATAGTGGTGAGAGGTGGAAAGCTTTTCCTCTGGGATCAGGAAAAAGACTAGGGTGCCGACTTCCACCAATTCTATTCAACACTGTACTAGAAGTCAACCACAGAAGGAAGGAAGGGAAGAGGAGGAGAGGGAAGGAAGGAAGGAAGGAAGGGAGGGAGGGAGGGAGGGAGGGAGGGAGGGAAGGAAAAGAAAGAGGAATCCAAATTGGAGAAGTAAAATTATCTGTTTGCAGATGACATGGTTTCACGTGTAGAAAACCTTTAAAGATTACCCCCCCAAAATCTGTCAGAATAAATGAATTTAGCAAGGTTGTCCCATTACGAAATCAACACTCAAAAATCAGTTGCATATCTATACACTGACAATGAGCAATCTGAAAAGTAAATTAAGAACACAATTCCACTTGCAATGGCATCAAAAGGGATGCAATCCTTAGGAATAAACTTGACCAAGGAGGTAAAAGACCCGTACCCTGAAAATTATGAAGCACGGCTGAAAGAAACTTAAAAAGACACAAATGGAAAGACATCCTGTGCACATGGCTAGGAAGACTTGATACTGTTAGGATGTCAGTACCACCCAAAGAATCTATAAATTTCATGCAATCTCTACCAAATCCCCGCAGCATTTCTTGCGGAAACTGAAAAACCCGTCCTCAAATTCATACGGAATCTCAAGGGACCCCCCCCAAATAGCCAAAATAATCTTGAAAAAAGAGAACAGCACCGGAATTCTCATACTTCCTGACTTCAGATCTCTGAAGTTATTACAAAACTATAGTGATCAAAACAGTGTGGTATTGGCATACAGACAGACATTTAGACCAAAGGAACAGGACAGACAGCCCAGAAATGAGCCCTTGCATATATGGCCGAATGGCTTGAACAAGAGTGCCAAAACCGTTCAAAGGAGAAAGGACAGTCTTCAACAAACGCCGGGAAAACTGGATATCCATACGCAAAAGAGTCAAGCTGGATCCCTACCTCACACCATGTACAAAAATGAACTCAAAATGATTGAAGACCTAAATGGGAGAGCTTAAACTATAAAAATCCTAGAAGGAAACATAGGAGAAATGCTTTATGACCTGGATCTGGCAATGATTTCTTTGAGAAGACATCGAAAGCACAGGTGATTGAAAATGACAAACTGGACTACATCAAAATAACAAACTTCTATGTATCAAAAGACATGATCAACAGAGTGAAAAGGCAGCCACAGAATAGGAGAAAACATTCCCAAATCATATCTAATTTATATTCAGGTGTTAATATGAGGAATATAGAAAGAGCTCCTAAAACTCAACGAAAAACCTTAAACAATCCAATTTAAAAACAGGCAAAGAACTCGGATAGATATTTCTGCAAAAGACAGATGATCAATAAACACATGAAAAAATTTGCTCAGCATCACTAATCATTAGGGAAATGCAAATCACAACAATAATGAGATACCACTTCACACTCATTATCATTATATAAAAAAAAAAAAAAAAAACCCACAACAAGCATTGGCAAGGATGTAGAGGAACGTGAACCCTTCTGCACTATTGGTGGGGATGTAAAATGGTGCAGCCGCTATGGAAAAACAGAGATTCCTCAAAAAATTAAAAATCGAAGAGCACCTGGGTAGCTCAGTTGGTTAAGCGTCCAACTCTTGGTTTCGGCTCAAGTCATGGTCTCAGGATCATGAGATCGAGCCCCATGTTGGGCTCCACACTCAGTGTGGAGTCTGCTTGGCATTCTCTCTCCTCCTTCCTCGCCTCCTGCGTGCATGTGCTCTCTCTCTAAAGTAAATAAAATCTTTAAAATCTGGTTAACACGGTAAATGTTACGTTATGTGTATTTTTAACGCAATAAAAAGAGAAAAAAAAACTACAATGAGATACCACCTCATACCCACTAGAACGGCTATTAGACAAGTGTTGGCCAGGATGTGGAGAAACTGAAACCCTTGTGCACTGTTGGTGGGAACGGAGAATGGCGTGACCGCCACAGAAAACAGTGTAGTGATTACTCAAAAAAGTAAAAATAGAATTACCATATGACCCAGCAATTCCACTCTGGTATCTACCCAAAATAACTGAAAGCAGGTGGCCAGTGGGCTTGTGTTTATGGGTGCAGTAAGACAGTAGCAAAACAAGAAATAATTCGTCCCAGGGCTCCGTGCAAAAGAAGCAGACAGGAAGGCCTATTGTCCTAGTCTTCCCTGAAAAAGGTAATATTTACATACTTTTAAAGCTGCTTCCAATCAGCCTCAATCCAGGTGCAGACTGAGATCCTCCCCATTAGGGCACTGACAGGTCTTGGCAAACCCTCAACTCCCGGGAGCCACTAAGAACAAAGCAGGCTGCTTGGACAATGGGAAAGGTTTCAGAGATGACCAAGAACTAGGAAAGGGTTGAACCATAAGATTCATTTCCTTGAAGGTCACTCCTTCAAGACTAGGAAAGGTGGCTGTTTCCCCTAATACACAGAAGCCAACGTCGTCAAGGAAAATGAAAAAACAGAGGAATGCATTCAAATGAAAGAAAAAGATAAAAACATCTTCATGAAACGGGGACAAGTGATTTACCTGACCAAGAGTTCATGTCATAAAGATGCTCACTGAGGTCAGGAAGACAAAGCATGAAGAAAATGAGAATTCCAACTAAGAGACAGAAAACATAAAGTACCAAACAGATCACAGGGCTGAGGACTACAATAACTGAACCGAAAAACTACAGTAGAAGGATTCGACCACAGACTACATGAAGTAGAAGAAAGGATCTGTGTGCTCAAGGACAGTGGAGTGGAATCAAAGCAGAATAAGGAGAGGAGAGGAAAGGGAAGGGGGGGAGGGGAGGGAAGAAAAGAAAGAGGGAGGGCAGGAAAGAAGGGAGGGAGGGAAAAGGAAAGAAAAGAATAAAGAAAAACAATGAGCGTATCTTAAGGGACTTATGGGCAATACCAAGAGGATCAATGTTAACATTACAGGGGTCCCAGAAAGACAAGAAAGAGAAAGGGACACACAACTTCTTTGAAGAAATAACACGGCATACTTCCCTAACCTAGAAATGGAGATAGATATCCAGAGCCCAGAGAATTCCAAAAAAGATGCACCCAAAGAGATCCACACCAAGACCTATCGCAATGAAATTGTCAAAAGTTAAAGACAAGGAGGGAATCCTAAAGGCAACAAGGGAGGGCGCCTGGGTGGCTCAGAGGCCTCCCCCTTCGGCTCAGGTCATGATCTCAGGGTCCTGGGATCGAGCCCCGCATCGGGCTCTCTGCTCAGCGGGGAGCCTGCTTCCTCCCTCTCTCTGCCTGCCTCTCTGCCTACTCGTGATCTCTCTCTGTCAAATAAATAAATAAAATCTTAAAAAAAAAAAAAAAAAAGGCAACATAGGAGTCCCATTAAACTCTCAGCAGATTTTTAGCAGAAACCCCGCAGAGTGATAGGATATACTCAAAGTGCTGAAAGAAAAAAAACCTGCCAACCAAGAACACACTAGAAAGAGTAGCAGTCCTTCAGAATTGAAGGAGAGAGAAAAAACTTTCCAATCAAAAGCTCTAGAACAGCTTTACTGGTCTTTACTTCTTTAAGTTGAAATGAAATGGCACCGATTAGTTTCAGGAAAACAGGCAAGTATAAATATTGCTGGCAAAGTAAAATTCAGAATAATCTAATGTAGAGGTGATGGGTTCACTTATAAATCTAGTATGACGATTAAAAGACAAAAATAGTACGAATATCTGTAACTACAATAATTCTTTAATGATATAAAAGACAAAAAGATGTAAATTGTGACATCAAAAACGTAAAACGTGGGGCGCCTGGGTGGCTCAGTCGTTAAGCGTCTGCCTTCGGCCCAGGTCAGATCCCAGGGTCCTGGGATCGAGCCCCACATCAGGCTCTCTGCGAAAGAGCAGAGCGAGGCTAACTCCATTTTGTACTAACCCCTATGTGACCTGCTCCTGAGAAAGGTCACAGAATGTCAGAACATTGCCTAGCCGGCCCTTGAGCTAGTTTGAGTTAGCCGATAGGAATGTGGAACCCCTAACCGCCGCAGGATGTAAACCCCGCCTCTTGTGCGCCAATTCTGACCAGAGGGAGAGGCCAGTTCGAACAGCAAAAAAGGGCAAAGTGCAATTCAACTGACCACCTGCGTGTGGCCTAACATGACTGTGCAACTTTCTGTGTGTGTTACAATCTCATTGGCCACTGGCCCCTATGAAACTGCGGTGCTTTTTGAAACTCGCTTTTTCTCTACATCATGCCGCTGCATCAGTGAGTGTGGGAGACCGAGCTCGAGCTAGCTCGGATAAAGGCTCTTTTGCTTTTGCATTGGACTCGGCTCCCTGGTGGTCTTCAGGGATTTCAAAATCTGGGCATAACACTGCTCAGCGGGGAGCCTGCTTCCCTCTCTCTCTCTCTGCCTGCCTCTCTGCCTATTTGTGATCTCTGTCAAATAAATAAAATCTT
>CM053621.1:24676381-24690272 GCA_028646535.1 Procyon lotor | reverse complement strand
TTATTATTATTTTTTTAAAGATTTCATTTATTTGACAGAGAGAAACACAGTGAGAGAGGGAACACAAGCAGAGGGAATGGTAGCGGGAGAAGCAGGCTTCCTGCCGAGCAAGGAGCCCGATGCGGGGCTCGATCCCAGGACCCTGGGATCATGACCTGAGCTGAAGGCAGATGCTTAACGACTGAGCCACCCAGGCACCCCTAGTCCCCACTTTCATCGACAGCTAGGTCATCTAGACAGAAAATCAATGAGGAAACACGGGCCTTAAATGACACAACAGGCCAGATGGACCTGACAGACACTTACAGAACATTCCATCCCGAAGCAGCACAATACACATTCCTCTTAAGCACACATGGAACATCCTCCACGACAGATCACAGGTTAGGCCACAAACAAATCATAATAAATTTGAGAAGACTGAGATATTATCAAGCATCTTTCCTAGTTTTATGGTATAAAATTAGAAAACAGTTATAATAAAAAATTGGAAAATGCACAAATATATGGTTATTACTGAACGCATGGGTCAATGAAGAAATCAAAAATACCTTGCGGGGCGCCTGGTTGGCTCAGTCGGTGGAGCATACAACTCTTAATTTCAGGGTTGTGGGTTCGAGCCTCACACTGGGTATAGAGATTACTTAGAAATAAAATCTAAGAAAGAAAAAAGAAAAGAAAAAAAAAGAAAAAGCCCTAAAGTCTCCATCAAAAAAGCGTTAGGACTAATGAACAAATTCAGTAAAGTTATAGGATACAAAATCAATATACAAAAATCAGGTGTACTTCTATGCATTAAAAATGAACTATCAGAAAGAGAAACTAAGAAAACAATCCCATTTACAACTGCATCAAATAGAATAAAATACCTAGGGGTAAATTTAACCAAGGAGGTGAAAACCTGTACACTGAAAATTCCAAGACATTGATAAAAGAAACTGAAGAAGATACAAATAGATATTCCATGCTCATGGGTTAGAAGAATTAATATTGTTAAAATGTCCATACTACCCAAAACAATCCACAGATTTAATACAATCCCTATCAAAATTCCAATGGAATTTTACACAGAGATAGAACAAACAATCCTTTTTTTTTTTTTTTTAAAGATTTTATTTATTTATTTGACAGAGGGAGAGAGATCACAAGTAGGCAGAGAGGCAGGCAGAGAGAGAGGGGGAAGCAGGCTCCCCGCTGAGCAGAGAGCCAGATGTGGGGCTCGATCCCAGGACTCTGAGATCATGACCTGAGCCGAAGGCAGAGGTTTTAACCCACTAAGCCACCCAGGCGCCCCAGAACAAACAATCCTTAAATGGGTATGGAACCATAAAGGACCCTCAAGTGGCTAAAGCAGTCTTGAGAAAGAAGAACAAAGCTCGAGGCATCACAATCTGATTTTGAACTATATTACAAAGCTAGAGTAATCAAGGCAATATGGTATTGATATAAAAGTATACACCAAGATCAATGGAACAAAATGGTCTAGAAATAAACCCACATATATATTTTCAATTAATTTATGACAAAGGAGGGCACCTGGGTGGCTCAGTTGTTAAGCGTCTGCCTTCTGCTCAGGTCAGGATCCAGCCCCGAATCGGGCTCCCTGATCAGTGGGGAGCCTGCTTTTCCCTCTCCCATTCCCCCTGCTTATGTTCCTGCTCTATCTCTGTGTCAAATAAATTAAATAAACAAACAAACAAACAAACAAACAAATAAATAAATAAATAAATAAATATTTTTAAAAAAATTTTTTGACAAAGGAGATGAGAACATACAATGGTAAAGGTCAGTCTCTTGGATAAATGGCATTGGGAAAGCTGGACAGCCACATGCAAAATTGTGACAGTGGGCCACATATTACTCCATACACAAAAATCAACTCAAAATAAATTAAAGGCTTGAACGTGAGACCTGAAACCGTAATGCTTGGAAGAAAACATATCCAGTAAGCTCTCTGGTATCAGTCTTGGTGATGATATTTTGGATTTGATACCAAAAGTAAAGGTAACAAGAACAAAATTAAACAAGTGGGACTATATCAGACTAAAAAACTTTTGCACAATGAAGGAAACCATTAACGAAGTGAAAAGGCAACCTATGGAATGGGAGAAAATATCTGTAAATCATATATCTAATAAGGGGTTAATATCCAACATATATAAAGAACTCCTGCAACTCAATAGAAAAAAAAAATCTGACTTAAAAAAGAGAAGATCTGAATAGACATTTTCCCAAAGAAGACATACAGATGGTCAACAGGTACTTGAGAAGGTGCTCAACATTACTTATCATCAGCAAAATGCAAATCATTTTGTGATACCACCTCACACCTGTTAGAATGGCTGTTACCAAAAAGGTAAGAAATAACAAGTGCTGAAAAGGATGAGAAGAGGGAACCCTGACGCATGGCTCACAGAAATGTAAATTGGTGCAGCCACTAGGAAACTGTATGGAGGTTCATCAAAAAATTAAGAACAGAACTACCATATGATCCAGCAATTCCACTTCCGGGTACTCATCCAAGGGAAACAAAAATACTAACCCAAAAAGGTATCTGTACCCCATGTTCACGGCAGCATTATTTACAATAGCCAAAACATGGCAACAACCTAAGTGGCCATTGATGGATGAATGGATAAAGAAGATGTGGAATGGAACACACAATGGAATGTTACTCAACCACTAAAAAAGGAGGAAATCCATCAACATGGATGGACCTTGAAGGCATTATGCTAAGTGAAGTCAGACAGAGAAAGACAAATACCATATGACCTCATTTATATATGGAACCTACAAAAAAACCTGAACTTAGACACAGAGACTTGGGTAATGGTTGCCACAGGTAGTGGCCAGGCCGGTAGTGGGTCAAAGTAGTCAAAACGTACAAACTTCCAATTACAAAATAAATAAGCTCTATGGATATATACAGTATGGTGACTAAAGTTAATATTGCATTGTTGATTTTAAAAGTTGCTAAGAAAAAAAAAAAAAAGTTGCTAAGAGAGTAGATCTTAATAGTTCTCATCACAAGAAAAAAATTTTAACTATATGTGGTGATGGATATTATTTTATAGTGATCACTGAATAACAGTTGTATATCTAAAACTAATATAATGTTACGAGTCAATTATATCTTAATAAAGAGTAAAGCAAAAAAAAAAAAAGGATTTCAAAGAGATATTCATTCACCCATGTTCACAGCAACATTATTCACAAAATAGATCAATCATCTAAGCTTCCCTCTTGAGAGATGAAAAATAGAAGAGTAAATTAAGCCCAAAATTAGTAGAAAAAAAAAATAACCACAATTAAAGCAGGGGCACCTGGGAGGCTCAGCTGAACTTCTGACTCTTGGTTTCAGCTCAGGTCACGATCTTGGGGTCGTGGGATTGAGCCTCCCATCGGGCTGTGTGCTCAGTGGGGTGTCCGCTTGGGATTCTCTCTCTCCCTCTCCCTCTGCTCCTTCCTCCCTCTCAAAAATAAATAAACTCTTTAAAAAAATTAAAGCAGATATCAATGACACTGAAAACAGAAAATCAATGGAAAAAAAAAAGGTCAGTGAAACCAAAAACTGATTCTTGGGGAAAAAAATAAAAATCAGCACAATAGAAAAGCCTCTAGGCAGGCTATGAAGAGAAGGAGAAAAGATACAAATTATTAACATCAAAAACAAAAAAATGAGACATCAGCACAGAGCCCATGGACGTTAAAAGGCTAATAAAGGAACACTATGAACAACTCCATGCCCACACAGAATCTAGATGAAATGGGCCAATTCCTTGAGAGACACGATCTGCCAAAACACACACAAAAAGCACACAATCTGATTAGGCCTATATCTCTTAAAGAAATTGAATCAATTAAAAAAAAAATTATCTTCCAAAAGAAAAAGCACCAGGCCCAGACGGACTCACTGGTGAATACCACATACAATAGAATAAGATCCAGACTTAAAAAGCAAAGAAATTTGAACACATGCTATAGCATGAACGAATCTTAAGGATATTATGCTAAATGAAATAAGCCAGCGACAAAAGGGCAAATACTGTATGATTCCACGTAGAGGAGGTACCCAGAGTAGTCGAGTTCATAGGCACAGAGAGTAGCATGGTGGTTGCCAGGCGCTGGGGAAAGATGGGAATAAGGAGATGGTCTTTAATGGATATAGGGTTTGTTTTGCAAGATGAAAAGAATTCTGGAGTCTAGTCGCACAACAGTGGGAATGTATTTAACACTGCTGCCCTGCATAACTAAAAATGACAGAGATGGTAAATTTTGGGTTATGTGCATTTTGCCATTATGGAGGAGAAAAAAAAGTCCATGGTATCCCGGGCAGAGCTATGTAGCTGTCTGTAAGGTTTATCAAGTCCTGGACAGGTCAGATTGGGCCCCTGAGGACAGGGCGTAACCATGGCCCCCCCCACGCTCACTGCTCACGACCCCTTTCCAGCCCCCAAAGCACCCTCGGGGACCCACGGCAAACACCAGCGGGACAGGAGGAGGGGTAAGAGTCACGGCCAGGAACCTCTCGGGAAGGGGTAGCAGCGAGCTCACAGTCCCATTCTTCGGACCACAGGCCAGTGCTCTCCCTGCTGCCTTAGGGCCCCTCGGAAAGCCCAGATCCTGAAACCAACTGGGTCGTGTGGCTTTGGGTCCCACCTCTGCCACTTACAACTGTGGGGCAAATTGCTCAGCCCCGCTCGGCCTCCTGCCAACAAACAGGGTGCATAACATGCTGTGGGGTCACTGTTTTCACCACCCATAAAGTACTCACAAGGGCATGTGGGAAGCACTCCACCAACGTTAGCTATTATAATGCCTCAGGAGTTGCTTTGTGTTTTTGTTCTTTGTTTGTTGTTGGTCCCCCCCCCCCCGCCGAAGATCTTTAAGGGACAAAGTTACTCCCAGCAGTTTAAAGGAACTGAAACAGGTTTCTTAAGGGCTCGCTGGCTCTGGGAGCCCATCCAACCTCGTGGCAAAGCTTTGAAAGCCAAGGGCAGGCAGGGTGGCCCCGCGTGCCAGATTCTTCCAAGTTCACTCAACTCCCCACTCCTGGTCTTGGTACCCCAAGGAACTGAGCTGGGGCCATAAAGCCCCAGAGGCAGTGTATTGCCCAAGAGTGGCCCACCCCACCCCCTTTTTTTTTTTGGCCAGTCCCCTGGGCTCTGACCATCACCGCTGAGCTGACAACAGCCGGGTGCACAGTTGGCCCCAAGACCACGAAAACAACAGGAGGAGGGAACTTGTCTCCGGACCGTGGGCAGCAGCAGAGCTGAGCCCAGGTCAACGTCTGTCAGCAATCCAGGGCATTGCTTGGTAGCAAGAAAACCTAACCGCCACCCAGGACTGACTCAGTCTGGACAGGACCCAGCAAGGTCCCGGTGGCAGCCCTTCCTGTCCATGGCTCCTTCTGTCGCGAGTTCTCTAGAGGAGCCGGGGCGGGAGTCCTCGCTCTTTGTTCTCCCTCCCCCACCCCCCTACCCCCCAGCCAGCTCGGCAAGCTGCTGGGGCAACTGCCTGGGATAGGACAGAGAGAGTGGCGGGCTGGTCAGGGCTGGGAAGCATCACGGAATATCAGAGTCACAAGGCTGCTCAACCTTTTGGTGCCCAAACGTCCCTGGGAGCCATCAGGAAGCCAGCACCACCGCAGGCCAGGGCTCTGGATGACCCTATTCAAGCTCCAGGGTGAGAGTCCTGGAACGCCCCCTACAGGCAGAGAGCTCGGCCTGCCTTCCCCCAGCTCCCCCCGGCTTCTCTTCTCCGCGTGTCTGCTCAACAGGAGAGCAAAGGAGGGCCCCCTGCAGGCCCGGCCCGTTCCTGGGAGACGGCTGGAGAGCATCCCTCAGGAGTAGTTGCACAGGCCTCCCTCCTGATTTATGAGCCACTTCACCCCGCTCCCCCAGCATCCTCAAGCCCGCAAGGACCCCTGCCGATTCACCTTGCCCAGGTGAGAACAGGGGCCAGGGCCCGTGACTCTGCCTCCAGACACTCCAAGTTTCTGCGGCAAGAACTCACCGTGTTGTGCGATCAGCACCACCGTCCACCCCCAGAACGTTCCTATCTGGGAAGCAACTCCCTGTTCCCGCACCTAATGTCCTCCAGGTTCCTTCACGTGGCAGCAGGTGTCAAAACGTCCTTCCTGGGGCGCCTGGGTGGCTCAGTGGTTTAAGCCTCTGCCTTCGGCTCAGGTCATGATCTCAGGGTCCTGGGATCGAGCCCCGCATCGGGCTCTCTGCTCAGCGGGGACCCTGCTTCCCCCTCTCTCTCTGCCTGCCTCTCTGCCTACTTGTGATCTCTCTCTGTCAAATAAATAAAATCTTTAAAAACAAAACAAAACAAAGTCCTTCCTTCGTAAGGCTGAGTGCTAGTCCACTGTGTGGACAGACCGCTCGTTCCATAGCCTTTCCTGTGTCGGTGGACACTCGGGTTACTCCCACGTCTTGGCTGTGGTGAGTCCTGCTGCCACGAGCGGGGCCCCCCAAACATCTGAGCCCTGGCTTCCACTCCCCTGCACGTGGAATTGCTGGCTATCCGAGACTCTTTCTAGCCAGCAATTTCCCCAAAGAGCACGTGGGGTCAATACCCAAAAGCGC
Organism: Procyon lotor; assembly: GCA_028646535.1. NCBI lineage: Eukaryota > Metazoa > Chordata > Mammalia > Carnivora > Procyonidae > Procyon > Procyon lotor. Next base: position 24,683,679 of record CM053621.1, on the reverse strand, counting down.
TGGCAATGGGCTTGGCCACGGTCATTCTTTGACCCTCCCCTTCCTTCAAGCACAGCCCGGGGCACACGTGGGAGTTTTCAGGTCCCACCGAAGCCCTCTCAAGTCGGGCACAAGCTATGTCCCCCCGTAGGGCAGGCCACCATGTCCTCGCGCTGCGGGAAGGCACTGCCCTCGGTGGCAGGAGCGCTGGTTCCATGGGCTTTGCGGGGCCAGTCTCTGCCCCCCTTCTCCAGCCTGGGTCCGGGCCATTGGAGTAGGTGCCCTTGGAGCCCTGCCAGGGTCATAGTTCTCTGGCTCCAAGCAATAGCCAAAATGCACCTTCCTTGAAGGCTGAGCAAACGCTGATAGACTAGTAGCAGAGGGGACACGCGGGTGGTGCTGCTGGCCGTGGCCTTGCCCAGCCTGAGTCCCAGGGCCTGTCCCCACGCCAAGCCCCAGGCCGTAATGCAACAGCCTTAGCCTCTGGCCCAGACCTTGGGGACCTTGTCCTTGGGTGTGCTACGCTGGGTAAAGCATTGGACTTGGAGTTGCCTTTCCAGATCCTTCTGCTCCCATCGCCCAATCAGGGCCACCTTCCTCCCAGGTCCAGCTCTGACCCTGCCTGCTGCAGGTGGCTGCAGTCCGAGCCTCCACCGGCAATGCCTACCTTCAAGGTCTGCTCGTTCCAGTGCATGAGGAAGGCCAAGATGGCCGCACAGCTGCGGCTGATGCCCAGGGTGGAAAAAACCAGGATGACCGAGCCCAGCTCAAGGTGAACTTCTGCAAGAGGAAGGAAAAGGGTTGGGGGACAGCGGAGGGACATGGATGTGAGTTGCTGGCTTCAGTGAGCCCATGGTCCAGGAGTGAGTTCGGACCCAGCACCCCACGGCCCAGGCTGGTCACGTCACCTCCCGGGGCACTGTTTGTGTCACCTGGCAAACGGGGACCCTCAGACCTCACTGGCAGTTCAAGAGAATCACACCTAACGATGCCCCTGAGGCTGAGTCTTGCCCAGGGAGGGGTGCGGAGGAAGGCCAAGCTGGCTTCCTAGGCTAGCCCGGTCGCCCCCAAGAACCAGAGATGAACAGAGCGAATGTGAAATCACAGACTGTCAGCGCTGGAGGAGGATCCCGCGATGATGAAGGCCAAGTGCCTCACCATGTGGACAAGGAAACAGCGGCACAGGGCAGTTAAGGGCTGGCTCAGAGCCACCCAGCAAGGAAGGGCGGGACAGGGGCCCTCTGTGCCACACAGCTCTGCTGCCCCATGGCAGGACACGCAGCAAGTCACAATCTCGGGTGCTAGTCAAGTGATAATTGCGACCTCCTGGGCAAATAGGGGCTGTCAGGGCCCCACACGTCCTCTTCCAGGCCCCCAGGTGACCAGGCGAGCCGGGCCTGCATTGGTGTGGAGCAGACAGTCCCAGGCTGGGGCCCCGGACCCGCCTCAACCTCACTCTCTCCAGCCATCGTGCTGTCCTTGGGCAATCCTGACCCCCAGAATGACTGACAATTCCACCTTCAGTGAGCGGTCATGGCCAGGTGTGGTGGGTGAGCCAAAGGGGCGCTGCACACACACACACACAGTGGGGATCGCGGAAATCAGAGCCGGGAGGGTTCCAGAGTTTTCTTTCCATCCCACCCCACATACCAGATAGGAGGGCAGGGATGGAGCATGATTCACCTGTGGGTCCCCAGGGCCCAACCCTGAGCAGGCCTCCCTGAATGCCTGCACCCACGGTGGACCAACACGTGCTCATTGCCCAGACCCGAGGGCCTAGCGGTTCAGCCAGGGCCACGATACGGGGGACTCAATCAGCAATGGGGAGCTCTTACTTGGCCCCACGTCCCCCGAGGTAAATGTGTGGCTGTCCACACTGCCAAGGGCTCCCAAGGGCTGGGCTTGTCTTGGGGCTTGGCCACCCCTGGCTGGGCTCATGCTGCGCCCTGCCCTTCCTCTCCTCAGCACTGGCTGTCACCCTCAGGGACAGGCATGTGGACAAGGTGCCACGATCCCTCTGGCCCCTGGGCACAGCCCAATCAGAGATCGCTCCTTACCAAGGAAGTGACAGAGGTGCCGTAAAAAGGGGGAAATGTTGGCTTCCGGGGAATCTTCTATCTTGATGTGCAGAAGTTTGTCATTGTCGTCCACAAAACTAAACAGAAGGAAAGCCCGGGAAATCAGGCAGACTCATACACAGCCCCCACCCCCACCCCCTGCCCCTGGAGTGATGGGACCACATGAAAGGGATGCTGGGGAGGTTGGCAAATAACCGTGCTTTTCTCAGAACACCAGCACCTGCCTCACGGGCGCTGTCGTGGAGATGAAGTCAGTTAACCGATGGAAAGCATTTGGCAATCTGCTTGGCCCATAGTAACTGCTCAATAAATGTGACGTGATCACCGTTAACCATTCACGGTACTCTCCGAGAGTGTGGTGCGCAAGGTCAAATGAGGATGGGAAGGAAGAGGTGATGAGCTTGGAGAATGAGCCCGCTAGGTTGAAACCAGGTAGGAGAGGTGGGGAGTGTTTGTGGGGGTGCTATTGGAGACGGGGTGCTCGGGGAAGGCTTGAGCAGAGGCTTAAAGGAGGTGACGGAGTGAGCCAGGCAGCCGCCCGAGGAAAGAGGGTTCCGTGGAGGGGAGAACACAAGTGCGAAGGTGCTGAGAGGCGGTATGTTTAATGGACTTGAGAAACAACAGAGAGGCAAGAGTGGCTAGGACTTCTGAACAAGGGAGAGAGAGGAGGGCGAGGAGGGGTGTGGTAGGTTCCATGAGAGGGTGCCTGCGAGCAGCCTGCAGAGCGTGTAGCCCGTAGTAAGTACTTGGGCAACGTTAGTTATGAAGACCATGGTCCATTGGTGACACTGGGCAGCACACAGACCCCTGCAGTATGCAGAAAGCAACGGCAGATTCAGAAACAAAGAAAGGCTGGTTTAGTTTCAGCAGATACGAGCACGATTCCCATCCATCCATCCATCCATTCTTTCCTCAGATACTTACCCAATACCCATTGTGTGCCAGACCTCGGGCTGGACCCTAATGGATAGAAGCTGAACCAAAGGGGGCCGGCCTCTCCCAGCTTCAAGGGGCTCCCAGCCTGGTGCGGGGGGTAGACCCAGAAACAAATAGCCCCCATCCAATGGGCTAGGGTTGGGCATAAAGCCCTGCACGTGATACTGGAGAGGAAGGGCAGGGAGAAGATGAGAAAGCTGGGGAAAGCTTTACAAGGTAGAAGGCATCTAGATGGAGAAGGCGGAAGGATACAAGGTTACTATATAAAAATCAACTGCATTTTTATACCCTAGCAACAGACAAGCGAAGCTTTAAAAATACTATTAATGACAACCTCAAAAACACCAAATACTTAGGAAGCAATCGGACACAAGATGTGCAAGATGCACCCTGGGAACTATTAAACATTTCCGAGAGAAATGAAAGAGCAGAGTCAATGCGGTGGGACAGACCATGCTCCCGATCAGGAGACGCAACATGGGTAAGATGTCAGTTCTCCCCAAACCGGCCTTTGGATTCAATTCTATCCCAAGCAAAATTCCAGCGGGGTCTTTGTAGAGACTGACAAGGTGATTAAACAAAATTTATTGGAAATGCGAAGGAGACAACTTTGGAAAGAACAAAAGGAAAGGATTAGCTCTACCTGATTGCACAATTTATCATAAAGCTATCGTAGTCAAGAGTGCAGAATTGATACAAAGACACACACAGACCAATGAAAAAGAATCAAGAATCTAGTTATAATATCACACACATCTGGTCAACTGATTTTCAACAAAGGTATCTAATCAATCAACAGGAAAAGAATTTTTTTTTTAATAATGGCCACCATATGCAAAACAATGAACTCTGTTCCACATCTGGCACCATGCGCAAGAATTATTTCAAAATGGGGGCGCCTGGGTGGCTCAGTCGTTAGGCGTCTGCCTTCGGCTCAGGTCATGATCCCAGGGTCCTGGGATCAAGCCCCGCATCGGGCTCCCTGCTCAGCGGGAAGCCTGCTTCTCCTGCTACCATTCCCTTTGCTTGTGTTCCCTCTCACACTGTGTTTGTCAAATAAATAAAATCTTTAAAAAAAATTATTTCAAAATGGATCACAAGTCGTTAAAGTTAAAACCATAAAACTTTTAGCAGAAAATATAGGAGAAAATCTTTGTCAAAATTCAAGCATCTTTATAGGCATGGGTCTGCTAGGACTCCATTCTGCTCCATTGGTGTACTCTTCTATCCTGTACCAATATCACGACTTTGTTTAAGGCTTGGTATCTGGTCAAGCAAGTTTCCTATTTGTTGCTCTCTGATATTCAGCTATTTTGGCCCTTTGCATTTCCATATAAATTACAGAATTACTCTAAAACTTATTGGACTTTTGGGGCACCTGGGTGGCTCAGTGGGTTGAAGCCTCTGCCTTCGGCTCAGGTCATGATCTCGGGGTCCTGGGATTGAGCTCCACATTGGGCTCTCTGCTAAGTGGAGAGCCTGCTTCCCCCCTCTCTGCCTGCCTCTCTGCCTACTTGTGATCTCTCTGTCAAGTAAACAAATAAATCTTTAAATAAATAAGTTAAATAAAATAACACCTATTGGACTTTTATGAGCATTACACTGAATCTATAGATCAATTGGACAAGAACGAAGATCTTTACAAAACGGATGCTTCTAATCCATAACCACAGTACATCCTCTGTTTAATCAGGTAATTTTTTTTTAAAAGATTTTATTTATTTATTTGACAGAGAGAGATTACAAGTAGGCAGAGAGGCAGGCAGAGAGAGAGGGGGAAGCAGGCTCCCCGCTGAGCAGAGAGCCCGATGCGGGGCTCGATCCCAGGACCCTGAGATCATGACCTGAGATGAAGGCAAAGGCTTCAACCCACTGAGCCACCCAGGCGCCCCAATCAGGTAATTTAAAGTAACATCTTCTGTGGGGCGCCTGGCTGGTTCAGTCAGTAAAGCATGCGGCTCTTGATCTTGGGGTTTTGAGTTCAAGGCCCACATTGCGTGTAGAGCTTACTTAAAAATAAAATTTTTTTTTAAATAAAATCTTTTTTTAAAAAAATAAATAAAATAACATTTTCTGTGGAGTGTCTGACTGGCTCAGTCAGTAGAACATGTGACTCTTAATCTCAGGGTTGTGAGTTTGAGCCCCACATTGGGCAAAGAGGTTACTTAAAATTTTTTTTAATAGGGTGCCTTTGGCTCAGGTCATGATCCTGGGGTCTTGGGATTGAGCCCTGCATCGGGCTCCTCGTTCAGCGGGGAACCTGCTTCCCCCTCTCCCTCTTCCTGCCGCTCCCCTCTGCTTGTGCTCTCTCCCTCTCTCTATCAAATAAATAAGATCTTTTAAAAAGCTTTTTAATTAAAAAAAAATAACACCTTCTGTTTATTGAGGTAGTCTTAATAATTCCCAGTCATGCTGTGTAATTTTCTGGTGAGATCTTACACATCCCTAATTAGGTATAATCCTAGGTACTTAATATTTTTATGCTATTGTAGGTTTTTAAATGTTCAGTTTGTCTCTCGTTTGTCTGCAGAAAAACAATTGATGTCTGTGTATTTCTTGAGCCCAGCAGACTTAAGTCTGATAACTTCTCTGTAACTTGTTTTATCTAGGACCACTAATACAGTGTTAAGTAGTAGTGATAGCTGTATCTTTCCCTTGTTCCCAGACTCAGGGGGAAAATCTCCAATATTTTATTCATTAAATGTGATGTTCGCTGTAGAGATTTTCATAAATTTTTTTTTCATCTGATCAAAATTCCCCTCGATTCCCAGTTTGCTGGGAGTTTTTCTTTAAATCATGAATGTACAGCGAATATCAAATGCTTTCACCACATCTATTGAAACAATCTTGACTTTTCCTCTATGTTATTGATACGGTCGACTACATGGATAGGTTTTTCAGATGCTAAAACGACCCTGTATCCTTGGAATAAACCCAATTTTGTCATCACGTATCAGCCTTTTCCTACAGCTCTGTCGTCAGTGTGCTAATATCTTGTTTAGGATTTTTTACATCTCTGTTTATGAAGAAAATTAGTCTACAGTTTACCTGCATTATGTTGTCAGACTGTAGAATCAGAGTTATCCTAGTCTCATAAAACAAGCTGAAAATTATTCTTCTCCTTCATTCTCTAAAAAAAGAAATGTAATATTGGCTTTATTTCCTCCTTAAACATTAGGTAAAATTCTTCACCGAGGCCCTGATTTTCTCTATGAGAAATTTATTAGTTATTGATACTAATCAAATTTTCTATTTTGTATGATGTCAATTTTGAGAGGTTGTATTTTTTTTTAAAATTCATTTATCTAAATGTTCATACTTATAATTAAGTTTTCACATGTCCTAAGATCTTTTTAATATTTGTAGAATAAGTGGAGTCTCTTTATAAATGGCTGTCTGTACCCCTTTTTTGCCAATGATTTATCAGATTTATTAGGTTTTTAAAAACGACTTTGACTTTCTCAATCCTCTCCATTTCACTGTTTCTGGTTCAATAATCTGCTACTATTTATTATGCCTTCCTTCTTCCTTATTTGGGTTTAGTTTGCTGTTCCTTTGGTCACTCCTTGAGATGAATGCTTAAGTAGCTGATTTTTAGCCTTTCTTCTTTTTAATAGATGCATTTAAGGCTATAAATTGCCCTTTATCCACAGCTTAACGGCATTCCGCAAACATTGATATATCTTTATTGTTATGTAGCTGAAAACATTTCATCACTTCTATCATGAGTTCTTTTTTAACCCACGCTCTTTAAAAACTTATTTCCAGGGGCACCTGGGTGGCTCCAACTCCTGATCTCAGCTCAGGTCTGGGTCTCAGGGTTGTGAGTTCAAGCCCCACATTGGACTCCATGCTGGGCACGGAGCCTACTTATATAAAAATGAGAATTTATTTCTAAGTTTCCAGTAGTTTTCTGGTTGTATTTTTAAATTATTGCTTTCCAACTTCTAATAAACTTTCTTACTTTCTACAGAGAAAAAAAAAACTGTATGTGATTTTAAATCTCCTGAAATTCGTTGAGTCTTTCTATTTCACTTTTTCTATTTCTATCGATTTCTATTTCTATTTTGTTTTCTATTTCACTTTTCTATCACTTTCACTATTTCTATTTCTATTTCACTTTCGCTCAGCCTCATATTGTCAAAACTAATAGCACAACCAGGATATTGATGCTGATACAATCTATCAATTGTATTCAGATTTCCCCAGTCTTGCTTGTATTTTGTGCATGTGTGTGTGTTTTTTCTATTTCTATTTCTATTTTGTTTTCTATTTCACTTTTCTATCACTTTCACTATTTCTATT
>CM053621.1:24649510-24676281 GCA_028646535.1 Procyon lotor | reverse complement strand
ACCAAAGTGACCTTCCTGGAAGAAATACATTGTCATATATTTCTCTTTATATAATTTTGCTAAATTTGCTAAAATTTTATCAAGAATTTTTATACCTGTGTTCATGAGGTTTGTGGTTTTCCTTTATTATAAAGTCTTTGTCAGCTTTGTGTATCGGAGTAACGATGGTCTCATAAGTGAATAGGAAAGTATCCCCTCCTCTTTTATTTTCTGGAAGATTGTGTAGATCAGGTATTATTTCTTCCTTAAATGTTCAGAACTCACCAGTGAAGCCATATGGGCCTACAGTCCTCGTTGTGAAAAGGTTTTTAACTATGAATTCAATTCCTTTAATAGATAGGGGGCTATTCAGATCATCAGTGTCTTGTTAAGTGGGCATTCATAGTTTGAATCATTCAAGGAATCGGTTCATTTAAATTTCAAATGCACTGACATAAAATCACTCATAATATTTCCTATTTTTAAATTTTCAGTTAAAGGGGCACCTGGGTGGCTCAGTGGATTAAAGCCTCTGCCTTTGGCTCAGGTCATGATCTCAGGGTCCTGGGATCGAGCCCCACATCATGCTCTCTGCTCAGCAGGGAGCCTGCGTCCTCCTCTTTCTGCCTGCCTCTCTGCCTACTTGTGATCTGTCAAATAAATAAATAAAATCTTTTAAAAAAATTTTTTCAATTAAAAACTGTACTGAGGTCACTGTAGATTCACATGCAGTTTTAAGAAATACAGAGAGACCCACTGCCCATTTGGCCTAGCTTCCCCAGTGGTAACATTCTGTAAAACTAATAGCACAACCAGGATATTGAAGCTGATACAATCTATCAATTGTATTCAGATTTCCCTAGTTTTGCTTGTATTTTGTGCATGTGTGTGTGTTTTGTTTTCTATTTCACTTATTTCTGCTCTAATCATCATAACTTCCTTCCTTCCTCCTCCTTATGTTTTCTAAATTTTTTTAAGGTTAAAGTTTAAGTCCTTGATTTGATTTGAAACTCTTCTAATAGAGGCATTTAGGCTATAAATTTCCCTCTATGCCTGTTTTAGCTGCATCCACAAATTTTGATATGTGGAGTTTTATTTCCATTCAGTTCAAAATACCTTCTAACTTCCCTTTTGGTTTCTTTGTGACCCACAGGCTACTCACAAGTGTATTAGTTTCCAAGCATTTGGGATCCTTCCCAGATTTCTTGTTTGGTTTATCGGCTTCTAAATTCCACTGTGGTCAGAGAGCATAATTTTTTATAACAAATTAATTTTTCTTTTGATACTTGTTTTAATGCCCAGAATAGCATATCTTGTCACAAATGTTCCATGTTCTCTTGAAAAGAACATATACTGCGGAACACATTCAAAGACCAGAAGAACGCTACTGTTACTGGGTAGGGTGTCCTATGATTGTCAGGCAATTTTGCTCTTCTAGTCTTTGAAATTATAACCTATTTTCTGTCTGTTAATAGAGAAAGATTGAAATCTGATTATAACTGTGGATTTCTCTAGAATCTAGAGTCCAGATTAATTGACCATCTTCCCATAATGAAATGACCCTCTTTATATCTGGTTGTATTCTTTGCTATGAAGTTCAATTTATCTAATAATGGGAATCATTCCAAAAGTTGGGGTTTTTTGTTTTGTTTTTTAATTAGTCATAGCCTGAAGTACCTCTTCCCATCCATTTTAACCTATCTTCTTTTAGTATTTAAAAAGTACGTTTCTGGGGCTCCTGGGTGGCTCAGTCATTAGGTGTCTGCCTTCAGCCCAGGTCATGATACCAGGGTCCTGGGATCGAGCCCTGCACCGGGCTTCCTGCTTGGCAGGAAGCCTGCTTCTCCCTCTCCCATTCCCCCTGCTCCTATTCCCTCTCTCGCTATGTCTCTCTGTCAAGTAAATAAATAAAATATTTTTTAAAAATACGCTTCTAGGGCGCCTGGGTGGCTCAGTCGTTAAGCGTCTGCCTTCGGCCCAGGTCAGATCCCAGGGTCCTGGGATCGAGCCCCGCATCGGGCTCCCTGCTCCGCGGGAAGCCTGCTTCTCCCGCTACCATTCCCTCTGCTTGTGCTCCCTCTCTCACTGTGTCTTTCGCTGTCAAATAAATAAAATCTTTAAAAAAATAAAAAAAATAAAAAAATAAAAATAAAATAAAATAAAAATACGCTTCTAGGGCATGTGGCTCACTCAGAGGCGCATACAACTCATGATCTCAGGGTCATGGGTTCAAGCCCCACATTGGCTGCAGAGATTACTTAAATAAATAAACTTAAAAAAAAGTACGTTTCGGGGCGCCTGGGTGGCTCAGGCGTTGGGCGTCTGCCTTCGGCCCAGGTCAGATCCCAGCGTTCTGGGATCGAACCCCGCATCGGGCTCTCCGCTCTGCGGGAAGCCTGCTTCTCCCGCTACCATTCCCTCTGCTTGTGTTCCCTCTCTCGCTGTGTTTCTCTCTGTCAAATAAATAAAAAAAAAATCTTTAAAAAAAAAAAAAAAAGTACGTTTCTTGTAGATAGCCTACAATACCTCTGCCTTTAAATTGGGGGTATTTAGACCATTTGCACTTAGTGTGATTATTGACATGATCATCTTGCTATTTGTTTTCTACTGGCCTCATCTTTTCTTTGTTCCTCTTTCTTGCCTTCTTTTGGATTTTTTATTCCATTTTTTCTTTTTTCGTCTTCTTAATTACAACTGCCTTATTTTTTGCTTTGTTCTAGCTTTTGTTGTCGCTTTAGAGTTTCCAGAACACATCTTCAACTTTGTATTACTTTATACTACTTCATGTAAACAGAGTAAGACTCTTCCAAGTGTGTACTTCCTGTCTCTTCCTGCCTAGTAAACTGTGGGCATACACATTACTTCTACACATGTTATAATCTCAAAATACATTGTTGCTATTTTTTCTGTGATCAAGTATGTTTGTTTTTTGACTTGTTTGTTTTTGTTGTTTTAGAGGGTGGGGGGCAGAGGGAGAGGGAGAATCTCAAGCAGGCTCCAGGCCCAGTACAAGCCCGACACAGGGCTCAATCTCATGAACCTGAGATCACGACCTGAGCCAAAATCAAGAGTCAGATGCTTTGATCGACTGAGCCACCCAGGTGCCCCATGTGATCAACTGTGTTTTTGCAGAGATATAAAAGTGACAGCAAAAGTGTTTTATATTTATCTACATAATTATTTCTGGTGATAACCTTTATTTATGGTTTTTATCAAATTTAGAAATTTGCTTATGAACCACCGGCCGGTGGTATTCGGCTATAGCAGCCCCAGTGGACTAAGAGGTCACTTCTCAGAGGGCCTGAGAAGTAGGGTAAATGGAATTCTCTGTACCATAAGGTTAAATACCAGGAAAACGCTTCTTTTGGTGAGATCTAAAGGACAAGTATTGATGGGGTCTTAAGGCAGAGGATGCCATGGCCAAGCCAGGAAACAGACCACAAACCACGAACAGATGAAGGTAAATACAGAGCCCATACCAGTGGGTGCCGATTTCTAAGGCCCTTTCCACTCTAGAAATGCATGGCACTAGGAATCTTACGTAAACGCTTAATTAAAAAAAAAAAATCAATAGTGTTTCTACTCACAATGGACCCGTCTCCATGGAGACATTGACATGGGCTTTGATCTTCAGATCCTTCTGAATTTTCGGGTCGCAGGCTTGCCTGAAATTGCCCAGGTAGATCTTGCCTGGTATTATTTCAGCAGGGTAGGGCTGAAAGGCATCCAGTTCCTGAGGGAAAGGAAGGAGACAGGTTGCCATACAGAATATATACGCTATGGGTCATAGAATAAGATACTCCTTCCCCGGGGAAGAAACGGTTTTTGTTTTCTGTCTCTTGAAATGGGGCTCAGCGTTAGAAAGATAATCCAGAATATCAGGAGGAGTTGGAAGGCTGAGAGTAACAGGATGGAGCCACTGACCCGCAGGACAGCACGCTGCATCTGAACACGGACATCTCACTTACCCCACTGTGTGCACTTTTCTGGGTGCACAAAGGTTGGCATCTGATACTCCTTCACGCAGAACTGCATAAACCCAGGGTGTGTCCAGCAGGGGGAGGGGGAGCCTTACAATATTACGTATTATAATTGTACTCTATTAGCATTGTAGGAATAGTCATTTTACTATACAATTATATAGTAATTGCATAATTATAACTGTATTACATTTTTGGAGGCCACCAGAATCTCAACACCTTCTTAAAAGAAAAAAAAAAAAAAAACAACAACACTAAAACTACTCACGTGGAGCCTATTTGTCATTAGGAAATAAATTCTGGTGAGTTCTGATGTAGGCAGGTAGGGAGAAGAGGACACCACTTAAATGGGAGCTCACGGGAATTCCAGGTCCAAAGCTATGATATGAAAAGTTGGGGTTTCTTTGAAAAACAAAGACACAAAGAGGAAGAGGATTCCTACATTCCCCCAAAATGTGTCCTAGGAAACAGTGGTCCCTTTGCAATGCACTGTGGGGAAAAAAAGGGTTTAGTGAATCAAAGACATATGTATGGGAAGCAGTACTAGGATATCCCTGTCTCGGAAATTCACAATGTACGTTACCAAGTAAAGGCAGGAGAAGTAAAAGGCAGTAAAAAATCCACTAACCATGGCCACTGTGGAAAATGGTATGTGGAGTCTTTTCAAAAACATGAAAATAGAACTACCATATGATCCCGCCATGCCACTTCTTGGTATATGTCCAAAGGAAATGAAATTACGGTGTTGAGGGCATATCCCCTGTGTTCCTTCCAGCAATACTCACAACAGCCAAGACACAGAAAGAACCTGAGTGTCCACCGACAGATGACTACATAAAGAAAACATGGCCTGGATCCCAGGGGCACCTGGGTGGCTCAGTGGGTTAAGCGTCTGCCTTCGGTTCAGGTCATGATCTCAGGGTCCTGGGATCGAGCCCTGCATCGGGCTCCCTGCTCAGCAGGGGAGCCTGCTTCTCTCTCTGCCCTTCACCTGACTCGTGTTCGCTCTGTCCTGTGCGCTCTCTCTCTCTCTCAGATAAATAAAATCTTAAAAAAAAAAAAAAAGTATATCCATTTTTTTTTTAGACATAATGCTATTGCCCACTTAACAAACTACAGTATAAACATAACTTTTATACACAGCAAAAAATTCATTTGCCTTGCTTGATTACAACATTGGCTTTCTTGTAGTGGTCTGGAAAAAAAAATTTTTTTTTTTTTTCAATAAAAGAACCCACAATATTTTCAAGGCATGCCTGTAAGTCAGAGAGAAAGACAACTACTGCCAAGATCTCACTTCATGTGAGATCTGAAAAGGCCAAATTTACAGAAACAGAGAGCAGAACTGTGGTCAGCTGGGGCTGGGGAGGGGCAGAAATAGGAGATATTGGTAAAAAGAGCACAATATCAAAAGGCTCGGTTGGGAGCCTGCTTCCCCCCTCTCTCTGCCTGCCTCTCTGCCTGCTTGTGATCTCTGTCAAATAAATAAAAAACCTGCTAAAAACCTTCCAGTGGTTCCCTGGGCGGACTTTTTGTAGCCCGGATATTTATAACAACACAGTGGCCACGTGTTTATTGTTGACACGGCCTGCAAATTATTTGTGGTATTTCAGTACAATAAAAGCTAGGCATAACCTCAAGAAAACAAACAAAAACCCCACTCACGTCGTATAAACTCTTGTTCCCAATACGATCTGTTTAGAGGTCCCTTTTTGGTGTGAGGGCTCCACGGGAAATGCTGACCTATGTAATTTCTAAGGTCAAACCTAGTTCTGGCTTCGAGTAGGACTCAGAAACAAGTACCGCAGGCCTTCTGGCCTGAGCGCGTCTCCCCTCCCAGCGAGCTCACTGCAAGCCCACATCCTTCCCAAGCTGTTGGCCTCCAAAAGCCTTTCTCAAAGAGCAGACGGCAAGCCAAGCCAATGCTCAAGTGTGCGAAAGGGATGCAGGGCCCTTCTACCTGCAGGCAGGCCGGCGCCATAGGACCCCAGGCTTCCCCAGAGCTCGGGCTGACGGCACCCAGGACACTGGGCTTGCTGAAGCCAAAGGACACCAACCCCCTGGTGTCATCCAGAAAATCTCGCCGGACACCCAACACAGATCTAACAACTCTTCCTGCTGCTCTCAGGCCAGCTTCCTCTCCTGGGGCTGCGTGGCAGGGGAAAACACGCTGGGCTGGTAAGAGCAAGCGTGTGTTAATTCTAGATGCCGTGACTTCGACGTCCACAGTCACAAAAATGTCCAAACTGAGCCTGCTGCCCTCCCCCTCCTGTGTCCCCCACCTGGGAACCAGGGCACTGATCCCAGGCTCCTCCCTCCCTCCCACCCCCATGTCCAATCAGTGTTACTGCCCAAGTGTTTCTGGGATCTGTCCTCTCCCCACCATCACCGCCTTCCACCTTCGGCCTTCCCCAGACCCACCCGGCGCCCCCACGGGTCTGCACCCCCAGGGCTCACCTCTCTCTCTCTCTCTCTCTCTCTAGTGTGGGCTTCACGCTTTAATCCTGGCGTCTCTCACTCCAAGCAAAATCTCATTTAAGGGAGGCCACGTGTAAAGCAGAGGAAATGAGAAGTCGCTCTAAAGGCCACCTTCAGCGCCACCACCCACCCTCCTAGGAGTTCCCTGGGGAGCAGCAGGGATACCCCTGTCTTCCAGTGTCTCAGAACACGTCGCAGGAGCGGAGTGGGTCTTTCATCCTTGCCCCTGGGCAACTCACAAAGGTCCCAAAGCAGAGAGAGACGAATGCTAGGTGCCTGCAGTCTATGGAGGGCCGCAGACCCTTAGGGCACAACTCTGCTGGCCGCCACCTCCAGCCACCACGCACCCCGCTTCCCAATCTACACAAGACGGGGCAAGGGCGAGTCACAGGTGTAGACACACGTCAACATTGACCAAAATGTACGGTTAATTACGTGCAGCTCCTTCTATGTCGGTGAACTTACTTACAGGTTGCTGAGCCTTACTAAAGCTGGTTTTCCAAAGGAAGGGAGTGAGTTATCAGCAGGGTGAGGTTTTTAGAGAAATGCTTCTTCTGCACATGGAAAAGCCAGTGAGGGCTGCTCCTCTAGGCGTGAGCAGGGCCTGGCAGGACAGGGATACTGACGGTACATGAGCGGAGCTCAAAATCAGTGTGAAGGAGGCCCGATGGGGGGGGGGTGGTTAATGGGCTGCCCTAGTGAAACAAGGAACTGGGGGGTTCCTGGCAGGAAGTCCCAGTGGGCTTTCTCTGAAAGATCCTTAGTAGCAGGTAGGGCCCCTGAATCAAGCCCCAAGGAAACCAGCGGCTAAGGGCACCAGCAACATACAGAACGGGGCTGGACCGCAGTGAGAAGGCACGGCCCCACCGCTGTCGGGCAGCCCGTCCCACGAGACAGGCCCCACCCTAGACCCCCAGCACCAAAGTCACAGGCGCAGGAGCAGGGGAGAGAGGAGAGGTCCCCGCAGCTAACCCACACCCCTGGCCCCTCCCACCCCCAGCAAACTGAAGGCTGCCCGGCTCTGGGGGGATGGGAAGAGAGGAGACTTGATTCAGAGCTGAGATTGGAAAGTTAGACTGGCCCGGCTTGTACTGGCCTGATTGCTTTTCCTCTCTTTTAGGAAGTCATTTCAAAAACAGGCAGAAGTAGAGAGGACAGTGTAATAAACCCCTGGGTCGGTCACCTGCTTGCAAACATCACCCGCTAATGGCCCGTTCAGTTTTAGCTGCGTGCTCCCCCCTGCCCAACACACCCCGGATTATTCTGAAGGCGATGCCATGCGTCCTATTGCTCTACCCCATAAATGCTTCATTCTGCATCTCTGAAAGATCCAGTTAATGCACACATTTCCCCTATCACTTTAGGATCAGCCTGAAAGTGGCCAGAACTTCTGGAATCTGCCCGAGATGCTGCGAAGAGCGAAGAGCCACAGGTAATTACTAGAAAGAATGAAGCCTCCGCATGTCTACATGCCACCGCATAAGCCCCCCATTGCACGACGCCCTCCAGGGACCAGCCCCTGCCTGTGGGTCATGGCCACCCCACGCCCACCCCAGGCCTGCCTCTGCCACCCTCTACCCACCTCTCTTCCCTCCTGCTCCTTCAGGGCTGGCTCCAGGAGGGGCCTTGCCTCTGGGCTCCAGACACCTGGGGTGCCCCTTGTCGCTCCCACTAGCCAAAAACTCCTCATAGGCAGGGATGCTAGTCCTCTGGGCTCGTGGGATAGAGGACAGCTGAGAACGGATAGGCAGCCTCAAATCGTGGAACCCTTCCTGCCTTTGACAACAATGGCCTGTCCTCCAGAGCTCCCTCTAAGACCCCCTCCCTCTGGATGGGCCCCACCTCTTCACCACCGTGTGACGAGAACCTCACCCTCGTGGCCTGGCCCCCTGGCTGTTCCAGGTCTACTTCCCAAGTGCAGTCTCCCCCATCCCTCGTCACTGCCATGTCGCCCGCCTCATCCTCCCCCTTCCCTGCTCCCCACCCCTCGGTCCCCGGCGGGTGGACCATGCGTCCATCTGAGCCCGCCTGGGCTCACCCTGCCTCACCTGCGGCATCCAGATGATCTTCTGCGTCCGGAGGAAGTGGTACGTGGCTGAGAAGCGCTCGTAGCCGCCTCTCAGGATGCACACGGGGTGGCGGGTGAGGTTGGCCAGCTCTCTGCCGCACTCCACGGCCGCCCCGGGCACCAGCTCTGACAGGGGAGACCAAAGAGGTGAATGGCCCCCGCGTGCTCACTGTTTGCCCAAAGCTCTGGTCGATGGCCACTCGGTTTGGAAACACAACAGTCTAGGACCCTGAAGCAGATCTAAAGGGAGGGGAGGGTTAACAACTCCAGTTTAAAAAGCCACTTGCTACCAGGTAAGTTGATCTTAGACGACCTGGATCTCTGCGTGATCGCAGGGCAAGAGGAGTGGACAGAAGGGACAGGTCTCTCGTATGCATGTCCCATGTCGTGTACCACCCCATTCACCCGAAGTGGGTAAGGTAATGGTTTTCAGAGCTGTGCGGCCGTCACCCCCAAAAGAAACCCTGTTCGGGTCAGGAGGTTTCACTCCTCCTCTCCCTTCAAACACCCAGCTGGAGGCAACCGCTAATCTAATTTCTCTCTGTGGCTTCGCCTATCGTGGACGTTTCGTACAGAGGGAATCCTACGGCGTCTGGTTTTGGGTCTGGCTTCTTTTGCCTGGCGCGGGGGGTCTTCCAAGTTCATCCCTGTCAGCACCACGTTCCTTTTTAGGGCTGAGTCCTGTCCCGTCCACCTTGGTCTACCCGCGTGTCCGTCGAGGCGCACTTCCTGCTGCCATGGACGGTGCTGCTGTGAACGAGGTGCGTGCGCGTCTTCACCTCCCTGGGGCCCGACCTCGGAGCAGAACTGAGCCATACAGTAACTCTGTGTTTAACTTTTTTTTTTTAAAGATTTTATTTATTTGACAGAGAGAAACACAGCGAGAGAGGGAACACAAGCAGAGGGAATGGTAGCGGGAGAAGCAGGCTTCCCGAAGAGCAGAGAGCCCGATGCGGGGCTCAATCCCAGGCCCCGGGATCTGACCTGGGCCGAAGCCAGACGCTTAACGACTGAGCCACCCAGGCGCCCCCTGACTTAATCTTAAATGCCTTCACTGCTCTGCGGAATCACTGGGAGACTGTACACAAATTAGATATCAGCAAGTTTGCATAATTAGGAACAAGCCAAAGCCAAGATACAGCCTCCCCTCCCAGTATCTGAGTCCTAAAGACAACACCTCGCTGGAGACTCCGGAGAGCCAGCTTCATGGGGAAAGGGAAGGGCACAGGCTCGGACTTCTACACTGAACCTCTGTCCAGAGAAAACAAGCTTCAGCAGAGGCTGCTGAGGACAACGGGGGCCTGAGACCCGTCTGGGGGACTGGATCTGGAGGAAGGGCCTTGGGGTCAGCAGCTAGGCCAGGAGAGAAACTGTAGCTGGCAAGACAAGAGCCAAACGCTATCCTAGAAGGCCTGGCTTACAAGCCAGAGTCCTGGGGCACCTGGGTGGCTCAGTGAGTTAAAACCTCTGCCTTCGGCTCAGGTCATGATCTCAGGGTCCTGGGATCGAGCCCTGCATCGGGCTCTCTGCTCAGCGGGGAGCCTGCTTCCCCCTCTCTCTCTGCCTACTTGTGATCTCTCTCCTGTCAAATAAATAAATAAAACACTAAAAAAAAAAAAAAAGAAAAGAAAAAAAAGAACAGAGAGGGGCTTCTCTTTATTGACCACGGTTTTCTGTGGTTTTAGGGTCCAGCCTACAATCCTAGGATTACAGACAGGAACCCAACCAGATAAGCTTGGGGAAGAGGGCTCAAAATCCTGGCAAAGGACCTCTCCTAGGAAGGCTGGGTTGATTAAAATGGAAGCCTAGCGCCACCCAGTGGCCGCCACTTGAACACCAGGCCCATGGAAACCTCACACAGTCAGGACGGAGCCCCAGGCAGCAGAGGCCCTAGGCCAAAGGCAAGGGATTGTCAGCCCCACACCAGGGGCTGGGTGGAGAACGCAGGGGCGCCTGAGAAAACAGATTAGGGCTGACCACGATTTAACGGGCCTGGGACTGGAGCGGCTTTGCATTGCTCTCCAGGCCTCGGGAGACCAGACAGAGCCAACCCGCCCGGGGTTCGAACCCCTGCCCCACTGCTTACTAGGTGTGGTGGCTCCAAAAACAGTCCACGGATTCTTTCAAATACAAGAATATTTGAAAGAATATAAAGGGAGGTTGAGTCTGATTCCCCACCGCTTGAGGGTAGG
Source organism: Procyon lotor (assembly GCA_028646535.1). Classification (NCBI taxonomy): domain Eukaryota; kingdom Metazoa; phylum Chordata; class Mammalia; order Carnivora; family Procyonidae; genus Procyon; species Procyon lotor. The sequence goes on along the minus strand of CM053621.1, from coordinate 24,665,584 downwards.
CTGGACTCCGTGACTTCCTTCTAACGAACAGAACGGGGGCAGGAGGGACCAGAAGTCTCAGGACTCTGTCACAAGAGGCATGCGGCTGTCCCTTGCTCTCCTGCTTTCCTAGAAGGCCTGCTCCAGGGAAAACCAGCTGCCGCGTCATGAGGCCTTCCAAGCGGTCCTACAGAGAGATCCAGATGGCGGGGGACGGAGGCTTCCCGGTGTGTAAGTGAGGCACGCCCTGCGTGCGGATCATCCTAGCCCAGTCAGACCTTCCGAGGACAGTGAGCCCAGCCAGCACCTCAACTGTGATCTCAGTAGACACACCGTACTGAACTTGGTACCGGCTAATTAATTAAGGTTTGCTGTATTAAGCTACTGAGTTTGGGGGTGACTCGTTACACGGCAATAACTAACTCAACACACGTGGGACCTTGAGTGAGTTACTGCACGTACCCTTCTGGGCCTCCATCTCCCCATCTATAAAGTGGGGGTGTTACCCATTAGAGACCATTCTCCATGGCCTCTCAGGTTTCTACACGTCCTGTGAGCAAAGGTACTGGCTTTTTAAAAGCATTTATATATCAAACAGCCTTAGAAGATAGACCGTCTCTCCCTTTAGAGCCAGGGGCAGGCAGGCTTTCTGCCCATTATAAAAAATTGAGGCCCTGGGAGCACTGGGTGGCTCAGTCGGCTAAGCATCCAACTTCGGCTCAGGTCATGACTACAGGGTCCTGGGATCGAGCCCCGCATTGGGCTCCTTGCTCGGCAAGAAGTCAGCTTGTCCCTCTCCCACTCCCCCTGCTCGTGCTCATGCTCTCTCCCAAATAAATAAAACCTTTAAAGAAAAAAAGATTCAGTCCCCTGAGCTAGAGCTCTCCTGAAATACAACCCACACTGTGTGGGCAGGTTTTCCTTGGACCTCTTCCTGTCACCTGTGAGAATGGGGACTTGGGCACCAGGTCAGGGAGAGGACATTCTGGCTACTTTCACCGCTCTGAGCAATAAAGTCCATTGACTCTGACCCAGGAGCCTTGCGTCTTCTGCCAGCACTCTTGAGACTCGAAAGGAAGGAGACGTCTCGGCCCCTCCCCCGTCCTTGGCCTAAGCCACTTCCCAGGGGCGTGCTCTGCAGACCCCAGGGGCTGACCCAGGGAGAGCCCGGCGGCTAGAGCACAGCCAGCTGCTTTTCCGGCCGCGCTCGTAAGAACTCACCGTGTCTACTGTCATCGGAGAGATCCTCCTCCTCCTCCTCCTCCTCCTTCCTTCTGAAGATGATCTCCAGCGTGCTGGTGTTGTTGTCATACACCACACAGTACCTCACGCACTCCAGGTCCACGGACTCTGGGATAAGATACTCATTCGCCCTCTAAAGAAACCGGAGGGGAGGTCTGTTGGCCGGCGGGTTCATCGGGACACATACCCCCATCCGCGCTCCAGCCCCACGTGCAACTGGAGGGGAGACTGTGCCCATTCCCCCGACTACACACACAGGCCTGGAAACACCGAGAAGGGAACAGAGAGTGTGCTGGAAGCTGAGTACCTTCCCCGCCCACAGCTGACTGGACCAGAGACCTGACCGAAGACAAGCTGGTCGACCGAGTGGCCCACAGCCCATGAAGTGGCCTGGTGCACGTGCTCTCAGAGCAGCCGAGGCCAAACTGATGACATCCTCTCTGGGGGGGAGGATAGTTGGTGATGGAGGCCAAATCCAAGATCTGCCATAAAAAGGGCAGTAAGCAAGGCTTGGATAAGCAGAAGTCATGAGCAATCGAGTATAAGGCGGCAGGCTCAGATGTACGCTCCAGAAGAGGGAGAACGTTTGTTCATTTATAAGTCGCTGATGTACCCTGAGCTTCTAGAATAGTGCCTGGCATGTGGCTATAAATATGGTCAGAGGGAGGAGACGGCAAGTGGGAACCAGGACATCATGAGTAGCTGGGAGCAGCTGAGTTGCCAGGAAGGTGGGCTACGGGGGCAGGAAGAGTGCCCAGGACCCCAAAGGGTGTCCCAGAGCTCAAGAAGGCCGGGCTGGGCGGCGGCTGAGAGGGCAGTCTTCACACATTTGCATGCTTCCTGAAGGCCCCCGCTACTCAGGGGACACTGAGCCTCACTCTGTCCCTTGCACAGAGACCCTGCAGGTGGGGTAGGGCGGGTTTCTATCGATTCTCCTACAAGGCAGTCAAGCAAGGCCCGTGGTGAGACAGACCAGAAAGTTCTCTGGGCCTAAGAGGGGAGGAATCCTATTTGTCTGGAGGAAGGAGGAGAGAGCAGATGCTCAGGACGCGCAGGGTATGCACGGATGGTTTTCGGGTACGGAGAAGACATGAGCAAAGGGGAAGGGAGTGGGGGGGGGCAGGTGAGAGGGCAGGACCGCTGCGGCTGGACATCCACTTGTCCGCTCAACAAGCACACGCTAAAGGTCCGCCCTACACTCAGGCCGTGTGGGGTTCTCGAATACGGAGCTTCAAGGCAGCACAGGAAACACCCAAGTTGGCCATGCAGGACGGGAGGGATTGGAGCTGGGGCTGCAAGGGCGAGGGGAAATCTGCCAGATGGACGAGGGTTGGGAGAACGTTCCAGGCAGAAGAACAGCATCAGTTGTCCATGTGAGTCAACAAACGTGCTGAGCACATGTGAGATGCCAAGGACTAGATGGAGCCTCCAGGATACAGAGACCCTGTGCTCCCAGTGAAAGGCCCGGAGGCCTGAGACAGCAGTGTGCTGGGGGGGGGGGGGGGGCAAGTCCTCTGTGCTCTGTGTCCTAGACCGCTGGTTGGGGCTCCTGGTGGCTCAGTCAGTTAAGCATCTGCCTCTGGCTCAGGTCATGGTCCTGGAGTCTCCTGCCACTGCTCTCTCGCTCGCTCGCTCTCTTTCCCTCTCAAATAAATACTTAAAAAAAAAAATTAAGTGCACCTCAATTGTAGGCTCTATTTCAAGAGAAATGTTCAAATATGGAGGGATATGTGCATCTTAGAACCAGGGAAACGCAGTAGGGCAATGCTACTGAGGTTTCCGGTGAGAGTGGAAGCCTGCCACGGGGGTGGGCGGGCGAGCGTGGGGGCGTGGCCGGTGAGGGGGAGTGACTGGTGGGCGTGGCCGGCGAGGGGGCGCTGTGTGTCCTGCTGGGGCCATGCTCGGGCTGCTGGCAGAAGAGTCGGGAAGGGGAGCCAAGAGGTGTCAGCCTGCCCAAGGCCCAGAGAGTATATCTTCCAGAGCTGGGGTACTGCCAGAATCAAAGGGCTATGCAGATCCAAGAGCCTAACCAGAAACCCGAAGGCCATACACAACAAAGAGGCTGGCTCTGCACAGGCTACAGAAAGCGGAGGAAGTTCTGAAATGCAGATTAAGAGCTAAAGGTTGAAGCCAGACAGCTGAAAACCCCAGCAGGGGGTGGGGGGGGTGGAGAAGCAGGTAATGGCGGGTTTGGGGCGGGGAGAGGGGGGTGTTAGGCCGCAAGCTTGTCCTGCAGTCAGAGGCTCTCCCACTGAGCTATGACCCCAAGCAGCAAGCGGACCCGGGGCCCAGGCTCCCCGTGCAGCTCCCCGGGGCGGAGGGCCAGAGACAGCCTGCGGCCCGGGGCACGGGCGCTGGGAAGGGCAGGGGCCAGAGGTGCCAGGCTGAACTTTAGGAGCGACACTGACAGGACGGCTGAGTGCGGTCAGACAGTGGAAGCTGGAAGCCTGAGTGAGGTCTCTGGGCAAGAAGGTGCCCTGACAGGTCTGACGGAGGCCAAGGACGAACCAGTGATTTTCCTCAGGCAGCGGCCGGAGAAAAGGAAGCTGAACGTGGTGACCGCGCGGGGCTCAGTCTTTTTAAAAAGGTGGAGTAAGGGGCCGCTGGGGGGGCTCAGTGGGTTAAGCGTCTGCCTTGGGCTCAGGTCACTCTGCTCCGGCCCCCCGCCCCCAGGGTCTGGAACAGTGCCTGGCCCGTCGAGGAATCAAATCAACAGTTGCTCAGGGAAGCTGCGGGCTGTGATGGGGGTAGTGGGGACACCTTAGGGAGCATGTGAGGGGTGTGGGAGCCCCCCCCCGTTGGATGCACAGGGGTGGTCTGGCCTCTGCTGTCCACAGTGTCCCCCACCACGCTGCCTCCCGGATCTGGGATAAAACCCCCGTTGCCCCCCACACCCCTGTGAGAAGCCAGCCTGCCCCACGTTCCAACGCTGCCATTCTACCTTCTTCACTCGTCGGGCTGTAATCACGTGGCTTTCGTCATACTCCCGTTTGGAACGCACATCTAGAAAGGAGAAGTATTTAATAACCGTACTTGCAAAGGAGCAAACGTGACCGAACTACTTGAAATAGTTGCACCGTCCTCGACATACATTTGTTTGGCAGTTAGGGGATAATAACGGTCCGTCTAAAACTCAAGGCATAGTAGTTCCACTATTCTAAGCTACCCACAGGACGCTCCGGCCCCATCGTGCCCGTACCCACACGTCCGCGTAAGGGGTACTGACATTTGTATCTTTGATTTAGGGAAGTTTTCTCTGAGGTCCAGAGAAGTGGGGAGGGAGAAATCAAAGCCAGAGTGAGCTCATGCTCCCTGGAATTTTCGACCTGGAATTAAGACTCTAAAACCTAAGAACTGAGGTCCTAATGCCCCTGCGAGGGCGGAAGGTATGACTAATGTCCTCAAAGTTGGGAGGAATGTGGAACAGGAAGAGAGCCTTATCCATAAATCCTAAAAAGGGATATTATACAAAACATTGGGTTTTTGTGTTTTGTTTTAAGATTTTTTAAAGTAATTTCTACACCCAGCATAGGGCTTGAACTCACAACCCCGAGATCAAGAGTCACGTGCTCCACTGACCGAGCCAGCCAGCGGTCCCCAAAACATCATTCTTAAATTTGACAAGAAAACAAACAACTTGATTTTAAAAATGGGCAAAGGGCGCCTGGGTGGCTCAGTTGGTTGGGTGTCTGCCTTCAGCTCAGCTCATAATTCAGAGTCCAGGGATCAAGTCCCGCATCAGGCTCCCTGCTGGGCGGGGAGTCTGCTTCTCCCTCCGCCCTTCACCCCACTCTCCCTGGCACTCTCTCTCTCTCTCTCTCTCAAATAAATAAGTAAAAATGGGCAAAAGATTTGAACAGACCCAGCACACTAAGGAAGATATGCTACCTACTGAACCGTTCCACCTATATAGGACATTCCTGAAAACACAAAACCCTACAGACAGTGAAAAGATTAGTGGTTGCCCGAGCTTAGTGGGGGAAGCGGGGGGCCGAGAGAGGAATGCGGCGAGCACTCAGGGTTTTAGGGCAGCAAAACTATTCTGTACGATACAGTCATGATGGACACATGTCACTATCAATGTGTCAAAACCCAGAGAATGTACGACACTAAACTTACTGGAAACTCTGGGCTTCAGGTGATAATGAGGTCTCAATGTAGGATTCCTCCACTATAACAAATACTGCACTCTGGTGGGGGCTAGGGGGTGAGTGGACAGAGGTACTTAGGACATCTCTGTATTTTCTGCTCAATTCTGCTATGAACCTACAACTGCTCTAAAAAATAGTCTATTTCTTAAATTAAAAAAAGACATAAAAAAAGCACTAACCAAAAAAGAAAATATGGGCAAACCTAATCCTCATAAAATTAAGAACGTCTACCTTTTCTCATCAGAATACAGCATTAAGAAGGTGAGAGGGTAGGGGTGCCTGCGTGGTTCAGTCAGTCAAGCGTCTGACTTCAGCTCTAGTCATGAGCTTAAGGCCCTGGGACCAAGTCCCGGAATCCCCGCTGGGTGAGGGGTCTGCTGATCCCTCTCCCTCTGCTCCTCCCCCTGCTCATGCTGTCTCTCAGATAAATAAATAAAATCTTTGGGGCGCTGGGTGGCTCAGTCAGTTAAGCATCTGTCTTAGGCTCAGGTCAGGATCCCAGGGGCTCCCTGCTCTGTGGGAGGCCTGCTTCTCCTTTTCCCTCTGCCCCTCCCCCTGCTTGTGCTCTCTGGCTCTCCATCTCTCTGTTAAATAAATAAAATCTTTTACAAATAAAAAAAAAATAAAATCTTTAAAAAAAAATAAGAGACAAGGCAAATCATCAGAGTGAGATACCAAATCTGCAATACAAGTAACAAAAGACTTGAACCCGGAGTTTTTCAATGGGTGAAAACAAACAGTAACAAAAACTTCAGACATCTGAAGATACCTTTAAGACCTCTTTAGACGCAGCTTAAGGCCACAGCCCAAGGCTGGCCGAGCTCCCCTGAAAGTGCCTGAAAGAACTTTCTGTGTGTCCTAGCCAACGCCTGAAGATAGGGCACCAGTCTCCCGGGAAGGGTAGGAGCCTAACTTTACCAAGTGCCAGTTGGCAAACCCAGATGGGTCTCACAGGGCCCACATCCCATACCCTTCCTGTAACTGTTCGCTCCCCCAGCCCCCTGGGCCCCCCTCATTCCCTCCCCTCTCCTTCACTGTCCCTTAAACCAAAGCAGACTTCGGTTCACGCCGGACTCTTTCCTACCGCGACAGTATGTTACTGATTAAAATCTGTCCTTACCGCTATCTATTGATGTTTTTATTAAAATCAATTAACATATAGTGTATTGGTAGTTTCGGAGATGGGGTTCAGTGATTCGTGATTGCACAGAACACGCAGTGCTCAAGCCATCAAGTGCCCTCCTCGATGCCCATCACCCTGTTACCCCATCCCCCCATCCCTCTCCCCCCTCCAGCAACCCTCAGTTTGTTTTAGAGTTAAGAGTCTCTTTGCGGTTTGTCTCTCTCTCTGATTTCACCTTATTTTTCCCCTCCCTTCCCCTATGCTCATCTGTTTTGTTTCTTAAATTCCACGAGTGATATCATAGATTTGTCTCTCTCTGACTGCCTTTCGCTTAGCGTAATGCCCTCCAGTTCCATCCACATCGTTGCAAATGGCAAGATTCCATTCTTTTTAATGGCTGAATAATATTCCATTGTACATATATACCACTTTATCCACTCATCTGTTGATGGACATCTGGGCTCTTTCCATAGTTGGGCTATTGTGGACATTGCTGCGATAAACATTGGGGTGTATGTGCCCCTTCAGATCACTATGTTTGTATCCTTAGGATAAATACCTAGTAGTGTCTTTACCACTTTAACCATGGCCTGGCTTTATTCACTCTTGATGCTGTGTAGCAACAAAAATGAACCAACCTGGGGTGCCTGGGTGACTCAGTTGGTTAAACAACTGCCTTTGGCTCAGGTCATGATCCCGGAGTCCCAGGATTGAGTCCCAAATCAGGCTCCCAGCTCCGTGGGGAGTCTGCTTCTCCCTCTGACCTTCTCCCCTCTCATGCTCTCTCGAATAAATAAATAAAATCTTAAAAAAAAAAAAAAACCAAACCACATACAACAGTACGAATCTTTCTTTTTTTAAAGATTTTATTTATTCATTTGACAGAGAAAGAGATTACAGTGGGCAGAGAGGCAGGCAGAGAGAGGGAGAAGCAAGCTCCCCACTGAGCGGAGAGCCCGATGCGGGGCTCGATCCCAGGACCCTGAGATCATGACCTGAGCCGAAGGCAGAGGCTTTAATCCACTGAGCCACCCATGTGCCCTTGTGTGAGTGAATCTTAATAACATAACTTTGGCAGAGAATACTGTAAGCTCATTTCATTCATTCATATAAATGTAAAAATCAGAAATCGTGGTAAGCCAAATCCAACAACATTCACAAAACACATGAGGATCTAGCAGGCGCTATGTAATACTGGGAAATCACATTGAGAATATTGAAGGAGAAAAACTGTATGTTCCTTTCCACAGATGCTGTTAAAATCAGAAATGGAGACCAGCCTTGCAAATTTTCTGAGTGGGCAAAAGCAGGTCATACAAACAAAGCTCAATTCAGTTTATTTTACAAGGTTAACTTGACCTGGATTGTTTGTGTCTCTGGAAAGAATAAGCAAGCTTTGAACTGTTTCTCAAGGTTGGGAAGAGGGAACCACTGAAAATTGTAATATTGTGACCAATCCCTGAAAAACAAATCCTCAGGGCTTTCTCACAATGAAGGTTGATCACGGATATACCCCTGAGCCTCATCTCCCAGTCTGGTCCGAATTTCCCAGTTTGCAAACTGTCTTTTTGGTGTGTATACAATATTTTTTTTTTTTTTTACTAACTACTATTTTAATGATTCATTGTTTTGCTTTCGTGGTTTTGAACCTCCTTTGGCACACAGAAAATTTCATTTCACATCACCAAAAAAATACTCTTCTTAAGTTAGGTATATATATATATATACACACACAGGACCTTCCTTAACCTGATGGGACAAACTACCTAATGGCTACAGCAAACATCACAGTGATCCGTAAAGGGAGAAACAAGACAAAATTCACAGTCACTGTGTCTCTGTAACACAACGCTGGAGAGTAAAGGGCACAGCAATGCAGTGAGAGAAGAAAAATAAGTAAAAAGTTTAAGAACAGGAACAGTCATCATATGCAGATAAATAGGATGGTCTATACAGAAAATCCAATAGAGCCACAAACAGTATTAACAAGAGAGCACGTCAAGACAGCTAGACACATGGGGCACGGGGGTGGGGGGTGCAGGGGGCACTCAGACAGTTAAGCATCTGCCTTCAGCTCCGGTCACGATCCCAGGGTCCTGCGATCACGGCACATTGGGCTCCCTGCTCAGCGGAGAGTCTGCCTGCCCCTCTCCCTCTGCCTCTCCCCACCTGCTCATGTGCGTGTACACCGCGCTCTCTCTCAAAAAAAAATAAAATCTTAAAAAAAAGATTGCTAGATATAACATACACACACACGAATATGTACGCATATATATATATATATACATATATATATATATAACAATGGGCTGTAAAAGTAGAGGAAAAAGATAATGTTTCAAAAGAGAAAAGACCTGCAGTAATGCCTAATGATCCAAGTGTCCACCAGAACTCACAAACCAGCAACAGAGACTAAAGAAATGGATGTGCACACGGGAAACGATTCGGCAAAATCCCGTAAAACCAGGAAAAGCCACAGGAAAGTAGAAACCAAAGCCCATTCCTTAAATGATCCTGTGAGCCACAAAGAGCCCAGGACGAAAGAGAAACCTCTGTGCTCCTCTACCATTCGGGGTAGGATCCTCAACAGCTGCCCAGCAGGGAGGCGGTAAGTCCCATCCTTCCATCTGTTTTCCCAGCCCCCCAATTTCTGTATGATTTGCAATGGCTTGAGTGCTCTCAGCGGCAAATGCCCGTATTGGAGAAGACGAACGAGAGATTTATTAGGGGAAACATCTGTGCGAGAAAAGGAGACGGGGCCCTACTGGTCATGATGCAAGTGGGACCCCTGGGAAGGAGGGAGGGCTGGAAGGTGGGTCGGTAGACTTCAGTGCAGTCCTAAGAGAGTTTTGTGAAGGCAATGGGGAGTCTTCAAGTCAAAGACGCCCATGAAAGGGAGCCTGCATGTTGCAGGAATGGGCTTGCCTTCATATTCCCGCTGCTCCTGGAAACTGACTCGGGGGTAGGGTGGGGGGCAGCCGGTGGGGGCGCAGCCAGTGGGGGCCGTGTGCACTTGGGAAGAACGCAGTGATGCATTTGAAGCCCAGCATCTGGGACCATCAGGCAGTTAAGATCCCTACAGTTGCAGGGGCGCCTGGGTGGCTCAGGTTAAGCGTCTGCCCTCAGCTCATGTCATGATCCCAGGGTCCTGGGATTGAGTCCCACATTGGCTTCCTTGCTCAGCGAGGAGCCTGCTTCTCCCTCTGCATCTATGTGCTCGCTCTCTTACAAATAAATAAAATCTTTAAAAAAAAAAAAAAAAAAAGATCCCTACAGTTGGAGATCCAAGATGCTTTCTGCCCGGGTCTGCATCTGTCACCCACAGTCACCAGGAGCAGTGAGAAAAGGGGACCGTCTGCTCTCTGCAGAGGCCAGGAGCAGGCCCTCTTCCTGCAAACCAAAACAGCAGGCGCGTGCTGGGAACACAGGTGGTTGCTGGAGATAGGTTTTCTCCCCTTTCCTGTTTTTTCTTCCTATTAAACATAACAGGTTTCCAGAGGGCAAGGAGAAGTCTTAGGTACCGTTACCACACTCTCACTGTGAAAAGTTAAATAAATTTTTCTCCACTGGAAATATGATCATTTTTTTAAGATTTTATTTATATGACAGAGAGTGAGAGCCAGAGAGATCACAGAGGAAGAGGAGAGCAAGAAGCAGACTCCCTGCCTAGTGGGGGAGCCCGACATGAGGCTCGATCCCAGGACCCTGGGATCATGACCTGAGCCAAAGGCAGACGTTTAACCGGCTGAGCCACCCAGGCACCCCTGGAAACATGATTTGGATTACTTGCCCCTTCGTAATGATCTTTTCTTAAAAACCAAACCAAACCAAAAAAAAAGATGCCCATGGATCATAAAGGACAAAACGACACACAGTGAAAAAGACTCCAGTCCTAGTTCCCCTTCTCAGAGTTTTTGTTTTAAAGGTTTTTTTAAAGATTGTTTTAAACTTTACCATTTTGTTTTAAATATTTTATTTATTTGACAGAGAGAGAGAGAGAGAGAGAGATCACAAGCACGGGAAGGGACAGAGGGAGAAGCAGATTCCCACTGAGCAGGGAATCAGACATGGGACTCGATCCCAGCACCCTGGGATCATGACCTGAGCTGAAGGCAGATGCTTAAGTGACTGAGCCACCCAGGTGCCCCAGAAACTCATCAATTTTTGGCTTATCCTTCCAGAAACAGTCTTTGTATGTGATATTTATATCTAAGATATTAGGTGCACGTGTAAATTGGCAAGCCCTTCCTTAGGTCCAGCAACTGCATGGGTTGGGAAGTGGGGAGATGGGCTGGAGGAGGGGGGTACAGCCTCTTCTTATGGCTTCTTTGTAGACATTGGGAAAGCCTGGTGGCACGGGCTGCAGGAATTGCCTGGGCCTGTGCCCTTCTAGAAAGGGTCCAGTATCTTTGCTTTTCTACAGAAAAAGCCTGCAGATACAGATTTTAGTAACTAAAATAAATGCCTGCATATAAACTTTAAAAAGCGGGGGAGCGCCTGGGTGGCTCATTCTTCTGAGCCTGGGTGGCTCAGGTCATGTCCAAGGGTCCTGGGACTGAGGCCCAGGTCTGACTCAGTGCTCAGTAGGGAGCCTGCTTCTCCCCCTCTGCCCTTCCCCCTAACTTACTCATGCTCTCTCCCCCTAAAATAAATAAATTTTAAAAGTAGAAAGCAGGGCGGCTGGGTGGCTCAGTTGTTAGGCGTCTGCCTTCGGCTCAGGTCATGATCCCAGGGTCCTGGGATTGAGGCCCTTGCAAAGCATGAAGCCTGCTTCTCCCTCTCCCACTCCCCCTGCTTGTGTTCTGCCTCTCACTGTCTCTCTCTGTCAGACAAATAAAGGAAAGTACAAGTGCCCAGGATCTCTTCCCACCATCTCCACTGCTGCTAAAGGAAAACTCAGAAGGAGTGAAAAGGCCAAAAACTACTCTGGACAGGGAAGAAAAGAGAGTGCTCCTTCTTGTAGGAAAGAAAAAGATTACAGCAAATCACCACTTAGTTGATGGTAAAGATTACTTCAGTCACCATTTGGTTAACAGAAGACTTTCTGGAAGGAACAGCTGACGGGCAGAGGCATCAAGACTTTTTTTCTACACTCAAAGTGGGGCTTGAACTCACGCCCCAAGATCAAGAGTCGCTCTGCTCCTCCGACTGAGCCAGCCAGGCGCCGCTAGAAGTCATTAAACTTTGGACAAGGCTAAAGTTCTTAATCAGGAAGATGGATTACAGTTTATATTCATGCACAGTAACAGTGAATACTAAAAGCATTTTAAAGATTGCTTGGAAAAAAAAAAAAAAGAAGGGGGGCCTGGGTGGCTCAGTCGGAGGAGCTGACTTCCGGCTCGGGTCATGATCCCAGGGGCCTGGGATCGAGCCCCGCATTGGGCTCTCTGCTCTGCAGGAAGCCTGCTTCTCCCGCTACCATTCCCTCTGCTTGTGTTCCCTCTCTCTCTGTGTTTCTCTCTGTCAAATAAATAAAAAAAAAAGAAGATTGCTTGAGTTGGTGTCCAAAGCTGATTTTTAAGTGGTAGTCTTTTCCTTAAGACCTCATGTGTGCCTACTGATTGTTGTAGGAATTTTAGCAAATCTAAGGGAGTTAGTTACTAAACAAATCAGCAGACGGCTGACTTGTCAGCTTCTGCAATTAGTTGAAATGAGTGGGCCAGGATGATACAGTAGCATCTGTCCAGCTACAACTGGTCAGTTTTTCCACTCCTTATCTATCCTCCTGTTTCATTTTAGTTTATTCTCATTCCTTGTTCAGCTCTATAAAAATCAGCATACTTAACAAATTACTTGAAGGATTTGCCCGCTCGATATGTCAGCACTTAAGTTTTTTGTTAAGAGATAGGACATTTCAGGGGCACCTGGGTGGCTCAGTGGGTTAAGCCTCTGGCTTCAGCTCAGGTCATGATCTCAGGGTCCTGGGATGGAGCCCCGCATCGGGCTCTCTGCTCAGCAGGGAGCCTGCTTCCCCCTCTCTCTCTGCCTGCCTCTCTGCCTACTTGTGGTCTTTCTCTCTCTGTCAAATAAATAAGATCTTTAAAAAAAATTAAACAAAAAAGAGATAAGACATTTCAATGGAACAAAAATTCTCCCGACTACTGACATGAGTTGATCCAGTATTTGGCCAATATTTATTTGTACATATTAACTGTCATAAAAACAGTGATTTTGAATTTTTTTTTTTTACTTTTTTGTGGCTAAAGATATCACACGTTGTTGTTCTAACTTCTGTTAGGTTTTTTTCTAGAAATAACATTTATGTTGAACAGTAATACTTCAGACCTATAAATATTTATATAGGTCCCTTTGGAAGGATACTTTTGGTTTGTTTGCAAAAAGACAGTTCTCTGACAGCAGGCTAATGGGTTGACAAAGAAATCAGGCAAATCAAAAGGGCAGTTCTCTTTGCTGCAGTAGCTCCTTTTGTAAAATATTAGTGTATAAAAGTTTGTGAGCAAATGAAACATGCACTGATTTTGATTTTCCCATCTTCTGTCCAAGCCAAAATCTCTATTTCATAGGTTCTTTATTTTTAATGGATATAGTAAATTCACAGCTCTCAGTTTCGGTTTTGCAATAGATCAACAACTAGGCTCTATATTGAATGGATTTTTATCTCAAATGCCAACCATCGGTAATTTTTCCTGGCCTCTTTTAGTGCAACTACTTCCTAAATCCTAGTGCTCAGTCATGTATTTGAGAAAACCCTTTCTCCATAGGTGGCTGCTGTCCATACTCAACTACTCAGCTGAATCAAAAACTAAGTGATATTTGGGAACTGCAAAGCTGGAGGGAGGAGGCGTGATTGTTCCTTCAAATGATACAGACTAGAGAGCTTCAGCACAAACTCGGGATAAGAGAGGTGGTAGGGTTGTTGGCTGACCAGCTGCAACTTCCTATAAATACAGTGAAAAAAGATGGTGAAACTCAAGTATAATCTGGATAAAAAATTCACACTTTTGCCCAGCTTCTTGCTCATTTAGTGGAAAATGTGTAACTCTTGATCTCAGGGTTGTGGGTTCGAGCCCCACAATGGGTGTGGAGAGGACTTAAAAAAATAAAACGTTTACAAAATCATGCTTTCTCGGGGATGGTCACAAACTAGCAGGTGTCTTGGCTGGCCCATGACGGTTTTCTAATGGTGAGGCCTTGAATGAATGGTATTTATCCCCGCAACTAACTCACCCCATGGGGGCACTTGCATGAAAAAGGGTATGGACTCTCAAACTTCTTGTAGCTTCTCTGGCCAGTTACTAGAGAGCATGAAAGCACGCATCATAGAATTTTTGACAATTCTTACTGATAATCATTACACTTTGCAGCAAAATATAAATTATGGTCCAACAGGGCATCTTGAACCACTCTGATCTCCTGGGTTCTATTCCAAAATAATCATTCCTTTCTTTTATCGGATGATCTCTTCGAGGCAGGTTTCAGATTTTGGCAGTACAGTATGAAAGATCTAGAAAAACATTGATGAAAAAATCTGACTGGGGCGCCTAGTGGCTCAGTCCACCAAGCATCCAACTCTTATTTCAGCTCAGGCCGTGAGATCTCAGGCCCTGAGATCGAGTCCCACATCAGGCTCCACACTGGGCATAGAGCCCACTTGAGATTCTCTCCCTCCCTCTCCCTCTGGATACCCACCTGCAAAAAATGAAGTTGGAACTTTATCTAACACCACATACACAAATCAATGCAAAATGGATCAAAGACCTAAATGTAAGACCTACAAGTATAAGCTTAAAAAAGAAAACATAGGGCAAAATCTTCATGACATTGGATTTGGCAATGATTTCCTGGGTAGGACAAAGGCACGGACAAAGCAAAAGAAAAAAAAAAAGACAAACTGAAATTCATGACAATTAAATCTCAGTATGGGATTAATACCCAGAACGTGTTGATAATTCCTAAAACTCAACAGATAAAACAAAAACCTGGTTCAAAAATGGGCAAGGGACTTGGATATTTCTCCAAAAATACACAAATGGTCAAGAAGTTCATGAAAAGATGCTCAACATCTCTAATCGTTAGGGAAATGAAAATCAACATTATTATGAGCTACTACCTCCCTCCTATTAGAATGATTACTATCCCCCAAACCAGAAAATAACAAGTGTTGACAATGATATGGAAAAATTGGAAACTTGTAAACTCCTGGGCTCACATAACTATGGAAAACAGTACAGCAGCTCCTCAAACATTACGAAGAGAATTACCATATGACCTCACAATTCCATTTCTGATTTATATACCCCAAATAAGTAAAAGCAGAGTCTCAGAGGTATTTGTACACGCACGCTCATAGCATCCTCATCCACAATAGCTAAGATGTGGAAACAACCAAAATGTCTGCCGATAAATAAATGGGCAAGGAAAACGTGGTCTATCCATACAAGGGACTCTTATTCAGCCTTAAAGAGAAAGACTCTGCAAAATGCTACAACATGACGAACTTCAAGGACATGATGCTCAGGGAAATAAGCCAAAAGACAATACTGTATGATACCACTTACATGACCTATAGTAGTCAAAATCAGAGAGACAGAAGGGAGAATGGGGATTTCCAAGGGACTAAGGGATGGTAGGAAGGACAGTTAGTATTTAATGGGTATAGAGCTCGTTTCAGAGTTTACAAGAGAAGAGTTCCAGAGACGGAAAGTGGTGCCCATTAGACGGTACAACATGAACATATTTAATACCACTGAACTGTACATTTAAAAGCAGTTAGGATGGTACATTTTATGTGTATTTTATCACAATTTTTTAAATTGGGGGAGCAAACACCGTAACACAAGTACACACCAATCAGACTGCAAAAATTCTAAAGGCTGACAAAACCAGGTATTGGTAGGTATGTTTCTTACACTGATGATGGGAATGCAAATGGAGACAATCTTCTGGAGGGCAACCGGACAACATAACCAGGTGGAATTTGCAACCTGGCAATTCCATTTCTAGGGAGGCATCCGGAAGGAACTCCTGCATGTAAATAAGAGGTCAAGGTTCTTCCGAGCAACGCACCACACCCGATCAGGAATGGCTACAGCCCGACTTAACAGTTAAAACAGATCTTCACGTTTAGACTTGGAGGGAATCTCAAAAACTTCAAGAAAAAGCGAGTTGTGGAATTGTACAGGATGGTACAGTTTGTGTAAATGTCTAAACCTCCCATTTTGGGATGCCTGCATATGTAGTAAAGATGTAAGAAATATAGCTGTCATCTTCGGGGAGGAGAAGCAATGGGATTAGGATGAGGGGTACAAAAGGGGGGTACATCTACGCGTAATTTATTATGTTACACTGAGCAGTGGGTACGTGGGCATTTATTAGTCTCACTTTGTATTTGTTAGATGTTTGAACTGTTTCACTAAATAAGAACACATCTCTTCCAAGAACTTCTACATTTTATCTACATTTTATTTCCAAGTCAAGTGACAATTAGTGGTAGCATTTTAAGCTATGTCAAAGGAGTCTAACAGTTTTTTTGGTTTTTTTTTTTTTTAAGATTTTATTTATTTGGGGGCACCTGGGTGGCTCAGTCGTTAAGCGTCTGCCTTCGGCTCAGGTCATGAT
>CM053621.1:24613076-24639375 GCA_028646535.1 Procyon lotor | reverse complement strand
ATTAGAGCGATTAGAGCGGTTCAGTTTTACCTTCCAAGAGATAAGGATGGTTATGACCTCTACTAAGAGCCAAGGGCACAGACTTGGAAAGATTAAGTCACGGGGAGCGTCGCACGACTACTGATCGGTAGAGGCAGGACTCGAACCTTCGTCACCCAGCTCTGGGGCCCGCGTGACCCGGCCCCAGGTGGCTTCCGCAAGGTACAGTCAGGGACAAGAGGCGCTGCACAGAGGCAGACACACTGAGGAGAAGCTGGAACCTCACGGTCACCAGGAGGGACATCCAGTTTCCCTCCCCGGCAAAGAGACAGACTCGACAAGCTACCAGCGCCCCCGGTCTAGCGGTTTTATTTCAGGTCTGTTTTGCAAGGTTGGAGCGGTGCTGGGGGGGGGAGGGGGACGGTGGCTCCACGGGCTCCCGCGGCACCCCCACGTCCTCAGCCGGGCCCGCGTGTGCAGGGGACACCTCCACTTTACAGACCAGCAAACTCAGGGCCACTGGGAACAGGGACATGGTCACTGCTCCTTTACCTTGTGTACCACACATTTCCCCCCTAAAATACCTTCCACACCAGGAAGGGACATGGATCAGCCGCTGTGCAAGAGGTTGGAGTCCTACTCGCCCAGGCAACAGTCATGACCGGAACAGGGAATGAGGAGCCCCTGGGACCCTGAGTGCCCAGCCTGGGCTACTGTAGCCGGAGTGCGGGCCCAGGGCCTGGACCTGTGACCGGCTCTGGGCGGGTCTCGGGGGCGCCCCCTGAGGGCAGGCCTGGGCCCTCTGGCTCTCTCAGCACAGCAACCGGCCCCTCTCGGGTCCCCCAAGCCCTCCCGTAGGCCTCTGGGGTCAGAGTTCGGGTAAACACAGGCGACAGCAAATGTGACAAAGTGACCTGGTTAGAGGAATGATTCGGAGTTCAGCCTTGGGGGGACAGTGGTTTCATCACTTTGTCACACGGTCATTTTTCGAAGTCCAAAAACCAGCTGCACGCTTCCTTAATACCTCCTTTCCACTAATCTGCCTTTTTACTTAAATTCTTTTCCAAGAAAGCTTTATGGAAGGTTAAAAAAAAAAAAAATCAGTAAAGTAAAAAGAAAACAATGTCACGAGTAAAATCAAGCTGGATACCGTCTGTGACGTTGTGACTGACAACACATATTTGGTCTCTGGACCCTCTCTGGCACAGAACTCCTAAAACCCTCGGAATTTCCGAAGTTTAAGAGCAACAGAGGTGTCTCCGTTCCTCAGAACCAGCCCCCTTCAGCCACACCGGTGTGTGGTGTTAGAAAAGCCATTTCTGGAAAGCCCCTAAGGACGGGAGGTTGGCAGGTGACCCAACCTTGTGATCAGAGGGTTTGACCTCTCAGGCCCCTGCTGACCTCCGGGGAGGGGAAAGGAGCAGGAGGTCAATGATTCCCCAAGGGCGAAGGATTTCATCAGCCACACCTGCACGGACGCAATGACGCCTCCAGAAAAACCCAAGGGCCCGGGGTTTGGAGAGCTCTGGGTTCCGGGGTGCTGAGCACTTCCTTGGGGGTGCTGGGAGGGTCGCGCCCTGGAGCGGGCCTGAAGCACCGCAGCCCCCCGCCCCCCGCACCTCTTCCCTCTGGCTGTTCCTGACTTACAACCTTTATAATAAACCCATAACCTAGTAAGTAAGCTGCTCTCCCCAGCTCGGTGAGCCGCTCTAGCCAGTGACCCAAACCCGAGGAGGGCGTTCTGGCAACTTCTGATTTACAGCTGGTGACGCTGGGACTGGCGACTGGTGTCTGAGATCGGGGGGCTTGGGGATCCCACGCTAACTCCAAGCGAGCAGCGTCACACCGGTGGTGTCCTGTGGCTGGGAGACAGCTCCCCCCACATCCGGGCCCAGAAATGCTCAGCGTGGGTCTCCAGAGAGGAGAAAAACAGTCCTCCAAGGGGTTAAGGGGGAGCCGAGGCCCAGGCCACCAGTAAGGCGCCCCCCGCATGATTCGGCCCAAAATGCTTCGAGGAAGCTTGCACCTCTCTTGCCTGGCTCCCTGGTGACCCAGGCCCGCGGACAGACAGACAGGGCCCCACTGGGGCCGGCGGACAGGCTCTGGAAGGCTAAGAGAAGGACCCTGAGCAGGGTCACTTACACTGGTTGAATTTTGGTGAACTCCGGGACTTCGTCTTTTTTCTTTCTGAAGAGGAACCAGTAGGTCAGGAGGCCCACAATGAGGGAAAACAGAATCATGTCTGTCATGCTGAGAAAAGACACCTCTTCAGCCACGGTCTGAGACACGGTGGCGCCGGCATCCATGCTGGAGTCCCCCATGTTGACAGGAAACTGCAAGGAGAAAGGACAGGGGTCAGTGGGGAGAAGCAGGGTCTGAGGCCCGTGGGGGAGCCCCCCTGCGCCCCAGAGGCTTCAGCTGGGGTCTGTTGGTCCCAAGGAGGGGCAGCAACAGGCAGAGCACCGGGGGCAGGAGCTGCTGGCCCCACGCATGGCCGCGGGCCCCTCCGAGACACAGCTACAGCCTTGGGCCAAAACTCAAGTAGCAAATGGCCCTGCGGTGTCCACGGGGGTCCTACTGCTGGAGCGGGGGCCAGGCCCCCTGCAAACCCAGAGAATGGAAGCCACAGATGCCCGGTACCACCGAGCACCCTCCAGCACCACAAGGGCTTGGAAGGGTTGGTTCCGCACGAGAGTGGGGGCCACTTGGAGGCAAATCTTTTCCCAGCTCTGCAACAGGCCTGGGCTGCCCCAAACCCTGCCCCTTCCGAAGGCCTCCAGGACTGGCCCTTGGATGGCTTCTTCTGAGCCAGGGAATATGCTGCCTGCTGAGTGTCTCTGCCTACCTAAGACCTTGGGCCACAGGCATGATTCACTCTAACCGTGTCATTCGGGACGAACGCCTAGGGCTCTGAATCACGTCATATGGGTCTGACCTCTGGGGCGCTGGAGACTGAGCAGTCAAGGTCAGAGCCATGGCGCTCCACGCCTACAAGGCTGACTCCCAGCACAGGCCCTGCACACCAAGGCGGCCGTGAGCTAGCTCCCCTGGTGGGTAACGCTTCATACGTGTGCGCAGGCACCGTTACTTGGGGCGCTGAGCCCCCGGGACTCCAGGGGCCAAGGGACAGCTGGAAACTCGTGCCTGGTGTCTCCCGGACTCAGCCCTGAGGAGCCTCTTCCTGGGCTGGGTTTGGTCTGTATCCTGCCATAATACACCGTAACCGGGGTAAAAAGCTTTTCTGATTTCAGGGAGTCCTGGGGAACCACCGAGGACCCCCGGCGCGCCGAGCTCCTCCGTTCCCTTGAAAGATGCCCGGCCGGGCGTCCACCACGGACACTGGGCCGGGAAGCAGATCTGGGTCTGCGAAGGTCTGCGGGGAGTCCCTGTAAACCCAGCAGTGCACTTCTGCACTGGGCGGCTGCAGGCCCCCAAGGCGCGTCCCTCCACTTCGCGATCCCCGCTGTTACTGAGCAGGCTGTTTCCGCCACAGCCTCGGCTCCCAGCCTCAGCGGGGAAAGCCTCAGTCAGAACTCGGCAGCCCAGGCCTGGGGCACCACCTCACGTCTCACTTCTGCCCCTGCCTCTGGGAGACACCAGGGCCGGCCCCCCACAGCTGCCCTCTCACATCCGAGGGCCCCGGGCACCAGCTCTGCCCTCGCAGGGCCTGTGGGGCATGGGCCCACTCGGAGCGGACCCTCAAGCCTGGCTCTCGGCTTTCTCCCGTTCCCCCAAGGTGCTTTGCGGACAGCTGAGTCCCCTGTGATAATCTCAGCGCACCCTCTTTGCTACCTGATGCTGCAGGACATTTAACTCTAGAGCCCACTGTTTGTATTTAAGGATGAAACCCTGCACGTCGAATATTTAGTCTGTGTTCGTTTGGCACGTCTTCCTGGCCAACCCTGCCAGGGTCGTGGGGCACGGACACGGCTTCTGTGCATCAAGCTCTCCCAGAGCCACCGAGGGAGAGGACCCGGCCCACAGAGTCACACCACGCAGACCCTCGGGGCCCGGCCGACAAGGGAGAGCGCCCTGCTGGCCTCCCCCACGTAGCAGCAGTCAGCAATGTCCGCTCCCTCTTCCACTACCCTTCCCCCTCGAGCTCAGGTCGCCCAGCCCTCTGATTTTACCGAGGGGAGACGCACGGCCAGGAAGTGAAATAACCAGTGACGGTTTCCTGACGCATATGTGAGCTGCCCACACCCCCCCCTCGGAAAAGCTGGTCCTCGGGGGTCCCTGCAGGGACGGTGTGCTGGAAGGCAGGGGATCCGCACAGTCCCACGCGTCCCACATTTGGTTCCAGCCACCCAGGCTACGGCCTCAGACTCCTAAGGGGCCAGCTCCACAGAGTAGCCGGAGGAACGCTTTTAAAAAGTAAGCCAGATCATGTTCCTACGCAAACCCTCAGATGCCTTCGTGTCCTACTTAGCACAAAATCGAAAGGCCTTAGTTGGCCTCTAGGCTCCAGGGAGTCTGGCCCCTCACATTCCCTCACTCCTCACCAGTCACACTGGCCTCCCTGCTACCCCGCAAGCCTCCAGGTCTGCTCCTGCCCCAGGGCCTTTGCACCTGTTACTGCCGTGGCCTGGACTCTGTTCCTTTAGTTATCTGTAGGGTCCTGTCCCCCACTTCGTTCATGTCTCAGCTCGCATGTCACCACCTCAGATTCTTCCTCGGTACAGTTTCTGTTCCTTCTCCCTCCCTGAGCCCACTCGCGGCACAGGTCACTACCTGGCATTATGTCATACGTCCTTCCCACTGGCCATCTCCCTGACTGCAGGGTCAGCCCACAAGAGCAGGGACTCCACTCTGTTCACAGCCCGACATGATGAACGCCTAACGTCAACTCGTTGAATAAATTAACCTGTGATTCCAGAGGGGGTGGCTCGGCAATGCCTGGCACACACATTACCCAGTGGTTTTATAACCTGCAAAGCACAACATGGAGACGTGATTACCACAGTCTGCGAGGCCACATTCACTCTCCTTCTGTCTGGCCCTGGCTCTGACACTCGCACTTACTGCGTCCTTCAGCGTCCGGGCCACTCTCCGCAAGCTCAGAGTAAGGCCCCCACGCATTCTCGCCCCTCGTGGAAATGCCCAGGCGCTGCCCGCTGGGATGCCCACTCCCTCAGCAAGCCAGGGCGGCGCTCTGGCCCTGAGGCCCCACCATAACGGGGGACAGGGCCAGCACTCAGGGGTCTCAAAAGCACTGAAAAGGTCCCCAGCAGCTTTGACTGCAAGGCATAAAACTTCAGACAAGAGACGCAGAGAAGCGGTAGAAAGGACCTGGTGATCATTTTATCGAGGCCTCCTTCTACGTGGGGAACAGAAGCCTCACCCGAGTGAAAACTAGAAAGGGGCCCCAGCTTCCCAGGGGAGGGCTGGCTTCAGTACCCGTCTAAGTAGGATGACTTACTGGACAAGGGTCTCACTCTCACACTGCTATGAGCTCCTGAAAGAAGAACAGTATTGTAGGTGCCTCTGTGCCTGGCACATGGTGGAAAGAGAGGCCTGGCAAGCAGGAAGTCAAGGAAAATCCTTACCCCTATGCTTCCCAAGTGCCTGGGGCTGAAGCCGGGAACAAGCGGTTAAACCATGATTCTCATACCGAGCCACTGTTTCTGCACTGCAGCTCCCACAGACGCCCGCCCATCTCCCCGGCCTGAGCCTCTCTGCACCCCTGCCCCAGTGCCTTTGCATGTGCCTGAGCTGCTTTTCTTCTTGCTTCCTGCTTCAGACCAGAGGTCTGACGACCTTAGCTCGACCGCCCCACAGGTCCTACTTTCCTGATGCGGAACTTAGCGCACCATCTAATGCTCGATAACTCCCCACGGCAGGGATGAAAAGAGTCAATGAAGATGCTAGGACGATGTTAGGACACACGGAATGTAAAATTGGCATGAACCAATCACCCAAAACAAGAAGACTGAAGAGAAATCTGGGGCTGGTGATGTGCCCATGTGGTAATCCGCGAGGACAGACGGGCCGAACTTTCTTAGTTCATGGAGCCCCCTGACATCTCAGCAAAATGTCCCTGGTATCCCCAGGCCCATGGAAATACCTAAGAGCTCCATTTACAAGCTGGAGGAAAAGCCGGAGGAAAGCTTTTAAAAAGTTAAGCCAACAGTAAGAAGTAGTTAGGTCCAAACAACCACTGAAAACCCAGCTTGGCAAAGACACAAGTGATCCAGAGGAAGGCAGCACGATCTAGTGTTAAACCCGGGAAGCAAGGTGAGCTGGTCTATACTTCATGCCGAGTTTGACGGATGGCACTTCGGCCGCGTTGGTAAATCAGGAGGCTCCGGGAGTCTGTCCCAAGGCACCTCTGCCCGGTCTGTTTAAAATCACTCTCCTCTGCTGTCTGAACTATTCTGATGAGAACATTCTGGACGTCCTGCCTGACAAGAGTGTCCTCCACGTCAAATGTGGCAGGGTGACCGCAAGAGGGTCTGTCAGAGACGCTCTAAGGAGACTCTGGGAGCCCCTGTGCACTCTTTCTGCCCTAGGAGGGTCTTTAATCTGTGGGTCGTTTCTTCTTTCCACATTTAGTGAAAAGGGGGAACACTGAACACCGCAGAGCTCTTGGGGCCCGAACGCAACATGTGTCAGCAACAGCAAGCAACACAAAACCAAAAATGAAATGTACGCGTTTAAACACAGCAATTTCTTAACTACAGCAGGTCCAGCTGCCCCAGCGGGCTGGGACCCCAGGCGAACCCCTTACAGGCAGCAGGCTCGCACGGTCTCATCTGGAAAATTAGTCACAGGAAAAGAGCACAGCTCAAAAGACCTGCCAACGAGGTCCTACTAACCCCAAACAGACCACAGTGTACCTGACCTTTTATTACAAATTGGGTCTGTACACAGAGCTTTCGTTTTTATTATAAAAGACATTATACATACAGGAAAGGACATACATAAATAGGTATAGAAGAGAGACACCCCTCCTCCTGAAGTTCAACAGCTCATGCCGCAGGCCAAGGGCAACGCATCCCAGGGCTTCTGAAAAGGCAAAGGCAGAAGGGCACTTTCTCCATCTGACGGTTTACAACACCGCAGGGTAAAATGATGTTCTAGAAAGTACTTGAGGCTTTGCCTTTACTGTGTGCAATTTCTGGGTTTTTTTTTTTTTTAAGATTTTATTTGATAGAGCACAAGCAGGGGGAGCAGCAGAGGGAGAGGGAGAAGCAGGCGCCCCAACGAGCAGGGAGCCCAATGTGGGCCTAAATCTCAGTCAGGACCCTGGATCATGACCTGAGTGGAAGGCAGACGCTTAACTGACTGAGCCACCCACGGGCCCCCTATACACAATTTCTGATCAGAAACAAGACCGATCAAACAACCTGGCACCGACACTCGGGGGAGCTGGTCACCGGAAGCAGTGACCAGGCAGGAAGAAGACTGAGCAAGTGATTTAGTTGGCCCCTTCAGTATGCAAGTCACCCAGTGGTAAACAGTCACTGGCACTTCGTGGCGTCCACTGCCAGCTGCAGTGGGAACGACATCTACTCAAGTTCACAAACCTCTGCCAAGGTTTCAAGATGAGAGAAAACCCTTAAGGGAGCCAAGCCGGCTTGCACCTGATAGCTTATCCTCCAGAGACAAGGCCCTCCCCAAGGCAGCCACTAAAGAGCAGTGCTCAATAGTGCCACAGAACAGATTCCTCCCTAGCTAGCATGCCCACAAAGTTTTAGCCTTCAAACCGAGATCTAGCCAGTGTGGCTATCTTTGGAGTTACTATTTTTAGGGTTCATTTGGCTTCCTGAATCTGTAGGTTTGAGGACCTTACAGCCCTTGTTTCTTCTATAGATACCTTTTCAGCCCACCCTTTCTCCTTTCTCGGGACTACAATGACATAAATATGTTTTGTGACTATAAATATATTTGTGACAAAAATATGTTTTGTGAGTCCCTGAGGCTCAGTTCACTTTTTTTTCATTCTGTCTGGCTTCTCTCTGTTGCTCTCCATTGATCGGGTAATGCTGCTATTCTATCTTCAAGTCCTCTGACTTCACCGTTCTACGAGGGAGCCATCCACAGAGTTTTCAATTTTCACTAAGGTATTTTTCAGTTCTAAGATGTCTCTTGGGCTCTTCCTTACATCTTGTATGATTCCAGCATCAGTGTCACCTTGATGTTGGAGGGTGTTGATTGTTTTTCTCGTTCAAGTCGAAATTTTCCTAGTTTTAGTATGGTGAGTGATTTGTGATTGTATCCTAGACATTCTGGGAATAAAGTTGTTACATGCTGAATCTTATTTACATGCTCTCTTTCATCAGAGAGCCACCGTGCGGGTGGGAGATGGAGGGTGCCAACTCACTGTTGTCATTCACAGGCATGTCCCAGCAGATACAATGCCTTGGGGAAAAATCGGGCTCTGAGGAAGGGGAAGACAAGATGGTGGGAAACAGTCCAAGAGGGGCACCAAGGGACTAACCTCTGAGCTGAGTCATGAAAAATGACCCAGGCCCACCAGCCAGATAAGGAAGATAAGAGCAGTCGGGGGAAGCACATACAAAGACAACCAGGCAAGGACGTGGCATGATTACAACTATGTCATAGGTGGGAACCTGGACAACGCCGGCTCCATCCACCACGTCAGTACAGACATGAGGCCCTGAGCAAGGCATCCTAGCCCAGAACACGCCAGGCCAATGTTCCACAGGAGACAGTGAGTGGCCCCAGCCGATGACCTCTCCCCTACATAACAGGGCCTGTGGGTGTGATCTGGAGGCATGTGACTGGCACTGTGTCTGATGCAATGATGTAAAAGAGGAAGGAAGCCAGGAAAACCGGTGTGAAAGCATGACTTGGCAAGAAGCACGCGGGAGAGCCAGCATCACTCAGCACAAACTGAGCTGACCAAGCCTCACAGGCGCAGACCACCGGAATTGCAGCTGGCATGGAGAGCCGCGTGGGCTGGTTTCTACCACCCTCTCTGGGGCTTCGGCCTCCTGCCCTGAACTCCCAAGTGAGGTGGACCCACAGTTCCCCTACACCCTTGGCAAATACTCCAGGGCTTACGTTAGCACAGGACAATATATGGGCACAGCATACTTCACAGGAGTTCGTGGCGTCCACTCCCAGCCGCGGTGGGAGTTTCTGAGATAATAGAAAATACATACATTGGTCTCTGCCCCCAGTTGCTGGGACAGAGCTCCTAAAACCCCTGTAATTTCCTAAGTGGTAAGAGCACTAGGAGCATCTTTTGTTCTAATGGGGCTCTGGATGGGCTCCTGGATGGGAAATGGTCACCCGAATGACCAAGCCACAATTAGCAGCTTGGACCTCTCAGCCGTGCCCATCCCCTTCTCTAGGGACGGCAGAGGGGTTAGGGTTAATGACTGATCATGCCTACCGAGGAGGCCTCCACAAAGATCCCGACAGTTCGGGGTTCAGACAGCATCCAGGTTGGTGAACGCATCCACATACCAGCAGGGTGACACACCCCAACTCCACAGGGACAGAAAGAAGCTCCTGCGCTCAGGCCCTCTCCCAGACCTCGCCCTGTGTATTTCTTCATCTGGTTGTTCATCTGCATCCTTTACCGTGTCCTTTAACAAGCCGGTAAATGTGTTTTCCGGAGTTGTGTGGGCTGCTCTAGCAAGTTAATTGAACCCGAGGAGAGTGCTGTGGGGAACCCCCATTTATTGCTGATTGGTCACAAGTGCAGGTGAGCACCCAGACTTGTGACCGGCACCCGGACTGCAGGGGCAGCCCCGTGGGACAGAGCCCTTAATCTGACACGGGCTCCGGGCAGACAGTGTCAGAACTGGGTTAAACAGTAGGATACCCAGTGGGTGCCACAGAATTACTTGTTGTAGGGAACCTCCACTCCCACATCTGGGGTCCCGCGTGCTGTGTGTGGCAGCGATGTCACAGGAAATTAGACACTGGAGAAAGAACTGGCTTTTCTAACACCAAGTTCGCATCGGTTCACCCTCCTGACTACTTCTTTGCCTCAAGTTAATTTGGACTACAGATGACGAAAGGTGAAACCCAGGAAGCTAGAGGACTTGCCTTGGTTTATGCGAGTTCTGGGCAGAAGGGTTCTGAAGTTTGCTGTGCCTCTCGAGCGTCACCAAGCATAAGGAGCGGCAGGCTGATGAGAACCCCCGAGTCAGAACCCGCCCCCCCAAGCAGCAGGCCTCAGCAAGGATGACGACACTCCCCCATGTTTCACAGAAAAGGGAAATGGATGGGCCAACGCCAGGACGGGCTCCCCAGACACTGAGGGCTCATGAAGAGAGTTATGGAAGGTCTCCACACTGGGCACCAAAGACGAATTGGAACACAATCAGAAAGAGTCCCCAGGATGGAGCGGTCACCAAAACATGCCACATGAGAAACAGTACAGGAACCTGAGAGGCTTACCCTAACGGCAAGAAGATTCGGAGGCGACAGGCCCATCCCTTCTTTGGGTAGTTAGAAAACAGGATGGAGAGGGCCCTGAGGGCAGAAGTCAGCCCTGGTCAGGGCAGACAGAGATTTACACACTGTCCGAGAACCTTGTAACAAAGGCGTCTGAACACAGGATGGGCCCCCAGCGCAGGCGATGGGCCAACAGAAGGCTGGGTAACTCAGTGACAGAGAGTGCACCTGCCACTCCAGGAACCGGTGACGTGGACCAACCAAGTCTATGTTCATTAAATTGGGCTGACTGAGGTTGGTGACAGTGCTTGGCGGGGGGTGGGGGAACCCAAGTCCCTGACCTGAGTTAGTAAATACTGGTTCCTGAGTCTCTTTCACTGAACCCTTTGCAACACACATACACAGAGTTCTAGTTCAAGATCAACAAGAGCCCTGGAAAGCAGAGGCAGACAACACAGTGATCGGGGATCCCAGGGCACAGCCCGGGGACTCAGGAAAGAGGAAGAGAAACGAGGAGGCTCAGAACAGAGTTCTGAAAAAGGTAGGAAGGGGGACGTATTGACTCTCAGCATTAAAAAAAAAAAAAAAAAGGCCCAAGAACAGTGTGTGCTTCGCAAGAATAGTGTGTGCTTCGCACAGAGCGGGGCTTTAACGAGGAGCCTCCTCGGGGGAAGTGAGGCTCCCAGTCCCCCAGGCACACCAGCACCCCGTCTGCACGGCGCCCTGTTCCCGCCCATGTCAGTTTGCACGGACACAAGATGCTGCTCCCGCAGGGTTCTTTCCCAGCTCCTCTGGCGCCGAGCGGGAAGCCTGGGAATCTGTAAACGGTGATGGAGAGGAAAAGGAATTCCAGACTTCATGCCCTGAGCTGCAACGAGCATTTGTGCCCAGGAATTTCAGCCTTTGCCTGACAGCCTCTAGCCACAGGGGCCTCGCCACCTCCCGTCCTAGCCTCCCCCTGCTCAAATGCTATTTGCTAAAGGGTAAAAGCCACACAGCTGTTTTCCTCTGGATTTTTCCTTCATTTCTTCCATACATAAATATATCACATACACACATATACGTACGTGCATACAAAAAGCAGCTAAAAGGTACAGCTGACCCTTGAACAACAAAGGGTGTTAGGGGACAACCAATACCCCGCATAGTTGGAAATCCACATATCACTTTTGATTCCCCCAAAATGTTACTATTACAAGCCTACTGTTGACTGGAAGTCTTACCGGTAACAGAAATAATGAACACACCTGGTATGTCATATGAATTCTATACTGAAGCTTATGTGACGTAAGCTATAAAAAAGAAAACATCATTAAGAAAAACATAAGGAAAGGACGCCCGGTGGCTCAGTTACTTAAACATCCAACTCATGATCTCAGGATCATGAGATCGAGCCCTGTATTGGGCTCTGCACTGAGCATGGAGCCTGCTTAAGATTCTCTATTTCTTGGGCACCTGAGTGGCTCAGTCAGTTAAGCCGATGCCTTTGGCTTGGGTCATGATCCCAGGGTCCTGGGATCGAGTCCCACATCAGGCTCCTTGCTTGGCGGGGAGCCTGCTTCTCTCTCTCTGCCTCTGCCTCTGCCTGCCACTCTGCCTGCTTGTGCTCTGTCTCTCTCTGACAAATAAATAAATAAAATCTTAAAAAAAAAAAAAAGGATTCTCTTTTTCTTAAAAAAGGGTGGCTGGAGAGCACCTGGGTGCCTCAGTCAGTTAAGTATCTGCCTTCGGCTCAGGTCATGATCCCGGAGTCCCCAGGTCGGGCTCCCTGCTCCGCAGAAAGCCTGCTTCTCCCTCTTCCAATTCCCCTGCTTGTGTTCCTTCTCTGGCTGTCTCTCTCTCTGTCAAATAAAAAAAATCTTAAAATAAATAATAAAAAAAAAAAACTCATAAGGAAGAGGGATTATGTTTACAGTACCGTCTGTATATGTATTAACAATAATCCACGGCAAAGTGGACCTGTGCAGTTGTTCAAGGGTCAGCCGTGTTCTTTTTTGTGAAATATTTTTCCATGTTGCTGGACGGTCCTATATAATATCCTCTTCGCCTCCCTCTTCTTCGTTCATTAAAATGGGTTTGATCCCTTAAATATACAAGGCACGAGGGAGAAAAGACGAGGAAAATCCTTCCCACGGTGCGGAAGTTCACAGTCTGATCAAGGAAATGTAACACTGTGGTCCAATGTGAGCAATGCTGCAAAAATGAATGTTTACAGAGTACCGCGGGGACAGAGGGGAAGAGGTTCCTGCCCTAGGGGAGAGGAGGAACGCACCAGGGCTCTCCGCGCTATTCCCTATTTCCCACTTTGCTGGTGACCCGCAGCATGGGCACCCACAAGCAGTCACTGGGCCTGGCGCTTCGTGGCTCAGCCGACCCCCTTTCTGGCCACCGAGGTCAGAGCTCCGACGGGCTTATGTGGTTGGTCTGAGGCCACACGGCTGGCGAGTGGTGGAACCTGAATTAAACATGGGGGTCCGTTTTTCTGAGGTCCACCCTGATGCCTGCTTAAATTGTAAGAAAAGCACCTTGAAACAGAAAGCTTTTCTCCTTTGAAAAAAAAATAATAATCCTTGAGTTTTTATTTTTTAATTTTTTTTTTTTTTTTTTTTTTTAATCCCTGAGTTCTTAAGGAGATCTGGATTTTTACAACTCTTGAACAAAACTTCGCTCTCGAACAGGACCAACCTCCAGCCGGACGGATGAGCGAAAAAAAGACAAGACGGCGTAAATTAACAATATAGGGAATGAAAGTGCAGAAAGCATTAGCTTCTGCCCAGAGTACAAAATATAACACGGGAAATTATGACCGACTTGGCGCCGACATCTGATAACTTCGATAACGTGGATAAATTGTTTGCCAGACATAAGCCGCCGGAGCTCACCCAAGAGAAAGAGCCCCGAGTAAAAGAACTCAGATTAGTAGTTACAACCTTCACTGGAATCGAAATCCAGGAGCAGACGGCTTCACGGACAGAGTCTACTAAACATCTGAGGAAGACCTGAGACCAGTTCCACACGAATTCTTCCGGAAAAGAGAACGGAAGGCCACCCCGCCTTTTTGAGGCCTGTTTCATGAGGCCTGTATTACCCTGATACCAAAACTGAAGAAAAAAGGCGGTGGGCCAATATGCCTGTGGGGCAGGGGTCGTGAGTGGGAGACAGGAGGGAAGCTGGTGGCGTGTCGGACGACGTGTAGTATCTTACTCTGGGGGACAGCTGTAGAGAGGCCATTCACGGAAGAATTTCCTGAATTGCACACCGTACTGGATGTAAGTTACACTGTCGCGGAAGGGCAAGTCCACAACACAACTGTGCGTGTGCTCTGAGGGAAAAATATGTACGCGTAGGCATAAAATGATATGTGAGAGGATCGTCACAGAAAGGGTATGTCAGGGGGGAGATTTTAATTTTCTTCTCGCTTTTTCTTTTTAAGATTTTATTTATTTATTTGACAGAGAGAGAGATCACAAGTAGGCAGAGAGGCAGGCACAGAGAGAGGGGGAAAGAGGCTCCCCGCCGAGCAGAGAGCCGGATGCGGGGCTCGATCCCAGGACCCTGAGATCATGACCTGAGCCGAAGGCAGAGGCTTTAACCCACTGAGCCACCCAGGCGCCCTCGCTTCCTTTTTAATGTATTATTTGCCTGGTTTTCAAATCATGAGTGTGTGCTATTTACTTCATCAGAAGAATATTTTAAAGCTGTTTTCTCAGGGAAAACAAGTGCCCAGCCCTCAGGGTGCAGTGATTCTCTTTGTGGGCCGTGCCTCTCACTGGGACCACAGGCACGTTTGACAGCATTGCTGGGAAGGGCCCCAACCTGCTTAGGTTTTCAATTCCAAACCACGAAATGCTAGGCAGTGGTTAATAAGTAAGTAGATGGGGGGCGGGGGGGGGAGCGGGGGGAAGCGCCTGTGTGGTTAAGCAGCCGGCTCCTGATTTCAGCTCAGGTTGTAATCCCGGGGTCCTGGGATCAAGCCCGGCATCAGGCTCCACAGTCAGTGGGGAGTTCGCTTGGGATTCTCTCCCCCTCTGCCCTCCTCTCCCCCCCCCCACACACTCTTTCTCTCTCGCAAATGAATGAATAAATCTTAAAAAAAAAATAAGTAGGCAGAACTATGATACTTTCACTGAAAGACTGCCAAAACATACTGAATTTTTTTAAAAAGTTATTTTCTCATTATGAGATTATTAATGAAATAAAAAGTATTTCTCCAGGAAAGTGACCCACAGTGATTTCCTCTATGGAGTGTCTACAATTTGAGTGGGGTGGTGGGTGTCTCAAGGGCCCTCTGCTTTGTCTTTTCTAATGGGATGGCTGGTATTCATGGTATTTACGTGTTACTTCAGAAACTACAAATCAATACACAGCCTCTGGGTTTCTTGCCGCCAAAGAAGGGAGCCACAATGTGGCAGGACGCAGTGCCATTTCTGTGATATTCTGCCAAAAATACACAATGTTATTGTGTAGCCACAAATGTGGAGACAGAAAGGGATGGAGAGTGTGGGGTTCACTGGAATGGGAGGTGTGGACGCACACAGATGTGTGTGCGTGGGCGGTGTATTTCCTACCTAGCTCCCAGGTCCTAGTTTCTAAACACCATTCTCTGTCAGAAGGAACCAGGGCTCCTTGGAGGATCGGCAAACTCCAGAACTAGGGCAGGAAAAGCAGCGACTGAGACCGGATCACTTTCCTGTGCCAACGGGGAAAGAAGGATCCAAGAACGACAGGAGACACGTCGAAAAGGACACAGGATCCTGGAAGGGGGTCCCGCTGGCCAAATCTGGGGCGCTGTGAGCACCCAAATAGACCCGAGTGACAGACTAGAACCACAAGGACAAGAGCATAGCACACAAATCAATACTGGTATGAACACAGATTCGAATCAATAAATGCACCTAGACGGTTCTTCCTTACGGTAGAATACCAACTAACAAAACGAAAGACTTAGAACATCACCCACTGGTAATCTCTGCAGTGATAACCGTTTTGAGCAAGGATCATGCGTGCTACAACTTCAGGGTCAAAGTCTGATGCGAAGTTTACTGTGCAATCGTCAGGTAAAACGATGCGTCACAGAGGACAACTAGGCTGACACCAAGTGATCAAAGGTAATGGCTCTATCTTGCGTCAGCAACACTGCCACCACCTGCTACACTCTTCCAAAGGACGCAGCGCCATTTCTGTGATATTCTGCCAAAAATACACACTGTTATCATTGTCTTATCAGCAGACAAATCCACCCTGGGGGACATACTACAAAGTGGAGGCCTGACTTTTTGGAAAATGTCAAGGGAAAATATGATAAAGAAGCAAAAAGGAAAGAAAAGGTTTTTCTTTTGCTATAAAAGACGTGAATGGCAAAATATGAATAAACTCCACATTCAGAAGAATAGTGTGGTGATGTGAATTTCCTGGTGGGAATTATTGGAATATAGTTCCATAAGAAAAGGCCCTTGAATTCTAGAAAGTAAACGTTGAAGTACTTAGGGGTAAGTGAGCACCCTAATCGTAACCTACTCTCAAGTAGATCAGGGAAAAAAATATTTAAGAAATATATATATATATACAG
Organism: Procyon lotor; assembly: GCA_028646535.1. Taxonomy (NCBI): domain Eukaryota; kingdom Metazoa; phylum Chordata; class Mammalia; order Carnivora; family Procyonidae; genus Procyon; species Procyon lotor. The sequence goes on along the minus strand of CM053621.1, from coordinate 24,623,453 downwards.
AGAGAGAAAATGATAAAACAAACACGGTAAAATGTTGATACTTGGGGAAACTGAGTAAAGAATATTCAAGAATTCATGATTTTTGCAACTTTTCTGTAAATCTGAAGCTATTTCAAAATAAAACAAGTTAAAAAATATATATGATCAGGGGCACCTGGGTGGCTAAAGAAATTAAATGTCTGACTTCAACTCAGGTCATGATCTCGGGGTCCCGGGATCGAGCCCCGTGTCTAGCTCCCTGCTCATCCAGGAGTCTGCTTCTCCCTCTTCCTCTGCCTCCTCCCTGCTTGTTCGTCCTCTCTCTCTCTCTCTCTCTCTCAAATAAAATCTTTAAAACAAAATATATGATCATTGAAAAAATATGCTAAATTAAAAACATGAAGTAAAAGAATGTAACTCAAACGTACTATTTTTCTTCTATCAGCTTTTTGTTGTTTTGGTTTTTTCTTTACAGATTTAATTTTTAAGTAATCTCTACATCCCACGTGGGGCTCAAACTCACAACCCTGAGATCAGGGGCCACACTCTCCACTGACTGAGCCAGCCAGGGGCCCCTGTTCTATCAGGTTTTTTTTATATGTATATTATAAATTCATTTTTACCATTATTGGTTTTATACTACAGATAATTTTGTCCTGCTTTTTTTCACGGATGAAATTGTGAACATTACAAATTCTCAAATGTTATCTTAGCCTACAAATATATGAGTCGCTTGCTAGATATTTCGCCATTGTAAACAATGCCGTGATAACCACAATTGACAGCTTTTCAAGACAAATCTGTGTGCATCTGACTACTTCTTTATTTTTATTTTTTTAAAGATTTTATTTATTTGACAGAGAGGAGAGAGATCACAAGTAGGCAGAGAGGCAGGCAGAGAGGGCGGGGGAAGCAGGCTTCCCACCGAGCAGAGAGCCCGATGCGGGGCTCGATCCCAGGACCCTGAGATCACGACCTGAGCCAAAGGCAGAGGCTTTAACCCACTGAGCCACCCAGGCGCCCCTGACTACTTCTTTAGAATGGAGTTTCCGAAAATATCTTAGAAATATCTCTGAATCAAAAGGAATAAATATTTTTAAGGCCGTTAACTTATGTCCCAAAAAGCAATTTATTTTCAACATTTTTCTGGCCCTTTCCCTGTATGAGATCCCCTGCTGACCTGGAGGGAAGGGAGCAACTTTACGAAGCACCAGGCTCACAGAAGCCTGTGAGGAAAAGTAAAAAACAAACCCTAAGTGGCGGAATCTGTAAGCACTCCGGGGAGCCCACAACACCTGTGCCCCAGAAGGGTGAGCAGAGGGAAGAAACTGCAAAGAGAGATGTGCAGACCAGACAGGACTTCTCAGCCATAGAAACCATTCCCGGGAAATAAGAACCCCACCGGCAGAAAGTGGGAAAAGGTGTTCGTGGGGCGGTGCTGGCCCCACGATCACACGCCAACCCAAGGACCACAGCTTAGGGACATATGAGTTCCACGCCTGGCACTCCACTCACCACCTGCTGCTCCTCGGGCCCCCTGAGCCCTTCCCAGGGAGGGGTGGGGGAGACTGTCAAGGCAGGGCCCTGGGTGACACAGGGAGGGAGAACTGGAGTCCTGGGGAAGCACAATTCAATAATCACATCCACCGCTTGTGTCTGGAAACAGAAATGTTTAAACTCCTTACGTCATGACATCACACACGCACAGATACACACGAATCTCAAAGCCTCTCTGAGCTTCAGTTTCTTCCTTTATACAATGGGGTTATGACCAGCTACCTCACAGGGCTGTTGGCAGAATTACGAAAGACAAAGATATACGTGCAGGGTGAACCCTGCGTAACCAAGGCGACAACAACTGTTCCGTGTTGTGCCTAGTCCCGGGTGTGCTCAAGCTATGGGAAAGTACACTGGGGGCCGAATACTTGGGCTCTGGCCCCTGGGAGCCAGTCTAGGTGACCCCCAGAAGCTCTTCGGTTTCCTTAAGAGTTTAGAGAATAGTATCCCTCCCGTTTCTATCATCTGGGGCAGATTAGAGTGAAAATCAGCACTGTCCCTGAGCACCCACATTTTGGTTTCTAAAGACCATTCTCCAATAAAAGGAACGAGGGCTTCTTAAAGAAATAGCTGTTTCCAGGGCTGGTGCGTGGGAAACAAAAGATGAGCCTGGAACATCTCCCAGTGCCATAAATTAAGGAAAAGCTCAAGGAAACATGGGGCTTGAGCCAGGAGACATCCCAAAGGAGGTCCCGATGGCTGAAGCAATTAGCCACTGCTAATTTAAGCACCCAAATAAATAAATGTTCTTGGATGGGGGGGTTATAATTCATCTCTAAGGCTATTTTTTTTTATTGTGGCAAAATACACACAACCTAAAATTTGCCATCTTAAAGTATACAGCACAGTGGAATTGAGTACTTTCATCACCCCAAAGGAAATACAGTGTCCAGGAAGAAATCAATCCCCATTGCTCAGCCCCTGGCAACCTCTAATCTGTCTCCGTGAATTTGCTTATTACAAACATTTCACATGAATGGAATCCTCCTATCAGCAGGTCCTTTGTGACCAGCTTCTTTCACTGAGCATCACATGTTCCAGGTTCACCATATTGTAGAAGGTGTCAGCCATTCGTTCCTGTTTATGGCTGAATACTATTCCAAGGTTCAGATCTACCACACTTTACTTACTCATTCCTTAGATGATGGAATTTGGGTTGTTTTCACTCTTTGGCTATCACAAATAATGCTGTTATGTTCATGTACAAGCATCAGTCTGAGTGCCTGTTCTCAGTTCTCTGGGTATGTATCTGGGACGTAGAATTGCTGGGTCATGAGGTCATGCTAAGCTTAACGTGCAGAGGAACTGCCAGGCTATTTTTACCCCGGTGGATGTGCCACTTTGCATTCCCATCAGCAATATATAAGGGTTCCAATTTCTCCATGCTCCCACCAACATCAGTTACTTTTCTGCTTTAGTTTTTGTTTTAAATAGCCACGCGAGTGCGTGTGATGTGGTATCTCACTGTGTTTTAGATCTGCCTTTCCCTAATGACCAATGATGTTGAGAATCAGGAATGATGTTGAGGATCTTTTCATGTGCTTATGGCCATTTGTGTATCTTCTTTGGAAAACTATCTATTCAGGTCCTTTGCTCATTTTTCAGTTAGGTTGTTTTCTTGTTGTTGCTGAGTGAAGAGTGTTCTTTACATATGCTAGATATCTGAACTTCATCAGATACATAATTTGCAAATACTTCTCCCCATTATGTGAGTTGTCCTTTCACTTTCTTATAGGGTGCTTTGATGCATCAAAGTTTTTAGTTTTTATGAAGTCTGTCTTAGCTCAGGCTGCTGTAACAAAGGTCCTAGACTAGGCAGCTTAAAGAAGCAGCATTTATTTCTCACAGTTCTGGAGGCTGGGGAATCCGGATCAAGGCACCAGTAGCTCCAATGTCTGGTGAGAGCTTGCTGCCCGGCTTGTAGATAGCTGCTTTCTCATATTCGCATATGACAGAAAGCAGAAAGAGAAAGCAAGCCCTCTTGTCACTTTTTTTTTTTTTTTTTTTAAGATTTAGTTATTTTTAAAGGGGGCTAGGCAGGAGGGAGGGCAGAGGAAGAGAGAGAATCCTCAAGCAGACTCCCCATTGAGCAGGAGCCTGATGTGTGACTCAATCCCAGGAGACTGATACCATGACCTGAGATGAGTCAAGAGTTAGCTGCTTAAGCGACTGAGCCACCCAGGCACCCCGCCCTCCCGTCACTTCTCATAAGGGCACTAATCCCATTCATTAGAGTTCCACCCTCATAACCTAATCACCTCCCCAAAGCCCCACCTAATACCATCACATTAAAGGTTAAGTTTTCAACAGATGAATACTAGGGGCACACATTCAGTTCAAAACAGTCCAATTTATCTGCTTTTTCTTTTGTTGCATATGAGTCTGGTGTCATATCTGAAAAACTACTGCCAAGTCCAAGGTCATTAAGATTCACCTCTATGAAAAAAAAAAAAAAAAAGATTCACCTCTATGTTTTCTCCTACGAGTTTTATAGGTTTATTTCTGACATTTGTTTAGGTCTTTGATCCACCCTGAGTGGATTTTGGTATATTGTGTAAAGTAAGGTAAGGGGTCCAGCTTCATTCTTGCTGTGTGTAGATATTAAGTCGTCCCAGCACCATTTGTTGAAAAGACTAGTTACATTTATCAAATGACCTTGATGCTCTTGTCAAAAACCACTTAACCATATATGTAAGAATTAAGTTCTGGATTGCAATTCTATTTCATTCACCTATAGGTTTATCCTTATAATAGCAATGTATTATATCCTTATAATAGCATCCTTATAATTGCCTTAATTACTAGAGCTTTCTGATGGGTTTTGAAATCAGGAAGTATGAGTCTTCCCATTTTGTTTTTCATTCTCAAGACTGGCTATTTGAAGTTCCCTGAAATTCCACAGGAATTTTAGGATCAACTTCTCCATTTCTGCATAAAAAGCCATGGGGATTTTGTTGGAGACTGCTGCCGGTGTGTCCATGAACACAAAATGTCTTTCCATTCATTTAAGTCTTTTTTTCTTTTCTTCCAGCAACCTTTTGTAGTTTCCAGCGTTAAAGTCTTCAACCTCCTTGTTTAAATTTATTCCCAAGTATTTGACTCTTTCCGATGCTATTGTAAATGGGACTGTTCTCTTACGTTTTCCTCTTTGGAATGTTCACAGCCAGCTAGTGGAGTACTGGACTTTGAAATAAATAGCCGTGACTCCATAGTGATAAAATCAAATAAATACAGCAATAGGAGAGAAGGCACAGCTCTTCCTCACAGAATTCCAACTAATAAATGTAGGAGGAAAGAGGGAAATACGGAATTGCCATTAGAGCCCCAGTAAGAATTATTGTGATGAGACCTACCAGTAGATGTGCTAAAATTAGCGGGCAAAAGTCTGGGAAGAAACAGGATTTGCACAGTCTCTAAGTTCTCTCTCCCAAGATACTTATTTTTTTTTCCCCAAGATACTTATTAACTACGAAGAGGAAAACAGTAGCTTTGCAGAGGAGAAACCCTGCAGACACCAACCCAACCAAGAGATCAAGGTAGACGTCACTAGTAATGAACCACCTGAGACCATGTACTCAGAAGGACATGGTACCATCTTGGTTTTCTTGCCACAGATGCATAACCTTCCTCCAAACACGTGAAAACATCAGCCAAACCCCAACTGGGGTACGTTCTATAAGATAACAAAGTGAGGACAGGCAAAGGGACTGTCACAGATGGGAAGAGACTAAGGAGGTATGACAACTAGGTGCAAGGCAGGATCTTGGACAGGACCCTAGGGCAGAAGAAAGACTTCAGTGGAAAAACAACTAGTAAAATTCTAATAAGGGATGTTGTTTAGTTCAGGGGTTGGCAAATTATGGTCAAGTACTGACCCAGGCAGGCTGCTGACTACTTTTGAAAATAAAGTTTTATTAGAATGCAATCACACTCATTTACAGATGACCTACGACTGCTTTCCTGCTAAAACACCAGAGTTGGCGAGTTGCGACGGACATCTTACAACCTGGGAAGCCTAAAGTATTTACTTTCTGGCTCTTTACAGAAAAAGGCTGCCCAGGGGCACGTGTGTGGCTCATGATCCCGGAGTCACAGGATGGAGCCCCACCGTGGGCTCCCTGTGGAGCAGGGAATCTGGTTCTGGCCCTCCCCCTGCTCCTTCTATCACTCTCTCTCTGTCTCAAATAAATAAATAAAATCTTTAAAGAAAGAGAAAGAAAAAGTTTGCCCACCCTTGGTTTATAATCAATAATACCATACCAACGTTAATTTCCTACTCTTGGTGACTGTATTATAATTTTAAAAGATATTAACGCCAAGGGAAGCTGTGAAAAATAAAAGGAAACTCGTTTTGTACCATTTTCGCAACTTCTCTGTAAGTCAAAAATTGGTTAAAAATAAAAAGTTGAAAAAGATCACCCCATGGCATCCTTACTGCGAGGCCTTCCCATCAGCTTCCCTAGACACATCTTAACACACTGCTGCTTCTTTTCGCTTCACTGCTCTTCCTCCTAAGAATGTTCTTCCCTTTTCTATGGTAGCCACCTAAGCTGTGTCTTCACAGGATGACACTCACGTGCTGCTTCCTTCATAAAATCTGCAGGAAGCAGCACCTGCCTTGAAGGAAAGTTCCCTCCTTCCCCCTCTCCTCCTTCTTACCTGATCAAGAACAGTTTAGGATCAAGAGTTGCGGCTTAGGGGTGCCCTGGTGGCTCAGTTGGTGACGTGTCTGCCTTCAGCTCAGGTCACGATCCCAGGGCTGGCCCGAGTCCCGGCTCACAGTGGTCCCGGTTAGCTCCCATGCGGGGTCACCCTAGGTTCGGCCAGCAGGAGGCTGTAAGCCACACCTGAGTACGCCAGGGCAGCGAGGACCAGGGAGCCACGTAAGCTGCTCTGGGCAACAGCCCACATTCTGAGCAGGTCTCAGGCGGTAGGCCTTCTTCTCGTCCGCCAAGCAGCCTCGCAACCCACCATCCTGCCTACCAGGGCACAGGAAGCCGGGGTTCTCTTGGCAGACCGTGAAGGAGACGTGGGGATCCCCTTCCCGGGAGGCCAAAATTGTCCAGAGGTCAGGCGAGACTGCCTTCGGGCTGAGGCCTCAGACGGCACCGTGTGAAAACCCCAGCACCGCCCATGCTTCACCTTGACCTTCGGCCACGCCGAGCATCAGCTCAAACGTGCGCTGAGGTCATTTCCCGGATCTGTGTCTATGGACTCGCGCCACGCTTGTAAGCCACAAGGCTTGGGGGGGCAGGCTTATTAAAAACTCACAACAACATGAGCAAGTCTGCAATAATCAAACGATAGAGGACCATCCCGTGATGCCCCTAAAAGCACCCATGATGATCGGATCATCTACAGGACTGACCGTCAGCACTAAAGCATTAGCTGGTAACAGTGCCTTACGGCCACCACCACGCTCTCTTTGAGGGCAGGAAAACAGAATCCTCTGCTGCCCGGCTGACATTACCCTGTGCTGTCACCCGGGACACCGGGTCACCCAAGGTGCTCCCGAGCCTGACAGTGGAATCCGCCCTCTGACAGATGTTGCCCGGACGGCTGCTGCATACTGGGCCACGGCCGGCTGCCCCCGCACGGCTCCCACTGCACCTGCTATGGCTTCCTGCTGGAAGAGAGGTGCCCCGCATCACACAGCACACCTGGGGAGGGGCAAGGAGGACAGCTCTCGAGGCCGCCGCACCGGGGAAAGGTCACACACACCCCAAGGAGGAGCTCACCGCTTCATGTGGCACAGTGTCTGGTGAAGGCCCAGCTCTCGGCTCCCATAAGGGGACTCAGTAGCGCAAGCAGCTCTTTCCATGTGACTCCACGACCTCAATGTATAAAGTCCAGGTGGCTGGGTTTGCAGGAAGATTGTGAGAGGGACCAGCCCCTGCTCTTAAATGCTTCAGGCTGGAAGTGACACATGTCGCTCCCTCTCAAGAGGGCTAAGCAATGCGGGGAAGCTCAGAGACACGCGGCAAGCCGTGCACGCGCGGGTGTGCACAACCCACTTGAGGTGACGGGCAGCCGGGGCAGGGCCAGCGGAAGTCCAACCGCTCTAGGACTCACAGCCTATTTTTTTTTTTTTAATTTATTTATTTGAGAGAGAGGGGGCAGAAGCAGGGGAAGGGGCAGAGGGAGAGAATCTTAAGCAGACGCCCCGTTTGGCACGGAGCCTGACTCGGGACTCAATCCCAGGACCCTGCGATCATGACCTGAGCCGAAACCAAAAGTTGGACGCTTAACCAACTGAGCCCCCCAGGCCCCCAAGGACTGGTGGCCTACTGACTGGATTTTTAAAAATGGAGATCTAATTCATGTACCATAAAACTCATCACTTCAGAGCGTGCAATTCAGCGGCTCTCAATATACCCCCCCACACTGAGCGATCCCCACTGCTAAGTCACAAATGTTTCCATCCCGTCCAAAGAAAACCTCAGACCCATCGGCAGTCACTCTGCCTTCCTGATCTGTCCTCCCCTCTTTCTCTGGACATCGGGAACCTCTGCACAACTCCAGGCACCACCAGCAGCCACATACCATCCCTCAACCTTGGGTCCCCCACCACCATTGCTTTCGATTTGCCTCATCTATTTATATCTAAATAAATACTAACTGTAGCAACAATGAACACATATTAATAAGCACCTGTACTAGGACGTGCTCCCATTTCATTTCTTTTTTTTTTTTTTTTAGATTTTTTATTTATTTGACAGAGAGAAACACAGAGAGAGGGAACACAAGCAGAGGGAATGGTAGCGGGAGAAGCAGGCTTCCCGCCGAGCAGGGAGCCCAATGCGGGGCTTGATCCCAGGACTCTGGGATCATGACCTGAGCCGAAGGCAGACGCTTAACGACTGAGCCACTCAGGCGCCCCTCCCATTTCATTTCATGAACGAACAACCTTCCGCGCTACAGGAGCTCTAATTACCGCACAGGTTAAAGTACCTTGTCCAAAGGCAGGGATACGCGGCAGAGTCAGGATTCAAACCCAGAGCGGCGGGCATCAGAGCCACTCTCTCCCCCCATTTCCTTGCCCTGCAAAACCTTTTCGGAACAGGGCAAAGTTACGGCCAGAAGTTGCTTCGCTGAATGACCTGGGGTTCGTTTAGCAGTTAACATCAGGAGACGGCGCTGCTCGAAATGAAACCACCCCCGGAGACGCGGTCTCCTGCTTTCCCCCTCGGCCTGCCGGAATACAGGCCGCCGAGCCTTCTCTCGCCCCCATCCCCCAAAGGTCTCCCTGTGCAGCATCATAACGGAGACCCAAGTTCTTTGGCCTTCCCCGAGCGGGTCCCAGGGAGGGCTCCCTGTGGACCACGCTGCTCTGTTCTACAGAACATTCCCTCCACCAGGGGCCTGAGCCACCATCATCCTGTTGGTCTTGTCCACACACAAGCTTAGTCCCAGCACCTCTAAGAGGGTCTGGTACTCACAGGTGGTCTACAAATGCCTGCTCGGTATGGAAGCTACCGCCCACTGCCCTGTTCAACGCGCCCCGGATGAAGGCCCAGAGAAAAGTGCTTCTCGGGCTAAACTGACTTGCTTCCTTTTCCCAAAAACGCTTGCTGTTCAATCCCATCCTTCTTCGGCTTGCCTTCTAGGAAGCTCTGAGCTGAGTTTTATGCTTAATCCAACAGCCTCCCTTGATTGCCTTTCCATACGATTACCTGCCTCCCAGGGTCCTCTCAACGACTAGGCTCTCAGCTTTTAGGTATTTCCTTTGTTTGGCTGAGTAGAGTGTTGGCCTTGGAACTCAACTGACTTAAACCCAGTTGAGCCATCAAAGACCACGGGTCTTGCAGGTAGACTGACCTCAGTTCAAACTCCAGATACGCCACCTTCCCACGATGGGGCCCCAGGCACATCACCACTCAGCCTCAGACCCTCACTGGCCATCCGCCCGGAATTGTGATGATTACAGAAGACCTAAAACACCCAGCACCGGGCCTGACATAGGACGGATCCTCGAAGGTTACACTAGAACCCTTATACTCACTTCGGTAGCATTTTAAAAATAAACACATTGACTCATGTTTCTGGCCTCCAAGTAACAATCTAGAAGTATCTGGAGAGACTTAGAACACTACGGGGGAGTTACTTAAGTTCCTTCTCTTTCTCAGTTATAGAATGATTCATTACTGAATTACTGAATAAACTAGTAACTGCAGGAGGAACTTGAGATATTTCAACTTTCCTAGCTAGATGGGAAACTAAAATCCTCCCCAAAGTCCATACCGCACTCAGAGTAGTCTTGAGAAACACAGATCAGACCCAACATTGCCATCTGGGCTCAGTCCACATGCAGGAGGGAGCAAGAGGCGAGGGAGAAAGAAGTCGTGATAACTCATCCGCCCATTCACTCCCCTGATCAACCAGTTAGCATTCAGTGAGTACCCACCTTACTCCTGGCTCGGCACCACGCACTGGCTTACTCCCCGGGCAGTGATGGGGAGGGTCCCTGTTCCCCCTGAATGCACCTTCTGTTCCAACCACACTGCCATCAGGGAGAGGGAAGATTAGGCTCCTTCTATTACAAGCCACTTCCTTATCCTTTGTGGGGGGTAGACAGAGGAGGAAGGGACAAACAGCAAACAACCCGACAGCGAGAGCCCCCCTAAATCTCTGCGCAAAGGAGGGCTGATACAAGCAGGGCCTAGAGATCATTCCAGCGTGGATGGATGTTGAGCAGCAGTGCGGAGGGGTGCAAAGGAATTACGGACTGAGGGGGGCCAATTAGGGGCGAGTACGGTAGGAAACGAAGGGGCTGCAATAAGACCACAGGCAAGGGAGAGCGAGCACTGAAGACTAAAAGTGGACAGGACTGCACGGTGGTGG
>CM053621.1:24572475-24612976 GCA_028646535.1 Procyon lotor | reverse complement strand
TCCAGCGTACCCACTGCACCAATGATGTGTGCTGGCGAGGGTCAAAGTATCGCAAGGTCACAGTGCTGTTACATAAGCGCCAGAGGAACAGATCAAGTGGAAGGCGGAGCTTGGCCAATGTGGGGGCGGGGGGTGTGGAGGGGTCACAGGAAAAGGCACCGAAGACAAAAAAGGGGAGATAAAAAAAAAAATGACTAAACGTAATTCATAAATCTCACCCAGCAGCAGATTAGCTAAGTCCCACGTCAGAGGGCACACCCCACAGAGTCCATCTTCCTATGAGGACGACCACGTAATAAGCAAAAGCCAATTTTTCCCATTCTATTTTCCTACCATAGGATCTCTTAAAGAAATCCAGTTCTCTGAGAAACAATCTGGGGCCAGTGACGTCACCGTTCGGCCCATCATTCTAGTCCAGTTTGGCCTTGAAACTGATTTGTTTCTGGGAGGCACGTGTGTGACTCTCTCGGCTGTGTACGGATGCTGTGCAAAGATCAGAATGCCTCCCCGCCGCCGCCGGCAACCCAATTAAAGGAGATTTCGCCCTGCCACATAAGTGAAACAAAACCCATACCAGCAGTTTTCTCCACAAGACGCCCAGAAGGACTGGGTCCCCCACGTGCCTTGCTCACAATCTACTCCAGTGCTAACTGACTTGCCACAGTGGCCGGCATCAGGCCTAACAGGCTGATGAATTGGGCTTCAGTGGACTCAACCAACAGACCAGGCCTCAAAGAGCCACAGTTTGCCCCACGGGACTCTTCCACACCCTTCATATACACACACACACACACACACACACACACACGAGCGCGCGAGGGAGGGTACACAACACAACTAAGGTAAATACCGCACCTGGGAGGGGGCTGGGGGAAGGAAAAACACTTGGAGGATGCAGAACGCTGGGAACAGCGGGCTACAGATCGAAGCAGAGTAAGATTCCCAAATGATGAATTCGGCCAGAAAGGAGGAGACTGACAGCAGGAAGTCTGAAAACCCAGCATGAGAATATGCTGCTCTGTGCTAGTCACACCACCGACCTATTTAAAAGCCTTCTCATCAGAGTATCCGGTTGGTAAAGCATCCAACCCTTGACTTCGGCGCAGGCTGTGATCTCAAAGTGGTGAGATGGAGCCCTACACTCAATGTGGAGATTGCTTAAGATTCTCTCTCTCTAAAATAAGTAAATGCCTTCCCCTCGCTTAGCATGGTTCACGAGACCCCTTAAGAGAAGCCCCAATTGCTTCCTAGCCTTAGGCAACCTACTGAGGTGCGCCTTGGTGGGCTCGGTGAACTCCTACCCACCCTCCAAGACCCAAATCAGATGTCACTTCTTCTGTGGAGCCTTGCGTGACCTCCCAATAAAGGCAGCCTGACCTGAGTGCTCCCCAGCGCGCTGTGGGCTCAGCACCAAGGACAAGCACTTCATAAGCATTATCTCAAGAATGAACTCCACACACCCTGCCCTAACTGCTTATGTTTGTTCCCCGCCGTGTCCAATTCTCGAGGGCCTGAAGCGGGCCCCTAAACACAGACACCTAGACCCTGAGGGCCAGAGATGTGTTTTTGAAGTGTCATTCCACAGGGATGGAAACACTGCCAAGAATGGCGACAATTAACTGCTGAAAAAGAAACACCTTTTGAACTGTTCTGGGAGGCAGGTGAAGCAGGATTCTTTTCCCACTACAAGGCTGAAGACAGAAGGCCCGAATGGGCCCACGCCCGTGTAAGCTGGTAAGCTACCTCTGACCCAAGAACCTCTCCCCACCTGCCAGGTGAGTCTAAATTTCTATCAAATGCCAGACAACAGAACTGCACAGAAAAGGCAGCTTTGTTCTGTAGCTTATATGATAATAATAGAGAACTGGCATTACCTATCTCTCCACAAGATACGCATTTCATTTGTTGTTCTTGCGCTAGAGTGAAACGGACAGTGAGACCCACAGACGGACAGACTTAGGGGCACCTACACCGGTAGAACATACTCTCCTCGCGCACCACCCTCCCCATTAGCCTGCCTCTGAGGACAATCTTTATATATGGCCTTTTATAGTAACCATCTCCTTCTTTCTTTCTTTTCTTTTAGAGACAGAACGTGAGGGAGGTGTGGGGGGCAGAGGGAGAGAGGGTTTCAAGCAAGCTCCACACCCAGTGCGGAGCCCAAAGCGGGGTCCAAGCTCACGACCCTGAGATCAAGACCTGAGCTGAGCTCAAGAGTCGGACACTTAAACGACTGAATCACCCAGGCACCCCCCACCCGCCCCAACCAAAAAAAATTTTTTAATTAAAAGAGACAGACATACTTATTGGTGCTCTGGTATTGGGAGCGAGGAGGAATAATATTATTAAGTAATTATATGTATCAGGTGATTTCCCTTCCACCAACATAAAAAGGCAATCCTCTACAGCCAGAAAATGAGATAACACACCACAAAAGGAAAGCGAGGGCTTTGGAAGCCGACAAACCCCAGGGAGGCCTCGGCTTCCCCCCTAGCCTTGAGCAAATGATTGCCATCTTTGTGAAGTGGGTGTGGAAGCACGAGCCTTTTGGGGTCGTCAGAGGAATGAAAACACTCACACGCAATGTTGTGTGTGTGCCTGCACACACATGTGCATACATAATACAAACTTAGCACAGAGTCTGGCATAAATTTCCCTAAAATAAAATAAAAGCATCTCTGCCATTAGCAGCTTGTCCTCAAAACTGACCTGAAAATTCTGCCTTTAAATACGTGAGTCTCTGCTGGTGCGAACGTAACAAGGGAATGTTTCCGGAGGGGAGTTTAGTACTCGCTGACATCAGGGGTCACACCACTTCTAGAAACACACACACGCACATGCACACCTTTGTATTATTTTTCTCAGTCAAGAAAATGTCTTAGTGGGGGCGCCGGGGTGGCTCAGTGGGTTAAAGCCTCTGCCTTCGGCTCAGGTCATGATCTCAGGGTCCCGGGATCGAGCCCCACATCGGGCTCTCTGCTCAGCAAGAAGCCTGCTTCCCCCTCTGTCTCTGCCTGCCTCTCGGCCTACTTGTGGTTCTCTCTGTGTCAAATAAATAAATAAAATCTTTAAAAAAATGTCTTAGTGGAAGGCTCTGAAGGACATTCACTGTCTATATGACATATTTCTCTAACAGTCTTTTTTTATAATGAACACTTAGTTATTTTGTAAACAGAAAAAACACATTCTTATAAAAAGTCACTTCTCCATTTCCCTTTTTTGCAGATTTTAATTTTTAAATGAATCTGATACATAACCAAAAAGTTAAATCTCAAATTATTTATCATCATTTGACAAGTCATGTGTATTGTCTGCCCCCGGTAAGAGATTGGATCCACGGAGGACATCTGTTTTGTTGACTGCTAAAACTCCAACACCTAAATAGTTTCTGGCATGTAGTACTCAATATCTACTAAATGAGTTCACTGAAAAGTTCATGAACATTGATCCAGCTCTTCTAGGAGTTCAACATGCAAAAATATTTGCCCAATCATACAAAGGTAAAGAACAAAGGCTACTCACTGTCACCGAATTCATAAGAGCAAAAAGCTCCAAAAAACACATTTTTCTCAATAATACCAGTTACTAGACTATTCCATCATTTTTAAAAAGATGAGGTAGGAAAAAAAATGAGGTAAAAAAAAGAATGAGCTAGAGCTTTACACAGTGATAGATCATGGTAAGTAATTAAAAGCAAGCCTCAAAACAGTATGACTGAGTATATGACTCTGTGTTTCAAGTTTACAGTAAAATTAAACTGTAACACATTTCTGTTTAAGTACAAAAATTAAATAATTTTTTTTAAAAAACTGCAGAATGTATACTATACCACTAGCAGTGGTTTTTCTTTTAATCTCAATATATATTAGAGAGGCTCACTAACTACACTGTGCATTCAATAGTTTGATTTTTTTTAAATAATGAGCACTTACTATTTCTGTAAATGGAAAAAAATACATTTTTATAAAAACAGCCATTTCTCCATTTGTTTCTGATTTTAATTTTCTTTTAAGATTTTATCTATTTATTTGACAGAGAGAGAGATCACAAGTAGGCAGAGAGGGAGCCAGAGAGAGAGGGGGAAGCACGCTCCCCGCTGAGTAGAGGGCCAGATGCGGGGCTCGATCCCGGGACCCTGAGATCATGACCTGAGCCGAAGGCAGAGGCTTTAACCCACTGAGCCACCCAGGCACACTTCTGATTTTAATTTTTAAATGAATCTGACATATAAGGTAAATCCCAAGGCACTAAACTGAGGCCCGCTGACCTGGGGTGGTTTGCCCAAAGGCACACAGTGCTAGTGCCTGAGCTGGAAGTCCGGTTCCTTGACCCCTCCACTCTACCCCGTCCTGTGTTTTGCTCCTTCCTAATCACAAGGAAGCAAGAGATGCTGCAGGGGCAGCTAGGCTCTCTGGAACCATAGAAGGTCCTACAACTACAGAAGCTCCCATGAGGGGGCGGAAATTGCTTAAGAGCTAAATTCTTATTAACCTGAAATGTTCCACAGGTTTAACCAATATATGTTCTAGATGTGCCGAGCAGTTCTGATTTCAAATACTCTCCTGAACACAGGTGGACTTACCTAACTCAGATCCTGATTTTCAAGGGGTTAAGGGAGTCACTGGCAGGTCCTAAAATTTCAGGTGTGTCAGGCAACCAACAAAACCAACAAATCCTGTGGCCATTTACAAACTCATACCACCCAGAAGTATTCACCTGCCTTACCCAAGTCAGCGGAGGTCAACCCTGTTTTCTGGTGCTGAAGTATAACCCTGGGGTTCCTTGCATTTCGAACCTATCTGCTCTTTTTCCAAGTGCTAGACACGAGGAATTCTGGAGAGTTAAGACACACCCCCCCCCAGCAGTTTCCAACACCCCAACACAACTGGAAGCTAATATTCCATTCTCTGAAATGCAGCCCTGTTTTTTGCACAACTGAGACAATGATCAAGCTATCTGCCCAATGACACAGTTTCTCATCACAGCTGCTAAGCAAAATCCTGAGAAGCTGAAGAACTTTTCTTTTCCCTCAAAAAGAAGACTTCCTTAGAGGGACACAGAAAAAAGAAAGTGATCTCTTCTGGGTCCGCTGCCCTACCAACTGGGACTTTTGGACTGTTTTCCCGATCAAGCCAACCCCATAGCCACTCAGAGGGGATCTGTAGAGGCAGAACTTCGAAGTACTTAATCAAGGTCTTGTCCTCAAGCGAGAGGGCCTAAGGAATTACAGCACCGCATCGTAAGGACACCGGATCCAGAGGGTTAGTTAACTGCCCCACATGTAGGGAATATTACAATTCTCAATGTCACCCTCCAAGACCAAGACCCTCTCTTTTGAGCCTCAGAATCTCAATCCTGTGTGGGTGACAGAGTGGGCTGTATCACTATCTGTACTCCTTGAGGAGAAAACAAAGGCTCCAAGAAGTGTCCTGCCAAGGGGCCAAAATTCAGAATACCCAGAGCTCCCCACTCCAGCCCCATCTCCCTTGGTGCTAGCAAAATTCTCCAGGTTGGCCAAGCTCAGAGGAAGGCTGTCATTTTATGGGTCTAAGAAAAGGAGGAAGCCACGTTCTCTGAACTGGACCCAAACTCTTCAGTACCGTTCACCAGCTTACACAACGATCTTGAGAAATGTAAGCAAAAACTCGAGGTCAAGTTCCCCCGCAGCCCCCTCGCCTCCCAGGAGACCTCGACCTTTCACCCAATTGCTCCCACGAACTAAGGGTGTCACGGCTGCCCAGCAGAGCCCAGCAACGATGTGTCGCAGCGGCCACCGAGGCACCTGCCCCCAGGTATACCCTTGCCCCCACCCAGAGCGATTCTCAGGAGAGGCGGGGCTGGCAGGCTCCCTGGAGCCCTCGATTGAGCCCACCTGATGCTGCAGGGTCAGACTCGGGTCCAGTCGCATTCATCGGGCGTCTCTAATGTGAGTTACCTCAATAACTGGCCTCTTCCTGAGGCCCATTGTACAGACGGGGAAACTGAGCCTGAGAGGAAAAGTGGCTTAGCTGAGGATGGCGACGCGGAGACTGGAGCCCGAGCCCTCTGACGCCGAGACTCGGCCTTCGGCCGCAGGGTCCGTCCGGAGCCCTGGGCCGCGGAAACCACCACCCGCAAGCCGCCTCGAGAGGTCAGCTCCAGGCGAAAGGCCGCCCCGGGAAAGACCAGGGTGGAAGCCACGCTTTCCGCGCAACCGTCAGTTGAGACAGGCAGCGACTCGGCCCGAGAGCCCGCCCTAGCGCGACGGCCCGGGCAGCCGAAGCGGCCGAAAGCCGTGAGATTCCGGACCCCGGCACCCTGAACCCCAGCGCCCCGACCTCGAACCCCCGCGACCACGACCGAGCGCACTCACCACGGGCAGCCCGGCAACACTGTGGCCACCTGGGCAGGACGCAGGCCCGCACCACTGAGGTGCTACCACCGCCCGCGCCGGCCGCGGGGGTGGGGGCGTGGACGTCGGGGGCTCCGCCCCGCCCAACTGAGCCGCGCGCGCGCGCTCTCGGGGCCAGCCTCCCCCCCGGTTAATCCGAGCTCTTGGTACGGCCCGGTCCGGCCCCGCCCCCTCAGCGGCCCCGCCCCAGCTGGGCCCCGGAGCCCGGCCGGGTGTTCTTGCAGGCGGCTGGAATCTCGGCGCTGGCAGTGTCTGCTGTCGCCCATGATGCTGCCGCCGCCGCCCGCCGCCCGCCGCCCCGCCTCTCGGTCACCGCGGGGCCGTGGCTGTGCGCCGCGGGGTCTGGCCTGCTGCTGCCGGCTGCCGCTCGCGTGCGTTCGCGCTTTCTCTCTTCCACCGCCCAGTACCCTTACCCAGGTCGGGGCAGCCAGACCACAGAGGCCCGGGATGGGAACGCGAAGCGGCTTGAGGCGGGGGACGGGAAGTGACCAGGCCAGGGGGCGCGGACAGGACCGAAGAGGCGGGGAGGGGGCGGAGGGCTCTCGGCCGTGAAAGGTCTGGCTGCCTGGGTAGTGGGTCAGTCCCACTTCTGCCTCTTGCTGTGGTTCTTACTTAATTAACAGGGTCAGGAGGATCAGGCAGTTCAACTCGTGTTCCCAAAGGATTTAACTCAGTGCAGTAGTGAGTACTCTAGAAATGGAAGTCACTGCCATTAGTAGTAATAATAGTACGTGCTCTGTTGCGAACATCCGGCAGTTCCCTGCCTTCGGAGCCCAGTTTCCATCTTTAAAAACAGGACCAACCAACCAACACTTTGAAAGTAGTCCAGTCCTGCGTAAGGAGAGGATTATTCCCGTGGCCCCAGTTTTAGACTTCTAGGCGCACCCTGTCTAGCCAAGGAACATAATGTGTAACTCCTTCACTTGGCCCTCGGTTCCTCCTCCAGGTCTCTGATACTCCCTCCCTCCCACGTTCCCAAGCCCTTGGTGAACATCTTCCAGGGGTGTCCCAGGAAATCTGCGGTCTTTGATTCTGAATGCTTGTACCCTGCCTCTGTGAGGCCAGGAATGACCTCGCTGAGTTCTCTCTGTTCATAATAGATCGCCCAGGCAGGAACAGGGATTTTTTTTTTTTTTTTTTTTTTTGGCTTTTCCCCACTGAACCAGTTAAGTCCTGTGGATTCTATTTCCAGGACCCTCTCCCCACTTCTTACCTTTGCTGCCTCTGCCCTAGTTCAGGCCTCCCTGGGCTCACCTCTCACCTGGATAATTTCAGCAATTCCTGACTGTGCGTGTCACTCCAGTTTCTTCTACACCCACTGCCAGGGAAACTTCTTCACTCTGCTCACTCCCCTACCTTCCGGACCCTATACCCGTCCTCCCCAAAACACACTCTCACTAGCCCGCTGGAGGGAAAAAAAAAAGTAGGTTAGATACGCACCTCACACTTCCCATGAATAAACACTCCTGATAGATAAAAGATAAATACTAAGTTTCTATATGATATATTTGATATGTTTATTTGATATTGATTTATCATTGATAAAATAAATAAATGATATCATTTATTTATTTTATTTATCATTATCAAATAAATTTATTATTTATAATAATGCAAATAATATCATTATTTATAATGATAAATAAATGATCAAGAGAGAAGAGGAGAAGTCCTACAAGAAATCATGGAAGAATTTCTGTTACTCTCCAAGAGGCCTTTCTTTTTTTCCTTTTTTCTCCCCAAATATGTTTATTTTATTTTTTCAGTGTTACAAGATTTATTGTTCATGCACCACATCCAGTGCTCCATGCAATACATGCCCTCGTCAATACCCACCACCAGGCTCACCCAACCCCCCCACCCCCACCCCTCCTAAACCCTCAGTTTGTTGCTCAGAGTCCACAGTCTCTCATGGTTCATCTCCCCCTCTGATTTCCCCGCATTCACCTTTCCCTTCCTTCTCACAATGCCCTCCATGTTTTTCTTTATTCTCAGCACGTAAGTGAGACCATAAGGTAATTGGCTCTCTCTGCTTGACTTATTTCACTCCGCATAATCCAAGAGGCCTTTCTGAGTTATGACACAGACCCCAGAAGACATAACTGAAAAGATTGGAAAATCTGCCTACAGAAAACTCAAAGCCTGTTATGTGACAAAGACCTACAGGCAAAGTCAAAAGACAAACGGGAAATATTTGCTATTATTAAGAGTCAAAGGACACATCTCGCTCATAAGGAGCCCAACTAATTAGTGAGGAAAGAATCAACATAAATGGACAAAAGGTATGAATAATCAGTTCACAAAAAAAAAGAAATACAAATGGCTTTTAACCATATGAAGAGATGTTCAACTCCATAGGTCAAAGAAATGCAAATCAAAACTCTGGCTGGGATACCTTTCTTCCCTATGATGATGACAAACTAAAAGTTTGATGACACACAGCTGGTGCAGGTGTGGGGAAACGCGCTGGCATTTCTTGTTGCTACACCCGAATGTGAATATCACCCGGCTATTAAAAAAATAAAAAAAAGGAAATGATGAAGCTCATTGCTGACACAGAACAACCTCTGAAATGAATTGACAAAAGGAAAAGGAAAGTAATGACAGCAGTTGTAGAAAGCTACTGTTTGTGTTTTTAGAAAACATTATAGGGGCGCCTGGGTGACTCAGTAGGTTAAAGCCTCTGCCTTCGGCTCAGGTCATGATCTCAGGGTCCTGGGATCCAGCCCCGCATCGGGTTCTCTCTTCAGCAGGGAGCCTGCTTCCCCGTCTCTCTGCCTACTTGCGATCTCTCTCTCTCTGTCAAATAAATAAATAAAATCTTTAAAAAAAAAAAAGAAAACATTGTAGTGGGGAGGGAAGTGGAGGAAGGATGTACAGACTGTGTATAGATTTGATTGTACTTGTGTTGCCTCTCTGGAAAAAAAAAGTGCTAATGTTGGTTGTCTCTAAGGGACACTAGGAAAATTGGGATGGGGCAGGGGGTGAGGGAGGTATCTTTCACACATTGTGCCTCGCTAATGTTTACTTACCTGAGCCTGAATACATAAATACTTTTTTTTTTTTTTAAATACCCAAACAATCTTTTCTCTGGCCAGAGAACCGATTCTTTTGACTACACACTTCATTTTCCTGAAATCAAAATTAGACACATGTGGGTTCCAGACAACAGTTTCCTGTCAATTCCCCGCCCTTTCTCCTTTATCTTCACTGCCCAGAAAGAATCACTTTTTACCTTGCTTAGCACTTTATTCTGGTCCTTATTTCCACAACGGTAAAGAAACGTCTCTGTGGCTGGCTGTTGTCCTATATTTTACGTGTTACCTCTTGAGTCCTGCTAACGATGAGGGAGGTCATTAAAACCGCAGCCTGGCTCCCCGGCTCACACGGTTCAACATAATTACGTATATACCTACTTGACTTCCTCTTGTTGGCCGTCTTTTGTAATTGAAGCCGCTGCCTTGGACCTTTCTCCATCCATCCACTGCAGGCACATTATCAGCGTCCTTGTCCTTCCCTTTGCTCTGGGTCCCCACCTCTCCTTCCCACCTTCGGCTGCCTGACCCTTGACGTTTTCACGATTGAGCTTGGTATTTACATTCCACATGTGTTTTTTTGCCTTGTCTGTGGCTTGGGCCACACGTGGGGTGTCCGGCAGTGCCGACACCATTGTGACATCAGGCAGAGTGTGGACAGATGAGCCAACCACCCCCATGACCACGGGCCTCCTCTTGTGCAGCTGCCCCCCCCCCCACACCTTGGCATGATTTAAAAGAAACAGATCCCCATTCTCGCCCTGGTAGTGGTTTATCGAGCTTTTTCCAGATACCCCCTTCAGGGTTCTCGGACAACCCCCCTGATCCCATCCAGATTAGTCACTGTCAAGGATGGAGTCCTGAATTACTGTTTCCATTCTCACAGCAGGTGCACAATCAAAGCATGGGGGATGGACAGATCGCCTTGGTCCGGAATGCAAGGGCGTTCAAAAGCTGGCCCTGACTTATCTTTCCAGCTTGATCTCCATAACCTTCCTCCAAAAACTCTTTACTCCAGCAAAATTGGACAAATACTGGTACACACTGTAAATTGTGATTGTAGCCTCTGAGCTGTCAGGAATGTCATTTTTTTTTTCATGTTTTTTATGTCCGTATCCTACCTAGGTGCCCGCTTCTGGAAAGCTGCTCTGATCTTTCCAGGGGCGATGGCTTCTTCACTGCTGTCCAGCCCTTCAGGTCTGCAAGTATTTCCTACTTAAAGTTATGTTTCTAGGGGCGCCTGGGTGGCTCAGTTGCTTAAGTGTCTACCTTCCCAGGGTCCTGGATTGAGCCCCATGTTGGGCTCCCTGCTCAGTGGGGAGCCTGCTTCTCCCTCTGCCCCTCACCCTGCTTGTGCTCTCTCTAATAAATATATAAAATTGTAAAAAAAAAAAAAAAAGGAAAAAAGAAAATCCTTTCTTTTTTTAAAAAAGAAAATCTTTTTTTTCTTTTTTCTAAAAGAAGAAAGTCCTTTCTTTTTTAAGAAAAAAAGAAAGAGATCCAGAATACTAATCTCCATTTACTCTGGAGTCCCTCCAGGTCAGGTCTGTGTTAAGCGTCTCCTCTGTCTGTCTCTCTCCCCAAGTCCTGCCAACTGCAGGCAACAGGAGGCATCTGCTGAAGGAGCCACAGAAGATTCAGGAAAGGTGGGCTAGAGTTACAGAGACTAGGCTGGGGTGGGTGGGAGCTAGGGACTGGACTGTGGTCATTGATGCACAAGGACTGGGTGGCCTGTCCAGAGCCCTACTTTGTTGGGTTTTGGGGGGTCTATCTCCACTGAACAGACGTGAAGGAGGTTTGTGCAGGTGTGTCTGCATTAAGGGTTTATCAGGAATGTGTGATCTTCAAAGGGAGTGATGGGGGGGGCCACTGGGGTAAGCCCTTCTCTGCTGTGGGCAGACCAGTCCCACACGTGCCCCAAATAAGCTTCTCTTGAACGTGAACAACATGAAAACTCATTGCACCTATAACAGACAAAGCGTCTGTCCCTGGGAGCAGCTTTTAAACATGTGTTGTTTAGACATGTGGCACGTAGTGTCCGTACCTTTTGACCACCGTGATCCCTTGGAGTCTTCCCTTGTTCTATAGACCTAAACGCTTACTGAGCGCTTGGGACGGGCTCCCACCTGCCGCGGGATAGAGGGGACTAACTACCGGTTACCGAGCACCAAATAGATCCCAAGCACTGTGCTCAACATTCTACACACGTTAGTGCAAATCTTCTCGCCAAAGTATCCCTTTTTATCCCCACTTGACAGATGAGTAAACAAAGGCTCAGAGAGCGAAGGGATTTGTCCCAAGTTCCCCGAGATCCTACAGCCAGGAAGTGCAATAAGCCTGCTGCCCATCAGTGAGCTCATCAAGTCTGTGCAAACCCTGGCTCCCCTGGGGCACCTGCTCCGCCCCAGAGGTCTTTGTTCAGCTCTTTGGGGCGGTACCCTTCCCCATGCTGGTGTGGGCACCCCGCACTTGTGCCCAGGGCAGCCCCTTCTCCAGAGGGCTCCAGCCTTAGCCTCTCAGGGCCCCTGTCCCAGCGGCCTGATTCTAACCCACTCCCTCTGACTCAGGCGTCCTCCTTCAGGGGCCCACAGACTTGTAAAGAATCTCCAAGGTCAAGCCCTACAAGCTCTTGTCCGGAGCAGGAACTCTCTCCAAGTGTGCCCGAAAGGGGCTGGCCTATCCTCTTATGAGAAGAAAAAGAGGATCCCAGATCGGAGAAGTTGGGTTGACATCCCCCACAGACACAGAGGGGTGAGGCTGGGACCCTGACACAAGGCTCCTCTTTGCTCAAACACACTCAGTGTCACACCAGCTCTCTGGCAGGATGTCTGAAATGCCACCGGGGCCCTCCAAATCTGTGGAATTAGGCATCTCCCTGGCTCTTTTCCAGTGGGAAGTTTCCAAGCGTGTGCAGGGGAAATGATTTGGTCAATTTCCTGATGCCTCCAGGGCCAGGGCAGTCCCAAAGCAGAGGCACAGAGAGTCCCCATCAGGAGATCAAGGGGCAAATTCTGTTTTGACTGTAACCAGGTGCTTGAGTAGTCTCTTTACGTCCCTTCTTGGATAAGAAATCAATTTCCTTCTCATCAAAATGGAGCGCGGGGGCGTAGGAATCCCATGTATGTCACTTCTCCTAGGCGTCTTGAGACTTGTGATGGGTGAAGGATGGATGGATGGATGGATGGATGGATGGATGGATGGATGGATGTCAGGCGTGAGGTGACCTCAGGTCTAGGAGGACCCTGGACTTTCTGAAGCTCTTCGATGAGCACGTGGTCTTCTCCCCACTTTTACAGGTGAGGGATCTGAGACCAAGAACTGGAGCCGCTGCCCCTTCTGGCTGGTGCACCCCAAAGTCAGTTTTTTCTGCACGGAGAAGGGATGCTTCTCTGCCCGAGTCCCTTTTCCACAGGGTTCCGGACCTCCTAATTCCCTTTGGAGGTCAGGGACGGCTGGCTCGGCCTGCCCAAAGCCTCCTAGCTCTCGGGCCTCCTGTCTTGTCCCGAGCCACGTCCTTATGGGACAGAGCACAGGGCCTGGCCGCTGGGCCAAACGTCCCATGTATGTGTGGCCAGCTGGCTGCAGGGTGAGCCGCCCAACTGGGGACAAATGTGGCTCTGCCGTGTGTACACAGCGCTGTGAGGGCTGGACAAACTGTTCCCGGAGAACAGCTGGAGGTTGGGACAAGAAATCCCCGAAACCTGGAACGTACAGGGGAAAATGGGGGCCCTGGATGTCTCAGAGTCCGCTCAGCAGGCTGCCTACGTCAGAAGCATCACGGGGCCTGTTCACCTGTTCAGTGCCAAGTCCTAGGGCACCCCTACCCCAGCCACTGCAGCAGAATCTCTGGGGGCACGGCAGAAATTGAAATTTTAAATAACCTTCATTCTTAACCACAGGGGAAGATGAGAACCGCCGCCTGGTTGGGTTAACTCGGCCCAGAACTGGAGGTGGGGGCGGGGAGTCCAAAGTCTGGCTCAGAGGGAGCCTAACGCAAAGGCAGATTAAGAAGGCGGAGTTGGGGAGGGGTGTGGTTCGCTAGGAAGAGTGAAGCCCAAATGATGACCGGCCCGGTTCCCACCTTCTTCCTCCCAGCCTCCCTGCCGCCCCCTCTTAACCACATCCAAAGTTCAACAATTTCCAAGAGGCAGCCCTGAAATGAAGGAACAAACGGTCTTTGGCAACAGCAAATGGGGCTTCCAATCTGGACGCCGCCAAGGCCCCGCAGCCTGTGTGGCCTTGGATGGTCCCCGGGGGCCCCTTGCAATGTGGCCCCTTGGGGTCTGGAGGAGGAACGCAGGTTCCTGTGTGTGAAGGCCAAGTGCATGGTGGTTCTCAAGGGCCCAGATTCCGGCCTCTTTCTGACTCCTTAGCCGGCCCCTCCCCCCACCCTTCCCTTTGTTCCTCTCTCTGTTATGCAACCGAAGACAAATCCTTTGTGGGTTCCCCTGCAGCTAGAGCTGGCGGCAGGCAAACAGGAGGGGCGTCCCCGCAAGGGGAGGCTTTGAAAGCCACATTGTCCACGTTCTTGTCCACATGGGCCAGGCTGAGGATCTTGGCCCTCTTTCCCCCAGTGTTGCAAAAAGGCCCAATATTAATTATGTTCCCCCAAACTGCCTGGCGGCTGCCAGCTGTTGCCATAGTAACCAGCTCCCACTGACAACCATTTGGGAAAGTCCACGGAGTCAGAAACTTCCGGGGGAGAGGCGACCCTGAACTCTGTGTGTTGGCGAAAGCCTCCCCCTCCCCCAAGAGATGCTGCTGTAGCCAAGGCTTGAGAACCGCGGATCTCCTTAAAACCTCACACGATCCCAAAGGAGGCCTACTATCGTTCCCAGGAAAAGAGGCTCTGCCCTGGTCTGGCATGTGGACGAGCAGGGACAGTGCAGGGAAGGTCCGACTCTCGGGTCCCACCCGGCGTCAGAGTCTACTTCTGCAGCGTCCGTGATAAGATAACTTCTTCCCGGGTCCGACCTGGAGAAGCCTGGCCCCACAGAGGTGTCTCGCCCCGCATCCAGCAGGGGCAGGGGCTGAGCAGGGCCTGAGCATCAAGATAGGGACGCCGGCTCCCAGAAGGCAAGAGCCTCACCATGGGAGTAGAGAAGGACCAGGAGGAGAGTCGGGGAGGGCAGCCCCGGTGACAACCACTTGTCCCAAATGTGGCAACACTGAGCTGACATAATGTCCCCCAGTTGAGGCCATCCCGGCTTCCAAGCCTCTTCTGGTCAAGCCCAATCCTGAGACCTTTTCTCCTGTGCTCGCTCACCTCTACGCTACCTTGGTCCCTTTCCATGCACCTGCCGGACATGGAAACTCTCAGGGTCCCATCTTGCACACACAGCCTCTGCCCGAACACCACCCCGAATATGGAATCGCTTCTTCAACTAATGGCTCCCAGCTCCTGTTTGCACCCATGTCATGACTGGGTGCTCACTGCCTTTTCAGGCCACTCATGAAATCCATCTGTGAAATCTCTGACGGGCTTGAGTTCCCTTGGAATGAGCTGACAGATATCTATGCCCGTGGCTCCCTTTCATAAGACGAGTTAATCTAATCCCCTTTGACAGAGATTACAGGTTTATTTGCAAAGTCTGATATGAAGTAAGAATACCTATGCCAGTGGGTTCCCATGAATCTGCCACCCAACTTTGCAGATAAACAAAGCAGGTGAAACATACCAACCCTTCACTTTGAGGACAGTAGGAACAAGACCTGGCTGGGGGTAGGGAGGGTCAGGAGGAAGGACAGGAAGAAGTGGAAGGAAAGAAAGCCACCATCCTGTCACCTACTCCCTGAGCGACCCGGGCAGGACTGGAGGAGGCTTCTCAGGGCTGATGCATATTGGGGCCCCTTCAAGGGAAAGGATGCAACATTACATTACAAATACGAATATACAAATTCGTACATTACAAATACGACTATCCACGGCTTGTTCCATTTTGAGAAATAAAGTCATGGATGGATAGTTGGCAATGACAGGAAAGCTAAAACTCACACTCGGTATTTTCAGCAAAAGTTTTCAGGTGTACTCTTTCTTATGGCAAATGGGGATCTTGGGTAGGTGGTCCTCATCTCCCGGCCTCAGTTTCTTATCTGTAAAACAGGGCTGAGTCCACCCGCTTTCCAAAGGTCGTTTGAGAATTAAGCAAGATCAACAAAGTGGAGAGAATATCTGTTGGCATATTATATCCTCTGATTTCTGAAGATGACTGTCAGAATTCTAGGCGTGGGGGAGACGGGTGGATTGCTCGTAAGGTGAGAGCGGGGAAGGGCACCCCAGCTCAGCACTTTGCATGTGGGAGGCCCCCAGCCAAAGCTCCCCAGAAGAACCAGTAAGTTCGGAGGACTAGCTCTCTGGTAGAAGACAGTGATCGACACCTTCTCACCACCAATCACTATATTGGTTGTCAGGATTATTTTTCAAAAAATTCTTTCCCAAGTGGTGGTCCCTCAGTGCATTTCTGAGGAAGGGGCTTTGCCCTGCATTGGGGCCCAGAGAGATCTCCCCGGCAGCTCCCCGTGGCCTGTGAGAAACCCCTCGCCTTTGGAGGGCTCATGCCCAACAAGGAAGGAAACCCGATCAGGCCCCACGTGGAGATCCGCTGGGCCGGTAATAGGATTACTTTAATCATTCTGGCAAAGTTGGTTCTGCCAAGATTGCCAAGAGGAAAAGATGACGCTGTTGCTCAGGAAAGAGAAAACAGTTGTGAACTCGTTGCCCAGAAAGTGTTTTGCAAGAAGGCTTTGTGTTTAGCAGGAGGAGGAAAGAGCCCTAGAAACTCTCCTCGCTCCCAGCCCGAGCCAGGCACCTTGGGCTGCCCAGTTTCAGACGGCTACCGACCCTACTGCAACATGGGGAGAGTCAAGCCTCCCAGGCTGCGAGCAGCACCCCCGTGTGCGGCCGAGACCTGCCTGTAGAGGGGACTCAGCCCCTCCTCCACCCTTTTAAGGTCACCCAGGGCCGTGGTTTCTAAACCTCAAGAGGCAGAAGTATCCCCATGCACTCTGCCAGGGTCCCCATTCAAGGGGCCAGGGACCTGCGTACATTTTCACCCCGTGGGTGGGCCAGGAAGTACAGAGCTAGTGAAATGAAGGCCCAATTTCCAGGAACTCTGCCTGACACCCCGCAGCAGGGCCAGCACCCCTCTGGCTCACCCAGGCCCACTGGAAGCATGGACAGTGCCAAACACTGTCCTTGACACATGGGCCGCGCAGCCTTGGGCACTCGGCCCTACTTCCCTAAGCCAAAAATGGCTGTGCTGCCAGCCTTCTGGAAGCAGAGAAGATGACCGTGAAGACTGGTCCAGGGCGGGCCCTGGAAAATTCCTCAAAGTCACCAATCTTTGGCTTGGGGACTCAGGGCCAGAAATTGGAAACGGCTGAAGGACGGGAAGCGGCTAGCGGCAGGTGAGGCCGAGGAGGTTATGAGGGTGGGAGCTTGTCACCCAGTCCTTCCTCTAATTTAGAGCAGAGGACGTCAGCACGGAGGAAACTTCCAGATCATCACCTGCCACCCCCTCATTTTAGAGAGGGTGCGACAACTCAGCCCAGAGAGGTTGAAGCCTCTGCCCAAGGTCATACAGTAAATCAGCTGGCAGGGCTGGGACTAGAGCTCTGTCCAGAACTCGCCCCACGACAGCGCCAGGCCCGGGCACAGGCCGGGGAGGGGCCCCACACCAGCTTCTTCCTCTCCCCTTCCTCCCCTCCACCACCCGGCTAGGACAGACAGAGGACACGGCAGAGCCCCTCCAGCTGCCCTGCCTCCTCACACAGGCTCCTCTAGGCCATTCTGCCCGCCCCCAGCTACAGTTCGGGTCATCCTATCAATTATGTACAGCCTGCTCTTGGCCCTCCTCACCCAGAGCCAGCCTTGCCCTGGAGAGGCCAGGAGCACGGCCAGCTCCTAGTGCTCGGCGTCCGGTCCCCTAACCCCAGCATCCTGCCCTGTACCCACCTGGGTAGCTGGGGGTGGGCGCGCCCTCGGCAGGGCCGATCAGCAGGGGCAGGTCCTGTGCAGGGCACCGTTCTGCCTTCTCCTGGCTCGAGCCCCACAGTGGCCTTTTATGGGGCCGGGGCGTGGTGTGAGGGATTAGTCCCGGGGTATCTGTGTCCGAGAAATGCCCCCTCCCTGGGTGCCCCTGCCAGGCACTGAAAACATCGCGCTGAGACTGGGGGCTAGTTCCAGAACGGCCTCTGCCCGGGCCAAGCCCTTCACCCCTCACAAAACAGCACAGAAGCCCCATTCCGCCGAGCCCCAGGCTTGCTGTGTGCCTGCGAGCAGGGCCCAGGAGAATGAGGCCTTATTTGGGGCATAGGACGTCCCCGACTGCCTGCAGTTCGCGCCGGGGAGCCTCAGACCCCCGCACTGGGAGCCAGATATGACAATTCCCACCTACTCTTGACCTTGAACAAGTTAAGCCACCCCCAGGCCTCAAGTTCCTTCATCTCTAAGCTAGAAATAGCTCTAATACTCACTCCAAAGGATTGACACAGACCTAGCACGTAGGTACTCAGTCGCTGTTTGAATGAATGAATGATCGGACAGAAGGACGATTAGGACAGTGAGGTGTCTGCAAACTGGCCCACATAGACCTTATTTGGAGGATTTTCCCTGGGTAGGGCCAGTGGGGAGGAACTGGGAACCTGGCATCATGGAGGCCCAATGATGGGTCTTAGTGACGGAAGGAGAGAGCGAGGGAGGGGGAAGAAAGGAAGGTTCTGGTGTTTGAGGGAGGAGAGGTGACTGTCTAAGTTGGGGCAGAGGACTGTGGCCGCCAGTGTCCAGGATGGTCCCCCATGACCCCGCCTCCTGCTCTCCCACGCTGTATCAGGACCAGCCTCTGTGACCGCTAGAATCCACAAAAAGGAGGATATGAGACCCAAAGCTAGGTCCCAAGAGACCTCGGCCTCACTCTCTTTTCGGTGACCAGCTCTGGGGAAAAGCCAGCTGCCACATTTGGGAACACTCAGACAGCCTCATGGAGAGACCCCAGGGCTGAGGACTGGGGCCCTGTGCCCAACAGCCGGCAAGGCACGGGGCCCTCCCAGCAGCGGCCGTGGGAGCCAGCTGTCATGGAAACAGGCCCTCTGGCCCTGGTCACCTTCCGACACTGGCGGCCCCATCTGTAACCTCAGGCCGGGAGCACAGCCATCTGGCGAAGCTGCTCCCAATTCCTCTGACCCACAACAACAGCGAGGTAATACATATTAGGGTTTGTATCCCAGGCTGCTGGGATCTGGGATCACTCGTTGAGCTCCTGCAGGCACTGAGACCTCCGTGATCTTGCTCTCCTGCCGTCCCGTGCCCCCCAGCCACGTGGCCCACGCCCTTATCGACCTCTCTTTGCAGCTTACAGAGCACGGTCACACAGGCAAACTTCCCCTTGTTGCAACACATCGCAGGGGCTAACTGTAATCCCTGTCCTACGTGGGGGGAAACTGAGGCTCGGAGGGCTGGGGTGACTGGCTCAAGATCATACGGTTTGTCAATGGCAGGGCCTGGCCGAGAACCGGGTCGGCTTCCAGGCTCTGGGTGGATTCATAGCCCGCATGAGCACCCGATGGGCCCCTGGCATGGCCTGGGGCCTGACTGGCTGGGTGCCAAGGCCGGAGAGCCCAAGCACAGACAGGAGCCTGTGCCCAAGGTGGGGGCTACTCTGGCCTCCTGGCCAGCCGCCCGCCGAAGTGCCCCGTGGGGACCTCTCCAGAGTTGGGGATGGCCCTAGGCTGTGGCCCTCTGGAGATGGTTCTTGAGCTGGGCGGGTTAAGGATTCATGGCCTGGCATTTGCCGTGACCTTACAAGGCCTGCTGGGGTCAGATGACACCCCTGTTTTAAGTGGCTATTCAGGGAACCCAGCTTCCTCTTCTTTCTGGGGCTCATGTCCCAGCCTAGGCACCCTTGAGGGCAGGGAACAGGGGACTGATCTCATCGTTGAAGAGCTATGTGTGCAATGAAATGGTTAGAAAGGGAGCCCGGGGGTGTCCTCAGTTGGTGCTGAAGGACGCAGGTACGACACTCTTTTCTTGGCCTTGATGCTCCATGTTCCCTTTTCCAGAGCCTTCCATGCTGTGCCAGGTAGGGGGCAGAGGACAGGAGGTTCTGGGGGCTGGCTCTGTGGAAAGACTTCCTAAGTTATGCAGGGCAGGGGGCAACAAACCTCAGGGTTAGGGGCATCTCTGATGAGGGGACAATTAAGCTGAGACCTAAAGGAAATCAGAGAGCGGAGCCATGCAGACATCTGGGGGAGGAGCCTCCAGGCAGCGGGAGCAGCAGGTGCAAAGGGCCCTGAGGAAGGGGCAGGCTCCATACTCAGCCCTGGGCTCAGGTGCTCAGCAAAGAAGGGGCTGGTTCTCCAGCCAGGGGCCCACTGCCTCCCCTGAGTCACCAGTTGGAGCTCAGTCAGCTGAGACACAGAGAAAAGACTTACATTTCACCTTGGCCCCACCTGTCCCAGGTATAGGACCCTGGACAGGGCTCTTCTATCTGTGCCCCTGTAAGTGGCTCAGCGGCAGGGGCCCAGTGGCTATACAGATGAGCCAGAAAGGACCCAGATGTCTGGCTTCTGGCCCTCCGTAGATGCTCAGGACATTGGGACTGAATGTTCTAGGAAGACCAAGCTGGGAAGCAAAGCAGCTAGGAGACCTGCTGGGCAGGCACAAGGTCCCACTAGCAGCCACAAGGCTGGGCTCCCCATCCCCACCCCACTGGGGCAGCTCCTTGATATCTTTCTCTCTCCCAGGCCAGAGGCCGGGAGCCCTGGGGAACTACTCCCTAGAGCAGTAACTGCTGGTCTCCCATCCCCGCCCCGGCCCCCTGGACCACGACAGGTAGGACTGAGAAGTGGGTGACACTCAAGAGTCTACTGGCAGCTTTGCATACGGAGGGGAGGAGACTGGGTGAGAGGAGGGGCTCCTGGGGGGGGCAAAGAGAAGAGGTGGTGCCCTTGCGGGGAGGGGTTCAGGAAGGCAGAAGGGCAAAATGAAGGCACTCAGTACCTGGAATCCAGTCCCCCCCACCCAGAAACGTGTGCGTGCACATATTCACATGTGCACGAGCACGCATGTGCACACACACGGAGCTCTAGAAGACGCGTGTTGGTTAAGCCACATCCGGCAGAGACATTTCAGCCCTCCGCTCGGCTGGGAAGCAGCCTGGACCGTGGGCAGAGCACGGCAGCACCCATGGGCTGAAGACCCAGGTGTTCATTAAGACTCTGCCTCCACCGGCCACGGCACATCCTTCCCTGAGCCTCAGGATGCTCCCCCGTAAACTGGTCCTGAGCGCCCGTACCTCCCAGGGGTCGGTGACAGGCTCAGGATCGCCAAAAGTTCCGAGGGGGCCAGAACTATTACCTAACACCGCCCAGAGCCTCCCCCGGTGAGTGGCAACCTGAGCTCCAGCCGCCTTCTCCCTGCAGCCCTGGGCAACCTGACTCCTGCGAGACCCTGGTTCTCAGGAAAGCTGACCCTCTCCCAGGTGCAGAACCACGAGGAGGGCCCAGTGCCCTTGGGAAGGGAGGGGCCCGGGGCCTGCAGGGAGGGATTGCAGCAGGAGGGCTTGAGGCTCAACTCCAGGCAGGCAGGTCCACCCCAAACCTCCCAGAGGGCTTGCTGGCACCAAGAGGGACTGAGCTGCAGTGGCTCCAGAGGGCCTGGGCGGGAGCTGGCACGGTGCCGGGGTGGGGCTGGGCCGTTCTCCGCCAGGGGACGCAGTCTCTGGGCCAAATGGGACGCTGGTGTGTGGAACTGTGCAGCTTCAGGACGGGCTTCTTTCCTCTCGGGACCAGGGGGGATCGGAGGGTCTTTCCAGCACACCCCTAGGCTGAGCCAGCCTGCACAAGGGGCTTTCCCACCGGAAGAATGTTCCAGTAGGAGAGTCACTGTGCACTGTGCCACCTACAGCTTCAAACCTGTCCGCCTGCTCCCACGTTGAACACGCACACAGGGTCGCAGCCACTCTGGGTGTCCCCAGGCTGCTGCCCTCACACGCACACTCCCCCCCTGCCCATTATGGGGTGACCCCAGGGAAGAAAGACCGATGGGGTGCTGGTACTGGGAGCCACCCCCCTCCTCCTCCCCAGGCCCCAGGAGAGGCTCCCTCCTTTGCATCCCAGGTAAGAAGGAGGGAAACCAGATTAGTGGGATTTGACACCTGCGGTTTGGGCCAGCTGTCTTCCCTTACAGGACAGGGAGGGACTTGGGCTCCGTGGGCTCCCAGCGCTCACGGCCATGGTGACAGAGAGCTTCCCACCCCACCCCACCCCTCCCTGGTGACAGAGCCCTCGGGATCTCTCTAGGACGGCAAGGACGGGGAGTTGGGGGCAGGTGGGACCGGGGGTCCCCGCTTCCATATGGGGCGGTCCACCTCTGAGGCCAGGTAACCCTTCTGTGCACCCAGTGCCCCGAGAGTTAAAGAGGGGCCACACCTGGACGTGGAGACCAACAGAGAACAAACAGGAGGCTTAAGGGTTTTAGGTTTCTTCTCTGCCAACCGCAGGACCACCCCTGGGCGGTCCAACACACGGGACATCCAGAGAGAGCTGGTTCACCCTTTGGCAGAGATTTCAGACCTGTGCTTGGACCTTGGCCACCCGTCCCTACACACCCTCCCTCCGACGGCTCCCGGAGTCTGGGTGTGCCGTGGCGGCCCCAGGGGAGAGGCCCCATCTCACTGGCTCTATCCCTGGGGGTATTTGTGCGTCTCTCCTCGGACCCCAGCACAGTAAAACGAGGAGGGAAGGTTCCTAGGGGCCTCCTCTCCCTGCAGCATTAACTCCAGATCCTTAGGAGCTGGAGAGCCCTTCCCACCTGGCCCCGACGGTCTCTCCATGACCCCATGTCCCCCCACCCCCCCGGGGACCCTTTCCCACCTCACTTTCTGGTCCAGCCAGGCTGAACACACCTGTCCTGACACCTGCTCGTCCCTCCTCGAGGAACACCCTTCTCTTCAATCCATTCTGGGGAGACCTGCTCAGCCCTCGGGGCCAGATTCGGGGATCACCTCCTCTGGGACGCCTCCCGTAGGTCCCACAGGGCTGGCTGCCCGCTTCTCCGTGCTCTGCACGATGTGGGCAGATGTCCCTCCCGGAGCCTCCCACCGCCGTGGGTTCTGTCTCCCTCCCCGGAACACACTGGGACCGAGCCTCCCCGTCTTTGCGTCCCCAGACCATGGGACGAGGCCCGAGAGGTAGCAGGTACTCAGGCACATTTGATGAGAGAAGGAAGGAAGGAAGGAAGGAAGGAAGGAAGGAAGGAAGGAAGGAAGGAAGGAAGGAAGGAAGGAAGGAAGGAAGGAAGGAAGGAAAGGAGGGAGGGAGGAAGGGGTAAAAGGGTCAGGATGGCCATTGCCAGGGCTCAGGCTCCCAGGATCTATGGTCCTTGACCAGGCGGGCTCAGAGCACCAGCCCATCAGCAGGAGCAGGGCCTCCCAAGCCACGTGCAGATTCCCAGGGCAATGAGCACTGACTGAGCACCTGCTGTATACTTCACCCCCAGCCACTCTGTTCCATTCTGAGAGCGTGGCCGGCCCTCTGCTCTTGTTCCTCCGTCTACCTGGAACATTCTTCACCCTGATCCTCTCACGGCCGCTCCTCGCATTCCTTCAGGTCTCAGCAGAGATGCTGCCTCCTCCAGGAGGCCCTTCCTGATCTACAGCTGCCATTCTCAGTGTCATCACCCGGCTTTGATGCCTGGCGCTGTGCTATCGCTAGTTCAAGATTTTCTTATTTGTCTATGTGCTGATTAGCTTTCCCTCCCTGCACCCCCTCCCCCCGCCAACACACACACACACACACACACACACACACACACCCTTGAGCTCCTTGAAGGCCGCCAGGCATTGGCCACCTTGCTCACGCCTGGAACGGTGCCTGGTACACAGTAGGTGCTCAGCTCAGCAGATGTTCAGTGAATGAGTGAACACAGGCTTTGCCAGATGGCCCCCGTCCTCCAGGAGTTCATGAGGACAAGCGGACAGACACCTACCTGGAGAAGGCCACCATGAATAGCCCAGTTCGTCGCAGCTGACAGAGCCTTTCCGCAGTGGCTGTATTTGTTGAATGCACAGCACAGCAGGTGTCTCTGTCCCGGCCTCTCGGGCTGAGGGTCCCCTATTTCTCCTCTGCAGGCAGAGGGACAGAAGGTCAGCGTGGAGTGGTACCTTGCCCACAAGCTGAAATCTAGAAAGAAGCATTTTTTCATCTCCTCCCTCTCTTTTGCATCTATAATCTCCCTCTGTGGGGCGGGCGCAATGCTCTCTCTTTCCTGACGAGGACCTGAGGCTCAGAGAAGCCCAGTGACTTGCCGGATAGCCAGGGAGAGGAGTTGGAGCCTCGGGGGCCCCCCTCTGCCTCCCTTGGGCCTCAGTGGCACCAATCCCCGGGGTGGGGGTGCTGAAGACTCACCACGGTCTGGGTCCTACTATCATCTCTTTCCAGTGCCTCAGTCCATCTCTGCCTGCACCCCCCTGGGGACCACACAATCAAGCTGCCCTAAATGGCAAAAGCCCCCCCTCCCCATCCCTGCCTGCAGACCACCTCCCTCTTCCGGCCCTCCCTTTCCCCGAAGGATGCCAGCCACCCAAGTTCAAAATGTCACTTTTCTTCCACTTCCCTTTCTCCTCTCCCTCCTGTCAAATGAGAGGATGCTGCGAGCCAAGCGGGGAGGTGGCGAGGGGCGGGGTGTGTCAGCTGGTGAGGGGCTCCCGGGGTTCTGAGCAGGACGGGGATGTGTCAAATGCGGGAGCCTGGGGAGACAGGCCTGCCTGTCTTAAGTCTCCTAAGACACTTTGTCACGCTGCTGTAATGAATCACCCCTGGGTGGCTTCACACAACAGAAATGTTTTGTCTCATCGCTCTGAAGGTCAGAAGTCCCAAATCGAGGCATTGACAGGGCTGTGCTTCCTCTGAAGGCTCTAGGAAGGAATCTGTCCCTTGCCTCTTCCTCGCTTCTGGAGGCTTCCAGAAATTCTTGGTGTTCCTTGGCTTGTAGACTCATCCTCCAATCTCTGCCTTTGTCCACAGGGCTGCCGCTTCCCTGCGTCTCTGGGTCTCTGTGTCTCCACGTGGCCATCTTACAAGGACGTCAGATTTAGGACCTGCCCTACTCCAACGTGACCTCGTCTTAACTGGATGACATCTGCAAGGACCTTACTTCCAAAGATCGTGTACATGGGGATCAGGGTTAGGACTTCAACATATCTTTTTGGGGAACACAGTTTAATCCACAACACTGACTGAGGGGTGCTGGGGGCTGGACATGATTGAAGCTGGGCCAGGAGGCTGCACCAAAGGGGGTGGGGACTGAAGCCTGGGCCCTGGGGAGGGGACCCTTGCCCCAGTGGTGGGTGGGCTGCTGAGGCCCCTCATGCAGGTGTTGCGTGGGGCCACCCTGTGCTCCCCATCACCCTGGTCTGCTTCTTCCTGGGTGAGGCCTGGGCTCTGGGAAGGGTTTGGGGGGCGTGGCCCTGCATGGGGCAGGGGGTAGGGCCAGGGTCTGGGGGAGAGAACGTTTCTTCTGTGCCCTTATGGCCTCTGCTGAAAAGTCCCTTCAGGAGCCTGAGTGGAGGTGGGGGCGGTCTCTGCAAGGAGAGGGGGACGGGATTACGGGGGGCGGGGCAGAGGTCAGTCCTATCCAGGCTCAGGAGTGGCCCTCTCTGCCCGATGCTCCCCAGGGAGATCCCAGGCTGCTGTTTGGCCAGTGCCTGGCCCAGCCTGCTGGGAGAAGGGGTCCCTCCGCAGAGTTCCCTGGCATCCTAGAAGGGTTTGGAGCCCTCCCCCACACCAATGCCACCGCCCACCCCAGGGGGGAATCTGATGGAAGAGGGCCTCGGGATGCCCTGTGAGCACCAGGGCCCGGGTCTCTCTGCCTGGGCTCCTGGCGTCCACACACTCCAGCAGGCCCAGCTGGGCCCCAGGAGAATCCCTGCCTGTCGCCCCCGGCTGTCCGCCAGCCCACTCCTCCATCTAGCGGCCAGAACAGCAGCGCAAGGACAAGAGTCGAGAGACCCCGGTTCTCTGCTGGTGCCTTCACAGATTCACTGTGTGTCCTTAGCCAAAGAAGTTCCCCTCTCTGGGCCTCACATTTCTGAGTGCAGTGCAAGCTCTGGACTCGTGGTCTTTTCCAGCGTCCTGTCGGTGACGAATCTTGAGGAGCCCGATTCACAGGAATGGGCTTTTCTGAAGAGTTTGCTTATTTTCGGATGCTTCCTGCCAGCCATCTGGTCGATTCGCACAGTACCGGCAGCAGGGGCGTGTGGGGGAAAGGCGTGAGGGTGGTGGGAGAGAAGGCTGGGGTGATAGGCTAGGGTCAGATTGGGCAAGGCAGGGGGACGGGAGGGGGTTATCTGGTCCCCGCCTGGGAAGCAACACGTGTATACAGTGTGTACTTGTGCACAGATGGGCCGGTGCGTGATTTTGTGCACGTACGGGTATGAAGACGTGTAGGTATGCACCTTAACCACATACACGTGCACTTTGCAAACCAACCTGTTTGAATCGATGTGGGAGAGCGCCCAAGTATGTGAGCTCAAAATGTTGCGTCTGTTTAAGCGTGCCTGTGTAGGGTGTGTGCACGCATGCGCGTGCATTTGCCCTTTGTGGTTCCCACCACCCGGCTCACTGGGAAAACCCAAACGGTCCCAGCACCCCCTGTTGGGCAGCCCGCCTGGCCACGGGCACCTGGCGGGGCTGTAGCTAGGCCCCCATGAGGAGTTCCGTGATGGAGGCAGCCTTAGGAAGTGACTCAGCCACGGCTCAAGGGCAGGGTTGGACGCGCAAGCCTTTGGAGATCTTTCCTGGGGAGGGGCTCTAGGCTCAAAAGGGGACCCTGGAGCAAGATCTCGGGCAGCCTGTGCTCTGGAGATGGCAGGGTGGTCCCCGAGGAGCCAAGCTCCAGGTCCAGGTTGGGCACTGCTCTTGCAGCTGGCATCTGTCCTGGTGCGGACTAGCAAATTGGACTCGGGAAGCACCCCAGGATGGAGGCCTGGGGACGTGCCCCTGTGGGTCTCAGGAGACCTTCTGGTCTTTGCTGAGGCTGCCGCCCTCTGTCCACCTGACCCCTGCCCTTGCCCAGTCACCCCTCCTCTTCTTAGGTCTTTCTGACTCCCCTAGATGGGCGCCCGTCCGTCTCTCACTCCATCTCTAGAAACCACATCTCCCTTAACCAACTGTGAGTGCGTCAAACGCAGGGCTGGCTCTTTCCCACCTTCAGGTCCCCAGAGCCCAGCCCGGGCTTGGACCCCAGTGGTTGCTCTCAGCGCTCACTAACTGCAAGAACGGGCAGGTGTGTGTGTGAGGCCAGGAAGCCTCTCACAGCTCTCGCGTCCGCGTTATCTGCAGACCTAAGGACAGAAGGCTGATCTGTTATCTGCAGATCTGACTCCCTCAGAGGACAGAAAGCCAGCCTTTCCCTCCCGGACCCTCAGCCTCCAGAGCACGGCCCACCCCAGGGGACATTTGTACAGGCCGCCCCCTGCTGACCAAGCGGGGAAACCAGACAACGTCTGGAAGCTTCTCTGGCAAGCAGTGAGTCCTGCCTTGCCCAGGGGTAGGAGAGAAGTCTTTAGTGAGCAGGGAATAACGGCTTTCCCTTAAGCTGAACGTGCTGTACTCTCCCTTCTTCTAACAACGGTCACGGTTAGTGTCTCCCTCCTTCCCTCTCCCTCCACGGAAGGGTGTGTGCTTGGCATCCATCGGGTTTCCAGCTCTGGTGTGGGGGCCTCCGGCGAGTGTCCGAAGAGCGCTGAGTTTCAGGTCCACGTTTGGCCACCGCTCCCACCCCCGAGCTCCTCAAGGGCAGGGATCACCTGCTCACTTCTCCACGCAGCGACTATTTTCTGAGCGCCCGCCGCACGCGCTCACCTTCACCTGAGTCTCTAGCCCCAGCCCACCCTCAGCACAGCTCAGCGTTCGTCCACAGGGGGCACTCCAGTTCCGGATTCAACAGGTAAATGGGGAAGGGCTAGCGATCCCCTCCAGGCCCTAGAAAATAGATCTGAGCTTGCTGTTTGTTGTGGGGGAAATGCCCTCCTCCGCCCTGGCTCCAGGCTGCCAGCCGCAAATCAGAGCAGCTGTCTGGGGGCTGCTGGCGGCTGTTCCGCCAGACCCAGCCTCCCAGCCTCCCAGCCTCCCAGCCTGCCTCCCCAGCGCGCCTCGAGTAAAAGCAGGGGTGGAGATGGTAGCACTGAATGACCTCGGAGGCCCCTCCCAGCTGTGTGACTCGGGGACCCGTGACCGGGCTCTCCAGCCCCATCGTGCCCATGGCCCACGGCGTCCACAGCGCCAGCCAGCAGCCCACACGGGCAGGCCAGACGCAAGGAAGTGACCCTGTGGCGCTGGGAGCAGGTGGTCCTCTCGCCTGCTTCTGGATACAGGCCTGGGACTGGTACACACGGCAGCCTGTACCCGCCGAGTGACCCTGTGGGACCGGTGCCCACCCATGTGCTTGGAGAACGGAGGCCCCAGGCGGCGCCCTGCCAGGCTTGCTCGGGGACTGCAGACAGCTCCCAGCTGCAGTGGGGGCGACCAACTCCTCGGCCGGGGCATCCTGCTCGACCCCCGCGTCCCACCCCCCTCCCCTGGGCAGGCCACCCAGGAGTGTGCCTGTCACCGCCGGCCCTCACTGGGCTGGGTGCACCCGTGGGTGTGTCTTACTCACCTCTGATACTCAGGACCTAGTAAAAAGCCAGCCCAGAGCTGGCCATCCAGCTTCTGGAAGAGATGGTCGAAGTCGGGGTGCTTTCTTGGCGGTTTCGGGGAGCTCCGGCCGACGGCTGGCTGATCAGAAGCCATGCTTCTGGCACCTTCCTGTCCTCCATCCACCCCGTGTCAGAGGGGCTGACCCTGGGCTCGTTTGCCAGGGGGCTCTGGCAGATCTGGCCCACGGGCAGCCCTGACGGTAGATCAGACCGTAAATGAGACGACTTCTCAGCGCCTCTGGTTTCACGACCAGAGGAGGTCATGCCAGGCAGCCTCCTGGCACGGCCCCAGCTTGAAGGTGCCTCCTAGGGGCGGCAGTGGCTTCCCGCTGTTGCCAGTCCCGGGTCGTCCAAGCTGCCCGTTTCCCCCTTCGAGGCCCCCCCACCCCCGCCCCATGTCCGATCTCCACTGGGTGGAGGTCGTGTGCCTAGTTCAACCCGATCCCCTTGTCCTCACCATCACACCCAACGTTGCTGTGACCCCAACGCCGCGCTCTCTAGCCCCAGCCAGACCACAGAGACACCACGCAAGGTAGGCAGGTTGGAGGCGGGTTCTTTATACAAAGGTAATCGACACTGTGGTTCCACTGCCGCGGTTTGCAATGGCCCGCCTCACGGCTCCTGGGGCAGAAGGCTGGGGGGTCACTGGAGGGGAGCGACATGAGCTCCCGAAGGGCAGACACAGACACATGAACACTAGAACCAAGAGCACCACACACGAAGACAGGGAGGAAACGCAGAGCTACAACAAGCCCCCGGCAGCCACAGACCACCCCAGGGCGCTCTCT
The DNA here is from genome assembly GCA_028646535.1 of Procyon lotor. Taxonomy (NCBI): domain Eukaryota; kingdom Metazoa; phylum Chordata; class Mammalia; order Carnivora; family Procyonidae; genus Procyon; species Procyon lotor. Next base: position 24,584,067 of record CM053621.1, on the reverse strand, counting down.
TCCCAGGCGTTCTTTGGGAGGCAGGGCGGCGGGTGGGAGCCCCGGGCCCGGAGCCAAGAAGCCCAGTTGGGCAGCTACAGAACTACGGGACTTAATCACAGAGCGTCTCGCCCTCTGCGTCTGTAAACTGGGGACGATAAACTGCACTTCACAAAGTAGGGATATATATCAAAATACTCAACACAGAGCCTGGCACATAGAGGTGTTCAATAAATAATTTTTTGTCGAGAAAATCTCGGCTCCGTTCAGAGAGGACCTTCTTTAGAAAGCCAAGATGCAAGATCACTGCCCTAGACATTCTCTCAGGGGATCAGGACCCTTGAGCACTCCTTGGAGCCCGCAGCCGCCGGCGTGGCCAGGACCCCAGAATACACGGTGCCAGGGCAGTTGAGGGGGGCGGGGGGCTGGACCCCCAGGGAGGCACCCGCGGAAGCCGGGTAGACGCCGGAGGAGTTGGGGGTCGTGCCGAAATGGTTCTGTACGTAACACAGGCCGGAGGCTGGCTGGTACGGAGGCAGGCTGGGCATGTGGCCGGGAGCGCAAGCCGGCCAGGCGGCTAGTTTCTGGCCACTGGCGTGCTGCATCTGGGCGACAGGGTGGCTCGGGGACAGGTGAGGGTGGCCACTCTGTGTGGGGTAGGAGCCGGGCACCGGGTTCAGCCTGGAACGGAACAGGAGAGAAGACGGTCACTCCGCTGGTAATGCCCAGGTCCTTGGCAGTCGTTGGACCTAAGGAAGGCTCGGGGTCACTGGACTGCTCTGTGTGACAACCTGCTTTGGACATTTTCTGTAACTGGCTCCAAGCACCAAGTGAGGAAACAGGTTACGCTCAACCGGTGAGGAAACACCCCGAGAGGGGGAGGGCCCACTCCCAGTCCCACAGTAAGCTGGTAGGATGAGGGGACGCGGGGCTTGTGACTAAGGCCACCTGAGGCATAACTGCTCACAGCAGTTTGCCCCCCAGATGGAGATGGGACCTGATCGCAGCCGTCACTGCCTGTGACCAGCTCGGCGACGCTGCCCAAAGAGAATGGACCAACTTGTGAGGGAGGGAGGGCAGGAGGGCTCGAATGGGGCGTAACAGAGGGCTTGGGCCCAGGCCTTGTCTGCTGTGAGGTTCTCTACCTGTGGCTTCGGGAGTGAAGACTCACAGCTCAAAGTCCTGACCAGCAGGAGCCAATGAGCCCGATGCACAGAGCTGCCCCTTTGGACATGAAAGACAACCCCCCCCCCCCGCCCCCCGCCCCGAGACATGTGCGGCTGGGACCACAAATGGACACACAGCCCAAGGGCTTTATCTACTGAACTTCTACGCAGTTTCAAATGTGGAGGACGGTTGCCGGTATCACCGGTGTTTGTTAGGTGACTGGACCGGATCCCCACACGGTTCAGTTAAAACCTGACCTGACAAGGGAGCGGCTTAAGGGGGCGCCTGGGTGGCTCAGTCAGTTGAGCGTTTGACTCTAGGTTTCGACTCAGATCATGATCTCAGGGGTGTGAGCTCAAGCCCCCGTTGGGCTTCAGGCTCAGCAGGGAGTCCGTGTGAGGCTCTCTCTCCCTCTGCCTCTCCCCCGCCCCTCTCTAAAATAAGGAAATAAATCTTTTTTAAAAAAAAACCACACATCGAATCAGCTGCTTAACCACAGGCAAAAGCGCCCAGACCGCTGTGTGCGTGCCAAAGACAACACTTGAAAATAGGTGTTGTGACACCTGTGTCCCACTGCTGGGCCAGCCGAGACATCATGTTCGGTTCTGGGGGCCTGTGGCCGGCCGGGATAACGAGGGATCGGGTACCACGCCACGGGAGGGACACGGAAGGACCTGGAGGGTCACCACTTCCCTGCCCCAGACCTGTCCGTCACGATGAGAAGGAATCAGACCCGGCACCAAAGTGTCCCAGGTACAGTGAGGCAGCTGCTGTTGCGCGTGGAAGAACGTTCTCGCCAGGGGCTGCCTTGGAGATGAGCCCCCAGCCAGGATGGGGGGTGTAAGCGGCGGTCAGGGGACCACACTCAGCTGTCTGAGAGGGGGCTTCTTCACAGGGGGCGAGTTTGTACCCAAGGACCCCTGAAGTCCCCTCTTGAGTCTATGAGAACAACAATTAAAAGCCGAAAAGCCTCACTACCCCGAGCTAATTTTCAAGTCTCCCCAGGGACTGCTTGCCTGAAATGGGGTGAGTGTGCATTACTGGTTCTCCCAGGAACCCCCAACATCCCCACCCCCGAAGTCCCCTGTCTTTAGAGCCACGGTCAGAGGGCCCTGAGCTGGGGGAGGCTGGGGGCGTCCGCCTCCTCCAATGAGCTACAAACAGCAGCTTCTAAACCAACCGAAACCCCGTGTCCGGGCCTACCCCACAGGTGGCTGAGGGAGAAAAGGGCCGTCCGCCAAGCACCTGAACTTCACACGGGTCCTTTCTTTTGGGGGGAGCCCCGAAGGAAAGAATCTCCTACGTGGTGAGGTCTCGGCACGGATGCCCCCAGGAAAGGACACAAGAGGCCGGCAGCAGGGAACAGCGGAAAGGGGGTGACAGGACCTGGAAGAAGAGACCCTAGTTCTGGACGGGGCTCTCCTGCCTCTGTGCTGCCCCAAGACAGCCCTGTCCTCCTTGGGCCCCCTCTCGGATAGGACGGAATGAGGCTACGTGAGCCTGGGCCGCTTGCCTAGCAACTTCCTCGGAGTCAGCGAGCCTGGGCCCGGAGACCCGAAGCCTCGCTCCCTCTTGCTGGGCGGCCGAGAACACGCCACCTCTCGGGCCCTGCGCTGTCTCACGTCCAAGCCGCCTGGTCGGCCGTGCGGACTGGCGGCTTCTCCCCAGGGCTCTCCCGGGGGGACCCGCGCGGGGTGCTTGGCAGCACGGAGGGCTGGTAACGACACTCGAGGGGGCCTCTCCCTCCCGCGGCCTGGGCCAAGTCACTCGGGGGAACCCGTGAGCACCTGAGACGCCTTCCCCAGCCCCTTTGGGCTCACTGCCTACTTCAGACGCAGCCGGGCAGGATCTAGAGCAGGCAGGAGATCGAGGGCTCGGGAGACATCTGTGCGAGGACGGTCTGCACCCTGTTCCCTTTTCCCACGATACTGAACCAGCCACACTCTCTACGGGCCCTGCAGCGGCTTCAAGAATGCGCATTAAGACTTCTGCAACTTACTTCCGGCTGTGGGCTGCCCTTCTTTCGGCTGAAGAGCCCGAGATGTACTTGAACATCGAAATCCTCCGCATGAGGCTGAAGGGGAACTTCTGGTCAAGCTTCAGCGCTACTTGCTCCGGGAGGTCGATGGAATAGCAGTAGGTGAGGCCGTCTGAGGTTGGCGTGTTAAGGGAAACTGAGGCAGCCCGAGGGAGGAGGGCCGGACACGTCCCCGGAGAACACAGGTCCCCACATTTATCCCACAGGGGGATCAGCACTCGCTCTACCTGCCGCTGACGCTCAGGGGAAACCAAGGGTCAGGTTTCTGTCCCCTTCGGCTCAGAGGGAACATGGCCCAGTGGTCGAGGAGGGCAGACAACCCGGCCCGTGCCGATTGCCGCCATCGGTCACGCGAGCGCACACCTGTGTCTCTGCAGGGGAACGAGGCGGGAGGCTGACCGCCCCCCGGAAGTGATCCGAGGGCCCTCGGGTCATGTGACCTGGGTCAACCCACGACCACCTAGGCAACCATAAAGATTCAGCTTCTGTCCGTCCGTCCGTCCGTCCCTTCGACAAATACCTCCTGAAAACCTGTGATATGCCAGGAACTAAGGAACGAGCGCCAGACAAGGAGGAAGTTATTGGGGTAGAGGAAGTGGCGATAAGCAAAAGTTTCTCTCTGGAAGGGCAGGCTGGGACCCTCACCTAGGGTAGGGAGATCAAGAAGGCTTTCCCTAGGAAGTGAGGTGCGTGCTGAACCCTGAACTGTGAGCAGCAGGAGCTGGAGGAGGGTAGTGGTGGAGAGAACATAAGGAAGCCCCGGGAGCTGTTCCTTGGGGCCGTGCTCTTCACTGGAATGCTATCGGCAATTTGCGCAAGACAAGACTTTGCTGGGCTCGACTGTTCCACTCATTGTAAGACATTCGGTGTCCGCGGCCACCAGCCACCAAGTGGCAGTAGCGCGTGGTCACTGTGATTACCTAAAGTGCCCCCACATGCTTCTCATGCTTCTGTGTCCTTTCAGGGGGGGCAGTAGTATTTCCAAAGACTGATTTCCAGGGACGACCAGGGCTGCAAGGAAGTCCAAAGTTGTCCCGGCTGATGATTCCAGAACGCTCTTAACGACTTGTTCTGCTTTTGACTCTGACCAAGTCGTGGTACCAGGCTAGTCCTCCCACAATAGATAACTGTAAGCCGGGACACGATCTTCTACACAACTGTCTTCAGACTTTGGACAGCAAACACTGAGCAATGGTAAGTAATCTAACGTCTATGTAATTGGTACCCTGGAAGGAGAGGAGAAAACAGGATACAAAAAAAAATCTTGGAGACATAGTGATGCTAATTTTTTTTAGACTTGGTGAAAACTCTAAATTCACAGATCCAAGATCCAATGATCGACTCCAAGCAAGGTCAATGGAAAAAAAAATAAAAATAAATAAACAAACAAATAAATAAATAAAATCACCACAAAGGCATATGATAATTAAGTAGCTGAAAACCAATAATAAAAAATTGTGAAAGGAGCCAGAGAAAAATAACGAATTATATAAGGAAAACAACAAGAATGATTACTGATGTCTCAAGAGAAAATACAAACCAGAAGTAATGCAATGACATCTTTGAAAGCAAAAGAAGATCAGAGAAGGCCAGAATTCTGTATTTAGTGAAATAAAGGCATTTTTAAGGACCAAAAGCCGAGAGATTTTGTCACCAGCATACCCACTGTGCAAGAAATGTGAAGGGAGGTTCTTTGGGCAAGAGGAAAATGACACCAGATGGAAACTTGGATCCACACAAAAGAATGAAGAGAATTAGAGGGGCAACTGGGTTGCTCAGTTAAGTGTCTGCCTTTGGCTCAGGTCATGATCCCAGAGTTGGGATCGAGCCTCACATAGGGCTCCCTGCTCAACGGGGTGTCTACCTCTGCCCCTCCCCCCACACATGTTCTCTCTCAAATAAATAAAATCTTAAAAAAAAAAAAAGAATTAGAAATGGCAAATATGTGGGCAAATGTTACCTTTTTAAATTAAGAAATATATAATTGACTGTTTAAACAAAAGTAATAGTAATGTACTAGGAGGTTTACCACACCTGTGACAGCAGTAGAAATAAAGCATAGACAATAATAACACAAAGTATGGAAAGAAAAAAATAGAAATACAGTTCTGTAAGATTCTTAAATTATATATTAAGTGGTATATTATCCAAAGGCAGTCTGTGATAAACTAAAAATGTATATTGTAAACTTTAGAGCAACCACTAAAAAATAAGACAAAGAGTATGTATAGTTAATAGCGAATAGAGCAAACCTGTAAGAGCCTATCTTTAAAAAAATAAAATACTGGAGGGGCACCCGGGGGGCTCAATCTGTTAAGTGTTCAACTCTTGGTTTCAGCTCAGGTCTGGTCTAAGGGTCGTGAGTTCAAGCCCTGTGTCAGGCTCTGTGCTCAGTGCACAGTCTGCTTGAGTTTCTCTCTCTCGCTCCCTCTGTGCCTCCCCTACTTCAAATAAATCCTTTTTTTTTTTTTTTAAGATTTTATCTATTTATTTGACAGATAGGAGAGAGATCACAAGTAGGCAGAGAGGCAGGCAGAGAGAAAGGGGGAAGCAGGCCCCCTGCCAAGCAGAGAGCCCCATGCAGGGTTCGATCCCAGGACCCTGAGATCATGACCTGAGCCGAAGGCAGAGGCTTTAACCCACTGAGCCACCCAGGTGCCCCTAAGTAAATAAATCTAACAATACTAGAAAAATACTCAGCTGAAGTCAGGAAAAGAGGAAAAAAGGAATAAAGAGAAAACAAAGAGCAAGCAAGCAGACTTACCCTCAACCATATCAATAATTACACTAAATGTACATGAGCTAAACATGTCATTTAAAAGGCAGAGATGATCAGACTGGAGAACTAACTACATGCTATCTACAGGAAACATGTTTTAAATATAAGGACACAAACCTGTTAGAAATATTAAGATGGAAAAATAGATAGCATGTAAATCCTAGTTTTAAAAAAGAAAGCTGGAATAACTACATACTAATATCAGAAAACAAAGACTTTAGAGCAAAAAATATTACCAGAGATTAAAATAGTCCATTTCACAATGATAAAAGATGAGTTCATTAAGATGACATAATAATCCTAAATGTGTATGCATCCAGTAATAGAGCTTCAAAATACTTGAAGAAAAATTGACAAGAATGGAAAGGAAAAAATAGACAAATCCAGAGTTTTAGTTGGAGATTTCAAGAGTTCCCTTTCCGTAACTTATAGAACAGTGTAACTCTATAAAAGTCTAGAACGACATCAACACCTTGATCTAAGTGACACACATTGAACACTATACCCACCAACTGCAGAATGCCCATTCTTTTTAAGTACACATAGAACATTCACCAGGATCTATCAAATGCTGGGCCAGAAAACAAATTAAAGGACTACAATCTTAAAAAGAAAGTTGTCTGACCATATGAAAGGAAATTAGAAATAACCAACAAAAGGAAATCTGAAAAATCACCCCAAATTTAGAAATTTAGAAACTCGTTTGTAAATAAGCCTTGGATCAAAGAATACCAAGGAAAATTAGAAAATACTTTTGACTAAGTGAAAATAAAAATATAACCAAAATGTGGGGGATGCAGCCAAAGTAGTGTGTACAGGGGAGTTCACAGCTTTAGATTTCGTATTAGAAAAAAAAAGGTTCGAAATGAACAAAATTAAAATCTTAGAATAAGATAAACCAACTATGTAACCAACGTGTATTTACACACTACTTACCTTAATAGCTTACAGAATCAGATTGAAAGATTTTAGGAACATACCTTATTAACCTCCAACACTACCAATTCTGATATTTAAAAAAATATTTTAAAAAAGTACTTAAGATACTTAAAGATATTTAAATTTAATTAGATTTTAATTTAAATTTGTATCTAAATTTAAATAAAGATATTTAAATTTAGAGATATTTTAAAAAAAGTAACCCACATTAGGTTACTTAGGCTCAGTTGGTAGACTGACTCTTGATCTCGGGGTTGGAGTTCAAGCCTCATGTTGGGTGTAGAGATTACTTAAAAACATATTTTTTATATAATAAAAATATAGAGGAGTGCCTGGATGGCTCCTTCAGTTAAGTGTCCGACTCTTGTTTTGGCTCCGGTCACGATCTCAGGGTTGTGGGATCGAGCTCCACGTTGGGCTCAGTGCTCAGCGCGGTCTGCTTGTCCCTCTCCCTCTGCTCCTCCCCCCACTCTCCCTAAAATAAATTTTTAAAAATCTTAAGAAAAAGTAACCCGCACTGTATTTTAGAACTCCAACCCCCCCCCACTCCCCGCCACCCATCACTGCCAGAATATTTACACAAGGAATGTAAGGCTTATCCTGTTTCTAATCACCCATGAGAGCCTATCTCTAAAAAAATTTTTTCTGACAAAAAGCCTAAACCAAACCAAACCAACCTGTTTCCTTTCCTTTTGTGGAACATCCCCAGCTCACGGGTATTTCAGAGTCTTCCAATGAAACCTCTTATCATAATTAGCCAAATGTAGATTTACGCCTCGGTGTACAAGGGAAAAAACCCCAAACCAGAATATTTCAAACTGGCAGTGCTAAGCTGGCATGAGGAGATAGCTACCTATGTTGATGGTTTTCCGGATGGGGAAATTCTGGCCTAGAGAAGGGAAGTGACCCACCCAAGACCACATGGTTTTCAAAGCTGTACCTAGAATATAGATTACCTACATCTAAGCCCACGGCTCTGTCTACGACCCCCCAGACCCTCCAACCTGGTTCACTCTTTGGCATGTCACCACCCTCCAATTCCCTTCTAGGAAGGATACACGCTAGCCCAATTCCAAGTCCACAGACATTACTGAGGAAGGAGGTCTGGGGGATGAGCCAGGAGGCGCACAGAAGGAGCCACGGCACCAGCATCGAGGGCACAACCATGCCAAAGACCAGGGCCCTCCTCATCCGAGAGCGGACAGAGTTGACTCCCAGCATGGCAAAAGCCACTGGGGTGAAACCTCGGGCATCCTCCACCTCCCCCAGCTTCGACAGCGACGACACAGCTTCAAATGACAGGAAGATGATGGCGGAGAAGATGGCGAAGATGACGGTGAAGAAGCAGTGGCGGACGGTGCCCACGGTTCTCTCGAAATGGCCAGCAAAGCGCCAGATGATGATAGCACCGCAGAGCAGGGACACCGGATTCTCATAGACGAAGATGTACGTCACCAGCCTGTAAACTGTAGGGGGAGCAGCGTTAGAGGCCTGGCCGTGGGGGGGCTCTAAGGAGGGCGAGCCAGGTTACAACCCACCTCCGAAAGGGGGAGTAGCTGGCTGTCAGTGCCACTGAAAATCAGCCAGGAGCCATGACAGGCAGGGGGAGGCAACAGTGAAGGACCCAAGACTCAAAGCAGAGCTGTGAACATCCAATCCTTGCTCCTCTTTCCCGGACCTGGAGCAAGTCTGTGACTGGCTTCCACGCGGGGGAAAACAAAATAACACTTTTTAACATGGGATGGTCTTTGAATCTGTAATGTGCTTTAGAATCCTTTTTTTTTTTTTTTTTTTTTTTAAGGTTTGAATACTGACCTATCTCACCGGGCAGTGTGAGGGTTAATTAATTGTAACAGCTTCAGGGTGCATTGAGTGGGTGTCACTTAACACTCTTTGTGCCAGTCTCCTCGGCTGTAATCCTGACCTCTCCTTCCATAGTGGCTGTTCAGAGGAAGAAAAAAGGGACTGTGAATTATTTTGTACCTAAAAAGATCATAAAACTATCGCTAATAATATAGAGAACGCAGAGGTCTGCCTTGAAAGCGCTTATCCAATCTTATAGGTAGAGCAATGCTTGATCTGCAGCAAGACTGCAAAGAACCTCACTCCTGTTTTTCTAAAAGCAGTCATCTCTTACGCACTTTTATGTCCCAGCAGGCCAAAACACTAAAATGAGGGAGGGGACTGGTGAAGTCACAGTAATATTGAACCTTGGAGGCCGAAAGGCTAAGCCGTGGCGTCTTGGCTCGATCACGTCCAGGCTGGCTGAGGGTTCAGTCGAGTCATGGGCCTTCTAGCTTTAGTTTCTTCATTGTAAAGTAACAGGATCACAACTGAGGCCTTCGAAGGTCTTTTATGTGTCAAAGACATGCCCATGAACCCCACCATCAGAGAAGCTGTGAACTAAAGGGGAGTTCAGTTGACAATGACATTTTGCATTTGTCTAGGAGGATGTGCTCTTGTGTGTCAAGGGTGGGGAGAACTGTTTGAACAGGGAGGCAGGCTATGAATCTCATACCTCCTGCCATCTCTGCAAGGCTGCATCATCTCAAGAGTGCTTCATTGTTCGCTGAAATCATTCCAAGTACAAATTGAAATTCCCAGTATAAATGTGAAGATTCTAGAAGCAACTCTATATGGTTTGGGTATTAGACACCCCAAGGCTCCAGTTCCAAAACATCACACAATAAAAAAACAACCTGCTGCTGTCTCAACTGCATGACTGCAGAGCTCTGACTCCCCCACATTAAAGCTTGTTTCACCCAAATAATGGAGGATAATAAAGCCTACGTCATGGGCTCCAGATCAATGCTCGTCGTGAGTGTGCTTTGCGAAACAACAAAAGCCATACAATTTCCCCATTTCCCTCCCCAGAAAAGAAGGGGGAAGAGACAGGGACTAGGAATGCCTCTCACAATCCCATGTTTATATGGAATGGATCTGCAAAATTTCTCAGGCGTGGATTACACAAACACCTTTCCCAAGGCACAAGAGGCCTCCTCCCCCGTGGAATTGGGAATTGGAGTCGGGGTTAAGACGCACACGAGGAAGCAGAAGAAATTCTAAACCCCAAAGAGGCCAGGACGCTTCTAGGGATAGCTCAAGTGTCTTGACGAAGAAGAGAGAAACATTTTCCCTGGGAGCGGGGTGGGGGATGGGGATGGGGATGGGGGTGGGGGTGGGGGGTTAGGCCCTCCAGCAGACGGTGTGTATGTGACAGGGAGAGGGAGAAGAAAAATCCTTCTCGGGGAGCGTGCATGGGTGAACGAAGCCGGTTGGCTAGCGAATGGACGTGGGGCCTTGACCAGAGCTGTGGCGCGGGAAAGGGGACAATTTCGGGCTGGGAAGGATTACAGTGATGACGAAGATGGGACTCTGGAGGGACAAAGAAGCGGGATACGAGGCTGATCCTCCGGGGAGGGGTGGGGGGGCAGTGAGAACGAGGGTGCGGGCGGAGTGGCTGGAGGTGAGACCCGACGGCACCGGCGCGGGGAGGCCAGAGGCCAGAGCCCAGAGCCCAGGGCCTGGCGAGGTGGGGGGAAGAGGGCTGGCCCCCTGCGGCCCGGCCCGGCCCCGCCTCTGCTCACCTTGCCAGTTGCGCAGGGCGTCGGACCGCAGCGAGAGGCCCGACGGCGCCAGGGGAGGCTGCAGCAGGAACAGGCGGGGCCCGGACACCAGCAGCGAGAGCAGCGCGGTGAAGAAGGTGGCGGATGGCACCTCGGGACACAAGGACCAGCTCCGGTACCCGGGCTCCGAGGCCGCCATGGCCGCCATCGCTCCCGCGCCCCTTCTCCGCTCCGGCTGGTCCTCGGCTCCTTCCGCCTCCCTGCGGCTGTCTCCCCTGGCAACAGCGGCGGAGGCGGCCGGAAGCCCCGCCTCCCGGAGGCCCCGCCCCCCGCCGAGCTGCCCAATCCAGTCGCGCAGGCCGCGGGGAGCCGGAGCACCGCCCTCTTGGCGTGCAAGGCTGGGGCCTCGCACAGGTGCAGGGACTGCGACCTCTTGCAGCGCCCGGCTTTGGATCTTAAGCTCTCCGCTCCAGATACTTAATGATTACTGTGTTGCGGTTTACAGAACTCTTTCACAGCACGCGCATGCACCTGCCTTATCTGTGCTTGTCCCCATTACACCGATGAGGAAGCTGAGGTCTGGGGAGGGCCCTGAGTCATTCAGTTGAATGGCAAAGACAGATTTCGAGCTCAGATCCTCCCCCTACTAGGACCTGAAATTGGCTGGGAGTACAGCCCAAGCAGCCTTCAGTGACTGGACTGGAGAGGAGAGGGCAGGAGATGAGGGCCGAAGCGTTAAAATGTAATAGAAGGGAACCTGAGATTCTTCCCATCCTCTGCGTTCAGTACTAACATAACTATATAGTTTTCTGGATATAGATATAAAGCAATGGGACGCATTTAAATGAACACTGGGTGTTTTTAAACTCGTGCTGCTCATGGTGCAGCAGTGGGCATAAAAATTAATTAAGGTTTACTTAACAGGAAGCAAAATATGAATTGGGAATAAGTATGGCGGAGCTGTCAAAATCAGCAAATGGGAGCTTGGGTTGCTGGAACCAGGTCCAAGCCCTGGAAAGCGGAAGTGGGTGGGCGGTGGTCCCGGCTCCTCTGTGCCAGTCCTGCAGCTCCAGGAGTTCTGGGACTACTTCTAGGCACACGATCTGAAAAATGATATAGACAAT
>CM053621.1:24537696-24571975 GCA_028646535.1 Procyon lotor | reverse complement strand
CTGGCTCAGTGGGGAGTCTCTGCCGCGGCTCCCCCTACTTGTGTTCTCTCTCTCTCTCTCTTTGACAAATAAATAAATAAAATCTTAAACAAGAAGAAGAAAGAGGAGGAAGAGAGGGAGGAAGAAAGAAAGAAGATTAGAGTTTGTTTAACAAAAGACCAGATTGGGAAGGAAGGAGGAGGGAGGACTTATCATATCTGATAAGGAACAATTAATTAAACGAACCAGAGAGACTTCTCTGGAAAAGCTTTGGGGGTCCTGACCACTGCCTGTGAACTATATCTAAAGAGTTTTCCTAAAGGTGAGGTAGCAGATTTATTCTGTGTCACTCCAGAGGAGAGCACTGAGACAGAAAGGTGGAAAAGACAGAGACCATGTGACATAAGGAAGAACTGTCTGACAGTTTGGCTTGTCTATCTGTGGAATAAGCTGCCTTGCTCGGTAGTGAGCTCCCCGTCACTAGTAATGTGCAAGCAGAGGCCATGTGGTGACTTGATGAGAATATTGAAGATAATCGAGCATCAAGTTGGAGGCGGAAGTAGATGGCTTTTAAAATCCCCTCGGATACTCCAGTTCTAAGTCTCCATAAACAAAAACAAACACATATGGAGGGTTGATACATTTGCCGCTTATCAAGGGGTCCAGGATAATTGCACTTGGTCTCCTGGCAGAATTGAGAATTGTAGTGATTTCACCTATCCTACAGTCAAGGGAGCCTCCAATAGTCTCCTGTCTCTCTGACTCTGCCTCCTTCTCATTTTTTTTTTCCAATGATCCCTCTGGAAAACCCCAAGACCTCTTAAGCTCAGGGGATAGAAAACCGGAATGAGCAAAGCAGAGCCTTCTTTAGCAGGCAGGCTCGAGGATGCGGCACTGAGGGACTGTGAATCATTTTTGTTCTATCCACTTTGCCCTTGGTCCGCTAAGAGACTTCCACCAGGCACCCTCTGACTTTCAGGTTTCGGGACAGAAAACACACCCCAGTGTGGATGTTTTTAGATCAAATCCATGAGCAAATGCTGTTGTCTCTGCCTCTTGCACACTCCCTACCTGGCAGCACGGGTGTTTTGAGGGTTTTCTTGGGTTGTTTTTTTGGTTTTGTTTGTTTTTAAGATTTATTTATTTATTTATGGTAGAGAGAGAGCAAGAGCGAGTGCGGGGGTGGGGGGTGGGGGTTAAGGAGCCGAGGGAGAGAATCTTCAAGCAGGCTCCCTGGGGAGCGTGGAGTCTGACGTGGGGCTTGATCTCATGACCTGTGAGATCCCTACCTGAGCCAAAAAGAAGAGTCAGATGCTTAACCAACTGAGCCTTTTTTAAAAAAGTAAATCACGGGACATCTGGGTGGCTCAGTCGGTTAAGCATCTGCCTTCGGCTCAGGTCATGATCCTGGAGTTCCAGGATCGAGCCCCTCATCGAGCTCCCTGCTCAATGGGGAGTTTTCCTCTCCCTCTCCTTCTGTGTGCGCCCCTTCTCAAATACATAAATAAATCTTAAAAGGGGGAAAAAAACCCTCAGAAGAGCCTAGGTGCATCCTATGTGTTCTGTTCCCTGAGGCTCTTCCTCAGTGCCTTTTTTACCAGCTTACTTTCCCTGGGGAGACAGAAGAATGGCTCCCGCAGGTGTCCATGTCCTAATCCCCAAATCCCTCGTATATGTTACCCTATGTAGCGAAAGGGACTCTGCCGATGTGATCAAGTTGGGAATCTTGAGATTATCCTGAGCCGATGGAACGGTGAGGGTCTCTCCAAGGAGGCAGGAGGGACAGAGGGAGAGAGGACAGTATGACGACAGAAACAGAGTCGAAGCTACGTGCTTTGAAGACTGAGGCAGGGGCTGCCAGCCCAGGAATGAGAGACTCTCTAGAAGCTGCAAAACGCAAGCAAACGGATTCTCCCCCGCAAGTCTCGGGGAGGAACACAGCTCTGCCAACACCCTCATTTTAGTCCCACAAAACCCGGTTGGAGCTTTGACCCCCGGAAGTGTTAAGATGATCAGTTTGCGGGGTTTCCTTCCAATTTTAAAATCGTGGCAAAATACACACATGTACCCTCTTAATCATTTCCAAGTGTACAGTTCCGTGGCACCGAGTCCATTCATCCTTACAAGACTGGGAGCTCCGCCAGGGGAGAGACCTGTTCCAGAGCCCGGGACACAGTCGGTGCTCAGAAATACTTGCCAGTCCCTCATCTATGCAGCTGGTGTCCTTGCGTGGGGAAGAAAAGTTGTTTGAGGAGCTGGGAAACGCACAGATGCCTCGCTTGCAACAGCTGGGACAGCTCTGCGACCAATGCCCACCATCCGCCTTGGCAGGTTGGGGTGCTCCTGCATTTGCACCACGCCCCATCGCAGGGCATGTCTGCAGGAGGCACAGAGTGACTTCAGGGCTCCCCAGGCCTGGGGACGGGGTGGGGGTGTGGCGTGGGGGACTGCGCCAAGGGTGTGGGACATTGGGTCCCTGGGTGGGCACCCGAGGGGTCCCAGCCTCTCCGCCCGAGGGCACTGAGCAGCTCAGCTCCTTGCGAGCCGGCACTGGCGCTCTGGCCTCCGCAGCTGTGGGAGGATGGCCCCAGAGCAGACCGACAAGGACTGCCAGATTCCGTATCTCAGCTTCATTTTGCCGCCCTGGAGCCTCCAAGCCGCGTCCTTACTGCCCCCTGGTGGACAGTTGGGTGCAGGGCGGGGGAAAGGCCCCGTCCCACAGCAGAATAGTGCCCTCTGCTGGCCCTCTCGGGAAGCGGCTCACACGCAGACAGTTTAATCTTGGGGGGACAGCTAGCTCCCTTAGGTCCCAAATCGTGGATGGCGACACCCCAAGGTAAGGTAACTGCAGCTTCCCGTGGCGTTCATTTGCCACACCATCTCTCTCCAACTATCCTGTTGCACACTCCCAGAATGGGGGCGCCCAGCAGCAAACCCGGTGCATAAACTCACATCCCCCCCAGAGCATAGAATGCCGGGACCCCCACCCCTTCTGATGGCATCCCAGCTTCCAGAGTGATCCTCAGGATCGCCCCCCCACCCCCACCCCGCACTTGGCTTCAATGCGTCATGGAAAGTGAGGTAGGTAGGAGCCAAAGCATAGTAGCCCTCCTGGGCTGTGTTGTGGGCTGATTGCTCTTGGGACAGCTGTATGTGTTGAGAGGTCAAGCTGGGGGAGTCATGACCCATTCATGTTTTAGAAAGTAAGGGGAAATGAGTACTGTCAACATTGCTGAGAGGATTGAAAATTGGTATAATTTCTGTGGAAGGAAGTTTCACAATGTCTTTCAAAATGACTAACATGTGTAGCTTTGAGCCAGCAATTCCATCTCTAGGATTTTAAGCTACAGATACACTTGCATATGTGAAAAATGTCTTATATAAACAGCCGGTCATTGTACTGTTGGTTGCAATAATAAAACAACAGCCGGATTTTCATCATTCATCATTGCATTCATCATTACTTGTGTTAATCATTGCAGGAATGATTAATACAGCCAGTCTATCCCTTCAAAGGAAGACTATCATAAAAAAAACAACAAAATCAGACAAAGAAACTGAGGAAGCTATATCTCACTCAGTATGGAATGATATCTAAAATATTTTGCTGAGAAGGAAAAGCAAGGTTAATAACAGTGGACATAGGGTACTACCATAAATATAAAGATGTGGGAGAGATAAGCGTTCATTTTTTTTCTATGCTAAATGACCATGGCAGCTTCGAACTCCCTGGGGTTGGTGGGTCCCCAACCAAGATTGCATTATACCCTTATACCCTAGTTTCCCTCCACAGTCCATTTCCTTCCCTTTCCCTAGGTGCGGACCCCAAGAGTGCCCCCCCGCCCAATAAATACTCACCTCCATCTCAGAGCGTGCTTCTAGGAAAGCCCCAATCTGCAACAGCACAAATTTAATTTTACTGGAAGTCACCAGTTTTCCAAAGTGGTTCTGCTCTTTTATACTCCCACCAGCAGTAAATAAAATCTCAGTTGCTCCCTGTCTTTGTCAACACAGATGTGTGTTCCTTTGAGCTTTAATTTGCCTCTCCTTCCAACTCGAAAACTCTTAGAAGAAAAAATGGGGGGGGATCTTGATGATATTGGATTTGGCAGTGGTTTCTTGGATAGGACACCAAGAGTGCAGGCAGTAAGGGAAAAAAGAGATACCTCGAACTTCATCAAAATTAAGAACCTTGGTGCATCGAAGGACGTGATCAAGAGAATGAAAAGACAGCCCACGGAATGAGAGAAAACTCGGTGAGGAAAATAGAGGTGTACATCTTTGGGACCTTTAATTAAGTACCAGTTTCTTAGTTTTGACACCCAAAATACAAACAACCAAAGAAAACACATCCACAGAGGACAGCATCGAAATGAAAACCTTTCACATGTCAAAGGACAACATTGAGAAAATGGAATGACAACTCACGGAATGAGAGGAATGTTTGTAAATCACATATTTGATAAGGGTCTGGTATCCAGAATATGTAAAGAACTCTCATAACTCAACCATAAAAAGGCAACCCAGTTGGGGTGCCTGGGTGGCTCAGTCGTTAAGCGTCTGCCTTCGGCTCAGGTCATGATCCCGGGGTCCTGGGATCGAGCCCCACATTGGGCTCCCCGCTCAGCAGGAAGCCTGCTTCTCCCGCTACCATTCCCTCTGCTCGTATTCCCTCTCTCGCTGTGTTTCTCGCTGTCAAATAAATAAAATCTTAAAAAAAAAAAAGGCAACCCAGTTAAAAAATTGGGCAAGGGATTTGAATGATCATTTCTCCAGAGGAGACAGACAAATGCCGATAAATACGTGCTCGACCTCATTCATCACTTGGGAAATGCAAATCACAACTGAACTGAGATACCTCTTCAGACTTAGTAGGATTTCTATACTGAAAGAAAGAAGGAAAGAGAGAGAGAGAGAGGAAGGAAACACGGGAGGGAGGGATGCCAGTGTCGATGAGCATATGAAGAAGCCAGAAGCCCCCTACACTGCTGGGGCGCATGGAAAATGGTGGAGTTACTGTAATACAGTGACAGTTTTTCAAAACAGAATTATCAAACCCTATGCACATACCCAAGGGAATTGAAGGCAGGTGTTCGAACAAAAGCATACACAAGAATGTGCATATCAGCGTTATTCCAAATCACCCCCTAAATGGAAACAGCCCATATGTCTATCAATGGATGAATGGCTAGAAAAAATGTGATATATGCATGCAGAGACATAGTGCCATAAAAAAGAATAAATAAGGGGGGCACCTGGGTGGTTCAGTGGGTTGAAGCCTCTGCCTTCGGCTCAGGTCATGATCTCAGGGTCCTGGGATCGAGCCCCGCATCAGGCTCTCTGCTCAGCAGGGAGCCTGCTTCCCCCTCTCTCTCTGCCTACTTGTGATCTCTCTCTCTCTCTCTGTCAAATAAATAGTCTTTTAAAAAAATGTGGGCAGAGAAATATAAATTTAAGAATAAACGAAAAGCCTGATAGAACTGTATGCCAAGAAGAATGAATTTTCCTGTGTGTAGATTTTAAAATAAATTTCAAATATGAAGAAATTTCAGGTTTCTTGATGGTAGAGCCTATGTCTGAATCAAATTTGTACCTCCTCAGAGAGTCTAGTGTATTGCCTTATGGTTAATAGTTGTGTATTAAAGAAAATGATGGGGGCACGGGGGAGGGGGAGGGGTCAATTGGCTAAGTGCCTTCCTTCTGCTCAGGTCAAAATCCCAGGGTCCTGGGATCGAGCCCTACCTTCCCCACCTTGGGGCTCCCAGCTCAGTGGGGAGCCTGCTTCTCTCTCTCCCTCTGCCCCTCCCCTGACTCCTGCTCTCACGATCTCTCTCTCTCAAATAAATAAATAAAATCTTTCAATATAAATGAATAAAGTCAATGATAATTAGGGGCGCCTGGGTGGCTCCGTCGGGTCAAGCATCCAATTCTTGATCTCAGCTCGGGTCTCCATCTCAGAGTCAGGAGTTCAAGCCCCAGACTGGGCTCCTTAACAAAACCAAACCGAAGCCCAAACAAAGCAAAACAAAAAATCATTTAAAGTAAATGATTAAATCGAAATTATCTCTTTTTAAGATTTTACTTATTTATTTGACAGAGAGGGAGATCACAAGAAGGCAGAGAGGCAGGCAGAGAGGGAGGGGGAAGCAGG
Organism: Procyon lotor; assembly: GCA_028646535.1. NCBI lineage: Eukaryota > Metazoa > Chordata > Mammalia > Carnivora > Procyonidae > Procyon > Procyon lotor. The sequence goes on along the minus strand of CM053621.1, from coordinate 24,565,845 downwards.
CTCCCCACTGAGCAGAGAGCCCGATGCGGGGCTCGATCCCAGGATGCTGAGATCATGACCTGAGCTGAAGGCAGAGGCTTAACCCCTGAGCCACCCAGGTGCCCCTTGAAATTATTTTTTGGCAACAAGCATTAACACCTTTAGGGCAACTCTTCTTTCATTCCCATAGTCCTATGAGAGATTCCCATTTCTCAAGCACTGAAACGCCTCCAGCTCTAGAGAGAGCACAATGACCCAGAAAGACACTCCCCGAGGAACTGTCAAGCTAGATCAGCGTGCCCCGAGGCTTCCAGAGAAACAAACCCTCAGTCTGACCTGACCAACCATCCACCATCTCTCTTCCGTCCATTCTGACTCAATTTCCAGTACCTCCTCCCCAGGATTTCTACACTGATGTGTATTCCCGTGCAAGAAATAACCTTTCCCTGGGTCACTGAGGTTTGCAGGTGCTTCCTTCTCACCAAGGCCCTGGAGCAAATAGAGGGCACCCAAATTCCAGGTTCCAGGTGGAGTGTGTTCCCTAGAGGGTGTGATGGGGCGGTGGGGAGCAGGGGAGGGGAGGGGCTGCTAAGACTGACTTTCCAAATCTGTGAAGAGGAACAAACGAGTTGGTATTTGTGGAAGTTTTATCAAGTATTCTATAAAAATAATCGACTGCAATTAGTTCTTGCCTCTGTGTGTCCCTCCCCAGGATCGCCAGCCCACTCAGACCCTGCATTCCCTAGGATTCAGATCTGCCTCTTCCCAGCATCCCTGCCCCAACAATTCCCGCTGTGTTGCCCTAGCTTTGGCCTCTGTTATCGCTAGAGGCTTCTCAGGTCACCACCCTGCCTTTGGCGTTTTCCTGGAAGGTAAGAGGAAGGACACAGACATTGTAGCCAATTCCACGTGGGGCTGAATCCTGGTTTTGCTTCTGGGGCCGTCTGGGGCCTTGGCTTAATCCTTTTCAGGGTTGATGTTCTCAGCTGTAAAATGGGCACAATAAAGCTTGTGCAGTGTATGTCAGACACCTGGCAGAACCAGCGATCAGTAAATGGTAGCTATTAGGATTGACCCCCACCTCCCCCCACCTCATTGGTGACAGATCCACTCTCCAAAAACAGGTTGGCCTCAAAATCCACCTGCGGCTGCTCACCGGACCAAAGTCAAATATGAACTCCTCGCTTGGGAAGTCCGGATCTCAAGGAGAAATCCGAGGGACCCCCTGTCGCGCGGGGATGGCTAAGGCATCAAGACAGGCTGGAGGCATTAAGGCGGTGAGTAAGCCGGGGGAATGATCGAGATCCACTCGATCTCGCAGAGAGAGATCCAGAACTTGGAGGAAAAAAGCAAAATAAGGAGAGAAAAGGAAGGCCTAGTGTGCATTCTTTTGGGAACTAGAGTGAGGAAAGGGGAGGGGGGCACGCGGAGGCACTCTGGAAAAAACCGAACCCGGGGCACGCGACCCTCGGTTGCCCTGGCAACAGACCCCGCCCCCGCAAGTCCGGAGAGTCCTAAGGGATGGGCTCTCGCGCGGGTCCTTCGCTCCGGCTTCCTGGAAGATTTGGGGAGAATTGGGGGAGGGGTTTGTGCCGCGGACCTGCCGTCCGACCGCGCTGTACAGCTGAGGGTCAATCCTGGAATTGCACGTCCGTCCGTGGCCTCTTCTGTCTGTCGTTTTTGCTGCTTGGAAGGCAAAAGACCCCTCCTGGAGGGTCCCGGGCGGATGCGCGTGGCATTGGCCCCGGGGTCTTGCAGTCGTTTGGGCCTGGGTTGCCATCTCTTTCCCCGGGAGAACTGGGGAATGGGACAGGGGCATAGAGACACTCCAGCCCCCTCATAGGGGAGACAGGCAGTGGGAGGCAGGGGAAAGAGCTCTGCGTGGGAATCAGAAGACGAAGACGTCCTAGCCGCGCCCTGCAAGGTCTGGGTTTCAGGCACCCTGTCAGCCCCTCTGAGCCTGTAGGATAGGCCTGATTAGTCGCCGTCAACCTATTGTTCACGGATTCTATGGTTTCCTGAGTGGCCTCCCTGGGGAGTGGAATAGGGACAAGCATCCACAATCATACCGTATTTCTTAAACACAAAGAGAAGACGTCCATGAAATCAACAGGTACAAATTTGAATCCACGAAGGCACACGGAAATATTCCTCAGATCTTCACTTTTCCACCCAGATCACAAATCCCTCTTCATGAAGCACAGGATGATCTCTCTTAAGTGAAATCGACCCTTCCGTTCCCTGCATTTGGGTGGCTTGTACAAGTCATTGGTCTTCACCAACCTCTCTTTCCTCGCCTGAAAGATACCGACTTCATATCTCGACTTTCTCCCCGCTACTCACGTGTCTTTCCATGTGGCTGGAGGTTTTTAGCATTACATGCCTGACCTTCCTCAGTGTGTTCGCTTACTCTGTTTCAGGGAAATTGGATAACTTATTTGCCTGGAAAGTTTGGAAGGAGAAACCAGGCATCTCCTTGCTCCCCCCCCACCCCCCCTCCCCACCCCCTTCCCCGCCCCCTTCCCCTTTGCTTGAGAAGCCAGTTCCTTCCCTTGGAGTATGTTCTTTCCAATTCTGTGAGCATCCCACCCTTCCAACCCCCCCTTCCCCCACCGCACCGCCCCTACCAGCAAAGGAGCAACTGGGCAATAAGGTTTTAAATTCTGGGCTTCTCTATCAACAATCCCACCGTGGCTGTTTTTATCCCAAGCTGCGGTGTTCAATGTAGCCTATATTGCTAATAAGGAGTCGATTGGATTGTCTATGTGTTGGCTTAGTTGTCCCGTGTCCTTGTTCAGAACTCATATGGGAAAGAGGGTTCTGTTTATTGGCTCTGTAGAAGATTGTGCTATTGTTCCAAATATCCAATTCTTCCCTGTGAGATGATTATTGCCTCCACCACCAACAAAGCCAGACTCGATCACTGACTTAATATGAGTAACAGACCGTGTGAGTAGAAGTGCCAAATGCCACTTTCCAGAAGAAGTCCTGGGAGCCAGTGCTCTTCCACCATTGTTCTTCGTCCTTCTCTGCCTTGTTTGTCCCAGACGGGATCTACTCTGCCAACCCAGGGCACGTGAGTATCGCCGGAGTCGATGCTAGAATATGCTGGTAAAATATTCAATTCTAGTCGATGCTAGAATAACTGGTAAAATGAGCAAGAAATCAACCTTCCCTCCCTTCCTTTTTTTTGGTGGGCTGCTGAGATTTGGGGGTGGTTGTTGTAACATCATAGTGAATACTGGCCTATACAAAAAAATTCTGGTACCCGGAAGTTAGTACGAAAGTTTTAAAATAGCGATATTGGCACCGTCCAAGGGGTAGACCGTGAGGACCCTGTCATTCAAGGTTGAGAAAGTGGCAGTCTGTATCGTGCAATGGCAAAACCTTTGCTAAAATTATCCTCTGAGATGACTTGGTAGGAAGACAATTTAGCTAATAAAGTTTTGGCTTTGGGTAAGGCAGGGGGAAAACAGAATTTGGGGTAGCCACGAGGTAATGTCTGTTGGGTGCGCGTGAAAAAAAAAAAAACCTCATAAAGCCAATTACATTTTTTAGGAAGCTATAGCGCCGGAAGAACCATTAATCTAAACTAAGACAAACAGTGAGTGTTTCAACACTTGAAATAACCTTTGGGTGTCCCAACATTTTACAGGAAGGAATCAAGCTGAGGACGTAACTCAGACTTCATGGGAAACTCATGGCCCCAGGTCTGTTTCAGATATGGCCACCGGGTATGATGGTCTGGATAGAGCCTCCGAGACAGTGGGCCCACGAGCCACACGGAGTCACTTCCCCCATCCTAGGTAGGCATCTTCCCATCTTCCATCTTTCCCCTACCCGGGAAAGTTTACTGTGGTTAACCTTTCCTGTTGGGGAGGGGAGGGTCTGGAAGTCAAGGACTTTCTGCCGATCCCAGGTAGGGAACTTTGGCAAGGTATGCCCAGGGGGATTTCAGAGGGGCTTATGAAAATATATGATAATTAAATTAAAAGACATCTTCTTTAGGATTACATGGGCAATGTCAGCAACTTTAGGACAAATATTCTTCCATTCTTATGGGGCCCCGGTGCTGACAAGAGTTCATAGTTCTCAGTGATTGGCAGGTCTTCAGTGACAATTAGCGCATGTCTACCTTGACCATCGCTTTCTGAGATGTTGCCAAGCGCCATCTGGGTCAGTGTGTACCTCGCTTTCCAGAGAAACAAGTCTTCCGTTCTGAATGCTCCCCAACCGCAACTTCTTCTGCACATTTTCATCCAACTTCCTCTGCTCCCCTTTCCAGCTGCAGCTGAATTTCTCAATACAACACACACACACACACACACACACACACACACACACACACACACACACGCCTACCTCCAGCCCTTGACGGCTCCCCGGACCGAAATGTTCCCTTCTTGCTGGAGGTCGGTTCTGTGGTAAACCTCAACTCAGCTGACAGCCCAAGTTTAGGTCACTCTCTTGCTAAAGATTTAAGAATTCGTCTTCACAGGGAGAACCCACCTTTATTTCACCCAAAGTCCTGAGTCTCCCTCTGAGTCACAAGCAGAAGCCCAAGATATGCAAAGGCTGCCCTCTCTCTGTGGAAGGACGGGGAGGAAAAATGTCCAGTCGCAACAGGCTTGGCCAACAGATGGCAGAACCCGTTCTTTGGAACCATATCAAGTTGGCTTCTTCCCTTCCAAAGGGTGGCCATTCAGGTATTTACAGGTGATAGTTATGACCCCCTAAGTCTCCTCTTCTTCAGGTTAAATATCCCCAGGGTTTTCAGGTATCTTTATATATTTTAACATTTTATTTATTTATTTGAGAGCCGGGGAGAGAGAGAGAGAGAGCATGAGCAGGGGGAGGGAGAGAGAGAATCTTAAGCAGACTCCATGCTGAGCAAGCCGGACACAGGGCTCGAGCTCACGACCCTAAGATCATGACCTGAGTCGAAACCAAGAGTCAGACGCTGAATTGACCGAGCCACCCAGGAGCCCCTTCGTGTATCTTTAAGAGAGAGAAAGAGGTTAAGTGTTTCATAAAATACAAAGTGAAATATATATATATTTAAGTTATCGCATTGCCCAGGATTCAAAATTCAATCTCCATCCTGGAAACTCTGCCCTGAACACACCCACATCCATTTCATACCAAAAATAAATAAATAAATAAATAAATAAATAAATAAATAAATAAATAAATAAATAATAATGCCAACAATCAGCAAGGCTTTGCCTCCTGAATTATTCATCACACCGTTATTTGTAATGGCAAAAAGAATCCAAAAATTGTCTCCAATGTTTGTGTGTTGACAGCTCGGCAAGATATCAATGCTGCAATTTAAAATTGTGTTTATCAACCCAAGAGAAGTGAAAACACATATCTACACAAAAACGTGTACAAGGTGTTCACTGTAGCATGATTTGTAACAGCCGAAAGGTAGAAACAAGCCATCAGTGGATGAATGGGTAAACCAATGTGATATATTCATACAGAATATTGTTAGAACCTAGGCTCTTGTTCAGGCATAAAAAGGAACAACCTATTGATATGTGCTACGATACGGATGAACCTTGAGAAAATTATGGTAAGTGAAAGGCTGAGTCTGATTATTGACTATTAATTATAATCAGTCTTCTAAATGATTACATTTATAAGAAATGTCTAGACTAAGCAGATCCAGAGACAGACAGTAGCTCAGTGATTATCAGAGGTTGAGGGCAGGGAGGAATCGGGTGTGACTGCTAACAGGTATGAGGTTTCTTTTTGCGGTGATAAAAGTGTTCTAAAATCGATTGTGGTTGTGATTACAAAGCTTTGCGAGTATACTGAAAGCCGTTAAATAGTACATGTTCCAGGGATGAATTGTACGGCATGTGAATGATACCTCAATAAGGCTGTTAAAAATATCTTTACTGGGGGCTCCCGGGTGGCTCAGTTGGTTAAGCGGCTGCCTTCAGCTCAGATCATGATCTCAGGGTCCTGGGGATCAAGAGCGCAACTCCCTCTGCTCAGCGGGGAGTGTGCTTCTCCTTCTCCCTCTGCCCCCTCCCGCCCCCCCTTCCTGCATTCTCTCTCTCGAATAAACAAATAAAATCTTTTAAAAAACATGGTTACTGAATAGTTCTCAACTATTAGATTCAGATCTTCCCAAACCTCCCTGTTTAAAGTCACCTTCGCTACTCCACCCACTGTTTTAACTGCCGATCTTCATCTGGGTTCAAATTCCCCACCCTGCAGGGGGCTCGCTCACCTGGCTCTGGCTCTGAAGGTGAACATAACAAGGTTCTGGTCCTCCGGCGGCTCACGGTCAGAAGCCCGAGCGGTGCACTCACACCGCGTGTGCTCTTCTTGGGCTACAACCTGCCGGGTGGCTGACTGCGCCCTCCAGCTCCTGAGCCATTCCAGGCTTCCCGTATTTGGACTGATGCTCTTGTCCTGAGAGAGAGGAACAGCTTCCCCCTTCCTTCCCATTCTCTGCAGGTCCACCTGGGAAAGGTGGGGAACGCGTCGCTGAAACAGGGTCTCTGAGGAAGGAAAGGAATCCACGAGGCTGCCTTGGAAGAAAAGGTGATCGGGGCGGAGGGTGAAACCATGGCATCTGACATATTTGGGGAACTGGAAGCAGTTCAGGGGGCCCTCAGTCTATTCCCATCAGTGCTCTTGCTTTCCTCTTTATTTTGGGGTCCCTGTGTGTCTCAGCCCCTTTCTATCTCCGTTCGTCGCCAACCTTGCCCTGTGCACTTGGTTACGATCTGCAGCTTCCTGGCCTGGTCTTCGGTGTTCTCTAAGGACCTGGCTCCTACTTTCCCTCTGTCTCATCCTAGTCCCAGACACTTGGATAATCTCCCTGACTGGCCATCTTTGCCCCTTGGGACCACAAGCCCAGTCCTCAACAGAGACAACTGGACGGATGCTAACAAGGACAGGTAGGGATGGGCTGTAGGGCTCTGTCCTCCTGTCCAAGCGCTCTCGCTGGTGTCTCGAGATACAGAAGCCCTGGTTTTCAAGTGTGCGTGTGCCCAGATCTGGGGGTAAGGGTGGAGACAATGTGGCAAGAGGCATTCAGCATCCTGACGGGCTGGAACAAAGGACCAAATGTAAGGAGATGAACTATCTAGACCTCAGGGTATAAAACCACGCCCAATGGATAGGAGAAGCATGGCACAGCAGAACATCATATAAGGACAGACTTGGGGGTTTTAGAAAGGGAAAAGCTCTGGTTGCTTTAACAATCTATGTTTTTAAAGGAAGCTCATGGACTCTGGGCTGCATTAATGAAGATCTAGTGTCCAGAAAAAAGGAAGTGAGAGTCCAGTTGTGTTCCTGTCAGACCACGCGTGGACTCTAGCATCTGGTTCTGGAAGTTACATTGTGGAAGACAGAGACAGACTTGAACCCTAGCTGGAAATTATTATCACCTGGGAACCTTCAAGACCCTTGATCTTGGTCTTGGAGCAGGGCATCCCCCAGACCAAGGAGAATCTTGGGGAGGGGGACATACCCATCAGACGTTTTTAAACTAAAAAAAAAAATTTTTTTTTTGGCTTATAAGAGAGTTGCAAAAATAATACAGAAAATTCCCATATATCCTTCACCCAGCTTCCCCTTATGTGAACATCTGGTAGAACCAAGGCCAATGAGCAAAACTGAGACAGGAGTGCTGATACAATGTTGTTTGCTGGATGATGGACCTTATTCCAGTTTCACCCGTCCTTCCACGATGGCCTTTTCTTCCGTTCCAGGATCGTACCCGGGATCCCCACTTGGCATTTAATTCTCATGCCTCCTTAGCATTCTCCAATCTACAACAATCCCGCAGTTTTTTTTCTTGTCTTCACGACTGGGACACTTTCGAAGAGTACCAGATGGACCAGATGTTTGCCAGTTTGGGATTTTCTGCTGTTCTCTTACATTTAGATTGAGGCTACATGTTTTTGCCAAGAATACCAAAGTAGTGGATTTATGTCTTCTCAGTGTATCACATCCGAGGATTTGTGATGTCAAAATGTCTTTGTGCAATAATAGAAAACCTGGGGCGCCTGGGTGGCTCAGTGGGTTAAAGCCTCTGCTTTTGGCTCAGGTCATGATCTCAGGGTCCTGGGATCCAGCCCTACATCGGGCTCTCTGCTTGGCGAGGAGCCTGCTTCTCCTGCTACCATTCCCCCTGCTTGTGTTCCCTCTCCAGCTGTGTCTCTCTCTGTCAATTAAATAAATAAAATCTTTAAAAAAATAATAATAATAGAAAACGTGTATCGGTTTCTGTCCCCGGTTCCTGGCACAGCATTCCTCAAGTCTTTGTAAGTTCCTGGGTGAGAGGAGTGTCTTGTCCTAATGAGGTAACTGTAGGTAGGTTCCTGGATGGGAACCCATCACCAAAAAGAGACCAAGCCATGATTAGAAGCTTGTGGCTTTCAGCCCCAACCTTGCATTCATTCTTTTTTTTTTTTTTTTAAAGATTTTATTTTTTTGACAGAGAGAAACACAGCGAGAGAGGGAACACAAGCAGAGGGAGTAGGTAGCGGGAGAAGCAGGATTCCTGCCGAGCAGGGAGCCCGATGGGGGCCCTGATCCCAGGACCCTGGGATCATGACCTGAGCCGAAGGCAGACGCTTAACGACTGAACCATCCAGGCGCCCCCCTTCCGTTCATTCTCCGGGATAGGGAGAGAGACTGAAAACAGAGTTAGTAATTGGTCATGCCTCTCTGATGGAGCCTCCATAAAAATCCCAATAGTATGGGATTCAGAGAACTTCAAGGTCAGTGAACACACCCACATTTCAGGAGGGTGATGCGCCCCAGCTCCCATGGGGAGAGAAGCTCCCAAACTCGCCCCCTCCCAGTCTTCATCTGGCTGTTCATCATATCCTTTATCCTCTCCTTTCCTAAACTGGTAAACGGAACGGTTTCCCTGAGTTTTGTGAGCTGCTCTAGCAAATTAATTGAATCCAAAGCGGGGGTCAGTCTTGGGAACCTCCGATGCGTAGCCAGGTTGGACAGAAGTTGTGGGTAACCTGGGGACCGACTGCGTGGTGAGGGGCATCTGAGGTGGGGGCAAGTCTGACGTCAGCTCCACGTAGTGCTGAGTCAGGTTGTGGGACACCCAGCCGGTGCTCCGCGGAATTTCTTGGTGGGTAACCTCCACACATGTGGTGACCAGAAGCGTCGAAAGTGAAGTGGTCTGGGGCACCCAGCTGGCTCAGTCAATGGAACATACGACTCTTGATCCTAGGGTCATGAGTTCAGGCCCCAAGTTGGGCCCAGAGATTATTTAAAAGGTGGGGGAGGGGGACGGAGGGGCACACCTGGATGGCTCATGTTGGGGGGCTGGGGGGCCGACTCTTGATTTCGGCTCAGGTCATGACCTCAGGGTCCTGGGATCAAGGTCAGCATCAGGCTCTGCACTCAGTGGGGAGTCTGCTTGAGGATTCTCTCTCTCCCTCTGCCCCTCCCCCCATGCGTGTGTGCACCCTCTAAAATAAATGGGAAATCCTTTTTTTTTTTTTAAAGATTCTGTTTATTTATTTGACAGAGAGAGAGAGAGAGATCACAAGTAGGCAGAGAGGCAGGTAGAGAGAGAGGGGGAAGCAGGCTCCCCGCTGAGCAGAGAGCCCGATGCGGGGCTCGATCCCAGGACCCTGAGATCATGACCTGAGCCGAAGGCAGAGGCTTTAACCCACTGAGCCACCCAGGCGCCCCCTCCCCGCCTTTATTCTTAATAAAATCTTGGAGGAGATACTCAGAGGCCGTGTAGATATCCTGTTTCTCCTCAAGCTCTCTCAGCAATGTTTCTCGAAGCTCCCTGTGTGGTTCCAGGGAGTGAACACAGCTGGGCTGGGTGGGTCTGGGGAGGAGCCAACAGGGGGGACGGGGCTTGAGAAGAGGTGACACGAGGAACGGCCGAAGGCTCGGAAAAGATGCAAAGACTAGCGCTTCTGAAGTACTCAAAGGATTGTCAAGAGTGAATGTCCATTTGCTGGTGAGTCGGGAAAAAACTCGTTTGGGGAAGCTGCAAGCCGTGGCCCGGAGGTCATCGGAGTAGGTTTGCTTCAGCTGCGGGATGCCCATTCTCTTGTCCTGGGGAGTCACTCAGGGACTGGAAAGATGGCGAGTCACTACCGACTCACGGTCCCTGGGGAAGGTGGTGATGTCCCCTCTCCCTGGAATAAGAGTTCCTGTTCTGTTTGGAGATGTAAATGGGCTGAAATGGAAATCACCTCCTTCTCAACCCCCCGAGAAGGGGGTACTACGTCCTGTCCTTGTGCTGGCCCCTGGGACACTACCGCGAATGGCGACACGGGCACTGTGGCAACTTTCTTGTCAGTGGGCTGGTTTGAGGGTTAGATAAATGTCTTCCAAGGTCTTGGGGCGCCTGGGTGGCTCAGTGGGTTAAAGCCTCTGCCTTCGGCTCAGGTCATGATCTCAGGGTCCTGGGGTCGAGCCCCGCATCGGGCTCTCTGCTCGGCGGGGAGCCTGCTTCCCCCTCTCCCTCTACCTGCCTCTCTGCCTACTTGTGATCTCTCTCTTTGGGTCAAATAAATAAATAAAATATTAAAAAAAAAAAATCTCTTCCAAGGTCTGGCCTGTGGTAGACGCTCATCCCCGGTAAGTGCTCAGTACTTGACAGACAGACTAACTCTTGGCTCTAGTCGAGGCACCTGGATCCTGCTCGTTGGGTCAAAACATGGCCACTGTGACGTAGAACTCAGGAGTGGGGCAGCGAGCCAGGCAGGGAGGGCCGGCGTGCGGAAATAAAGCTGTTTTCTGATCAGACAAGGCTCCCTCAAGCTAAGCTGACCTCCCAAGTATCTGTTTTGCCTCTACTTTGTTCTACAGGGTTCTTCTGTGTTTGGGGTCCAGAAGTCTACAGGAGGTCTAGAGCTGATGAAAAACCCAGCCCTCCCACGGGTTAGCCGCAGAGATAAAGCCAGATTTCAATTCCTATCGTGCCAACTCAGTCCTGAGAAAGCGCTCTTTTATCGCCGGGGGTGGGAGTTGTGTTTCCTGAGAAAGGAGTGGAAATTCTGCTATCAGTCGTCCAGCAAAGAGGCTAGTCCTTGGGCAATCCTTGGAGGGTCAGGAGACAGGCGTGGGAGTAGCAAGAAAGTGACAACATTCTCTTTCCTGACCCAGCGCCTCTTGAACTTGGATTCTGGGGGACAGGCCACGGGATGGTCCGTTTTGTGTCCATTTGGCCAGGGCTCAGGTGCTAGGGGTTTGGTTGAACACTCGTGTTGATGTTGCTGTGAACATTTAATCCAGTAGACCTTGAGTAAAAAGCAGCTCACTCTTTGTAACAACTCCCTATAGTCAGTTGAAGGCCCTACTCACAAAGATGGAGGGCGTCTGATGGAAGAAAGAGTCCTCAAGGCCAGAACACAGACCTGGAACTCTCGTCCCTGAGTTTCCAGCCTGCTGGCCCCGTTGGCACCCACGGTCCCGTGAGCCAATTCCTTAAAATAAACCTCCCTCTGTGTTTGTACATCTCTGTCTTTATACCTTATTGGGTTGGTGTCTCTGAGAACCCTCGACTAACTCAAGCGAAACTGCCCCCTGCTGCAAGGGCAGAGCCTGAGAATTGGGCAAGAACAGTGTTTTCGGGGCCCTGTGGGTGGGCCCCGACTGCAGCCCCTTCCCACACTGGGACGATCAGACAAGGGCCAGCCCGAGACACCCCGGGAGGCAACCCCAGCCCCAGTGCACTCTGTTCAGCCCAGGGTTAAGAGCGGTTTTTACATGTTTAAAGATTTGTTCAAACAAACAAAGAGGACGATGTGACAGAAACTCTGTGTGACCCACGATACTCAAAATATTTATGATTTGGCCCTTCACAGAAACAAGTTTGCCAACATGGCTGTGGCTCTCTAACCCTTCGTGTTCAGTATACTCTTACCAGATGTTAGAGTCTGATCTCCGCTGTGCTGTGGGGAATTAAGGGATGTAGGGTCTCAAAGGGAAACTCATGGCTTCTCCGGGAGTCAGAGAGGTAGGGGCACCTACCGTCAGAGAAGGTGTGTGCCCAGGGCGTGAGGGCGTGAGGACATGGTCATATCATAAGAGATAGGTGTGCTCAGAAGACCAGAGGGGAAAAAAAACTCCTTGAAACTCTTCTTGAGCCTACGGGAAGCAGCCTCTGGATGTTACATGTGGAAACCACAGATGGAAAATACGAGGCTTTTCAGTGTGCTCAGTGTGGGCAGAGTAGACTCTAAGTAAATCCATCTGGGGGCTTAATGAAAACCATGTGACTTGATTTAGAAAGGTCTGGACTTGCCATTTTTGCGGATGGAAGATCAGAATTAACTCAACATGGAAACCGAGTTGGTGAAGTGAGGTGGTGGGTGGGGAAGGGCTTGGGTCGTGTGTTGGTTAGACCGGGGAGGAGCCGAATGTCGCCAGGCTCTGCTGAGGCATGGGGACGTGACCTTGCTCCAAGAATGGGGACGCTTTCTAACGACGGGACCCTCTGCTCATTCCAGAAATATACCTTGGATGCTACAATAGGAGAAGGCTACAAAGACAAAGCCATTGCTTCTAAAGAAGTCCCAAATAAAGGTTTTTTTTGTCTACTAAAGGGTATAAAGTTCTAGAGTTTGCGAATGCCTGTGTGTGATGGATGCTTGTAATATAACAGTTCTAGTAATTTATTTATTAATTTAGCTCCATGTTCACTTTAAAATAACATTGTACTTCACAATTCATTAATTTACACGTATTGAATTTTCCATTCTTTGATTTCATAAAACTGGTTTTGCGTGTGTGTGTTTTTCCCCAAATCTTCCCCTGGATCTTTTTTTTTTTTTTTTTAAGATATTTATTTATTTATTTATTTGATAGAGAGAGAGAGAACAAGCAGGGGGAGCAGCAGAGGGAGAGGGAGAAGCAGAAGCAGGCTCCCCGCTGAGCAGGAGCCTGATGACAGGCTCTGTCCCAGGACCCTGGGATTATGACCTCAACTGAAGGCAGATGCTTAATCGACTGAGCCACCCAGGGACCCCTTCCCCTGAATCTTTGACAGTGTCTTTATTATCACTGGAACCCTCCTCTTAAACATACACATACACAGAGAAAACTATCTTTTATGGAATATTTAATTAACTAATTAATTAATTTAAAGATTTTATTTATCTATTTGATAGAGAGACAGAGATCGCAAGTAGGCAGAGGCAGGCAGAGAGAGAGGGGGAAGCAGGCTCCCTGCTGAGCAGAGAGCCCAACGTCGGGCTCGATCCCAGGACCCTGAGATCATGACCTGAGCTGAAGGCAGAGGCTTTAACCCACTGAGCCACCCAGGTGCCCCTATGGAATATTTTAAACATACACACAAGTCTAAAGAATAGTACAGTGAAATCCAAGTACCCACAACCAGTGGCAGTAATTAACAATGCCTGGCCAATCTTGTTTCCTTTTTTAAAGATTTACTATTTATTTGAGAGAGAGAGAGAGAGAGAGTCTCAAGCAGACTCCCCACTGAGTGCAGAGCCTGACTCGGGGTGATGACCTGAGCTGCAATCAAGAGTCGGATGCTTGGGGCACCTGGGTGGCTCAGTTGGTTAGGCAGCTGCCTTCGGCTCAGGTCATGATCTCAGGGTCCTGGGATCGAGCCCCACATCGGGCTCCTTGCTCAGCAGGGAGCCTGCTCCTCCCTCTGCCTCTGCCTGCTTGTGCACTCTCTCTCTCTGACAAATAAATAAATAAAATCTTTAAAAAAAAAAAGAGTCAGATGCTTAACCAACTGAGCCATCCAGGTGCCCCCAATCTTGTTTCCTTTATGCCTTCTCATTTATTCTATACCATAATCTTTTTTCTTTTTTTTAATTGATATAAAAGTCACATAACGTAAAATTAACCGCTTTGAAACGTACCACTCATTGGTATTTAAGTACATTCATGACGATGTGCCATCACCCCCTCTATCTCGTTGCAATGTTTCATCACCCCCCAAAGAAACCATGAATCCATTAAACAGATACTCCCTTCTCTGTGCCCCTGGCAGTCAGTAATCTGTTGCCTGTCCCTATGGATTTACCTATCTGAGACACTTCATATAAAGTTTTCTTTGTGAGACACGTGAGGCTTGAACTCACGACCCCAAGATCAAGAGCTACACGCACTTCCTACTGAGCCAGCCAGGCGCCCTGAGACACTTCAGGTAAATGGAATAATCCAACACATGCCCTTTGGTGTCTGGCTACTTTCGCTTAGCATACTGTTTTCAGGTTCATCCAGGTCATAGCCTGTGTCAGTATTTTATTCCTTTTTGTGACCAAATAATATTCCATTTCATATGGATATACTACGATTTGTTTCTTCCTCCCTGGATGGACATTTGGGATTGTTTCCACCTTCCCGCTATTTTGAATAAAGCTGCTAGGAGCGTTGATGGACAAATATTAGTGTGAGGGCCTACTTTCCATTCTTCGGGGCACGTACCTAGAAGTGGGATTGTTTTAAAGGCATCCGGAATTTGTTTGAATCCGGTATGGTAAGGCACGCGTACGTGGCAATCATTGTAGTGAAGGAAGAGGCTTACACTAACAGATCTCTGGGAGCAGAGGTCCTAGTACTCCACACAGAGCCACGGGAGAAAGGACCAGTGACATGTAGGAGGCAGACAGGGGGAGGGGAATGAGGTCAAGAGCTTTTACTTTGGTTTCTGGCAGACGGAATGGTCCCGGAAGCATAGACAGAGTTAGGATTGGTTGGTGTGAATAATTTCAGCAGGCTCTGGGTCATGGGGGCTGCCCCTAGTTGTGGGGTACCTGGCCACAGGATGACTAGGGCAGGAGGAGAGTGGCTCTGGGTGTGAGAGCCCCAACAAGGAGGTGGCTAAGGGTGTGGGCCCTGCACTGGTGGTTTGCGTGTGAAAGGTCCATTCACAGGTCTCGTGGATTGTTATCTCTAGGAATGAGCTAACCACGGGGAGGGGCGGTCTCCCGAGAATCAGCAACGCCCTAGATGTCAAAACATCAAAATACAGAAAACAAAAAGATAGGCTTAACCTCCTGACTCATATGGTCATTCTGCATTCATCGGTTTGAGGAACTGCCCCTCCATTTCTCACAATGGAGCTCCACCATTTTCCATTCCCACCAGCAACGTATTTGAACCAGGGATCAGGATTCCATTTTTTCCTCATCCTCACCAACACTGATTATTTTCATTTTGGTTTGTGTGTTTTTTAGAAGGAGAGACAGAGGGGCGCCTGGGTGGCTCAGTGGGTTAAATCTTCTGCCTTCGGCTCAGGTCGTGATCTCAGCATCCTGGGATCGAGCCCTGCATCAGGCTCTCTGCTCAGCAGGGAGCCTGCTTCCCCACCCCCGCATCTACTTGTGATCTCTGTCTCTGTCAAATAAGTAAATAAAAATCTTTAAAAAAAAAAAAAGAAGGAGAGACAGAATTGTAAGCGGACTCCATGTCTGGTGCAGAGCCAGAGGAGGGGCTCGATCTCACCACGTAATTATGAGATTATGCTGGGTCGCCTTGGCTGGCTCCGTCCATAGAGCATGTGACTCTTGATCTCGGGTCACGAGTTCAAGCTCCACATTGGGCCTAGAGCTTTTCTTAATTATATTTTACATATATATAAGAATATATTTATATTGAACACATATAAATTATACAATACTTATATATTTATATATGATATTTATATGTTCATATATAATATTTATAATATGTATTTATCTAATATTTATTAAAATATTTGTATATTTATTATATATAAAATACATATTATATAAGTAAATGTTTATTTATTTAATATCTTCAGATTTATTCCTATTGTGTAGAAATACAACTATTTTTAATATTGTTCTTTATCCTGCAACCTTGCTGAACTCACTTATTAGCCCGTGTGTGTGTGTGTATTTGTGTATGTGTATGTGTATTATTTAGAATACTCTATAAATAATATCATGTAATCAGTAAATAAAGATAGTTTTATTTCTTCCTTTCCAATTCGGATGCCTTTTATTTCTTTTTCCTGCCTAATTCTCCTGGCTAGAATCTCCAGTAAAATGTTGAGTGGAAGTGATGAAAACAGACATCATTGTCTTGTTTCTGATCTTAGGGGGAAGGCATTCAGTTTTTCCTTATTAAGTATGTTGTTAGCTGTGGGTTATTTTTAGATGCCTTTTATCAAGCTCAGGACTATATGCCTTGTTTTTTAGTGTTTTTTATAACGAATGGTGTTGTATTTTGTCAAGTGCTTTTTCTGCACATGCTGAGGTGATTATATGGCTTTTTGGCCTTTATTCAGTTGATATGGTATATTATATTAATTGGTTTTTGTGGGTTAAACTGACCTTGCATTCTTGGGATAAATCCCACTCGATCATGGTTTATAATAACATTTACATTCTTCTAGATTCAGTTTGCTAGTATTTTGCTGAGAATTTTTATGGCTATATTTATAAGAGATATTGGTATATAGTTTTCTTGTGGTGTTTTTGTCTAGTTTTGGTATCAGAGTGATACTATCTCATAGAATGAGTTGGAAAATGTTGCCTCTCATTTATTTATTTATTTTTTCATGACCACATTTTTTTTTATTAACATATAATGTATTATTTGCCCCAGGGTACATGTCTGCGAATCGTCAGGCTTACACACCTCACAGCATTTAACATCGCACATACCCTCCCCTATGTCCACAACCCAGCTGGGTCTTTTATTTTTTGGAAGAGATTGTCTGTGAAGAGTTGATGTTAGTTTTTCTTTCAATGTTTGGCAGAATTCACCAGAGAAGCCACCTAAGCCTGGGCTTTTCTATGTTGGTTTTATTATTATTATTATTATTATTATTATTATTATTATGAATTCAATCTCTTTACTTGTTATAAGTCTATTCAGAGTTTCAAGTTATTCTTGTGTCAAGTTTGTGTCCTTCTAGGAATTTGTCTACTCCATCCAAGTTATCTGTTTTGTTGGCATATAGCTATTTATAGTATTCCCTCAAGATACTTTTTATTTCTGTAAGGTTGATAGGAATGTCCCCTCTCTCATTCCCAATTTTACTGATCCTTTTTTTCAGGCCAGTCTTGCTAAAAGTTGGTCAATTTTGTTGTTCTTTTCAAAGAACCAACTTTTGGTTTCAGAATTTTTTTTTCTATTCTCTTTTTCATTACATGTAGGCATGTACAGATATAAATATCCCTGGAAGTACTGCTTTAACTTCATCCCATAAGTTTTAGTATATTGTGTCTCCATTTGCATTAATCTCAGAGTGTTTTCTAGTTTCCCTTGTGATTTCTTCTCTGATCCATTGGTTAGTTCCCTCATTTTCTTAATGTCTATAGAATCTGTAGTGACAATTCCTCCTTTTTTTCCTTTTCCATCTAGCTAAGATATTACCAATTTTGTTACTCTTTCAAATTTTGGCTTTGTTAATTTGCTCTATGTGTTATTTATTTGATTTTTGCTCTTATTTGTATTATTTCTTTCTTTTTGCTTACTTTGAAATGATCTTGCTGTTGTGTTTTGTTTTGATTTTTAAGTAGGCTCCACACCCAATATGGGGCTTGAATTCACAATCCTGAGATCAAAAGTTGCATACTCTACCAACTGGACCAGCCAGATACCCTCACCTTGGTGTTCTTTAGCTCACATCTAAAGATGAAAACTTGGGTCACTGATTTAGACCTTTCTTTTTTTTTTCTTTCCTCTTTTTTAAAAAAGATTTTATTTATTTATTTGAGAGAGAGAGAGAGAACACAAGCAAGGGGAGAAGCAGAGGGAGAGGGAGGAGCAGATTCCCCACTGAGCTGGGAGCCTGATATGGGGCTTGATCCTAGGACCTGGAGATCATGAACTGAGCCAAAGGCAGAGGCTTAACCATCTGAACCACAAGGCACCCCATTTTTTCTCTCTTTCTTAATAATATAAGCATTGGGTGACCGAGTCAGTTAAGAACCTGACCTTTAGTTTCGGCTCAGGTTGTAATCTCGCGGTCATGGGATCGGGCCCTGTGTTGGGCTCCATGCTCAGTGCAGAGTCTCCTTCAGATTCTTTCTCCCTCTCCTGCTTCTCTCCCCACTTGTGAATTCTCTCTTTCTAAAACAAACAAACAAAAAAATAAATAAAATCTTTAAAATAATATAAGCATTAAAAACTATAAACCTCCAACTAGCGTTACTTTGGCTGCATCCCACAACTTTTGATATGTTGTATTTTCATTATTATCCAATTTAAAAGTTTTTATAATTCCTCTGTAACTCCTTCTTTGATCAATGGGTTGTTTAGACGTGTGTTGTTTAGTTTTCAACTACGTTCTCCTAGATACGTTATTGTTTCTGGCTTTAACCTAATTCCATGGTGGTTGGAAGACATATTCTTCAACATTTCAATCTTTACAATGTATTGAGCCATTGGCCAAGCACATGGGCTGTTGCAGGGACCATTTTATGTGTGTGTGTTTGGGGAAAATGTGTATTTGGCATTTATTGGCTTTTGTGTTCTGTATGTGTCAGTTAAGTGAAGGTGATTCAGATCTTCTATGTCTTTATTGATTTTTATTTACTTGTTTTATCAGTTACTGAAAAAGCTGTGTTAGAATCTCTAACTGTGATTGTGGATCTATTTCTTTCTTTAATTATGGGCAAATTTTGCTTCATGGATCCTTAAACTCTATTATTCGGTACACACATATAATTGTTCTGTCTTCCTGGTGAATTATTATGAAATGTCCATCCTTATGTTTGTATAGTATATCTTTACCCATCAATTTCCAGCCCATCTGTGTCCTTATTATTTAAAATGCATTTTTTGTAGACAGCAGATAGTAGGGTCTTGCTCTCTTATCCAGTTGACAATCTCTGTCTTTTACATGGAGTGTATAGTCCTGCCCAGAAAAGAGTTAAGATGGCAGAACTGAAGCCTAGCCTTAGGAAGGCCTGCCTGTAAGATAACCTTTGGTTGGCATCTGGCTTCTGGGAACTTGATTCTTGGAAGTGTTCCTAGTTGACAGTTAACCAATAAGGATGATTCATTGTATCCTGAACATCTGCTTTCCTTTAGGGAGTCTGGAATTTTGAGATACGTGAGGCAGAGGCCAGCCTGGCCAGCCTCCAGTAAAACTCTTGGTTACTGAGTCTCTAATGGGCTTCTGTGTGCAGGAACGCATACATGTGTTCCTGCCTTTCCATGGCTGGTGGAAGAGTGTGCTCTGTGTGATATCTCATGGGGGGAAGAGAGCACAAGGAAGTCTGCATAGGGATTCCTCCAGACTCCACCTGGGTCTTTTTTCTTGCTTACAATCCACCTGTACATACTTCTTCTTCTTCTTCTTTTTTTTTTTTTTAAAGACTTTATTTATTTATTTGACAGAGAGAGAGAGAGATCACAAGTAAGCAGAGAGGCAGGCAGAGAGAGAGGGGGAAGTAGGGTCCCCGCTGAGCAGAGAGTCCTATGCGGGGCTCGATCCCAGGACCCTGAGATCATGACCTGAGCTGAAGGCAGAGGCTTTAACCCACTGAGCCACCCAGGCATGCCCTACCTGTGCATACTTAATACACCAATGCAACTATATGACTGCATGCTGAGCCCTGTGTCCTTCTAGTGAATCATGAAATGTAGAGATGGTCTTGGAGGCCACAGAGGGTCCATTTACATTTAATATAACCACCGATGTAATGATTTAGGGTTGAAATCTACTATTTTATTTGGCTCCTGCTTATTCTACCCTTTATTTTGTTTTTGTATTAGTTCCTCTGTTCCCGCTTCTCTGCTTCTTTTGGGTTAATTGTATATTTACTTTAGAATTTCTTTTTAATTTACCTGTTGGCTCTTTTGCTATATCTCTTTGCATTACCTTTTTTTTTTTTTTTTTTTTTTAAGATTTTATATATTTAGGAGGTGCCTGGGTGGCTCAGTCTGTTAAGCATCTGACTTCAGCTCAGGTCTTGATCCCGGGGTCCTGGGATCGAGCCCAGCGTCAGGCTCCTTACTCATTGGGAAGCCTGCTTCTCTCTCTCTCACTCGCCCTGCTTGTATTCCCTCTCTTGCTGTTCCTTGTGTCTCTCTCTGTCAAATAAATAAATAAATAAAATCTTAAAAAAAAAAAAAGATTTTATATATTTATTTGACAGAGAGAGACAGTGAAAGACAAAGAAAGTACAAGCACGGGGAGCAGCAGAGGGAGAGGAGAAACAGGCTCTCCATTGACCAGGGAGCCAGATGTGGGACTTGATCCCAGGACCCTAGGATCATGGCCTGAGCTGAAGGCAGACACTTAACGACTGAGCCACCCAGGTGTCCCTTTGCATTACCTTTTTAGTGGTTACTTTAAAGAGTATGATATAAATCAGTAACTTCACAGTCTTCTTAGAGCTAATATGGTACCATTTGACATAAATTCTAAGTACTTTGCAACCATATAGATCCATTTCTTCTCATTCTTCATGTTATAGTTATCATATGTATTACATCTACATATGCAATAGACCCCACAATAAAATATTTTTTATTTTTGCTATAAACAGTCATATGTGGTTTACATAAATTGAAAGAAAAAAGATTCCTTTTTTCCCGGTTCCCCACATATTTTTCATTCACGATGTTCCACATTCTTTCCTAAAGATCCAGTCTATGACCCAGCCAGATAGCCCTCATCAGTCCTCATACTGGAATGGGGAGTTCCCATCCATACTCAGGTAAGTTCTTGACAACGCTTTTAGGCTGGCACACGGGGTGGGGTCACCAAGCCCATCTTATAGGTAGGAAAACCAAGGCTCAGGGAGAGTTAGTACCTTGAGCACTTAGTAAGTTAGCAGAGCTGAAATCCAAATCTAGGTCTATCAACCCTCTGTCCACTGTCTTCCTTGTTTCTCAGAGATTGTAAAATAATCAGAACTATCCCTGTTGTAGAGGCAGCTCCTCCTGTTGGAGTTATATTCCGGGAGACTGCGCCCATAACGAGGTCATTCCTTGTAAGGAACCATTCTTTAGGATTGTGGTCCATCGTGGCAGAAACTAGGGAGTGGATGAATCAAGTGGGCTTTCTCGTGTGCCTTGTCTTCCTGCTGAGATTATAAGCCTGCCGAGGGCAGAGATGGTTCACAAGCCCAGCATGAGGGTTGGCGTTGAGCTCATGAACAGGAGCTATTTCCCAGGAGTCTTGGGTGGATGGGGCATCACTATCATCCTATCGCTCATTTCTGTGCAAGGCTTTGCAGTTTGCAAAGTGCTTTTGTGACTCTCTTACGAGAGCGTGGGGGAAGAGCCCGTAGTTCAAGTCCACACCCCCTCCAGGGTGAAGTTAGAGCCCTGGCTCCAGCTTCCCAATGCATGGGGCTTCCCTGCCACACATTGTGTCTTGGAGCCCCCAAAGCAAACGTTTCCCAAGTATTCCAACCTACTCCATGAGTTTTGGGGTCAAAGCAATGAGAAGCGTGCGTCTGACTCCAGACCACGCACTTCAGTATCCTTGGGCAGCCCAGAGAAGTCCAATAACCTGAGGGCAGCCTCAGGTTTCTCTGCCTTAGGGAAGAAACCCAGCTGTGTCAGTCCTTCAGCAAGAAATACTCTTTCACTTCTTCTTTTAGGGAGGTCCTCAGCCCCCAGATTTTGTGGATCAGCAGAATCTGATTCTTCCTTGGCCTCTGGGCAGGAGCTATTTCTACCAGGAGAAGGATAGGACCTAGCCTCTGGCAAGCCAGGAAAACTGAGCTTCCTGTCTCCTTCCGCCCCGGGACTCCGTACCTTTATAGGACATGGGCTCAAGCGTGGCGCATCTGAAGGACCCTCCTGCACGGGCTCAGAGGCCTTTCCTCCTCCTGCACCCCCTTGGCTTTCAACGAGCTTCAGGTTAGTACACACATCGGGCACATCACTGGCCCCATCTTACCTGCCAAGATCTGCCAGGGCGCTTGCTGATAAGGTCAGCATTATGATGCTAACAAATGTTGGTATCAGTTGCTTCCAAGTGGA
Source organism: Procyon lotor (assembly GCA_028646535.1). Classification (NCBI taxonomy): domain Eukaryota; kingdom Metazoa; phylum Chordata; class Mammalia; order Carnivora; family Procyonidae; genus Procyon; species Procyon lotor. The sequence goes on along the minus strand of CM053621.1, from coordinate 24,543,948 downwards.
ATTCCCGAGTTCTCCTCTCCAGTAGGTCCGCCTGGCCCCTAGGGGAGGGCCAGCCCAGTGATGGCAGATGAAAGTCAAGCCAGCATGCCCTGAATTAACAAGATCAAGGGGAGCTGGGCAGAGCATGTGTAGTTTTTGCTACAAACTTATAGACACACACACACACACACACACACACACACCAATTTAATACTTGTGGGTTTATTTTGATGCATATTAGAGAAAATACAGCCAGGATACTAAACCTGTAATTTCAGGGATATTTTTGGATGAAGTCAACTTTAAAAAAAAAAAAAAACAACACTAAGTATATAACAGATTGGGTGGTGGACACAAATGGTAAAAATTATGGAGATGAGAGATTGGATGAAGTTGCTTGTTGGTGATGGGTTACTAGGGAAGCATCTTAGGCAGGGGAGGGACCAGGGCTGGTTTGCATCTTAAGAGGAGCTCTCTTGCGTCCGCGTGCAGAACACCATGGAGGGAGTTGAGCTGGGAGGCAGAAGAATGGGTCTGAGGAGGAATGGAGAGGTCCAGGAGTTGGTAAATAGGTAGAATCAAGAACAGTAGAGACATTATCGGATATGGGGAGGGATGATGGTGTCTTCTCTGGACAGTAAGGAGCGACATACCAGTCGCATTTGGGACAGGACAATGGGGTACCATGTGCTAGCTCAGTCCCGGCTCCCAAGCTCTCAACCTCACCTCTTCCCATCATCTTCTGGAACTCAGCACAACCCACTGCTCATCAGGGTTTCTCCCTGCCCATGCTCTTCCCCTTGGCCTGGAACGCCCTTGACCCTTTGTCCCCCTGGAGCTCCCACTTGTCCTTCTCTATGCAGAACAGCATCTTCCAGAGTCCTTGGCAGGAAAGTGCCTTGTACTAGAAATTATTTCCCATTATTAAAATTTATTGCGATTAGACACCATGCCAGGAACATTATGTACAGTGGTTCACTCTCTTCCCGTAGTACCCCTGGGAAGGAGAAGGTTTCATTCCCACTTCCCAGATGACAAAATGGACACTGGAAAAGCCTAGATCTGAGCCCAGGCCTAATTGCCATGCTCTTAACTCCTCTACTCCCTATGCCGTATCACACTATATTGTAATTATGTGTGTATGTATTTCTCCTTCAGTGGATTCTGAGCTCTAATGGCACTAAAATGAGTCTTTCCCTCGATCCCAGAACCCCAGAGCTGGGTGGGATTTCGTTATATGAAGCTTGAATTTTCTACTCGGAGCTCTGATGAGAGGTGTTTGCATGCCCCCCCTTGCTGGGAGTCTCACTACCATTCAAGCTAATCAGATCTGTTCCTGGATTGCTTTTCCCATCTGATGTCTTCCTCCTTGACTTCTGCCTCTTAATTCTGATTCTCTTCACTTTGAATCTCCAACATCTAGAAGGCAGCAGTGACACTGAGGCAAACAAGGGGACCCCTAAGGACCCTCTGGTCTACAGCTGTTCTGGTTTACCATGCAGACTAGGCTGGTTGGTTAACTGTGACCTTGGGTCCCTGCTGTTTGTCCCCCACTCTGCCTGCTAGATTGAGCTCTTTCAAGCCCTACCATGAGGAGACCAAAGGGCAAGTTGCTTAATAGCTTACCCATCCACCCTGTCCTGCTCAGGGCCACACCCCTTCTAAGACCAGGCTTAGGGCGTGCCGGGGAGAAGTCCATCCTGGCAATGGACTCACTGTGCTTCTCTGGTGGGGACACCCCCCACCCCACCTCCTGCATGTGCACCCGTTGAAGTCTGCCTATTGCCACGAAGCCAACTTCTCAAAAGTCCTTGTGAACCCTGGGCTCCTGAATTTCCAAGACAATCAAAGGTAAGATGTGCAGCCTCCCTTCCTTGCCCCGGGAGGCCCCTGCTCTCCTCCCACTCTCCTTGCCACTCCAGATCTGCTAAATGAGGGGAAACACTTCTGCACTTGGTGCTGAGGCTGTCACTCTGTCGTCTCTAGGTGAGCGGCTCCTTGGACCATCCCCTGTTCCCAGTCCTCTGCGACCGTGTGTGTGTGTGTGTGTGTGTGTGTGTGTGTGTGTGTGTGTGTGTTTGATGGTGAGGGGGGAAGGTACCATAGGTAGCAGTGATAACCCCAGTCTGCTTTCCCGAGTCCCCTGGGCTCCCCACCCCTGTGCTCATCTGTCCTGCTGTCATTTCCACTCCTGTCATTTCCAGACACTCTGTCCATCTTCAGCCACCTTTGGTTAGGAGGATGGGGCAGGAATCCAGGAGGGAGCTGATGGAGGCTGAGCAAATGGGGTGGCAGGGAGGGTGAACAAGAGGGGATGCATTGGAGAGCCCCTAAGGGAAGGGACTCTGCCTACTGGAAACAGTGCCACACAGCATCCTGGGTCCACCTGGTGCCATGGCCAACGTACAGGTTCTTTACTAGGAAGACGTAGGGACCAGCCCTGCCACATTATGGCTTCGGGGTCTTGAGCAAGTCAGGAAGCCTCTCTGAGGCTCTGTTTCTTCCCCATGAAATGGGGACCCTAAGAGGATCAGGTTAAGAGTTCCAAGGAGAGAAGTGGGTCTTTAAGGAAATAACTGAAGGGATTCAGGTCTGGTCTGGTGGTCTTGTCACCAGAAGGCAGGCCTGGGATAGAGTCCCTCATTGGGGCTCAAGGACCGCCCCCCCCTCCTGCCACCATCCTGGGAGATGGGCTTTCACATCCCCATTTTACAGCAAATGGGCTGTGCTTCTGAGAAGTTCAACACCTTGTTTGGGGCCACGGAGAAAGCAAGTAGGAGCAGGGAACCAACTCAGGAACATCTGTCTCTAGGGTTGTGCCATTTTCATGGCATTACACTGTCCATGCCCAGTGCTTGGGCTGGGCAGGGGCATTTGACCTGTGTGATCTCTCTGGGCCTGCCGCATCCTCAGAGGCTCCACCAGAACCCCTGGGACTCTGAACCCCACAGCCCCAAATAGCTTTCACCTGGACCTGTTTTCCCCGGTAGATTCTACTCTTCCTCGAATGGCCCCATCCCCACCACGCACCCATGTTTGAAACCTGAGGGGTATCCCCTGTATATCATTCCCTTCATGTGGCTGGCGTGAGCAATGCACTTGGTGTATAGCAGCGAGCAATGAGTGTGTGGGTGGCTGGATGACTGCTTTCATTAAGTTTCATTAGAGGGTCTAGGTGAGGGATTTCTTATCCTTGCCAAGAAATACATTTGCCTTTCAACAAAGGGGCCATCATTTAGAAGATGCTTGTCCATGATCTGTATCAGACTAGCAGGGTGAAGAAGGAGAAATTTTTTTCAACCCCTTAAAACCCATCGTGAGGGGCACCTGGGTGGCTCAGTCAGTTAAGCATCCAACTCTTGATTTTGGCTCAGGTCCTGCTCAGGGTTGTGAGATCGAGCCCTGCATCGGGCTCCCTGTTCAGCATGGAGTCTCCTTGTCTCTCTCCCTCCTCCTCCGATTCTCCCCCTCTACTCCTCTCTCCCCCACTCTCTCTCTCTCTCAAATAAATAACCAAAAATGTTAAAACACACCCCGCCCCACACACACACCCATCCTGAAACATCTGTCACCCGGCCCAGGTTTCAAGAAAAAGGCAACCCCAATATTGCTGGATATATATTCCAGGTCATTTTCTTTCTTCACTGAAGTCCATTCAAGAGCTAACAGAGCCATATTGCCTTGGAAATCCAATTTTAGGGGCCCAGAAGGGCCACGCTGACCCCATATATTTGCTCCTCTTATGTCTAATGCCTGAAATGAGCTTAATTCTTGTATCTCATCTGATTCCCATTGGATGGTGAAGACTCATAGAAGGTGCCCCATGCTTTGGAGTTTACTGAAATCTCTCACAGCCACGATTTCTTTGGCTTCTCATGACCCCATGAGTCTACACCCAACCCCAGTGCATTTCAGAGTTGAGGAAATCCAAGCTTGGGAGAAGCAACTGATTTGCTCAAGTTCATCAGCTGATCATCAAGTGGCAGGTCTGGGACTAGAACATTCCAACATACCGTAGTTGTTTCTTTCCTTGACCCTCAGTCCAGTTTCGAACCTTATTAGGAAACTCACACAAGGGTTTTGTTTTGTTTTGTTTTCATGTCCTCCAGTTTTCTTCACTATTGAGTTACTGATTTTTTTTGTTCATAATTAGCTAGAGTTTGCATGGAGACACATTGAGGCAATGGAAATACCCCATTTCCCATCACACTTTCACCTTCGAGCTTTAGCGTCCTTGGATGATTTTCTAGTTCTACCATTTTTTCTCTGTTTATTGGTTGGCATCATACTGCAAATGGAGCTTCCCCTATCTTGGTCGGCTAGGGTTGTTAATAGGGAAGTAGCACCTCCCAGGGCTTAAACAAAAGGAATGAACTGTCTCACAGTCTGGAGGCTAGAAATTCAAGATCAAGGTGTCCTTATTCCTCAGGGCTGTGAGGGAAGGCTCTGTTTTGGGTCTCTTTCCTTGGCTTGTCAATGGCCACCTTCTCTCCATGGGTCTTCAAAAAATCTTCCCTCTGTGCATGTCAGTAGCGAAGTCCACATTTCCCCCTTTTAATTAGGATACCTGTCTTTGTGGATTAGGGCCTACCCTACTACCCCATTTTAACTTAGTGTCTCTGCAAAGACCCTGTGTACGTGGCTAGGACTCCAGCATACATTCTTTTTGACCTCTGTATGACTCAAAAGGTCATACAGTGTAGGATTCCATTTGCAAGAAATGTTTAGAGTGGGAAAAATCCATGGAGGGATTTAGTGGGAGGTAAGGAAGAGGTAGAGGTCACAATTCAACCCAAAATATTTACTTATGGGTTCTTATTTTATTCAGTCCATCACTGTCACTATTACTGGTCAAATTGTCCCAGATTTGGCCTGTGTAAGCCCTTGCAAGCTGCCTCCTTATGTCCTTTTGATGTACCACCATGATTCTTTGAGCACTTTGCTACTTTCTGGCCCCTATGGATGTTCTAGGCTCTATTTTCTCTGCCCCAGGACCAGAATCAGCTGCTTTTCCAAGAAGTAATATTTTTGCTAGATATGCTCATTGCTCCTGGTATGTCACTGTTTCTAAATGATTCATATATATAATCATTGACACCTCTGTTTCCATTCCAACATCCTTGGGTTCATTCTCTCCCTCCCCCTCTCCATCTTTTCAATGCCCTTCCCCAGCAGTGAGACATCTAGCTCCCATTGTCCTTATTTGCAGAGACCTAGCATGCGAGAAGCCCCTTCTTGTTAAACTGCTGTCGGTCACTTATCTGTGGAGTGAATATTTTTTATTGCCCTTCTATAAAATGGTAGGTTCACATAATAAGGGACAGGGTGGTAAGGAGGTGCTGGGGACTGAGGGTCATCAGGGAAGAAAAAAAGAGAGAAGGAGGGGGCCTGAAGCCTCCATTCTGTGAAGACAGCCATGGAACCCAGGGGAGGAAGATTCCTTTCCTGCCTGCTTGCGAGGAAGTTTGTGCAGGAGATGGGGAGGACTGAGGGAAAACCCACTGTCCCCGCCTGCCTCTGCCCTCACGGGTTCAATCTGATAAGTCAGACTGTTGGATCAAAGTCAGGCCAAGGGAGGGAGGCAGGTGAGGTCTTTGAGAATGGGTGTGGCCTCGATAAAGCCTTGAAGTCCCCACCATTTGAACAAATATTTTGAAAGTCCCCTTAGCTTCTGCTCTCTACTTTTTTCTTTAATTCTTAATTGAGATAAAATTTACATACCATAAAATTCATCATTTTAATGGCTTTAAAGATTTACTTAATTGTTTATTTATTTATTTGCGAGAGAGTGTGTGAGAGCCTGCAGGCAGGGTGAGAAGAAGAGGGGGAGGGAGAGGGCAAAGGATTGAGAGACTCTCAATCAGATTCTGAGCTGAGCGTGGAGCCCGATGTGGGCTCGATCTCACAACCCTGAGATCATGACCTGATCTGAACCCAAGAGTTGGAGGCTTAACCAACTGAGCTACCCAGGGGCTCCAATCCCTTTAAAGTGTACAGTTAAATGGCACAGCTGTTACAACCCTCACTGCTATTTAATTCTAGAACATTCCTATCACCACGAAAAAGAATTTCTTGGGGTGCCTGGGTGGCTCAGTCGTTAAGCGTCTGCCTTCGGCTCAGGTCATGATCCCAGGGTCCTGGGATCGAGCCCCGCATCGGGCTCTCTGCTCAGCAGGAAGTCTGCTTCTCCCGCTTCCATTCCCTCTGCTTGTGTTCCCTCTCTCGCTGTGTTTCTCGCTGTCAAATAAATAAAATCTTTAAAAAAAAAAAAAA
>CM053621.1:24517997-24537196 GCA_028646535.1 Procyon lotor | reverse complement strand
TGTGTTTCTCTCTGTCAAATAAATAAAATCTTTAAAAAAAAAAAAAAAAAAAAAGAAAAGGCTGTTAAAGGTGTTTGCACAAAATAGATAATGTAGAGGCGCCTGGGTGGTTTAGTGGGTTAAAGCCTCTGCCTTCGGCTCAGGTTATGATCTTGGGATCCTGGGATTGAGCCCCATATCGGGCTCTCTGTTCAGCGGGGAGCCTGCTTCCCCCTCTCTCTCTGCCTGCCTCTCTGCCTACTTGCAGTCTCTCTCCTCCCTGTCAAGTGAATAAATAAAATCTTTTAAAAAAATAGATAATGCAATGAAGAAAGAGAGCAGGAGGGAATTTATCATTGTAGGGGAGGCAGAACTTTATCTCTGCCCTCTTAAGGGCTCTGGGGGAGCCTGAGAAGGAAATTGACATAAGACAGATTAACAGGAAAAAAAAAAAAAGGCTCACAAATTTTTAAGCGTACACGGGAGCCCGCATAGGAAAATGAAGACTCAAAGTAGTGGCAAAACCCAAGTACTTTTAAGCTAGCGTGAACAGAGAGAGTTGATTGTGGAAATGTGACTAAAATCTATAGGTTGGGCTGTAAGGGATAGTAAGACTTATCTTAACAAGGTCTGTTTGTAACGAATTCTCTTGGCCTTGACTTCTTATCTCTGGCAATAGGAATATTCCTTCCCTTCTGGTACAAGAAGGATATCTTTCACATGGGAATTTTGTCTCTTGCTTTCAGAGGGAAAGGAGAGGTCGGAACACCCTTTTTGAGCAGAACACCCTGCTCTTGTTTGGTTGTTGTTTTTTTTTAGTGTCTTTAACACAAAATAATCCTTCTGCCAAAGTGGCGTAGTTTGGGTTGGCATATCCTGCCAGCCTCCATCATAGTCACGTGAGGATTTAACTTGGTGTGGGGAAGGTCTCCCAGAGGACACGGCAGGTACACGGAGGACCCCCCACAAGGATAAGTGGGAGTGGCCTTGTTCCAAGGTGGAACAAGGATGTGCCGGGCAGAAAGCAGCAGGTGTGTGGGAGGAACATGTCACCTACAGACGGATAGATAGGAGCCAAGTCATGCCCAGGGCCCCTGGATTCTCTCTGGCGCTGTGAGATATCACAGGCAAAGTCTCTGGCACTATGGCAGCACGTAATAGACATTGGCCAATGGAAGCTAGCTTTAAATGCAAATACACAGGGAAGGGCTGTTTGCTTGTTGCTCCCAAGGGCGTGGGTTCCCGAACAGCAGAGAACAATGCGGAAGCAGGGAGAAGGGGCTCCTGTAGCAGACCCGAATGTCATTGTTCTGAGATGGTTCGGTCCAGGAAAGGGACGCACGAGTGCCTAATTGTGGAGGGGCAGGCTCCGGGGCTCAGAGACTTCTCCTTTGTGTCTTGATTTAAAACTTTCTGGGGCTTTTAAGACGTTAACATGTAACACTTTGCAAAGAACCCTGAGCTGGGGGCTCAGAGCAGTGGCTCTGTCACTTACAAGCTATGTGACCTTGGGCGAGTCAAGTTTCCTCGTTTGTAAAGGGAAGGGGAGAGGCCAACATCAGTGATCCATCACCGTGTGACGGACTCCTCCAAAACTCAGTGGCTTAATACAACAGTGATCACTTTCTGATCTCTGTGGGACAGGACTTTGGGCAGGGCTTGGCTGGATGGCTGGATGGTTCTGGTGTGGCCTCTCTCCGGGAGTAGAGTCAGATGGAGCTGGAGTTGGAGCAGCGGGCGGCATCTCTCTTTGGGGCCCCTCTGTGCGGTGTCTCTGTTTGGGCTTCCCCGGGGTGCGATTACCTGCAATGGGGGCCCTCCTTACAAGCTGGTTCAAAGCTCCAGTATAAATGTCCTAGTGAACCAGGCAGAAGCTCTATAACCTGCGATTTAGCCTATGAGGTCACATAACATCAGCTCTGCCGTGATCTACTGGTCGACCAGTCCCTAGGGTTGGTCTTAATTAACGGGGAGGGGACACAAATTCTCATCTTTCAATGGGAGTGAGGTCAAAGAAATTTCAGAGGTTCACAAAGCCCTGCTTCTCCCCCATTTTCCTATCCTTTTTTTTTTTTAATGTTTTATTTATTTATTTGACAGAGAGGGAACACAAGCAGGGGGAGAAGGAGAGGGAGAAGCAGGCTTCCCGCTGAGCAGGGGAGCCTGATGTGGAGCTCGAACCCAGGACCGTGGGATCATGACCTGAGCCGAAGGCAGACATTTAAGGACTGAGCCACCTAGGCGCCCCCTATCCTTTTGGCTCTTCTTGCCAGCATGGGCCCAGCCTGAGAGCCCCCCCCCCTGCCAACCTGTAAATACTGCTGTGCCCTGTGAGCTGCTCCAGGGCCCTTGTCACATCCGGGGCTGGAGGACACTCAGGATATCAAGCATGGTGAGAGCTTGAGAGCACAGTCCTTGTCACATCCGGGGCTGGAGGACACTCAGGTCAAGCATTCATGAGAGCACAGTGTCATAAGGAATGCAGGAATCCTATATAAAACAGCCATGACCAACAACCCATGATAATGTGGTTAAGAATGGAGCAGCACGACAGACTTCAACCTCGTGTTTTTGCTTGAAGACCTGAGGTGCTATGATTCTATGAATTAAAAGTAATAAAGACTTTTGGCGGTGGTAGGGGGCAGGGTCAGGCTAATGTTCCAAAATGGATGATGGTGATGTCTGCATCATGCATGGATCTACTAAAAACCAATGAACTGTCAGGATGCACTTTACAAGAGTGAATTGCATGGTGTGTGAATTACATCTCAATAAAGCCTCTGTGTTAAAACAGAAGCATTACGAGGCTTGCAGGTTACATGCTTTGGACTCAAGCTGTTGGAAATCATTTCCTGGGGGCTCCAGTGGAAAACAGGACAGAGGGGAAAGCAAGGACCAGAAGAAGGAATGGAGACTATAACAGGTGCAGCGAGGCAAGAGGTAGTCAGTCAAGGGGCTGACCCCTCCCCCCCACCCCACTATCTCTACGGGAGGCAAAAGTTCTCAGTATTGACTGTTTGCTTCTCTTTCCCACAGATTCACTACCAAAAAAGGCCACCAGGTCTGTGCACAGCCAAAGGAAAAATGGGTGCAAAGATACATTTCTTTACTCAGAGAACAACAGTGATGATAACTGTTGAATTTTAAGCCCAAGGGCCACCCGGGGCCTGCTCTTGACCCTGCGGTCCTTGGCGGAACAGAGATTTTCTTCAGCAGAAGTCTCTGTGGGACTGAGGAGGAGGAGAGGTTTATAATAAAGATTTTTCCATTAAGACTTGACTTGCTCCTAAACATTCTTCTTCGGTAAAACCTAAGTCTTCTTCGAAGCAAGGAGAAACAGAGTCAATATTTTTGGTGGGTTCGAACCTATACCAACACTGCTATGGAATTCTTCCTTATGTTTTTGTGCCCCCCCCCCCAAAAAAAGGCCAGGGAGATATATTTTGGCAAAATGCCCATCAAATGTTTTCACGTTGGAACACCTGGGTGGCTCAGTTGGTTGAGTGTCTGCCTTCAGCTCAGATCATGATTCCAGGGTCCTGGGATCGAGTCCCACATAGGGCTCCTTGCTCGGCAGGAGAGCCTGCTTCTCCCTCTGCCCACTATTCCTCCTCCTGGTGCTCTCTCTCTTTCTGACAAATAAATAAAATCTTTTAAAAAAATGTTTTCACGTTATTTAGAGAGGTAAATTTATGTTATTTAGAAAATTAAATTCTGTGCAATCCCTCATGGCCTGTTGGTGCTGGGTAAATAAAACGCCTCCATATTTGGTAGCGCTTTCTCGTAAGGTGTCAATCAATAAACATAAATAATGGGACACCTGGGCGGCTCAGTCACTTGAGCATCCCGGACTCTGGATTTTGGCTCAGGCCATGGTCTCAGGGTGGTGAGATCGAGCCCTCCTCCAGGCTGCACGCTCAGCAGGGAATCTGCTTGAGAGTCTTTCTTTCCTTCTCTCTCTGCCCCCCCACCCCCCCGCCAAAGATAGATAAATAAATGAAATCTTTGAAAAATATATCATCTATCTACTGTCAAACTTAAAAATTATACAACAAAGCTTAGGGAACAGCAATTGAGTTCATTCTGGAAGAGAGAAACTGCAAACTAGAGGGAACCGTGGGCAGGTTGGGAGAACAAAGGAAAACATCCTTCCACGGAGGAAAGGAGGAAGTTGGGAAGGGTTGTGTTGAACAAAAGTTCATCAGAGGAAAACAAGAGCTGGAAGGGGCTGTGGCTTCTTACTGGCTACGGTTGCCCCACGGAAAGGACATCTCTCTTCTTCCTGCTGGTCCCTGTGAGTGGGGGTGCATGAGCGCTCTCCCTCCACTTACCACTTCCTTGTTAAAATTTAAGTAGGCTCCATGCCCAATGTGGGGCTTGAACTCATGACCGTGAGATTAAGAGTTGCGTGATTTACCTACTGAGCCCGCCCTCTGTCCCAGTCCCTGCTCCATTTTTGATGAATGAGGTTTCCTTTATTCATTTTCACATTCCCCCCTTTTGATCAAGATCTTTTCTTGAACTCATCACTGCTCAAGAGTCAGACATCCCCTATTTAGCGGGTTTGTCTTTTGGACTGGGAAGCACCTTGCCCAGTTGCCCAATTGTCACGTTGTGCGTCAAAGGGGAAGTGCCTAGCAAATGGAAGCCATTTAAGACCACGTCTGAGTAACAAGGAAGGGTAAGAGAAAGAACTCACGGGTATTTCCCATTTACAGTCTCTATCCTATCAAGGTTGTAAGGGCTAGAGGTCATCTTGAACCTTGAACCAGCATCACCCATTGGGCTCATCATTTCTACAAAGGTTTGATGGGCAATGGTTACGAGGCTTAAAAATGATTGTACAAAACAAACAAGGAGCAGAATAATAAACCCAGGGGCCCCTGGGTGGCTCAGTCAGTTAAGCATCTGACTTTTGATTTCAGGTCAGGTCATGATCTCAGGATCTGAGATCAAGCCCCCTGTCTGCTGTGTGTGGAGGACAGAGCCTGCTTGGGAGGATTCTCTCTCTCTCTCTCTGTCTCTCTCTGTCCCTCCCTCTCCCTCTCTTCCCTGCCTCTCCCACCCTCATAAGCCCATGCACATGCTCTCTTTCCCTCTTGCCTAAATCAATCAATCAATTAATCAATCAATCAATCAAACCAGAGTTATCCCTCTTAGCAATGGTCTGGGAGAATCGGATGTTTGTATTATCTTTCCAAACCAATGCCTGAGTCAAGGAAAGAAAGGGAAGAAGAAAGGATTTCATATTCAAAGCATCTTGGGCCCAAGCAGCCTAAGTTGATGTCAGAGAGATCCAACTCTTGTTTGCATATTGATTTTGTATGCTCTAGCTTTACTGAAATCATGTGTTAGTTCTAACAGGTTTTTGATGGGGTCTTTAGAGTTTTCCACATGTAATATCACATCATTTGCAAACGATGACAGTTTTATGTCTTCCTTTTCAATTTGGATGTATTTATTTCTTTTTCTTGCCTAATTGTGCTGGCTGGGACTTCCACCACTACGTTGAATAAAAGTGGCAAAGAGTGGATATCTTTGTCATGTTCCCAATCTTAGAGGAAAGGCTGAGTATGATGGCAGTTATGGGCTTGTCATATAGAGCTTTATAATGTTGAGGACATTCCTTTTGTATTCACTCTGTTGAGAATTCTTCTTTTCTAATTTTTTTTGTGCTAGGAGGTTAGATTATTGATTTGCAGCTTTTCTTTCTTTTTTTTTTTTTAAGATTTTATTTATTTGACAGAGAGAAACACAGCGAGAGAGGGAACACAAGCAGAGGGAATGGTAGCGGGAGAAGCAGGCTTCCTGCAGAGCAAGGAGCCTGATGTGGGGCTCGATCCCAGGACCCTGGGATCGTGACCCAAGCCAAAGGCAGACGCTTAACGACTGAGCCACCCAGGCGCCCCACTTTTCTTTTTTTCTAATGTAAGCATTTAATGCTGTAAATTTCCCTTTTGGCACTGTGAACTCTGTCCTACACATTTTAAAACATTGTAATTTCGTTTTCACTCAGTTCAGTGTATTTTTTTTATTTCCCTTGAGATTTCCTCTTTGACCCATGACTTGTTTTAATTCTGTTATTTAGCTACCAAGTGTTTGTCCCAAGTGTCTTTTACCTTCCTGTTATTTTTTTAAAAGATTTTATTTATTTATTTGAGAGAGAGAGAGAGATCACGAGCAGGCAGAGAGGCAGGCAGAGAGAGAGGGGGAAGCAGGCTCCCCGCTGCGCATAGAGCCCCATGTGGGGCTTGATCCCAGAACCCTGAGATCATGACCTGAGCCGAAGGCAGACGCTTAACCTTCTGAGCCACCCAGGCGCCCCATATCTTTCTGTTATTGATGTGTAGTTTTATTCCACTGGTGTCAGAGAATACAGTCTGTATGATTTCAATTCTTTGCGATTTTAGGTTTGTTTTATGGCCCAAAATATATAGCATACCTTGGCATATATTCCTTGCTCACTTGAAAAGTACTATTGCTGGGTGAAATGTTCTATAAACATCAGTTAGGGTGTCTGGGTGGCTCAGTTGGTTGAGCAACTGCCTTCAGCTTCGGTTATGATCCTGGATTCCCGGGATCCAGTCCAGCATTGGGTTCCCTGCTCAGCAGGGGGTCTGCTTCTCCCTCTGACCTTCCCCCTCTCATGCTCACTGGCTCTTATTCTCTCTCTCTCTCTCAAATAAATAAAATAAAAATATAAAAATATAAACATCAATTAGATCCTATTGGTTGATAATGTTGTTGCGTTCTGCTATATGTTTGCTGATCTTTTTTTTAAGATTTTTTTTTTAGATTTTATTTATTTATTTGACAGAGAGAGAGAGAGAGAGAGATCACAAGTAGGCAGAGAGGCAGGCAGAGAGGGGGAAGCAGGCTCCCTGCTGAGCAGAGAGCCCAATGCAGGGCTCGATCCCAGGACTCTGAGATCATGACCTGACCCACTGAGCCACCCAAGCGCCCCGACCCCTTCTTTGTTATGTCATGTCTCTCTGTGTCCCTGGTAATTTTCTTTGCTCTGAAGTCTAATTACCTGATATTAATATAGCCACTTCTGCTTTCTTTTCTTTTTAAGACTTTATTTCTTTATTAGACAGAGAGAGAATGCAGGCAGGGAGGAGGGGCAGAGGGAAAGGGAGAAGCAAACTTCCCACTGAGCAGGGACCTCAATGCGGAGCTCGATCCCAGGACCCTGATCACAACCTTAGCTGAAGGCAGATGCTTAACCAGCTGAGCCACCCAGGCATTCCTCTGCTTTCTTTTGATTAACATTTAGATGCTATATCTTTCTTCATCCTTCTACTTTTAACCTACCTATATTGTTACATTTGAAGTGAGCTTCCTTGGTCAACTAATCTTTGACAAAGCAGAAAAGAATACCCAATGGAAAAAAGAGTCTCTTCACCAAAGCTGTTGGGAAAACTGGACACCCGCATGCAAAAGAATGAAACCGGACCACTTTCTTCCACCATACACAAAAATAAATTCAAAATGGATGAAAGACCTAAATATGAGACAGGAAACCATCAAAATTCTAGAGAGAACATAGGCAGCAACCTCTTTGACCTTAGCTGTAACAACTTCTTACTAGACATGCTGCCAGAAGCAATAGAAACAAAAGCAAAACTGAACTATTGGGACTTTATCCAGATAAAAACTTCTGCACAGCAAAGGAAACAATCAACAAAACTAAAAGGCAGCCTGGGGAATAGGAGAGAATATTTACAAGTGACATATTTTGATAAAGAGTTAGTATCTAAAATCTATAAAGAACAGCCAAAAAACAAGTAATCCAGTTAAGAAATGGTCAGAAAACATGAATAGACATTTTTCCAAAGAAGACATCTAGGTGACTGACAGACACATGAAAAGATGCTTAATATCACTCATCATCAGGGAAATATAAATCAAAACCACAATGGGAGATCCCCTCACATCTGTCAGAAGGGCTAAAATTAGCAACACAAGAAACAGCAGGTGTTGGCGAGGATGTGGAGAAAGGGGAACCCTCTTGCACTGCTGGTGGGAATGCAGGCTGGTGCAGCCACTCTGGAAAACAGTGTGGAGCGTCCTCAAAAAGTCAAAAATAGAACTACCTTATGATCCAGCAATTACACTACTAGGTATTTGCCCAAAGGACACAAAAATACAGATTCAAAGGAGTACATGCACCCTAACATTTATAGCAGTATTATCAACAGTAGCCAAACTATGGAAGCAACCCAAGTGTCCATCAACTGACGAGTAGATAAAGAAGATGTGGTGTTTACACACACACACACTCACACATGTATATATACATATGTGACTATTACTCAGCCATCAAAAATAACGAAATTTTGGGGCGCCTGGGTGGCTCAGTGGGTTAAAGCCTCTGCCTTTGGCTCAGGTCATGATCTCAGGGTCCTGGGATGGAGCCCCTGCTCAGCGGGAAGATTGCTTCTCCCTCTCCAACTCCCCCTGCTTGTATTCCCTCTCTTGCTGTCTCTCTCTCTCTCTCTCTCTCTGCAAAGAGATAATATCTTTAAAAAAACAAAAACAATAGAGAACAAATTGAGGGTTGATGGAGGGAGGTGGGCGGGGGGATGAAGTTCAGATGGGTGATGGGTATTAAGGAGGGCACTTGTTATGACGAACACTGGCTGTCATATGTAAGTGATGAATCGTTGAATTCTCTTGAAACCAATAATGCACTATATGTTAACTAACTAGAATTTAAATAAAAATCTGAAGGAAAAAAATGAAGTGAGCTTCTTAGAGATAGACAGCATATAGTTGGGTCATTTAAAAAAAAATCTCTTCTACCAATCTTTGTCTTTTAACTGGCATATTTAA
Source organism: Procyon lotor (assembly GCA_028646535.1). NCBI lineage: Eukaryota > Metazoa > Chordata > Mammalia > Carnivora > Procyonidae > Procyon > Procyon lotor. The sequence continues at coordinate 24,528,382 of CM053621.1, read as the reverse complement.
CCCATTTAATTGATAAGGGAGGGATGCTTTATTTCTTCTGGATAGGGGTGAAAGTCTTGGTTTCCTAACCTTAAAAGAATGGCTAAAGGAAGTTCTTTAAACACGAAGGAAATTATAAAAGAAGGAAGCTTGGAAATTTGTGACCAATAGTAGCAGCGGAAAAAAAGATAGCGTTATACTAGGATGGGCTAGATTTTCAAGTGAGGGCAGAGATTGGGATATGTGCATTCTTGGGTTACGCATTGCAACATATATCCAGTGATTAAGACCGTCTGGGAGGTCCCCCAACCACAAGAGAGCACATGGGGAGGATGGCAGTTTATAAGACACTATCCGCCCATAAGGGCTATTACGAGTTGGCCTTAAGGAAGCACTTATGGCTTGAGGTCCAATCTTCTTAACTTCCTATGTTATTTTAGACTGAGTTTCCCTAGAAATAGGCCCTGGGCTCAAAATGTTAGTTCATGTAATATATTTTGGTCGTGAGGCCAGAAAACACCAGTAGGAAATAGGGAAGTGAGACAAGAGAAGGAAAGTAGCCAATAAGAGTGTATTATCGGGCCAGTTAGCACTGTGGGCAACTGAGCTTAATCCTGTTGGGGATCGCTGGGAAATGACGGTCAAACGCGTGTCTTGGAGCTAACCTGACTCAAGGAGCGAGAGAGCAGGGGTATGTATACACCACCTCCCGTCAGTCATTGGCAGATGGTCAGGGGGAGTGATACCCTTTCTCCGTGCTGTGTGTGAGGGCAGAGCAGCCCCCAGAGAGAGCCTTCAAAGAGACGCAGATCAGGCTGGGATACAATGGTAAGGCCCGAGAGCACGAGTGGGGCACCCACAGCATCTGTTTCTCTGCTCCAGGGCCCAGCCTACTTTTCCAGCTTATCACTCCCCACGCACACAACCAAACACACTGGGCCACTCTGCTTTCCTGAATTGTATGAGATGAACCCTCGCTCGCTTCAGGCCTTCGAGTGGCCACTTCCTTCTATCTCCTAAATGTTCTTTCCTTCCCTGGAACAGCCCCTCTCCAATCCCAGTCTCTCCCTGACAAAATCCCACTTGCCAAACAAGACCCCAAAGGGCAACATGTCTCTTTCATTTGACGAGAATGTCAAGGTCCTATTTTCCATGGGGTCTCCGTGATTTCCCGAATGCCCTCAACAGCAGCAGCCGGCTCCTGCCCCTGAAGGACTCCCACTGAGTCCCCCCACGACGGTAGAATTTGCATAGTTATGATATAGTTGATAGTCCTGGCTCTCTACCAGAGCCAGCAGGCTCCCAGAGGTCAGGGCTAGGTCTAAATATCTCTGCACAAATAAAGGACTCTGCAAATACTTGTGGACTATGCCACCAAAGACAAAATTTACTGGATACTCTTGGCCCAGGTTCACCTCTGAGTCAGAGTGGTGGGTGTGGAAGACGGCAAGGCACGCAAACCTTGTAGTTCCATGGGTTCACCAGCAGATGGCAACTGTCTCCCACCGTCTTTTAAAGACTGCCTCTTCCTGCTAGCTGGCAGATTTACAGAGAAGTTTCTTCTAGGTAGGAGTCTTTACTGAGGATCTGTCTGACATGCAGGGTCATGTGCACACACTGCAGGAGGAGGGCAGGGGAAAGATATGAGAAAAGGGAGACTGAGCTCAGTCTTCAGAGGGTACAGTTTAGGGGTGGAGGGTCTGGAAGGTAGGAGGGGAACAATGAAATACACACAAAACCATTAAGATTCCCCCGCAGGGTAAGAGACCCTGGTGAGTTTGACTAGAGCCGCCATATGCTGGGGCCTCAGTTTCTTCGTTCATAAAAGAAGGAAGTTGGAATAGATGTTCAGGGTTCCCTAGAATGGCCACGTTCCATCAATGCATGAAACATGCTCAGGAGAAATCTGGAAGAGAGACCAGCATGTGCAGATGAGGCTTCTTGAGGGAGGTCAGGGGTGGATCCAGAAAGATGGGCCGGGTTTGGGAAGGGATCCTAGTGAGGTTTGTACAGCGCAAGGGGACAACAGTTTTGTCAAAATGACGTTTATATATGGCCGTCTCATTCGTAGAACACATCTAGAATATTCCTCAATCCTGGGAGGTGAGTCAGACAGAATGATTCCCATTTTCAAGGAAACAGAAGTGGAAACGTGGAGCGGTGGGTCTAAGGTCACATTTCTTGTGACTGGTGGAACACGGGCTCTACGCGGTCTCACTTACCCCACATTCTGGGATTTTGTCCACTTCCTCATGTCCCTTGTACATCAGCACGGCCCCACTGGACAGCTATGAAATTGCAAATCTTGGACCTCAGACCAAAACATCAGGAAAAATGCTTTACTAATTAGGAAACAAACAAATCTCTTGGTCCCTAGAGGGCAATCCTGAGCTACTTGGGTAGCATATGCTCCCAAAGTGACTTCCAGGGCTGGCCTCCCTATTCTGTCCCCTGGTTACTGGCTCCCAGCGGTCTCTCAGACTGGTCCCGGCTGATAGGAGTCTCATGAGACACTTGTCCCTCCCCACCGACTCACTGACATCAGCAGTGAATCATCAATCTGTAGTTCCATTTGGGCAAAAAAGGAGCATACACATAGAGGTCCCTGGAGATGCATGTGCTTGATGCCTCTGAGGAAACTTCTGGAAGGGGCCCCTTCAACTCTGGACCTTTAAGTAACAAAATTTCAAGTTTTAGTCCCGGTTTGAGTGGAGGCACTCCAACTTTGAGGGAGTGTTGGTTTCTTTAATCCTTAATAGTCCCTCTCGTTTTTATATAACCTTAAGTGATAAAGTGTTCCCACATCCCCTTTGCTTTTTTTCATTCCTTACAAATCCATTAGGAATTTTTTGGGGCGTCTGGGTGGCTCAGTCGTTGGGCGTCTGCCTTCAGCTCAGGTCGTGATCCCAGGGTCCTGGGATCCAGCCCCGCATTGGGCTCCCTACTCGGCAGGAAGCCTGCTTCTCCCGCTACCATTCCCTCTGCTTGTGTTCCCTCTCTCGCTGTGTTTCTCTCTGTCAAATAAATAAAATCTTAAAAAAAAAATCCTTTAGGAATTTGTTGTCTCCAATTTAGAGATTAAAAAAAATCTAAGGCTCCCAAAATGTAACACTTGCTCAATTCACAGAGCTCAACCTCAATAAATATTTGACTTATTTTTTCAGGAAACATTTGTTACGAACCATTGGGTGGCCAGATGCTATTTCAGAATGCAAAGAGCAACAATCATGGTCCCTAGCCTTGTGGCACTTATGTTCCTTTTTATTTTTTAAAGATTAAATATATATTTTTAAGATTTTTTAAAATTTATTTCTTGGAGAGAAAGTAAGCCAAAGACCAAGCTGGAAGAGAGGCAGAAGGAGAAGGAGAAGCAGACTCCCCACCAAGAAGGGAGCCTGACGTTGGGACTCGATCCCAGGACCCTGGGACCATGACCTGAGCTGAAGGCAGATGTTTAACTGGCTGAGCCACTCAGGTGCCTGTGGCACTCATGCTCTAGCAAGAAATATAGACCCGGGAATACATTATATTTTTTTTAAGATTCATTTGTTTATTTTAGAGAGAAAGAGACAGACGGACAGAGAATATGTGCGTGCACAGGGAAAGGGGCAGAGAGAGAGAGGGAAAATCTCAAACAGCCTCCCTGCTGAGTTGGGAGCCTGACAAGGGGCTGAGATCAAGACCTGAGCTGAAATCAAGAGTCTGACGCTTAACCAGCTGAGCCACCGCGACGCCCCCTAAGAATACAAGGTAGTAAGTATTACAATGATGCTGGGAAAGATAAGAACAGTGGTGGGGTGACATCTATATGCCAAACCCTGCATAATGAGATTTTGTCACCATTTCCTTTGTGATAAGTCAGGATAAGTTAAGTTATGCTGCGGGACAAATAAGCCCAAATCTCAGTTCACATCCAACATGGGCGGAGAGGAAGCTTTGCTCACGGGGTCCCTCAGGGATCCAGGCCAAAAAGATTCCACTCAACCATGGCTTCAGGATTGTAGCTCTAGGAAAAATAGAACCCTGAACCAGCAGCAAAAATGCTTTGGCCCCGTAGTGACACCTGTCCATCTGACTCACAACCCATTGTGCCCCAAAGGGGACTGGAAGTTCAGTCTTCCTTCTGTGCAGAAAGAAAAGAAAAAAATATATATTGGTGGGGACTAAAGTAAAGCCGGGAAAGAGATGCATTATCTAATAAAATAATGTTCTGCTTTGTCAGAACTCTGCAACTCTGTAATCCACATGTCAGCTCTGTAAGACATGTGGATTCTGTCCCATTCAATAAAGGTTCGGTTGAGCACACTTCCTTTCCTGTGGAAAACTCAATTTGCCTCTATTTGCACATTCATTTAAATATTTCCGATCGGTAAAGGTGTCTGCTTTTCAAATTCTCTTTTGAACCAGTTATAACATCTGCCTGGTTCCCTCATTCTGGGTAAAAATAAAACCTTTTTTTTTTTTTTTTTTAAGATTTTATTTATTTATTTGACAGAGAAGAGAGAGATCACAAGTAGGCAGAGAGGCAGGCAGAGAGAGAGAGAGGGAAGCAGGCTCCCTGCCGAGCAGAGAGCCCGATGTGGGGCTCGATCCCAGGACCCTGAGATCCTGACCTGAGCCGAAGGCAGAGGCTTTACCCCACTGAGCCACCCAGGTGCCCCCGGGTAAAATAAAATCTTTAATGTGTTCATGTTCACACCTGTATGAAAGCCATGATTCTGCCTTCTTCTGAAAAGCATCTTTCAGTGGCACGCTTTAGGTACGAGGAAAGAGATTCAGAGAGGTTAAGAAGCTTGCCCAAAGTCACCCAGCTAACGAGTGGCAGAGGTGGGAATTCTGATTCTTTCTATGCGACCTCAGAGCCCATGCTCCTTTCACCACAAGTTTGCAAAGGCTGGGATGTGGCAGGGGGCAGGGCTCATTCACTTTCGGGGTCCAAGCAGGCTGGGTGTTTAAGCCGGGTCTTGGAAAATGAACAGGAGCTTCTGTGTGTGGAGAAGAGCACGTGCAGAAACGCAGGGGGCCAGGAAGGGCAGCGTGTGCCTGGAGAATACACAACCCGGCAGGGATGAGGTGGGAGGGGCTGGAAGGTGCAAATGCCCATGCCAGGGGGTCAGGACTCTCACTGTGTGAGCAACGGGGCCGTTTGTGGATGATAAGCAAGAAATGACAAATACTGTGTGATTCCACTTAGAGGAGGGACCCAGAAGAGGCAAATGTAGAGAGACAGGAAGTAGAATCGAGATTGGGGGGGGGCTAGTGGGGAGGTGGGGGCGAAGGGTTATTGTTTAACCCCTTGTCTATGGGTACACAGTTTCCGTTGGCTTTGATGGACACCTTCTGGAACGGGATCGTGGTGACAGTCGCACAACACTGTGAATGTGCTTTCTGCCACTGACTTGTACACTTAGAAATAGTTAAAATGGTAAAATTCGTGATGCGTGTTTTACCACAACAAAAGCTAATGAGAAATTTAAAAGGCAGGGAGACCGCTGCTCGGTCCGTGGGAGAAATGCCCAGAACCTCAAGCAGGCAGGACGGGAGAAATGGGGAGCCCTGAATCCAGAGGCTGCTGTGCCCACCTCCGTGCTCTCCGGGGCTCATGTGCTTGGACTTTATTCTCAAAGCCTCTGCTTCTATTACGCCACCGCAGTGAACAATCTAATATGCCTTCAATAGAGTGCCTGGGCCAATGTGTGACGCATGGAGAATTCTTAACACCAATGTATTGGATGAAGGGAGGGAGGTTGGGATCTGCGGCGGCTCTCACCGGACACGGAGGGGGGGTCACATCTGAGAATGCCTCATCAGCTTTTCTTAAATAAACCTGCTCCTGTCTTTGAAAATCGTCGCCGACCCCCATGCCCAAATTCCGATATGCTCTGAGGTGGGACTGAAGCTGGGGGTAAGCAGAGGCAGGCAAGGAACCGAGGCATATAGATGCATTGGGGGCTCAGCAGACACAGGACCCAGGGACAGAGCAGAAAGTAGCTGTGATTGAGGAGACAGGAGCCAAGGATTGGCCGGCATGGGGATGGATCCTTAGAAACCAGTCCTGCTTTTTCTGTTCTCTAGCTCCCTGCTCTGCTTGTTAATGACCTTGTCTCCTCCATTATTAATCCACCGTTTCAGCTGAAGCTGGGACTCTGTGGGTCCATTAAGTCTCTCCCGGGGGAGCCAGGCTTCTACTGAGCGCATTAGAGCACAGGCAGAGAGGCACCAGGGGCTGGCTGGGCTCGCCTGGGAGGAGCTAGCCTGCTGCCTTGTCCACTCCCCGTCTCTCCAGCCAGCAACCCCAGCAGATTCGAGGTGCCTGATTGAGGGCATCTCTGCAACCAAGCAGTCTCCTGGGACTCAGTGTCCCACACAGGCATTCCTCCCACGTAGCGGTTTTCTCTAGCAGAGACTTTCCGCACACGTGATCTACACACCCCAGGCAGTGGCTGAGAGCAGGGACCTGGGCTGGGGGGGGGGGCAGGGGGGGATGGGGGGTGCATCCAAGCAAAGATCTGAAGGAGGAAAGCGGATGAACCCTGCTGGTATCCGCAGGAAGAATGTTCCAGGCAACAGCAATAGCCAGTGCAAAGGGCCTGGGGTAGAAGTGTGGTTTTGTTAGAGGAGACAGTGTAATGAAGGAAGGATGAATGAGATGAAGAGGGGTGGCAAGTGGCATGAGAGTCAATGAACTACAAAGCGTGGAGGGCATTGTGGCTTACCGTCAGGACTTGGGCTCTGAGAGAGAAATGGTGGGGGGGCGGGGGGGGCTGAGGGGGGCAATGAAAAGGGGGTAGGCTCAAAGGATTGCTGGTCCCAGTGAGCTGGAATCAGGGTTTCAGAGGAGGAAGATGGAAGGACAGAAGTGGTAGCCAGTGAGAAGCAAGCACAAAATTGGGTGATTGGTGCCTATGAGATCAAGGGTATGAGTGGCTGAGATTAGATGGAGAACAGGGAACCGGGGAGAGGCTGGGGAGTGGGGTATTGTGGATGTGCCTAGGGAAATCACGGGGAACGAAGACAGGAGGAATGTTCGCCACACTGGCGGTGAGCCAGGAAGCTAACGCCATCGGTGCCGGGAAAAGTAAGTTTTACTGTTATTTAGTAGGGAACGCCAACAGGGTCATGGCGGCCGCCCCCGGCCCTGGGGTGATTAGGGCAGCTGGGTCCCAAGTAGGAGAGCCCATCCAGGTAGTGGTGGGGGTGTGGGGTCTGAGATCGGTTTGCATGCGAAAGGTAGAGTGGCAGGTGACTTGTTTGCTGCCCCTAGGAATTAGCCAACCCGGGGAGGGGTAATCCCACAGGCTCCGTGAGCTCCCAAGATGGAAAAAAGCATCAGCATAGAACAGGTATGGTTAATCTAGTCAGGAGGTAAGGGCCAAGGACAGTTGCTGCGGGGGAGGGGAGAGTGCTGGACGGAACAGCTGACGCTTTGAGGGAAGGGAGCAGGACCATAGTGCAGAAGCAGCCCCGAGCAGCTGGGAGAACCCCACCTAGAGTAGAGTTTCCAGAACTGGGGAGAGATAGGGCATGGGGACAGGGCGGGCATGGGTAGAGCTGGGTGGTGATTAGAGCTTTGGTGGGGACAGGTGTGAGCTACTGACATGACACAGACAAGAGGCCCAGTGACATCAGTCCTGGTGTAGTCGAAGGCAGATAGGGGAGCAAGACCAGTGCTTGGGTACAGGGGGGGCGAGCAGGCTTACCCAGAGCATACAGGACCCTCTACTGACCCCTGGATGGAGGGTGTGGGGCCCCGGAAGGGTGTGGCTTGGTTCCTCTGAGTTTTGCTCTTGCCCTCTGCCGAGGGCAGATTTACTCCTCACGGGCTCTCCTTGGGCCCCACTTGATGAAGGCGGATCGGGGAGCCTGGCTTACTTCTAGAGGGCAGGGCTCCCTCTTGGGTTTTGAGGGCACTGGGGAGGCCCAGGGAAGCCAGGATGGAGACTCCAAGACCAAGACCGTGGATTCCCTCTTGACCCCTGCTGACACTCAGCCCAGGGGAGATGGAGGTCTTGCACTCTTGGATTGGTTGAAGTTTGATTCAAACTGCAACAGCAGGGCACCCAGGTGTGATGGATCGGGGTCCCCCAGGTGAGGGGCATTTGGGCCTCACTTTTCAGGAGAACGCTCCAGCTCCAGCCGCTGAGGGGTGTTGCTCCCTGCTGTCTGAAGGTCAGGGGTGCTTCCCTTAGCATCTAAAAGCATGTGAAGCATTTTCAAAACCATTGTCTCAGTGGTTTTCAAATCTTTTTTTTTTAATCACTTGAACGACCTTTAATGTGCTTTAACAGAATCACTTTACAAAGAGCATTAACACTATTTTTAGAACATAACTTTGGACACAGTATACAAATTAAAACAGCTACTATAAAAACCACTATGACATGGTCTGATCCTCCAAAAACAGACTTTAAGAATGTCTGGGCAATTTATTGTGATTCTAAATATTCATAAAAGAAGCCTAGTTACGTTTCCACAGCTTTGAAATTTGCACTGAGAACCGTTGCTCAAAGCTGGGGTTCCCCCCACCAATCAGTCTCCTGAGTTTTCCAATTTCCAGTTACCCAGCAGCCCATTTGCATGCAGCCTCACTCCTTAAAAGTGTGAAATAACCAGCAGTAAGTACTGGGCAGAAACTTTTATTTCCAGGACAAGTGTGGATAAGTCAAATTTAAACATTCTATTTTAAGGATGAAAAAAAAGAAAGAAAAAAGAGAAGAGAAGAAAGAAGAAGAACGGGGTACCAATAAACATTCAGAGTAGAAATTTCTAGAAAAAGCAAAATTTGCACAGCAGCAGTTATGACCTTTAATGGTATTTTCTTACATTGGAAGATATATCCTGCCATATATCTTTGCAGGGGAAATGTCCTTCAAAAGGGGCCATGCCTCATCTATCCTGTATAGTTCAAAATGGCCAGATCTGAAATTCACCAAGTCTTTTTTTTTTTTTTAAGATTTTATTTATTTATTTGACACAGAGAGATCACAAGTAGGCAGAGAGGCAGGCAGAGAGAGAGGGGGAAGCAGGCTCTCTGCTCAGCAGAGATGAGGGGCTTGCGATGCGGGGCTTGATCCCAGGACCCTGAAATCATGACCTGAGCTGAAGGCAGAGGCTTTAACCCACTGAGCCACCCCGGTGCCCCTGAAACTCACCAAGTCTTTCTAGAGGTGAGGAAACAGGTCCACAGAAGTTCGGTGACATCACTTATGGAAATCAGGAGTCAGCCCTTTTTTTTTAGGAGTCAGCACTTTTACTATCTAATTCCGGGACTGAAATACTTTCCCCTAACCCACTCTATCCTTTACTATACTGCAGGAAAACCCCACAACATCAAACGTTCCCTTGTTTTAACCAAAAAGTTGCCTTGAGGCTAGGTTGCAGCCAGCCAGGATTTTAGCATAAGGACCCTTTCCAGTTTTGAAGGGGTGTATTAAGTCAATCAACCCTAGGCCAAGTTCTTTAACATTTTCTCTGTTGGGATTATTTCCCCAAGCCCACTGCTCTGCCCTGGACACTTGTTCTGCGTGTCCTTCCGGCTGGAAAGCCCTGAATGGGGTTCACTATCCTCAGAGAGGTGAGTTCACAGGCTGACCTGAGAGCCCTTGCCCCCTGTGAAGGTGATGGGATACTGACCAGGTCTGAAAACCAGCCCAGGAATAGCAGTGCTCTTTGAATTGTTCAAGTTCCAAGATTCAAGTTCAGAGTCACATGGGCGGAAGAGGAGAAGAAGGACGGGGTGTAATGCACCTGAGCCAGGCAATCCCATTTGGTAACCGGGTGGAACTAGAGTTAAAGAAGCCAGATGAAGACTGAGAAGGGAAAATAACAATTAAAAAAAAAAAAAAATTAGGGGGAAAAAAAAAGTCGGGCTCAACCCAAAGTTCAGATGAATTTAAGTGCCTCTGTTGGTATTCCTGCAAAATAATTTACACAATGATCTGCTGTCCTGCTTATTCGGCCGGGTTGCCTCTGGTATCCTAGAGAAGTAGTGAAGGACAGAGCATTTCAGTGTTTTCCGGTGGTACTTTCAAGTTCTGCGGCTCCAACGCGTAGACAGCAGCCCTGCGTTCGATGCTATTGTCTCGTCCTTCTTGTGAACTTTTTCCACTTTCCGCTGCTTTTAGGTGATTCTTTCTCCTTCTTGTTTTCATCCGGCAGGGCTGGTGCGGGCTGCCGCCGCTTGCCCCTCGCCCGCCCGCAGCAGCGGTGCGTGTCGCCCGCCCATCGCGACCCCGGGGCCACCAGACCACCGCCGCCGCCCTGGGACACCGAGTGGCGAGTGGCGTGCGGGGACCTGTCCCTTTTCTAGGCTCGCGGTGACTGCGGCAGCGCGGCGGTGGCGGCTCTCTGCCCCTCCCCCAACCAGCCCCGCCCCCAGCCCCTCCCCCTCAAATCTTCTTGTTGTT
>CM053621.1:24472384-24517497 GCA_028646535.1 Procyon lotor | reverse complement strand
GGAGAGCTTCGAGCGGACTCAGGTGAGGACCGAGGGACCCCGGGGCATGCGTGGCTGGGGCATCCCGAGACACGCAGTGTCCGGGAGGGGTTTTGATGGGAGTGGATGTCTTCGGGCCCTGGGGAGGTCGGGGCAAGGGGGCCGCGAGAGGGAGCATCTGGTGCGCAGGTCGAGGCGCTCCTGGCGAGGTCGGGGACCCGGGGTTATCCCAGCTGGCCTGGGGAGAAGGGTAGGGCGGCTCGGAGGAGCTGGCACGGTCCGTGCGGCGGGGCGGGGCAGGGGTCACAGGGCGGTGAGAGCGGAAGGAACGGATGAGGGGCCGAATGGAAGGGGTGCCCCTAGGCAGGGGAGCGCATTGGGGGGCCACTCGGGGACGCAAGTGGGGCGGCAGAGAGCGGAGCGCTGGACTGGGATGTGAAGCGGGGACCCCTTTCCTTCCCTCTCGATCGCTTCTGGGTTGCACTGACATTCCCCGCACCCTAGCACCCCTTGCTGGTGCCTCTTGCTTGGCTCACACCAACCCCAGCTGTCGGCAGGCCGGGCTGAAGGGGTCTGGGCGGCGAGGAGGAATGTAGGAAATGCGACGTGTGGCCGAGCTTGGAAAATGGGGGCCGGAGGAGGGGGCCGGCCAGGGGCCAGGGTCAGGCCTTTGGCCTGACAGCGCGCTGCTGGTCAGGATGAGCTTCCCCGTGGTGCCCAGAGCCCTGATTTGGGGTGTTGGTTTCATCCCCCAAGATGTGCCTGACAGCTAATAGGCAGACTGCCCTATTTGTCCAGCCTGACCAGGGCTGGGGGCCAAAATTCCCCAGTGGCTTCAACAAAAAGCCACAATCCATTTTTACCTCAGAGTTTGAATGCCTGGTGTATTGATTTGACTAAATAAAGCTGACATGTTTCTGGTGTTCATCAGCTCGTTTGTATGCAAAATCCATTTCAAAGGGCACAGCACTTCTTTTAATCCCAGTGCCAAAGTTGTATGGGCAGATTTGTTCTTCGCTCTTGCGCTCAGGGTGGAACCTTTGAAGATCCAGCTGGGCCCCCACTGCCAGAGGCTGGTTCCCCTGCTGTGTTCTGCTTCCCCCTCCTCCTCCCCAAACACAGTACAATGTGAAGGAAGGGCTTTGGGGTTTTAGGTAGAAAAGATTACGAGGACCTGACAGTATTCTGTGTGTGGAATCTTGTGAAGAATCAGGCTTTTCACCGCTCCAAGTTCATCCTCTTCTCTTTCCAGATGCCTTCGGCCGGTTGCAGGTGTGTCTGGGTGATGGAAAGTAGGGAGTGTCCCCTCCGTGGGCCATCCTACCCCAGGGAGGGATGGGAGCGATAGGACAGACAGCAGTTCACTTCTGCCTCCCAGGGACCAGCTGGGTTTGAGACTTTTTGTGGACTTGGACCCCTGCAAAGAAAGCAGCTTTCCGTTCGCTTGTCCATCTTGAGTGTTAACTGCCTCAACTTACTGCCTGGTCCTGAGGCTTCTTGCTCCAGGAGGCAGTGTGAATAGCCTTCTTCTTCCTCTTTTTTTGAAGGGAAAAGGAAAAGAAATAGATGTTATTTCGTGATAACCCAGTCCCGTCTGGAGTCTCAAATAACTAAAAACTGGAGCGCTAAAGGAATACGCCTAAAACTTTGACCCATTATAGCAATGGTAATTAGGTTGGTGAAAGCTTCCCCCCCAGGGCTGGCGTGTCCCCTCACTATCCAGGGACAGCCCAACAAGGAGACTCGGGGGGCACTGTTTGCCGGTGTGTTTTACATGTGGAACACTTGTGATTGGCTGCGCCTGAGTGGCTTATTGAGGGGTGTGGTGGGAGTGAGGAGGAGGCCGGCTGGAGCAGGAAAAGAGAGTTTTTCTATTATTCAAACCGTAAGGGGGGGTAGGAGAGTGAAGAAAAGAGAACAGTCCTAAAACTTGGCATGAGTCAATCTGCAAAAGCTCGTTTTGTTTGACGACTTTGAATGTATCCAGTGTGTTATGAGATATAAAAATGAGTTAGAAAGAAATTTTAATGAGTTGAGAGACCATGCGATCAGCCAAGGTGTAGTGATAATTGTAGCTAATTATTGCGTTTGGCACTGTTCTAAGTACGTTATTGTATTACCTTTAATCTCTGCAAGAACCTGTGAGGTGGGTATCAGCCCCATTTTCCATGAGGACACTGGAGCACAGAGAGGTTAAGTCACCTGCCCAAGGTCACACAGCAGGAAGTGGTCCCAACCTTTAACCACTGGCTCGGGTTGTTGCCTCGGAGTACTGGGCAGAGCACTGGCACTGGAGCTGGAAGAGGTATGAGTTTTATAGCCAAGCACTCGGATAAACCTTTCTAAGGCTTCCTTGTTGTAAAATAAAGATGATACTTGAAGTTTTAGTATGGGGATGAAATGAAATCACAGGCATGAAGGCATTTGTAAACTTACTTCGGAGCATGTTTTCCGTGATTCTTGCTGTAATCTGGGGAGACCTAAGGAAGCACACACGTGAGTCATGGTGCAGGCTGTGATGAACTCTTCAGTAGGGGACAGAAATATTCCTAGGTGATGTGATAATGACCGAGACAACATGCAGAAAGTCCTGGCCATGGGTGTGGGGAGATGTTGGGAGCCCTCACCAGGACCTCACCACCCATTGGCATGAGATGGCACTTGAAGGGTGGGAGAGGAAGGGAGGGGGCGTTCCAGAAATGGGGACTGGCCAAGGAGACATCTGGAGGTGGGGCAGATGAGGCTCAATAGCCCAGGTGGAGGCAGGGGCGGAAACAGGCCTCTCCCACCTCTGAGCCCCCAGCACCTGCTACCTTGTACTGTCACTGGTCCTCTGTGTTGCCCTCAATAAACTAGGAGCTTCATGGGGACAGGATCGCTCTTACTCTCTCACCTGTGTCTTCAGGTTCCCGAGGCTTGTGTTCGCCGTGATCTAGCTGTAGATGGGGTAGACAATGATTTGTTACTTTCCGCAGGAAGCCCTCACCTGGGTGGGTAACTCAGCTCCGGGCAGCAGGGGATTTCTGTAATTACTTGATGCTTTTTCCTAACGACCTCAAGTTCCCTCCTGGTCCAGCTTTGTCTCCTGTACTCTTGGGAGCCCTGCCCCATGCTTATCAGAGGACTGTGATTTCTCTGTCCTCCTTCTGGTCAGGCCAGTATCCCTGCTAGAGGGAGGACCCCAGACCCACGTGCTGCAGTCCCCATCTCCAACCTGACCCTTGCTGTGTCCCTCACCCAGCCCACCACAAGCAACCTTCAGGCTCTAGGGGAATGAAAAGTGGTTCTTGCCCTCAAAAAAGCTGCCGTGAGAAAGCTGCCTTGCCTGGAGCACTTTACATAGCACAATCTAACTGTCATTGGGGCTGCACTGTGGTTGGGTATTACCAAGCTCATTTTGTGGGTGAGAGCTGAGTGACTTGCCCCGGGGCCACCCACAGATGATCGAAAAGCAGGATTCAGACCCAGGAGGCCCAGGTTTCAGGCCCTTTCCCCCACCCTGTCCTCATGTTGGCCAGGAGGGCAATTCTGGAATGAACGGAGGGCTGACGCTCGTAGACACACTAAATAACTCCGTCTATATTTACTTAGCCAGAAAATGGTTTTCTCTATGGTTTGTTTATTTTTTTGTTACCATCCATTTAGTGAACACATAGCGTGGAGGGGACACAGAGATGAGTAAGATAAAGAGACCAGCTTGGAGGAGCTCATGAGTCAGCAAGGGGGGTGGACCAGCCACGGCGGGGTTCCTGTACACAGAGGACAGAGGACTTACAGCACCGACATTTTGGGAGCTGTTAGCAGTGCAGGACCTACCGAAGGAGAGCTTTCGTTTTAGCCAGAGCCCTGTGCACACTGAAGTTTGCTCTCTGGCCGGTGGTTGCTAAGATCAGAGGAGAGGATGGTGCTCTGGAAACACGGAGCCTTTAGTCCCAATATCTTTGGGTGGAGCCCGCCACAGAGAGCAGGATCCTAACAAACCCTGAGTTGGAAAGAGCCAGGAAACTTGGATTCCAGAGAAGAAGAGATAGAAACAAATACTTGTGGAGGGACTGGTGGGCACTAGACACATGTTGGGTGGTTTATGGCCATTATTCTGTTTACTGGCTCAGGTTCAGAGAGGCCAGGTGACTTGCCCAAGGTCACACAGCAAGTAAACAGAGAAGCCAGGGCTCCGAAAATCTGATGACCAAGCCCACATCCTCTTCTTTGTGTTTAAGTCAGGGGGTGTTTCTACCATTTTGCTCATGATCTTCAGCTCAGCCTTTGATTCACCTGCTGAAAAAATTGTGGACTTGGACCAGAGGGATCAATGCTTCTCAACCTCGGCTGCTTGTGAATGGCTTCTAACACGAAAGGCGCTGTCCTCCCACCTGATCCCTGCTGGCTCCCTTAGTTGGTATTGAGAAGGTAGAAAGGATGCTAAGAGCTTTCTTTGAGCTTGTGCACCTCTGGCTTCCTTGCATTGATAACGGTGGGAACAGCCGACATTCCCCACGTTTACTATGTGCATGTGGTAACGGCCCTTAATGAGCCACACCTCTCAGTTCTTGGAATGAACATACGAATTATGGTCCCTGTTTTACAGATGAGGAAATCAAAGCTTAGACGTGTGAATAGCCAGCTCACGGTCCTGAAGGAAGTGTCCGAGCCGGAACCCAAGCTTGGGAACTCCGGCCCCAGAGCCTGACTGTGCCTGATTACCACCCCCATGTCACCGCCTGGCCCCCTCAGCTCTCTTCTTCCTTCCTCCAGCTAACAGTTGGGTCCCCAAGGTGCTAACCTCACCCCACTTCTCTTTTACCTTCTGTCCACTTCCTCTGTGCTCCCCTCATCTGACAGTTTCTGTTCCTGTGTCCATGACGCCACCTCCCCACGTCTGTCTCCCGACTTCCTGGCCTGTGTGACCACTTCCCATGGGTCATTTGTCCCCAGATAAACCACACATGTCCCAGACTCCACTTCAGGGCTTCCCTGCCTCCGAATGCCAGTGTCTGGTTCCCGTCAGTCCCCATCATCTCCTTGGCATCCGTTCTGAGTCCTCCCTTTGCTCTGTCCTCACAGCCGCATCGTGCTCTGTGACGTTTCTCCCGTCCATTGCTCCTTCCTGCCCTTACTACCTCTTGCCTGTGTTGGTTGTAATCCCATCCTCCCTGCCTCCCAAATAGCCGAGGCCAGATGGCTTGTCTCTAAAGCCCAGTGCTGCTTCTGGAACTCCCTCCCTCCCTGGAACCTTTGCTGGCTCCCCAGAGACCATGCATGGCATGGCACCTAAAGGTCCCTGGTCCCTCTCTTTTCCAGGCCTTAACTTACCCCGCCTCCCTCCGCTAGACGGCCCCTGCAGGTTGCTTCCAGCCCGATCAGGTATGCCAGCAAGCAGGGGCCCGTAGCTACTGTATGTCTGTCCCATTCATCCAGGTCTGGGCCGTGGCTTCTCTCCCAGACTGGAAGCCCTTGGGGGCAGGGTCTGGCTCTCCGTGCCGAGTGAGCTCTTACAGGAGGCAGGCACTAGGCCTGTTTGCCAAATGGGTGAATGTGAAACGGTCGCCAGATCTCCGGGGAGCCTCGGTGCTGGAGGCCTCTGCTTGGAGTGAACTTTACTTTCCCTTTGCACGTTTCGGAGATTCTCCCTCCGCCTCCTCTGATTTCTCCTATGATTAATTCTTGCTGAGTGCCCGCCCTGGGTGCCGGGCTTGTGCGCAAGGAGGCAGCCTGCAGAGTCTCTAGAGATAGAATGGGGGGCTCGTGGTTTTGAATGATTTCAATGATTCTGAATTTCTGAGAAGTTCAGAACATGGCTAAACATTCCCAGCACGTGCTCATGGACTTCCCGGGACTGCTCTCTGCTTCTTTCTGCTTCCCGTGGGCCTTTCTGAGCTAGACGGTATGACCAGGAAGGGAGAGGAGGTAGCCTGGCGTCCCCGGCACCTGGATGTGGCCGTGGGCTGCTGCTGGAGTTTGCAGCAGGGCGTAAGGGGATGAGCTCAGAGTAATAGGAGAGCGCTCCCCGGGGAGTGAGCAAATCTGGCGCGGCTACTGATTTCTCATTTCCAAATGGGGAGGCTGGACGAGATTCCCAGCCCTCAGACACTCGAGCTTCATTTGAGCTCTCAACTGCTCTCTTGAGAAACTTCGACGTGCCCCGCCCCGTATGTAGCACGGGGCGCATGGGAATGGCTGGTGCCGTACCTTCGGGTGGGGTGAGGAGCGTCCATGTGGCCCAGGAGAGCAGAGTCCCAGCCCCACCGGGGCACCGAAAGGGTTCCTTGCCTGGCGTGTGGGCAAGACACCGAGGAGGACCACCCTACACTCCTTGTCCACTGCCCGCTTCGTCCACCACCTCGGGACAAAGAGCAGCACAGACCCGGGCGGGGCGCGGCAGGCCAGCCGCCCAGAGCTCCTGCATCCAGAGGGTTGGTGGCCTGGAGAGATGCCCACCTAGGAAAGGGAGCTTGTCAGCCCCACCTCCTGGCAGGGTGGGGGCTGCTTCCTGTTTTCCTGCCCAGACGGGCAGGGAGGAGCCCTGTTCCTGGCTTGTGGGCAGGACAGTCCGACATCGTGGGGGGAGAGGGACAGGGATTGAAGGTGTCCCGTGGCTCAGACAGTGGAAGGGAGGATGGGGGTTTTCTCCAATCTGAAAGCTTATGACCACTGCCTCTGTTTGCGCCGAGACAGCTCAGGAAGCTGGACTGGGCCATTCAGGAAGCCGGTGTGGCCGATTGCTTCTGATTTTAACAGATTTGCAGTTTATAAAGCACATTTGCACATAATCTCTTTTCAGCCACAGAACTACTGTGCGATAATAGTGGTCTGTTCTCAAGGATGGACACTGAGGCTCAGAGGGCGTAGGCGACTTGCCCAAGAGCACTCAGGAAGTGGCTGGGCAGAGGCTTGAACCTGCTGGCTCTAATCTCAAACTGTATACTTTTCTTTTCATATCTCTCATTAAAGTGAAGCCCAGTCTGGGTTTTCATAGAAAAATTACACAGGTTTTCTTTCTAAGTCTTTTCCAATTGATTTATTTGGACTTTTGAAGTTCCCCCCAAAAGGTTTTTGCAACACACATAACTATCAAAGGGCCTGTATTCAGAATATGTAAAAAAAAAAGTAAACATATGAAAATGTGCAACTTCATCAGTAATCAAGAAAATGCAAATTAAAATTACGATGGGATACCACTCAATGCCCATCAGCGTGGCTGAAATAAAAATGAGAAAGAAAGGGAGCACCTGGGTGGTTCAGTTGGTTAAACATCCAGCTCTTGGCTTCAGCTCAGGTTATGATCTCCGTCAGGATCCTGAGATCGAGCCCTGCATCAGGCTCTGTGTTCAGTGAGGAGTCTGCTTGTCCCTCTCCTTCTGTTCCTCTCCCTACTTACATGTTCTCTCTCTCTCTCTCTTTCTGTCTCTAAAATAAGTAAACACAATTTTAATGAAAAAAATGAAAAAATAAAAAGTCAATGTGCCAAGCATCAGCAAGGATGTGAAGCAATTGGAAATGCCTGTACATTGCTGATCGGGCCTTATGCCGGTGTGACCGCATTGGACCACAGTCCAGTGTTATCCTAAAATTAAAGATATACAGACTCAATGGGCCAGCACTTCCACTGTTAGCTCTAGACCCAACAGCAGGGCACAAAAGAGAGTGGAAGGATACTCATCACCATCTTTTGTAATAACTCCAAACTGGAGGCAATCCAGAAGTCCATCAGTAGTAGATGGATAACAGCATTGTGATGTGGTCTCTCGTTGGGATTCTGCACAATGAGGAGTATAAATTGTAGTCACATTCGACGGCGTGGATGAACCTTCCACAGATAATGGTGGGCCAAAAAAAAAGGCTGACCCAAAAGGACACCTTCTGTATACTTCCATTTATTTATATACTTACTTAAGATTTTGGGGCACCTGGGTGGCTCAGTGGGTTAAAGCCTCTGCCTTGGGCTCAGGTCATGATCTCAGGGTCCTGGGATCGAGCCCCACATCGGGCTCTCTGCTTGTCAGGGAGCCTGCTTCCCCCTCTCTTTCTGCCTGCCTCTCTGCCTACTTGTGATCTCTCTCTCTCTCTCTGTCAAATAAATAAATAAAATCTTAAAAAAAAAAGATATTTATTTGAGAGAGACAGAGAGCATGAGCTGTGGGGGCAGGTAAGGGCAGAGCAGGGAGCCCAGTGCGGCACTCGATCCCAGGACCCTGGGATCATGATCCGAGCAGAAGGCAGAAGGCTTAACTGACTGAGCCACTCAGGTGCCCCTGTATGCTTCCATTTACAGCAGGTTCACAAAACAGGCAAAGTGAAATGGGTATTAAGTATGCTGCTTGGATGGTAAATCTGTAAAGAAATAAGGGGAGAGGGGCGCCTTGGTGGCTTGGTCTGTATGGTGGACTTCCGGAACACATGACCCCTGAGCTTGGCTTGTGTTCCAAAGATCTAGATCAAGTCTCGCTTGATAAGCTACTGTGGGAACATAGGAGCTTGGGGAATGTCACCAGTGAACGTGGTAGAAACTCTGACCTTCTAACAGTGGTTCTGTGAGGTCCCTGGGGCTAGCCCACAATGACAGTTCTTAGCTTAGACAGTTGGTGTGTGTGTGTGTGTGTGTGTGTGTGTGTGAGAGAGATTATGTCTTCCTGCCTGTCATGTGACCTCTCTCCCATACTGGGCTGGAAGCAAATGCCTTCTCTCTGGTTTTTCTTGGATATGTCTTGACCGATGCTATATTCTTCCCTCCCATTTTGCATAATCCTTCAGCTAGAGATTGACAGTCATGAGCTGTGTGGTTTCTTCTCTGAGCAAGATCCAGGGAACCTTCCCCCTTCTAGTGATGGGTCAGCCCAGGGCTCTACCTGTCCAGGCTTGGCACTGTAGGTTGGGTCCCTTATTCATCGTCATAGCCTCGGGCTCCCAATGTGGCCTCTGGCGCCGAGTGACCCTCCTCGGGAAGGGTTTGCAGAATGAAGGATCAATTATGTGGAACAAAGGACTGATGAGTGTCGGCCATATTTAGTTCCCGTGCTGAACTGTGAACCCTCCTAAGTAACCCCCGAGTCTGGGTTCACGTGAACATGACTGGAGCCAGCAGGAGGCCAGGCGCCCGAAGAGACCAGGTCTCTGATGTCACCGTGGGTGGTTCCCGGGGACTTCCTATGGAACGTCAGCTCTGACTCATGCTTGGAAGTGACTTGAGATGTGCTCCTTCCCTTGAGATGCTTTTTCCAGGAAGGGACCTCCCCGTACTGTCTAAGGCCATTACTGCTGATAAAAAAACAAACCAAAAGCCCCCAAGACCCCCCAAAACCTAACACACTTAATCCTGAATCCTCTCTCTCTCGCCACAAACTCACTCATTGTCCTTTGGTCTCGGTTTTCAACAATCCTGGTTTAGAAACCCTCCAGTTGTCTTTGGCATCCCTCTCTCTTGCGGGTAGTTGTTTTCTCCTCGATTCCTGGTTGGCTCCCCATATTGCTCCTACTTCTCCACCCGCGGCTTCTGCCTTCCTTCAGGACTTCGTCTTGAGCCGTGGCGCAGCTCGCCTTCTGCTATCCAGTCTCCCCTTGGGGGTCAGAGTTCTGTTTTATTTTTATTTAAAGATTTTATTTATTCACTTGAGAGCGCGCGCAAGGGAACAAGTAGAGGGCTAGAGGGAGAGGGAGTAGCTAACTCCTACACTGAGCAGGGAGCTCGACGCGGGGCTCGATCCCAGGACCCCGGGATCACAACCTGAGCCAAAGGCAGACACTTAACCCAATGAACCACCCAGGTACCCCAGAGTTCTGTTTTAAAAGTTACAACTGCTTCTATCACTCCATGTGTTAAAAGGCTGTTTTTTACATATTCCTCCAAACTGAAACTCAAGCTCAAGGGCCCAGCACAGAGCGGACCTTTGCAGAGAGCCGACCTTTGCAGAGAGCCGACCTTTGCAGAGAGCCGACCTTTGCAGAGAGCAGACCTTTGCAGAGGGCCGACCTTTGCAGGCCATCATGCGTGGTGGCCTCCCCAGCCTCTCTCTGTCTCAGGTGGCCCACTGCTTCAGGCCTCTGTGTGTCTCCAGGTGGCACACCATTCTTTCCGGCCTAGAATGCTCCTCCCACTTTTTTCCACTTGCTAAACTCTTCTCCATTCTTGAAGTCACACTTCCGATGACCCTCCTCTGGGATTCCCCCGCCCCCCGACTCTCCAGGGCAGATTTATCTGATGGTGTTTCTGTGTGTTTCTGTGTTGGTCTGGACGTCTCTTCCATGCTCCACTGTGAGCTTCCCTATAGCTTGGCCTTCTTTGTAGCTCTCACCCCGAGCACGATGCTCAGGACCGCGTGGGCCCTCAATAATAATAAGGAACCCCACCCGCACTTGGCTGATTGTATGTGATTGTTGCTATCACGTAAAATGGAATAGGCCCAGTTCCCGCTCCGAGGCAGGTGCCCAAGGCTGAGGGGAACCTACCTGATCTCGGTCACATTGGACCGAAGCAGAGATTTTGGCTACACTGGAAGAGGGAGGTAGGTGGGCTTTAGGAGTGGAGAATTCAGTAGGAGGGACATTTTAGAGAAAGAGGCTTCCTCGTGTCGTCATGGCTCAGGAGCCAGGATTCCCGAATTATGCCCCACGGGTGGGGTGATGGGATGGGGTAGGTAAAACAGTGTGCCTCCCCCCCAACTGTCCACCTGGGAGTATGTTTCGTTACGTGGTAAAAGGGTCTTCGCGGATGCAGTTAAGGACCTTAAGATAGGGAGGGTAGCCTGCATTTTCCTGGGGCTTCCAGTCGGGAACACCTTGATTTTAGCCCAGGGAAACTGAGTTAGCCTTCAGACCACAGAACCAGGAGCTGATAAATGGGCATCCTTTCAAGCTGCAAAGTTGGTGGTAGTTCGTTACGGCAGTGATCAAAGCTAATACGGGGTGAAGACAGGTAACTCGCTTCCGCTCTGGGGCTGGAGACCTAGCGGAGCCCTGGCCTCCGGGCACAAACGGGCCACCCTTTTAGGCCCGGAGCGACACTTCCCTCTGTCTTCCGTGCTTACTGTGGCCATAGATAAAACACTGCATTCCCACACTTGGCACTCATTCACAGAAATCTTATCCTGGAAAAACAATTCAGCAGCCTGTTCAAAACAGTCCCTCCTGCTGGGCCATGGAGTTCTTTGGTGCAATTCCAAGCGTGAGGATCACAGATACAATTTACTTAACCTTACTTTGTGTGTGTGTGTGTGTGTGTGTGTGTGTGTGTGTGTGTGTTTTTCCTTGATCAAGCCTTGTGCTGTCTATTAAAAAAGACAGGAAATCCCTTTTTCCCCCTCTGCGATCATCACGATGGTGTCTCTGCTCGAGGGAGCCGACTGGCAGTCAGGAAACAGAGGTGGAAATAAATGAACAGCTTCCCTCGGGGTGGGCCTGCTGTGTGCTGGTCCTTCCTCAGGCTCCCCAAGGTGCTCGGGAGTGTGCCCCGTTCCCGGGCTTCGCTGCACCCAGAGCACTGAATTAAGAATTGGGGTGCCTGGGTGATTCAGTTGGTTGAGTGTCTGCCTTCAGGTCATGATCCCAGAGTCATGGGTTGGAGCCCTGCGTCTTGGGCTCTCTGCTCATTGGGGAGTTTGCTTGTCCTTCTACCTCTGCCTCTATAAATGTTATATATTCAGAATGTCTTTTGTTATGGGAAATGGGACATAAAACCCAGTTGGTGGGAGAGAGCCCTAAATCCCTGGGGTAGGCTCCCAGCTCCCAGGCCTAGGTCATGACCAACTCTGAGCCTCTGAGACCCTCCCAGCCTCTGCTTCCTCATTTGCAAATGGCTTTCCATTTGCAGCACATGCCCACAACTCCTCATCTGCCGTTCTGAGATCCTGAAGCTCTGGGAACCTAAAAGTTCAATTCGGAGTATGGTACCCCATACTTGTACCCCATACATGCACTTGGCTGTGCCTGTTCATAGTTTTGGTTATGTGGCCATCTTAGAAGGGATGGTCTGGGGCGCCTGGGTGGCTCAGTGGTTGGGTGTCTGCCTTCAGCTTAGGTCATGATCCCAGGGTCCTGGGATTGAGCCACGCGTTAGGCTCTCTGCTCAGCGGGAAGCCTGCTTCTCTCTCTCCCACTCCCCCTCCTTGTGTTCCCTCTTTCTCTCTGTGTCTCTCTCTGTCAAATAAATAAATAAAATCTTAAAAAAAAAAAAAAAGAATGGAAGGTCATATGATAGGCTGCAAAAATATTGATCAGAGGGTGTTGCCCAAACCTGGAAGTTCTAAATTCCCAGACATAGCTGAGCCCAAGAGTTTGGGACAAGGGATCGTGCCCCTGCAGTACCTGCTCCATTGTGTTGTTGGAAGGGGTTAAGTGGGATCCCTTATATATACAAGGTGAAGCCCTGGGCCAAGCACATAGTAGGCTAAAAATGTCAACGTTAGCCGTTACCATCCATTGGCTTTAGAATCCCACTTGTAAGACTAGGAATAATTAGATTAACCCTCCAAGTTCAGTTTCCTCTGATCAGTCAAGGTCATATGAGTGAGTTTGAGCCAGAAAGAATGGAAATAGCAGCTTGGCGTGTAGTAGAAAGACCGAGAGACAGTAGAAAGACCACGCAGATCCTGCTCTGCTGCTTAACACCCCCGTGACCTTGGGCAAGCGCCTTAATTTCTTTGCCTTAGTTTCTCCATCTGTATAATGGGGATGGTAATACCTGTCCCATGGGGTGCCTGGGTAGCTCAGTCGGTTGAGCATCCGACTCTTGATTTCCGGCTCAGGTCATGATCTTGGGCTCGTGGGATCGAGCCCTGTGTCGAGTTCCCTGTCCGGTGGGGAGTCTGCTTGAGATTCTCTTTCCCTCTCCCTTTGCCCCTCACCCCTGCACTCTCTCCCAGTATCTTTTTCTCTAAAGTAAATAAATAAATCTTTAGAAATAATAATAATACCTACCTTATGGGACTGCCCTGAGTATCCAGAGAAACCCAAGAAGCCAGTATATGGGAATGAGTGGTTCCTGACAGATACGCTGGACCGGGTACATCACCTATGTGGTTTTCTTGCCAAAAGTGCATGACCTCAGTCTAACCACGGGAAACATGAAATAAAGCCCATGAGGGATGTTCTACAAAACAACTGACCAGTATTCTTCAAAAATGTCAAGGTCTTGAAAGACTAGGAAAAACTGAGAAGCTATCACTGACCGTAGGTGACTAAGGAAATGTCCCAGGTGGGATCCTGGAACAGAAAGATGACAATAGTGGGAAAATGGGAGAAATTCAAATTAATTCCATAGTCTACTTAATAGTATTGCACCGAGGTGAATTTCTTCGCTTTGATGATTTTCCTATGCTTATGTAAGATGTTAGTTAGTATAAGGGGAAGCTGAGCAAAGATGTCCGGGAACTCTGTCCTATTTTTGCAATTCTTCTGAAAGTCTAAAATTATCTCAAACTAAAATGTTAAAAAAAAAAAATAAAAAAGAATGGCATGTTGCTTGGCAAACCTTAGTCAGGGCTTTGTCGATGTGTGTTCCCTTGCTCCCTGGGGTCATCCTGGGGACACCGGAGCCCCTCCTGCACACAGAGGGATGGGGCAGTGGTTTCCGAGGAGGGAAGGTGTGACGAATCCAGGCGGCATCAGAGGAGGGCGACGTTCTGGTGGCCGAGCCTAGAGGACTGCTCCGGGGCTTCGGCAGAACCGGAATGGGACCTCCAGACACGCTTGGCCAGCCTCCACTTGGCGCTCTGGGCCCAAAAAGAGTAGTTGAGCCTTTTGCAGTCGGAGGATAGTTTCAGCGGCACTTTTGTCACTTATTATCTTATGGGGACCTTGGGAAAGTTACTCATCTGTGTTATGAGATAATGTCCCGGCATCTGGGCCCAGGGAGTGGGTTCAAGGAGAGGGTCCAGAGCATGAAGCCGGTGCCGGCGCTCATTTCCTCTCCCAGCGAAGCCTTCCCGGATGGCACCAGCGGAAGTGCCCCCCAGCCTCCGGGGTCCCCACAGCACTCGCTTTGTGCCCCGCCAAGGGCCCTTTCTGGGGATGGCCTTCTAACAGTCCATGGTTGGCGTGTCTTGTTTGCCCCATGACGCGCAGCTCCTATAGGCCACTGGGCTTTGCACGTAGGAGAATGGACAGCTGTGGTGGGTGAATGAATGAATGAGCCCCTCCCGCCTCTCGGAAGGAGCGCCGTCTACCATGTACCGCACACGGTTACTGGCTCTCACAGCTGCCCCGCGTCAGGCTGTTCTCCGGGATGACTTTTGTCCCGACCAAACACACCCTTTTGTTATGATTTTTCTTCCCCTCTCTTGGGGGCCAGTCACCTGTCCAGAAAAGGCAATGAACTCCCTTTCTTACACGGTGCGAACATCTCAAGCCTTAAAGCTGTTCCTTCGTACTTCAGAATTCTCCGTACCTCAGAATTCTCCAGGCCCCTCTCCTTGCTGCTGAGAACTTTTTGCCACAGGAAATCAGGCTCTTTTAAGGGCCAAACAGTCACTAAATATAGCCTCCCGGCACAGATATTTAAAGAGTTGTGTTGATGATGTTATGTCTGAACAGAGAAGACGGGGAAGAAAATTTTTTTTTTTTTTTCTGGAAAGAGGAATGAAGTTACACCAGTGTTTTGTGGGTCTGGGGGGAGCAGAAGGTGTCTTCATTATGGGATCAGCAGGCGTTCATCACAAGCTTGGGCCTCAGAATTATGGGTTCTGGGGCCAGGCAGTCATTTTTTTGATAATTCCTTCTTTTTTTTTTTTAAAGATTTTATTTATTTGACAGAGAGAAACACAGCGAGAGAGGGAACACAAGCAGAGGGAATGGTAGCGGGAGAAGCAGGCTTCCTGCTGAGCAGGGAGCCTGATGCGGGGCTCGATCCCAGGACCCTGGGATCTGACCTGGGCCGAAGGCAGACGCTTAACGACTGAGCCACCCAGGTGCCCCTTGATAATTCCTTCTTATCTCTATTTAAAAATACCTCCTGCCCTGGACAGTGACCTCGGACAAATGTGTTCTCCCTGCCAAGCCCAGGAGAGCTGCCCTCCCCCACCAGAAGGGGATGGAGGGGTGCCCATCCCGCATTATCCTCTCCCAGACGCTGGCCGACGAGCAGCAGGTGACAAAGGCAGAAGAAGGAGTGGGATGGGGCCCAGGGATCTTGGCCGCCATGGCACAAGAGGGGGTGACTTTCATGTCACCAGATGGCTTCTCACCACCTCCCTCTTCCGGGCTTCTGCCTTAGGCTCATTGCATGGTCAGAGTAACGTCAAGAGAGTATACAACTTTGGGGATGCTGTTTGGTTACGCAGATATTCCTTCTGGAATATAAATAGGGCTATTTTAGGACTTCTCCAGAACTTTCTTTGGGGTTGCACGTATTATTTCTTTGGGAGAGAAACATCGTAGCTCTTTCTGTAAGAAACCGCAGTGAACCATCTTAATCTTTGTCTGAAGCTGTCTCCATATCTCTTCCCCCTCTGTCACAGCCGTGGTTTTATTAGTACTTGTTTCCTGACCGGTACGCAAACATCACGAGTCAATGCTGGTATTAAAAAGTCTAGGCAATGTAACTGCAAGGCTTTGCTTAAGAGTTACTCAGCCAGAGGTGCCTCGGTGGCTCAGCCAGATAAGGTCTGACTCTTGGTTTCAGCTCAGGTCTCGATCTCGGGGTTGTGGGATCCAGCCCTGTGTCGGGCATTGCACTCAGTGGGGAGTCTGCTCGACATTCTCTCTCCATCTCTCTCTGCCCCTCTCCCCCACAAACTAAATAAATAAAATCTTAAAAAAAAAGTTACTTAACCAGCGTTCCAGCTTAAAATTTGGACACATTTTATCCACAAGTAGAGGACACCAGAGCTCAGAATCCCCAAATATTTCTAGCTCTCAAGGCCTTTATGAGCAGTGTCCTGATTATACAGGATGTGGCACCTTAGACATTATATCCAAAGGCCATTAACAGGTTTGGGGAAATTCTGGACCTTCCTTCCCTAGCAGGATCTTGCCACAGATAGTGTGCAATTCTGATAAGGAAATAAAAGAACACATAGAAGACACAGAGGCAACACTAGTAGGAAAAAAAAAAACCCCACAGATATGAAAGAAGGGTCATTCAAAATGACTCTGTCATTTGGGCTATGTGTATTTCAGAGAACTTTTTCTAATGCTCTTCACAGTCTATGGAATGTTAAGTTTACATCAAACAAAGCCTTTCTTAATCCAGCATTCCACTAATTTCGGGTTTAACTAGCATATGATTTTATCTCTTAAAAAGTCATTTGTACTTACTTAAAGATGTATTAAAACATGGAATATGGTGGGACGACATGCTTCTTTAAAAATATGTTTCCGGACTTACAGAAAACTTGCATTTCCAAAATGGTTGATGTAGCTGCTTCTTAGAATTTTAGGAGAAGGAGTATGTAAGAGCCACCGCTGACGCTGGTCTAAGACTGCTTTGCTTCCCACTGCATTTGGGTCTGAAATAGCCTCAATTTTAGATTCTGGTTCTGCTGCTGAATCTTTAGTCTCTGCTCAGTGATCCTCCTCTGCCCATTTTGTTGAGAGGTTTTGGTCAGAAGATTCAACCTTTCCTATTGCCTTTTTTTTTATTTTTTTTTTAAAGTATGCCCAGTGTGGAGCCCAGCGCAGGGCTTGAACTCATAACCCTGAGATCAAGACCTGAGCCGAGATCAGGAGTCAGACGCTTAACAAACTGAGGCACCCATGTGCCCTTAGATTTCATTTTTTTCAAAGCCAGATTAGATGACTATTTGTTGATCTTCTTGGGGGTTTTTCTTTAGTGCCCATTCAGCAGAATTGATTTTCTTTCTAGTCATCTCGGCTGCAACCAGTAACTGTGGACACAGTGAAGCAGGGCAGTGCTGGGTGCCTGTGGGACCATGGTGAGAACCTTCTAGAAGCCAGCAACCTCACCCTCCTGCTCCCTGAGCTGCTGGGACACCAGCAGGTGGAACAAGATTGGGATCCTGCTTCCTTCTCAACACACCACACTGTTAGCTCTTTTTCTTTTCCTTTTTTAGAAATATATTTTTTATTTATTTGAGAGAGAGAGCACTCAAGAGGAGGAGCAGAGGGAGGGGGATGAGCAGACTCCATGCTGAGCACAGAGCTTGATATGGGGCTCAATCCCACAACCCTGAGATCATGACCAGAGTCAGATGACGCTTAAGTGCTTAATCGACAGAGCTACCCAGGTGCCCAGGACTCTTTTTCTTCAGTGCTTTTAAACTGTTCTGTTGTCTTCAGGCACTTAATTCATCTAAGTGTCAATCCCTCGTGGATAACCTACCTTTCTCTCTGATAGTTTTTTTCCTTTTCTTTTCCTGTGGTGTACCATGTGCACTAGGGGATTTATTTTATTGTTTTGGAACTTGTTTTAGCTTTCACTCTAATTTTGGAAAATTCTCAGCCATTATCTCTCTGATTATTGCCTTTGATTTCTTTATTCCCTCTTTTTCAACTCCTGTTAGGTGTATTGTGGAATGTCTCATTTTGGTGTATTGTGGAATGTCTCATTTTGCCTTCCATTTTATTTAATGACTCTCAAATTTCTTGTCTGTTTTTCTTTCTGCTTTCACTCTGAGTGATTTCCTCAGATTCATCTTCCTATTCGTGAATTCTCTCTTTGGTTGTGTCTAATCCTCTCTTTGATTTCTAGACTGTCTATTTGGTTCTTTTTAAAACTTACTTGCTCTTTACCTGTAATGTCTTATCTGCGCTATATGGTTTCTAATCCATCTTGTTGAATATTTTATCTTTTTTTTAAAGATTTTATTTATTTATATATTTGACACAGAGAGAGAGATCACAAGTAGGCAGAGAGGCAGGCAGAGAGAGAGAAGGAAGCAGGTTCCCTGCTGAGCAGAGAGCCCGACACGGGGCTCGATCCCAGGACCCTGAGATCATGACCCGAGCTGAAGGCAGAGGCTTTAACCCACTGAGCCACCCAGGTGCCCCTGAATATTTTATCTTATCTTACTTTATTTTATTTACTTTTAAGATTTTATTTTTGAGCAATCTCCACACCCAGCTTGGGGTTTGAACTCACAACCCCAAGATCAAGAGTCACACGTTACACTAACTGAGCCGGCCAGGTGACCCTTGAACATTATAGTTCTGGGGTACTTTATTCTCTGTTGAATCTGCTTTTTGTATAGCATTTGATTTTCCCTGTATCTTTTGTCATTTTTGTCTGTGAGATCATCTTTGGTGGAGATTATATTCTGTGGGGTCCTGCAGGTGTCCTGTATTATGGAGGTGTTCCTTGGGACGGTTACATGGTTGTCTCCGCTAGGTCCTACTGGGCTCATTGGTTCCAAGTTGAGTTTTGTGTGATTTTCCAGGGCAAGGCTTCCACATTGCACAAATAGTCCGGGAACTTGTCACATCTGGCCAGTAGTGCTGGCCAGAGACTCTGGCTTCTTGCTGGTCTCCCCACCAAGGGTCTGGAGCTTCCAACTCTGTCTAGGAATTCAGTTCTAGATCCCTGGTGCACACACACTCAGTGGTCTCAACTTTGGCCTGTTAGAGCTTGTATCTGATCTGTTGATCCTGTAGTATGTGTGTTCAAATCCCATATGCTACAGTAGCTTTTTGGTACCTGGAGATGCTTTCATGTTCATCTACATGTTAATAATAGTTTTAATTCTACCCCCCAGGGGTGCCTGGGTGGCTTAGTTGATGAATCATCTGACTTTTGATCTCAGTTCAGGTTTTGATCTTGGGATTGGGAGTTCAAGCCCCACACTGGGCTCCATGAAAAATACATTTTTCTTTCTACATATCATGTGGGAGAGATCTTATGTATGACAACTCCAGGCTGCTCTCTTTAACCAAATGTTAGTTCCTTACTATTCATCTTCTACAAAGCAGCCAGAGAGATCTTTAAAAAAAAAAAAAAAAAGCAACACACACGCATAAATCAGGGGTGCCTTGCTGGCTCAGTCATTGGAGCTTGTGACTCTCGGTCTCAGGGTTGTGAGTTCAAGTCCCAAAGTTGGTTGTAAAGGTTACTTAAAAAAGAATAAGATCTTAATAAATAAATAAAATAGGGATGCCTGGGTGGCGCAGTTGGTTAAGTGTCTGACTCTTGGTTTCAGCTCAGGTCATGATCTTAGGGTCATGAGATCAAGCCCCACATGGGGCTCTGTGCTCAACTTGGAGTCTACTTCAGACTTTCCCTCCTCACCCACACTCCCTTGCTTGCATGCATGCTTCTCTCTCTCAAATAAATATTTTAAAATAAAATATATATTATATATATTTTATATAAAATAAAATATATTTTAAAGTAAAATAAATTTAAAAAACATAAATCTGATTATTTCACCACCCTGCTTAAAACCTTCCAGTGGCTTCCTGATTGCTTAGACTAAAACCTATCTTCAGTAAGTGAACTGGAACATCGTCTATATGCTATCCCTCGTGCCCTCACTAGCCTCATTGTGCTCACTGGCCTACAGCCCTTTGGTCTTTCTGCCTGTCTTGCTCCCGTCTTGGAAACTTTGCATCTGCATATGCTCTCTGCCTAATTGCTGCCTCTTTTTAAAGGGGCTGCTTCTGACAACCGCCCCCAAAAAGCTAAGCCGCACTCCCAACTCTATTGAATCTTTGTGTTTTCTTCATACCATGAATCACCAGGTTGGATCATCGCGTCATTTTTTGGAACGGGGGGTTACATCATCCTTCTCCCTCCCCTGCCAAGGCTGGAGTGGGGCTCTATGAGCAACAGAAGAATCCGTCTTATTTACTGTTGACCCTCAGCCTCCCTCACGGTGCAGTGGGACAGAAATTAACCGAGAGAGCTCCTCCTCTGTAGGTCAGATCACTCAAACCCCCGCCCCCCCTCTCCAGAAGTCCTACCCACGTCAGGAAAGAACCCTCTGGAGGAGGAGTCCAAGATCCGTGTTCAGTTCTGGCTGCAGGGCTGATTCCCTGTGTGATCTTGGGCGAGTCACGTCACTCGTCCCCGTCTCCACTTCCCTACCCCTGACATGAGGGCAGCCATGTGTGATAGAGTTTCTAGGAGGACGTGATGTGAGTGATCTCAGGGCCTCGGTTCCTCTCAGTTAGGAGTAAAGTACTCACGTCTCTGTGAGGGGCTAGATGGGTGCTCCCTGTCAGCATCGTGGAGCCTTGTAAGACTTCGCCCCTCCGTGTCCTAAACTCCTCCTCTTTGGTTTTCTCCACATGTTCTTTTGCCTCTGCTGTGGCTATATTTGGGGTGACTGTGTGGATGGTAAGCTCCATGTTGCTCCACCAAGTACATTTTTGGGTGCTTGCTCTGAGTACCAGATCCGACCCTCAGGGAGGCTCTACCCCATCTTTTGAGGGCGGGGTCCTATCGTCCTCTCTGGCTTGTTCTCCACGGTTCTGTCAGGGTTCTGAATATGTGAGTCAGTCGACGTGCCTACCTGGCCACAGACATGCCCTGAAAGGAATCATCATTCAGCACGTCGAGTTTCCTCCGTGCCTGCGGTGCCGGGTGCCAGGAATCAGTGACGAATCAGACTTGACTGCTGAGTTCAGGTTCCTCCGAGACCCCAGTGGGCTGAACAGTCACTGCAGTCCGCTAACCACAGAAGCCGAAGATGCCGATGTGGGTGGGAAGAGCCGAGGAAGGCAGGATGAACGGCCTCAAATAGCTTATCCGAGGGCTTACGGCCACACTGTGGCTTGTGATTCTAAACCTGACGGCCCCGGCCAAGAGGGGAGAAAGTCAGTGCAGGCCGGGGCAGCAGCCAGCAAGGCCTCAGAGGACCAAAGGGTGGAGCCGAGGGGAAGGGAAGGGAAGGGAAAAGTGTGAGTGAATGGAGGGTACAACACACACAGAGGCCACAGACTGGCGTCCCGGAGACTGGATTCTTTCTTGGGCTTGTTTTGTTTGGCTCACGCAGTGTTTTTTAAAATTTGGAACTTGATGTCTTTATATGGAAGACACACTCTCCTGCCCCCATGGTCCTCACCACTCTGAATTTTCAACCCCGACCTGCCGAAACACGTTTATGGAACCAGCCCAGACCCCTGCCCTCGCCACTGAAAACTCTAGAGAATCAGCGGAATAGAGAATTAACAGGCAAGGTCAGCGTCAGGAATACAAGTGCCGGGAGCAAGACGTATAGAAATCAGTTGTATATTTTCCTGCATAACAGCAGCCAGCTTGAAAGGATCTTAGAAAACAGATCCTGTTCACCAAAACAGCGAGATCATAAACACAGCTTTTATTTATTTATTTATTTTTTAAAGATTTTATTTATTTATTTGACAGAGAGAGATCACAAGTAGGCAGAGGCAAACCGAGAGAGGGGGGGAAGCAGGCTCCCTGCTGAGCAGAGAGCCCGATGTGGGGCTCGATCCCAGGACCCTGAGATCATGACCCGAGCCAAAGGCAGAGGCTCAACCCACTGAGCCACCCAGGCGCCCCATAAACACAGCTTTTATACAAATTGGAACAATTTTTATACAAATTGAGTGCCTCCTATGCATTTTATTTTGAAGTTTTAAAAATATTTGTAATTAAAAAAATTTTTTTATTTTTTAAATATTTTGTTTATTTATTTGACACAGAGAGAGAGAGATGACAAGTAGGCAGAGAGGCAGGCAGAGAGAGAAGGGGAAGCAGGCTCCCTGCTGAGCAGAGAGCCCGATGCAGGGCTCCATCCCAGGACCCCGAGATCATGACCCAAGCCAAAGGCAGAGGCTTTAACCCACTGAGCCACCCAGGCGCCCCAAAATGTATGTGATTTTTAAATAGGCAAAATGAAAAAAAGATTTTTTTTAATTAAAAAAGAAAATTTTTTTAAAGAAAAAAAAGTAAAAAGATCCCTCCCACCTTTGTCCCCCGGCTGCCTTGTTCCTGTTCCGCTCCAAGAGAGAACCACTCATTTACTAATTTCTTGTTGAGTCTCTCCAAATATTTTCATGGACAAGTAAACATGAATATCCTGAAATATGAGCCTCTTCCCCGCCTTTTCTACAAATGATAGTTCAGAATCTTGCTTTTTCACTTAACCAACGATCTGGGCAGACTTTTTATACCATCATATAAAAGGCATCCTCGTTCCTTTTTACCGCCGGATAGTAAAAAAAAAAGTTTTCGGAAAAAAAAGAAGTTTACCGTGGACTCCAGAGTAAAATTGCCCAGGCTTTGATTTTGAACTAATGTTCTCTGTGTGCCTCGGTTTTTAATGTGGTAGTGGAAATAACAGGTACCATTCTTACCGTTGCAAGAATTTCGTGAGATGATGCTTCTAAAAGTGTTTAGAACAGTTGCCGAGTCTCATTATAACAGTAAGGGGTAAGGAGCGGGTTGGGGGGTATTTTAGATAGAGGGGCCGTGTTGAAAATCATAAAGTTTACTGAGAGCTATAAAGCAGATGAATGAATGGAGAGACACGCTTTGTTTCTCAGTAGCAACTGTGGAATTTATAGAAATGTCAGCTCTTCCCAGTATAATTTATACCTCTCCCATGTGCAGCTGAAACCCCAGTAGAGGATTTATTTGGGGATTTGGATTTTTCTAAGATTTATCTGGAAGGACAAACGAGAGCAACTTAAAAACTTTGGAAAAGATTGCATCGAGGAGAAACTTGCCCTGCTATATACTGGAACACGTTTTCATGATTAGAACTGACGTAATTAGTGGCTTAAGCATAAACAGATCAGTAGGGTAGAATTAATGGCCCAGAAACATACTTTTGTGGACATGTAAATTAACTGTACGACAGACGGGACCTTGCAAGTCAACAGGGATGGAAAGATCTTTTGATAGATTTGGCAGGGTGAGGCATTTGGTTAGCTGTTCATAGGGAGAGTCTCACCTCAGGCTGCATGCCTAGATAAATTCTAGATGGATTAATACGTAAATCTGAGGGACATCTGGGTGGCTCAGTCGGTTAAGCAGCTGCCTTCAGCTTAGGTCACGATCCCAGGGTTTTGGAATCGATTTCTGCCTTGGGCTCCCTACTCAGCGGGGAGCCTACTTCTCCCTCTGCCTGCTGCTCCCCCTGCTTGTGCTCTCTCTTTCTGATAAATAAATAAATAAAAATGTTAAAAAAAAACCCATAAATTTGGGAGGGGGTAGAGATCAAACCATTACAAAAAAAAAAAAAAAAAGCCCTTGAAGATTATAGGAGGAATCTTTTGGAGAAGACCAGGGCCTCTGAGTTTTAAAGCAGTCAAAAATATCCCCGTGAAAGAAACATTGACTTAGGCGAGGTCAAGGGCTCTGTGTTAGTTTCCTAGGGATGTTGTAATTAAGTACCATAAACTGGGTGGCTTGAAACTACAGAAATGGGGGTGCCTGGGTGGCTCAGTCGTTAAGCGTCTGCCTTCGGCCCAGGTCGTGATCCCAGAGTCCTGGGATCAAGCCCCGCATCGGGCTCCCTGCTCGGCGGGAAGCCTGCTTCTCCTGCTACCGTCCCCTCTGCTTGTGTTCCCTCTCTCACTGTGTTTCTCTCTGTCAAATAAATAAAATCTTAAAAAAAAAAAAAAAAAAGAAACTACAGAAATGTATCATCTCACTTTTCTAGAGGCGAGAATGGCAAACTCGAGCTGTTGGCAGGGCCAGGCTCCCCCTGAAACCTATAGGGAAGAATCCTTCTTTGCTTATTTCTGGTGTTGGCTGGTAGACCTTGGTGTTCCTTGGCTTGTAGGTGGATTATTCCCATCTCTGTCCCGTTTTCACCTGGGGTTCTCCCTGTGTGTTGTGCCGTCTCTCTCTTCTCTCTCTCTCTTTTTTAAAGATTTATTTGAGAGAGAGAGAGTGTGCACTCGAGTAGGGGGAGGGGCAGAGTGAAAAGGAGAGAAGGAATCTCAAGCAGACTCCCTGATGAGCTGGAGCCTGATGGGGGGGCTCGATCCCAGGACCCCAAGATCAGGACCTGAGCCGAAACCAAGAGTTGGCCACACAACTGGCAGAGCCATCCAGGAGCCCCAGGTCTCTCTCTCTCTCTCTCTCCTTATAAGGACACTGGTCATATTGGAGTAAGGGTCCACCCAACTCCAGTGGGACCACAACTCAGCTTAACTGGTATCTGCAACAACCCTATTTCAAAGTAAGGTCACATACTGGGAGTTAGGACTTCAGCATATCTTTGGGAGGGGACATATTTCGCCCCTTAACAGGTTTCATATTTCAACAGTACAATAAAGGACTTCATCTGAAGTAGCAAATTGGTTACACACACGCATCTCCCAAGACTGGCTACAATAACAGTAAAGAAGAATGAGAAAAACCTACCAGGATGAAGAATGGGAGCAGGATCATTATCAAATGAGATGTTTTAACGCATTTTGGAAAGAATTAAAGAGGATGCTAACAAGAGAGCAGATAAACGCTGCGCTGGGCCCAGAGGAGCCCGAGCTTGGAGGCATCACGGTGGGGGAGGTGTAGGGGAGGACCAAAATCGGGTGGAGAGGGTATCAGTCTGTAAGAACTGGTCTTCCCACCCCCTTGCTGGATTCCCGCAGACAGGCATTTATACGGCAGCTGTGGACCAGATTGGAGAAATGGACCCAGATGAACTCCTAACTCAGAGATTCTGTGTGGCAGAGGGTGGGGTATCCCAGTGCTGAAGACAAGGGGATTAGTTTCTAACTTGCACTCCATCCAGATAAGCCAAGGATATCCACCTCCTAGGCCAGTGATCAGATGTCTTCTGGAGAAATCCAACGCCTCAGAACAAAGCCCTTCTCTTCACTTCTTTTTTTTTTTTTTTTTTAATTTGACAGAAACACAGCGAGAGAGGGAACACAAGCAGAGGGAATGGTAGCGGGAGAAGCAGGCTTCCCACAGAGCAGAGAGCCCGATGCGGGGCTCGATCCCAGGCCTCTGGGATCTGACCTGGGCTAAAGGCAGCCGCTTAATGACTGAGCCACCCAGGCGCCCCAGAACAAAGCCCTTCTCAACCAGATCTCCGAGAGGCACCAGTGTGAGGCTCGCCCTCTGCCCCCTCTCCCGAAAATGAAATTTGCCAGTTGATGAGTTCCACCATTGGAACTTACACATGGAAGCTAATATAAACAGCTAACCTGGGGTCAGCAGACATACGGGGAAAGGGAAGACAGCGTGAACTAATCATGAAGAAGCTATCTGTAAGAAACAAAGACAATGCAAGTTCAGAAGAAAACTTCAGAAACTTCCAGATGGTATTTGCATAGAGTTCAAGAAGTCAGCGAACTCAGGCTTTCATTCGAAGGTAGAGAAGATAAAGTCAAGGAAATCTCTCACGAAGTAGCAAAGAAAGACAAGGAACTGAAAAGTATGCGGAGCAGATAAGAAACATGGAGCTTCCATCCGGAAAGTTCAATATAAAAATGAACTTCCAGAGACAACAGAGGTGAGGAAACCAAAGAAGTTGTGCCAGAAGCACATCTGCAGACCACAGGTACCCAGCACGTTGGAAGACAGAAGTCACACCAAGGTGCAGTATTGTGAAATTTTATGTCAACAGGGTTCATGAGGGGATTCTGCAGTTTCCTGGAGAGGAGGAACATCAGGCACCAGGCACAGGAATGGGAATTGGACGGCATTGAACTTTTCAAGAGTGACTCTGGACCCTAGGTCCTGTATGCCTTCAACATTCTGGAGGAAAATGATTTTCCGTGTATTATTTCATACCCAAGTGACTAATAAAGTGTGAAAGCAGAACACAGATATTTCCAGATAATCAAGGATGGAAGAAAAAGATATCCCTTTGTTTTTGTTTTTTTTTTTTTAAGATTTATTTATTTTTTATTTTGGAGAGAGGGGAGAGGTAGTGCATGAATGGGTAGAGGGGCTGAGGGGGAGAGAGAGAGGGAGCGGGGAGCAGACTCCCTGCTAAGCAGACGGCCAACACGGGGCTCTATCTCAGGACCCTAAGATCACGACCTGAGCCAAAACCGTGCTTAACCGACTGAGCCACCCAGGTGCCCCTCTGTGATTCCTTTTTATGGGAGGTGCCCTTCAACAGAAGAGAGGTAGAAGACAGCATGAGGTACAGGAGAAGTGGACCCAGTGCAGGTGAGGTGCCCCTCGGGATGCCTCCTGGAAACATGGTGCCCCACACAATATCTCCCACAGTAGAGTATTTGGGAGAAGTTCAGAACGTGTATGTAGAAACTTGCGCAAATAAAATAACAAAGCAATTATTAACGTCAAGGAAAAAAATGGGACAAGAATGGAAATGTCATCATTCCCCACCTGTCTGTGTGCAGAATGACACTTATACAGTCGTCATTTAAACACTGATGATGTCACTAAACTATTTGTGTATCCGTGTCGAGCAAACGAGGAAGTAGAGGCGGTTGGATATCAGGGAACCAGGTCTTAGCTCTCATAATAAGAAGTCATTTGGTAACATTTCAAATTAGTAAGTGAAGAAATAGCGTACATATAATAATTGGAAATATCAAGTTTGTTACTAACTACTAGAAGGGGAAAGAGGTAGAAAGCAAGACTGCCTTTGGGAAGTAGAATCGGAAAAGTGGCGGGGAAATCAAGTAACTGTGGGTTGTTTATTGTAAGCTGTCCTCCAGGGGCGCTGTTGAGCATCTGACGGTTGAATTCGGCTCAAGTCTTTTTTTTTTTTTTTTTTTAAAGATTTTATTTATTTGACAGAGAGAAACACAGTGAGAGAGGGAACACAAGCAGAGGGAATGGCAGTGGGAGAAGCAGGCTTCCTGCTGAGCAGGTTGCCCGCTGCGGGGCTCGATCCTAGGACCCTGGGATCATGACCTGAGCCGAAGGCAGACGCTTAACGACTGAGCCACCCAGGCGCCCTTGGCTCAAGTCTTGATTGCAGGCTGGTGGAGGCCATGGAGCCTACTTAAAAAAAAAAAAGGTGTCCTTAGCATTTGATTTTATTTTTTTTCCACTTCAAAAGCAATGAACTGTTAGCCATTTTACTTAAAAAATTGTTTTTAAAGACTTGTTTATTTTAGAGCGAGAGATAACACGTGGGAGCGGTGGGAGAGGGAGAGAGAGAATCCTCAAGCAGACTCCCCACTCGAGCATGGAGCCCAACACGGGGCTCGATCCCAGGACCCCGAGACCATGACCTGAGCCAAAAATCAAGAGTCAGCCGCTTAACCAAACTGAGCCACCCAGGCGCCCCTTCTGTTAATATTTTTAAAGTGTACATTTCAGTGGCATTAAGTACATTCTCAGTATTGTGCAACCTCTGTCTCTGATGCCAAGATATTTTCTTCCTCCCCCACAAAGGAAACCTATTAGGCAGTCACATTCCTGTCTCCTTGCCCCCACCCCTAGCTCCTGGCAACCACCAGTTCAGTTTCTGTCTCTTATGAATTTATCTATTTCGGGAGGTCTATACAATTGGAATCGTACGGCGTGCAGCCTTTTCTGTTGGCTTCATTCACCTAGGGCCATGTTTTCAAGGTACGTCCGTGGTGTAGCATGTGTCAGTGTTTCTGCATTCCTTTTCATGGCTGAATCCTCTTCCAGCGGGTGACTCATACTACCTTCGTTTACCTGTTCACTAACCAAAGGACGTTTGGGTTATTTCACATTTTGGCCATCGTGAATGGTGATGCTATGAACACACATGTTCGGGTATTTGTCTGAATACCTGTTTTCAGTGATTTGGTATATACCTAGGAGTATCTCATTGAGGGATTTCCAAACTGTTTTCCATGGCGGCTGCACCATCTTCCTTTCCCACCAGCAATGGGCAAGAGTTCTAATTTCTCCTAATCCTTGCTAACACCTATTTTGTTTCTTTCCTTTTCTTTCTTCCTTTCTTTTTCTTTCTTTCTTTCTTTCTTTCTTTCTTTCTTTCTTTCTTTCTTTCTTTCTTTCTTTCTTTCTTTCTTTCTTCCTTCCTTCCTTCCTTCCTTCCTTCCTTCCTTCCTTCCTTCCTTCCTTCCTTCCTTCCTTCCTTCCTTCCTTCCTTCCTTCCTTCCTTCCTTCCTCTCTCTCTCTTTCTCTCTCTCTCTCTTTTCTTTTCTTTCTTTTGTATACCAGCCTAGTGGATGTAAAGGAGTTTCTCATTGTGGTTTTTCGTTGTCATTTCCCTAATGACTAATAATGTTGAGAATCTCTTCATATGTGTATTAGCAACTTGCGTGTTTTCATTAGAGGAATGTTTATTTACGTCTTTTACCTATTTTTCGATTGGATTGTTTTTGTTGCTGAGTTGTAAGAGTTCTTTAAATACTCTGGATCCTAGACTCCGATCAGACATATGATTTGTGAATATTTCCTCCTACTCTGTAGGTTGTCTTTTCACTTTCTTGATGGCTTGATTTTTGAAACTACATTCATGTATGGTTTTGATGATCTTTATTAAAAAAATAAAATTAGTAAAAGAATAAAAATCATAGCTATTCTTAAAAAGGCAGTATCTTTTTAAAAGTGATAGGGTAAATATTTTACTATATAAAGGATTTTTAAAAAGGTTTTATTTGAGAGCAACCTTTTTAACCTCAGCTCTTTATATGAGAGAGAGAGAGCAACCATGAGCAAGGAGAAGGGCAGAGGGAGAAGCAGAGTCCCTGCTGAGCAGGGAGCCCAACATGGGGCTCGATCCCAGGACCCCAAGACCATAACCTGAGCCGAAGGCAGACACTTAACTGACTGAGCCACCCAGGTTCCCCACTACATAAAGAACTTAAACTTCTAAGTAAGATGCTCCAATAGATAACTGCATACTAATAGATGACTCACAAAGGAAGGAAACAATTCATAAACACAAGGAAAACTAGTAAATAAGAAATACAAAATAATCAAAAAAGATACTCATATGTTTCTTTCTAGTGAGAAAATTGAATAATGTCAGGATGTATGAAATCGGCACTCTTCTGATAAAGAAAGTACAAGTTGGCCTGACTTTTTGGAAAGCATTTGGGCACAATGTGTTGAGAATGTTATTTATTACTCTTTGACCTACTAATTCAACTTCTAAGAATCTGTCCTAGGAAAAGAACTTGAAATATACAAAATCCTCTTACAAACAAAGATGCCTATCACAATGTTATTTAATGGTGAAATATTGTAAACAACTTCTGCATTCAACAGGAGGTGGATGAGTAATTTCCGTTACACCCAGTGCTTGAAAAATGCCTAGCACAGAGTAAGCATAAAATAAATAATTGTTGAATGGATGAATATATCCATAGGATGGAATATTATCCAGTCATATAAAATTATATTATTTTTAAAAAGTGGAATTCTTAAACTTCAGGGGGAATGTGACATTTAAATGTTTATCAGGATTATGATTTAGCCATCTGTGTGGGTTTTTTTCAATTTTTTATTTCTGTTGGTAAAAATAAAGATCAAACAAAAGCATTGGAAAAAGGAAATGAAAATGTTACCTCTGGGGGTGGAATATTAAATAATCAAAAATACACTATCTCAGGGGCGCCTGGGTGGCTCAGTGGGTTAGAGCCTCTGCCTTCGGCTCAGGTCATGATCTCAGGGTCCTGGGATCGAGCCCCGCATCAGGCTCTCTGCTCAGCAGGGAGCCTGCTTCCTCCTCTCTCTCTGCCTGCCTCTCTGCCTACTTGTGATCTCTCTCTGTCAAATAAATAAAATCTTAAAAAAAAATAAAAAAAAATACTATCTCCTTGGGGTGCCTGGGTGACTCAGTTGGTTAAGCATCTGCCTTCAGCTCAGGTCATGACCTCTAAAGGTCCGAGGATTGTGTCCCACATTGGGCTCCTTGCTCAGCGGGGAGTCTGCTTCTCCCTCTGCCCCCTCCCCACTGCTTGTGCTTGCGGTCTTTTTCTCTCTCAAATAAATAAATAAAATGTTTAAGAAAATGTATATACACATATATACCATCTCCTTAACTCCTGCACTGTTACCCAGCCTATCTCAGCACAAAGAGTTTACCCAGGACCTGATCACCTGGATGGCAGGGATGATCAGAAAGTGGAGGCTTTGGCTTCCGCTAGGGCCCTCCCTTTCCCTGTCAGGCTATTTCAGTAAAGCCTTCTGCCTTCACTAGGGCTGTGGCATCTGACTCTTTGCTGGGTGTGCTGGGAAATGCAAAATGGATGAAATTTACTCTCAAGTACTTACAGGCACCCATTTTGCATGAGGGACCAAGGACACAAAGTTCAAAGAGCCCCTCACCCCCGGGACTTCACACTGAAGGCCAAATAAAACCCAATACCCATCAGGGCTCCAAACCGTCTTCCGTACACCGTAGCAAAGAGTAATGCTGTTTTTAAGTTTCTGGATGGCGCTGTTGGTGCGCCTGGCTCCCCCCACTCGGTTGACGTGTCTGTATCAGGACTAGGATACCTGAGTGCTCATTGTGTCACCAGTCCTCGCTCTGTCCTCATGGAAACACAGACACAGTCACTGAACGTACTCCAAGGAGACTGATTGCCGCCACGTACCGGGGCACAGCCAAAACTTTTATTTGCATTATACGTTCATATATGTGTATGCATACATATATGTATGCACGTATGTATGGATACCTGTGTAAGTAATTTCCTATGAGTTGATACTGCCTTTATAAAAAATTCAATTAAAAATTAAAACCGAAAAATCTGCTTTGCGTTTCTCTTTAGACACTCACTCTGCTGGCTTGCTTTATTGTCTTGCTGTCTCGGTTGCCCGCAGGCTGTCCGCGAGGCTCCGCAGAGGGAAGACAGGGGTTTTGGGCATAGCCATAGCATGGACCCGAGCCAGGGGACCCTGGAGAAAATGAAGGGGGCCTTGAAGAGAGCCTCCAGTCACCTGGAAGCACTTTTCCTCGTCACTCAAGTTGGGGACACCCAGTCGTGGGGCGACTCTCTGCTGCTGGCTCCCTAGGAGGCCCCAGTGATTTGAAGGTTGCAATTAGAAGCCAGAGCTGGGAGGCCCGTGATGGGCCCCCTCCCACCCGCTAGTGTGGTACAGCTGTCCCCGGGAGGGGAACCAAAGGCCGCCCATGGAGGGAGGGAGGGAAGCAGCTGCTGGCGGTGGGCATGGGGCCAGGCCTGGGACGACCAGGCGCAGGAATCGCGCGGAGGGCCTGACAGGTGGGGCTTTGTGTCCCAGCCATCCTCATCCGGAGGGGAGGCCAAGCAGATCTCTCCTTAACCCAGCACCCTCTCATCTGGCCGCACTTGGCTGCCTTCCAGTAACTCAGTCCTCTAGGATCTCTGCAGAGAGCCCCGCTCCCGTACTCCGGCAGTTACAGCACAGTGGGGTCCCCTTTGGAGCCCAGACTCCCTGAGGCCCCTCAGGCTTGGCCACTCACGGTGAGGCTGGGGGCCTTTGGTTTCTATGGCGGAGGGGGGTTCTCACTTTCTGATCATGGAAAGTTCTACAAGCTCCTGCCCCGCCCGAAGGAAGGAAACCCTGGTGCATTTGCAGACAGCACCTACCAGGATTGGGACACAGTGGGGCATGCACCATGGTGGGCCCAGGGTGCAGGGAAGACCCCAGCTTTGCCCGCAGTTGCGTGCAGGAGAGAGACCCACCAACACCTAGCGTGAGTGTACTGGCTGAGGTGTGAGGGGTGCTCTGGGAGGATGTAACGCATGAGCTCTGCCTTGAAGGAATTGTAGAGTGGAGGGCAGAAGAGAAAAATAGGGAGGAAAACATCCTATGGAAAACCCCAGAGGCATGAAAGAAGGTCGAGTTTTGGGAACAGCGGGATCTGGAGATATGGGATGGGAAGGGAGTAAGGACAGGGGGAGTGAAGCTGGGAATGACAGTTGGGCCCAGACTGTGGCCCCACTGGACGCAAGCTTGGGCCCTCTTTGCACTGCCCCACTTTGTAAATCTCGAGTGAATAATACAGACGGATGTTTGTCTCTTGGAGTTAATTCAAATCCTTCAGCCTCACTCCCAAAGTCCTTGAGTTAGAATGCCCCATCCCATCCACCAGTGCCCTTGCCTGACCAGCCAAGCAGGAATGGATTAGCAGTAAAATCCCTCCCGGGCAGCAGGCTGGGGACACATTCAGCGAGGAGGAGGTGGGGACATGGTCGGAATAGTTTGCTCCCGTGTGTAAGTTTTATAGCAAGTATGTTTTGGAGTGTTTCTGTGTGTAGATAGCCGTATCTATCTCTCTGTCCCTCCTAAGCATTCCAAGGTCAAGAGGCCTGCATAAACAATTAAAACTCTTACCTCCTGGGAAATAGGAATATCAGTTCCCCGTGGGCTACAGTTGACCGACCTTTCCTTCCTACTTTCTTGTCTGTAAAATGAGGATATTGGCCTAGATAGCTTTCAGACCTTTTAAATTTACTACTTTGACGAGCCTTTGTTACTTACTCGCCATGAGCAGGCATTTTGCCAGCCCTAGTGGTCCACGTGGGGGGTGGACAAGACAGGACCACACGCCACTTGCCTGCGCCTGGTGGGGGACAGATGCTCAGCATACAAGGACGGGCGTGTTGTGCCATAAAGAAGAGCAGGTGCTGTGGGGTGAGTGGTAGAACCACTTGGATCTGGGGACGGCAAGCAGGGAGGGTCAGGCCAACATCTGAAGGAAGAGCAGGAATTTGCTGGAAAAAAGAGGTCAAGAAGAGCATTCCAGGCAGAAGGTGCAAAAGCCAGAAGGTGGAGAAATGCTTCCATTCCGGGAATGGGGGGAAAGTGCCTGCAGAACAAACAAGGAAGAGATAGAGGGCTTAAGGTAGGCTGAGGAGACAGGGCTGACGCACAAGGCCTTGGAGTGTTATATTTTACCCTATGGATAACCTTAAAAGGGTTCAAGGCAGACAAATATCATGGTTGCACCTGCACTTTGTAGAGTTCCTTCTGGAATACAGCTGCACCCCATAAGTACTTGAATGAGGCAGCAGGACTCAGGGTGAAAGGGAGGCCCCATTGTGAAGAATGAGATGGGGGGGGCAGCGTGTCAGGATGAGTGTGGTGACCATAGCGATGGAGAGAAGGGGATGGGGACATTTGAAAGAGCGAGTTGCCAGCACTTGGTCATTGGGGAGATGTGAGAAGAAGCATAGTTAGGATTAATCTCAGGAGTCTGGCTTTGGCCATGACCAGAAGCATAATGGCATCCTCAGATTGCAGGGATGATCAGGAGTGGATTTGGGACATGCCACTCTGAGGCCACTGTGGACATTGCTAAGCAGATCTGGAGGCCAGAGAGATGGAAATTACATTGGCGTTTGGGTGGTAATTGGAGGCACAGGGGTGGTGGAGACCCCCAAACGAGAGAGTGCAGAGAGATGTCTTTCCTGAGGACCCCAACATTTAACACACAGGTGGAGAAAGCAGCTAGCCAGGGAGAAGAAAATGGAGAGAGAAGGGAGGGAAACCAAGAAACTTTGTTGCCACGGAGGCCAAGGGCAGACAGTTTTGTGGAGGGTCAGAGTGCCAAGCCATGGAAAACACTACTGAAAAATACCAGCTTTCGTTAGTTGGGAACAGGAAAAAAAAATGTGTTCTTTGGATTTTGCAAATGGAGCTTGTTGTTGATCTAGCAAGAGCTAGAGGAATTCATAAAATGAAGACAGTCAATGAAGGCTGGTCTCTTGAGAAGTTTGACTTGGAGAGGCAAGAGTGGGCTATAGTTTGGCCGGGTGTGTCAGGTTGACGAGGGATTTTTTTTTTTAATAAGTTGGGAAGCTTTGCTTAAAAGCAGATGAGGGGGCGCCTGGGTGGCTCAGTTGTTAAGTGTCTGCCTTCGGCTCAGGTCGTGATCCCAAGATCCTTGGATCGAGCCCTGCATCGGGCTCCCTGCTCAGTGAGAAGCCTGCTTCTCCCTCTCCCACTCCCCGTGCTTGTGCTCCCTCTCTCGCTGTGTCTCTCTCTGTCAAATAAATAAATTCCTTAAAAAAAGATAAATAAAAGCAGATAGGGTGCTAGAGTGGCCCAGTGGGTTAAGCATCAGCCTTCAGCTCAGGTCATGATCTCAGGGTCCTGGGATCGAGCTTGCCTTGGGCTCCCTGCTCAGCGGGGAGCCTGCTTCTCCCTCTCCCTCTGTTCTTCCCCCCTGCTCTCTGCCCCCTGCTCATGAGTACTCTCTCTCAAATAAATAATTAAAATCTTAAAAAAAAAAAAGGCAGATGGAGATAAACTGACAGAGAATGATTGAGGTACAGGACACGGGGTGTAGCAGCGGGGTTCAATCAGGA
Source organism: Procyon lotor (assembly GCA_028646535.1). Classification (NCBI taxonomy): domain Eukaryota; kingdom Metazoa; phylum Chordata; class Mammalia; order Carnivora; family Procyonidae; genus Procyon; species Procyon lotor. The sequence continues at coordinate 24,483,486 of CM053621.1, read as the reverse complement.
AGCAGAACCACTTGGATTATAAGGGATCTATTATAAAGATTTGACCCTGCATAGTTGTAAGAACCTATTATCCTGTCTGTGTGACATTGTCTCTGTATCTGGTGTTATGAGACCTTGAAGGCCATAGGCAGGCTGTTGGGAAGGGAAGAGGCTTGTGAACTGGAGGGAGCAAGAAAAAGCTGGAACCTTAGAGGCTAAGCTGGAACCCACAAGGATGAACTGGGTCTGTGTTTTCTCCTCACTGACTCTAGTCCTCCAACTTTGATAATCAAGATGTCACACAAAGTATGGGTGTTCTTTGTCAGAGAGCTCGATATGGCCCTGGCCCAGGAGTCGGAGAAGCTGGAGCCAGGGGAGCTGCAGGCCTGGCTGCTGCTCCGTGCCAACCCCTTGACGCAGCAGACAAGTGACAGTGTATATCCCTACAACAGTGCCTGGTGCCCGCACCAACTTCCTGAGCACAGAGGAGCATGGCCGCTCCTTCATGGTTGCCTTCCAGATCTTGGGCCAAGTGCCCCATGGTGATTTGGAACTACACAAGGAGGGGAATTCTGGGAAGTGTAGTCCAGTTTAGTTAAGCTGACAGACTGCGGAGCCGTCTTAGAAGACTGCTTCATTTTCTAAGTATTTATGGGCAGATCCGGGCACGGTTTTAGGAGTGAGGGATACAATGTAGTCCCAGTTCATCTTCACAGAACTTAGGATCCAACAGGGAAATCAGGCAATAGCAAGTATGTGTCTGATATCATGCCAGATTGTGATAAGTACTGCTGAAAAAGAGAGAGATTAATAGCTATTGTTAGCAGTGGGGGTTGGGTGAGAAGGGTTTTTTTTTGTTTGTTTTTGTTTTTTTAAATATTTTATTTATTTGACAGAGAGAAACACAGCGAGAGAGGGAACACAAGCAGAGGGAATGGTAGTGGGAGAAGCAGGCTTCCTGCTGAGCAGGGAGCCCGATTGCGGGGCTCTATTCCAAGACCCTGGGATCTTGACCTGAGCTGAAGGCAGACGCTTAACAACTGAGCCACCCAGGCGTCCTGAGAAGGAGGTTTTATTAGAGAGGGTGGTTGGAAAACTGTGATGAAGTACTGTTTAATCACAGATGGTAATGAAGTGATGAAGCCAGCCGGAGATCATGGGAAAGATCTTTTCGGGCAAAGGCAAATGGTATGTGCAAAGGCCCAGAGGCAGCAACAGCCTCAGTTCAAGAAACTGCGGGAATACCAGCTACCCTGGGATAGAAGGTGGGCGGTAAAGTTGGAGAGCTAGGCAGTAGCCAGATCATGTAGAATAGCCATCATCTAGTAGCTAACTAGTGGTTCCCCTCGAGACCTCACTTGGAAGGCTTGTCCTTTTTTGACCTTACTTAAACCATCCCCAGTGCTTAAAGCCTCTCCACAGGGACATTTGTTGATTATTTTAATATCACAGCTGCATGAGGCAATGGATAACAGTTGGAGTAGACAATAGACTAATAACATAGAGCTTAAAAGGAAAGGCTGAGGAGTGAGATGTCCGTCCAGGGCTTTTATTTTATTTTATTTTTTTCCACTGGGAGCTTTTAAAAGCTCTGCTGTTCTCGTAATCCATGTACCTTTGTTGGCTCTGTACATGTTCAGAAAAGACTTGAGAAGGCACTAATCTCTCACCTCTGACTGACCTTGAAGCTGCATGCAAGCAGGGCGTGAAAGTCAGGGCGGAGGTAGAAACCAGCCACTGCCTGGCTGAGTGTTGAAGGCATGCCCCAACACGCAAACGAGACCCCTCAGCAGAGAGGGGGGGATTGACTGGTTCCAGGAGGTTAAGGAAATCTCTGTCTAATCATTAGCTGACCAGTGAGTTACCTGAGCAAAGACTTCAGTGATTACTCATGACCTAGAATACAGACTTTGCAGAATTAGTTCAGGAAAGTCACCAAACAACCATAGCATTAAGCAGCAATGACAAACGCTGTGAAGGAGCAGAATCTGATTTCCAGAGTTGCTGCATTATATTATTGAAATGTGCAGTTTTCAACAAAGATTATGAAATATGCAAAGAAACCATAAGAAAGTATAATCTTGAAAACATGTGGGAGAAAGCAATTGATGGAAACTGTCCCCAAAGAAACCCAGATACCAGAATTACTAGACAAATACTTTAGGCCCACTATTTTATTTTGTTTTTGTATTTTTAAGTCTTTAAGAAAGATTTTATTTGAGAGAGAGAATGCGCATGTGTGCCTGCATGAGCAGGGGGAGGGGCAGAGGGGGAGGGATAAGCAGTTTCCCTGCTGAGCAGGTAGCCAGAGGAGGGACTCAATCCTAGGAATCCGGAATCACAACCTGAGCAAAGGCAGATGCTTAAGCCACTGAGCCACTTGGGCTCCTGTAGGTCCACTATTTTATTTTATTTATTCTTTTTTTAAATTATTATTTATTTGAGAGAGAGAGCAAGAGCGAGCGGGAGAGAGGGAGCAAGATCATGCACAGGGTTGGGAAGAGGGAGAGGTAGGCTTCCCATTAAGCAAGGAGCCTGACGCAGGGCTTGATCCCAGGATTCTGGGATCACGATCTAAGCCGAAGGCAGATGCTCAACTGACTGAGCCACCCAGTGCTCGCTTCGGCAGCACATATACTGACTGAGCCACCCAGGTGCCCAGTCCACTATTTTAAATATGTACAAAAAAACCAAAGGAAACCATATCTAAATGAAAGTATGAAAATTGAGTCTCACATAGAGGCAATTGATAGGAATTATAAAAAAGAAACTGAAAAGAAAATGATAGAATTGAAAAGTATAACTCAAACCAAAAACATTCACTAGTAGGGCTCAACAACCAATTTGTGCAGGCTAAAGAAGGAATCAGTGAACTTGAAGAAAGATAATTGAGATATTTGAAGAAATAATGATGGGAAATGTGCCAGATTTGATGAAAAAACATACATCTCCACATCTGAGAAATTCAACAAACTCCAGGCAGGATAAATTCAAAGAGATCCTCACCAAGACAGATCATAACCACAGTATCAAAAGCCAAAAACAAAGAGAGAAAGTAGCAAGAGAAAAGTGACTAATCTACAGGGGATCTTCAATAAAATTAACAGTTGATTTCCCATTAAAAAACAAAGCAGAAAAGATAGCAAGGCCAGAAAACAGCAGGAGGACATATATAAAGTGATGAAAGGAAGGGAAAAAAAACCTGCCAATGGAGAATTCTATGTTTGGTAAAAGTGTCCTTCAAAAATGAAAGAGAAATTAAGATATTCCTCAGTCTGATAAAGGGCATCTACAAAAACCCACAGCTAACATCGTACTTAATCTTGAAAAGACTGAAAGTTTTCTTCCCTAAGATCAAGAACTAAGCAAGGATGTCTGCTTTTACCACTTATATTCAGGATTGTACTGGAGGTTCTCATGAGAGCAATTAGGCAAGAAAAAGAAATAAAAGGCGTCCAGATTAGCAAAACAGAAGTGAAACTATCTCCATTGGTTGATGACATGATATATATATATATTTACATATATATGTAAACATATATATGTATATACGTAAACACACATGTAAACATAAACATATATACATGTGTGTGTGTGTGTGTGTATATATATCTCAAAATCCACCAACAACAACTATTAAACTAGTAAGTGAGCCAAGCAAGGTTGTAGAGTATAAGATTAATACTTGAAAAACTCAGTTGTAGTTCTATATGCTAGCTATGAAAAATCCAACAATGAAATTAAGAATACAATTCCCCTTTAATAATAAAAATTAATAAAATGCTTAGGAATAGAATTAACTGAAGATGTGCAAGACTTGAATGCTGAAAACTATAAAACGTTAAAAGAAACTCAAGAAGACCCAAATAAAGGAGAGACATCATATATTCAAGGGTCAGAAGACCTAACTAATATTGTGAATAAGGTAATACTTCCCTAATTCATCTACAGATTCATTGCAATCCTTATTAAAATTTCAACTGCCTTTTTGCAGAAACAGACAAGCTGAGACTAAAATTTATGTGGAAATTCAGGGGTGCCTGGGTGGCTCAGTCATTAAGCGTCTGCCTTCGGCCCGGGTCAGATCCCAGAGTCCTGGGATCGAGCCCCGCATCGGGCTCCTTGCTAGGCAGGAAGCCTGCTTCACCCGCTACCACTCCCTCTGCTTGGGTTCCCTCTCTCGCTGTGTTTCTCTCTGTCAAATAAATAAAATCTTTAAAAAAAAAAAAAAATTTATGTGGAAATTCAAAGGACCCCAAACTACCAAAATAATTTTGAAAAAGAGTAAAGTGGATGGAGTCATCCTTCCCAATTTCAAAACTTACTGCAAAGCTACAGTAATAAAGGTAGTGTGGTCTTGGGATAAGGATAGACATACAGGTCAGTAAGATAGAAATGAACTTTCAGAAGGAAATCCGTATATCTATGGTCAGTTCATTTTTGAACTGAGGTGCCAAGACCACTCAATAGGGAAAGAAGAGTCTATTCAACAAAAGGTGCTGGATAATGAGATACCCATATGCAAAAGATGAAGTTGAACCCCTACCTCACGCCCTATATAAAAATGAACTGCAAAAGGATCAAAGACCTAAATGTCAAAGCTAACCCTATAAAACTCTTAGAAGGAAACATAGACGTTTTAAAGCCATCATTCCCTTGGGCCCGACATTCCCATCAAGGAAATTGGAGCACTCGTACTTTGCTGATAGGAATGTAAAATGTTGAATTCTACGGTATTGAATTATATCTCTACTTAAAGAAATATTATTCTGGCTGCATATAGGGAAAGAGCATAGTTGCCCAAGAGTGGGGAATGGGAGATCACTGCTGTCTAGTGCAGCGATGAGTTGATGGTGCTCTACGGCCCAAGGGGATGATGTCTTTAAAAGCGGGAAAGACCCGGGACAGGACTTGTTTGGAGAGACTGGCCTTTGTTGGAAGAGGGACACCTCCCAGCATGGAGGCAAGAGAGAAGAAGGCTTGTGGACACAGGGGTGGGCATTTTAGAAGATTGGATCTGTCTCTGGGGTTGATCCAGAAAGGATTATGAGTGATTATGGGCAGAGGATACCTGGAAGCCTCAAGTAGCTGTGGGCAAGCAGGGAGCTTGGCCTTGGCTTCTGGGAAGATCAGGGAACCTGTAACAGTTTGCAGGGCTTCTTACTGGGGAACAGTCCTCTTGAATTGTCCCCACCACCGAGTTTCGAGTTGGCATATGGGGAAATTTGAGATATGCGTCCCATTATTATGACTCAGTAATACTAGCTTCAGACTGACTTTAGGGGAATCACTATTTTATGACATCAAAGTGACTGATTAATCAAGAACTGGCACTGTATTTTATAATCATGGTTTAATTTTGAGCAGGATGTGTGCCAATGCATTGATAAAAGGTGGAATTAATAATTCTATGAAAAGAACACACTTCGCTTGACTGACAGAATTCCAGGGTCTCCCTTGGTGTCTACAGCAACCACATGAAGCAAGTTTTATTATTTTCACACTCATTTTATATAAAGAGGTGGAGGCTTAGGGAGTTACCTTCTCCAAGCAGCCAGAAGCCAAGCCTTGGTAATTTCACGTTCTTTCCACTATTACCCCATGAATCAAGCAGGGTACTTTTTGTTTATTCAAATGCTCAGGGTATGTTGCCAAGGTGCCTTTTTCCAGAAAGTCTCTTTTTATAGAACATCTTTGGTACTTGCCCATTCCGGTGGTTATTTTGAATGACTTTTTTTTTTTCTGTTAATAATACTAATGTTAATTATAGAAAATCTAGGAAAACATGTTTTAAAGTCACCACTCAGATAACTCCTGTGAACATTTTAATGTATTTCTTTCCAGTGTCTGCTTATAAATATACTGCCTATAAATACGCGCGCACACACACACACACACACACACACACACACACACACACACACACAGAGTTAACCCTTGAATAACACAGGTTTCAAATGAGCAGGTTTATTTGTATGTGACTTTTTTACAGTCCAGTACTATATATGTATTTTCTCTTCCTTATGAATTTTCTTTTTTAAAGATTTTATTTATTTGAGAGAGAGAGTGAGCTCACAAGCAGGGGGAGGGGCAGAAGGGGAGAGAGAATCCCGGGCGGACTCTGCACTGAGCGTAGAGCCTGATGCAGGGCTCAATCCCAGGACCCTGAGATCATGACCAAGAGTCCCACACTCAACCAACTGAGCCATGCGGGCACACCTCTTATGAGTCTCTTAATAACACTTGCTTTCCTCAAGCTTACATTGTTCTAAGAATCCAGAATATAATACACATTGTATACAAAACCTGTGATAATTGACTGTTTTATTATTGGTAAGCCTTCTGGTCGCCAGGAGGCCATCAGCAGTTAAGTTTTGGGGGAGTCAAAAGTTAGAGGCAGATTTTGATGGTGTGGGGGAGTTGGCACCCTTAGTCCCCTCATTATTCAGGGGTCAACTGGATTTTTCATTTTTGTTTTACAGAATTGTGCTCCCACTATAGACAGTTTTGTGTCCTGCTTTTTCACTGAGTATGATGTTGTAAACAGTAGCATAGATTAAGGGGTGAAGGCTAGTTAGTTTCTGGAGCCCTGTTAGCTACATGCCCTTCCTTGTGAATGCTACTTGACCTTTTTGCCCCTTAGCACAAAATATACTCTCCTGCATACTCCCCTCTGATCGCAGGTGATCCCTGATCCTTGGGGTCAGGAGCTACTGTGTGCCTGAAACATACCCGCTCTCTCTCCTAGGCCAATGGGTCCCTGCCTTCAACCCATCTTCCCTGTATCCTCTGATCCCTTGCCCTGTGACTTTCTGCAATATCCTCTCCAATCAGTCTACTCTCCAAAGGCAGCCCCCTCACTGCCTGGTCTTCCCAAGACAGTCTGTGGCTCTATAAGCATATCATCGATGTGAACTTGCCGTGCCATTCCACTTACTCTGTTTTCCCTGCATATTGTTTATGGCAGCTACATATGGCCCCACCTTCTTCGTTTGGTTTTGTTTTGTTTCAAAATCCCATGCGGGGTGGGAGGGGAAGGAGGCTTTTTAAAGCATGCCAGGAGACCTAGAAGCTGTAAAGGGAAAGTTGGTCGATTTGGCTACATGAAACTTAAAAGGGTTAATCCAAGAAAAGATGCCATCCACAAAGACAAAAGACGAAAACGGCGTCCATGTTCAGCGAGGGCTCCATTGCTGTGCAGTGGTCCCCCTCTTACTGCAGATTCACTTCCCGAGGTTCTAGGTCCCTCGGTCAGCCAGGGTCAGGGAGCAGATGAGCCTCCCTCTGAGGTAGCATCAGAAGGGCACAATGCTTACGTCATTTTGTCTCACTTCATCCTGTTATGTAGGCATCGTATCATCTCACGTCATCACAAGAAGGGTGACTGCAGTACAATCAGATATTTTGAGAGAGAGAGAGAGAGAGAGCACAGTGACATAACTTTTATTACATGCAGTATACTGCTGTAATTTATAAATTAAACTTCATCGTAGGTATGTGCGTATTATAGGGAAGGACAGTCTATATGGGATCTGGTCCTATCCAAGGTGCCAGGCAGCCATTGGGGTCTTGGAACATATTCCCCATGGATGAGGGGAAACTGCTGTGTTTCAAACCTTCCTGTTCCTCAGAGCCCCACCTCTGCCCCTCCTTACTTGCTTGTCTTTTTCCTCACCAGAAAACCAAAGTCATCAGGTACAAGTGCTGCCCCGCCCCCCACTGGGCCTCTAAATGTATTTGAACTCAAGCCCCCCCTCACCCGCCCCCCCCACCCCGTTCCACCTCCTGCAGTTAAAATGGAAGGTATCTCTCCTGTCTGAAGCCAACACTACCTCTGTGCTTGGATCCCATCCCATCTTGCCTTAGTGGGATGGCTGCCCTAATGACCTCTGAGTCAGAAAACTAGAAGCAGGGGCACCGGGGTGGCTCAGTGGGTTAAGCGTCTGACTCTCGATTTCGGCTCAGATTGTGATCTCAGGGTCATGAGATCGATCCCTGCATCAGGCTCTGCACCGGGTATGGAGCCTGCTTAAAAGTCTCTCTCTCTCCCCCACTGTCCCTCCCTTTGCATGCTCTCTCTTTCTCTCTCTCTGTCTCCCTCTAAAGAAAAAAGAAAACAAGCCAATCTGCCCTGCGTCTGCTTTGCTCCTACCACCTCCAGTCCATGTCCTGCTGGCTTTCACCCCCTCGGGGTGCCCCCTGTGTTCTCTCTTTCCTGCGCGCCCTGCTCAGGGTCAGGGCTCATCACTGCAGTGCCCTCCTGCCTGATGTCAGCCTTCCCCCTGGCTGTCCTTGGCACTGTCCTGCGCACAGCAGTCAGTGGTGTGTCTAAAACTCGGACCTGCTTCTGTCCCCTGCTCCGCACCCTGCACTGACCACCTGTCCCTCCATCCAATGGTCTCAGCTGCTGTAGTTTGGGGGGGGGCAGTTAAGAGCAGTGTGGGAGGAATCTCCTGGTCGGTGAGGGACAGCCTGACCACGCAGGGTCCTCTCCTCCATGAACCTCGTTGCCCAGCTGTCCAGATTCACCTGCCAGCTTTCCTGCGTTTGACCTTACGTCCTTGTGACACCCCACTTCTTCCAAGAACATGCTCAGCGCCCTGCTTCACCACACTGGCTACTTTCCAAGTCTTTTCAATGCTCAGCTCAGGCATCATTGCCCCTCTGCCTCCCTATAAGTGATATCCCCCCCGCCTTTCCCGGGCAGTCCTAGCATCCTGCACAACCCAAGTGGTTTGGTGAACAGTCTGGTGGTCTGGCTGCCTCCTGACCCTCCAGGAAGCTGGTTGGTTGTTATCTGACTCTGTAGGGTGTGGAGCCCCAGCTTTGGGTCACAGCAGCCAATTCTGCAGCAATGGGAAGGGTTCCCCTTCCTTCCTTTTTTTCCCGCCTAAGTAGGCTCCACACCCAGCATGAAGCCCAACATGGGGCTTGAACTTAGGACCCTGAGATCAAGACCTGAGCTGAGATCAAGAGTCAGATGCTCAGGGCTCCTGGGTGGCTCAGTGAGTTAAGCATCTGCCTTTGGCTCAGGTCATGAGCTCAGGGTTCTGGGATTGAGCCCCACATCGGGCTTCCTGCTCAGTGGGGGGTCTGCTTCTCCCTCTGCCTCTGCCTCCCCCCATCCCCACTCATGCCCTCACTCACGCACTCTCTCTCTCACGTAAATAAATAAAATCTTAAGAAAAAAAAAGATCTTGTGTGGCTTACCTCCCCACTTCACTGTTAAGTGCTTTGAGAGCAAGGACGGTGTCTTGTTCTTCACGTGTCCTGGCGCATCCCTGGCACGAGCTGAAAAGGTACTTGGCCGAGCACGGACGGAGTTGAATGTTTTCTTGGTCATTATACCGGAACAGATGGGCATCGGGACAGCTTACGAGATGTCATTAGGATAAGTGTATCCTAATGGAATACACTCCCAGGAGTGGCTTCCAGGAGTCACAGGCGTGCAGGTGCCCGTGGACAGCCGTGGCGTGGTGGCACCTCATGCGGAAGGAGGTGGGGGTTCTCGCTGCAGAAGCCCCTGCGTGGAGTGGCCACTGCGCTTGGGCTGCTGGATGCTGCTGGGGTCTTGGCCCTGCCGAGCTTGTGTCCCGGCCCCCGGCCCTGTGGTCCCCATTCTCTCCTGTGTCTTCAGTATTTCCCTTATTTATTTGAGAGAGAGAGCAGGAGCTCAGAGGCAGAGGGAGAGGGAGAAGTAGACTCCCCGATGAGCAGGGAGCCCGATGTGGGGCTCTACCCCGGGACCCCGGCACCACGACCTGAGCCAAAGGCAGACACTTAACCAACTGAGCCGCCCGGGCGTCCCTCCTCTGATGCTCTTGAAAAAAGAGTTGATAAAAAGAAGACCGCCTGCGCCTCCTCACCAGCCACCCCTCATTGTGCAAAAGCCCTTTCCTCACCTTCCCTTCTGGGATGCCCCTCTGTTTCCATTCTTCTGTCCTCTCCCAGGTTAACTGAGCCTTACTGAAGAGATGGAGACCCTCCAACACAAGCCCCTTCTGCATTGCTGATTTTCTCCCCGATTTCGTTGGATACCCCCGTTTCTCTCCCTGCTCCCCTGACTGTTCCCTCACCCCACGAGGGTGGCCTCATGACCCCACCCGTCCTCAGAGACTTCGCACAAACCTCCCTCTCTCTCCTGCCATGAGCGTGTGTAAGTCTTCCCCATCTTTAAACATCGCCCCCCTTCTGGAGATTTTTTTCCATCCTCTTAGGAACTCCCTGTGACTTCGCCACCAGCCTCTTCCAAAGCTAGGGTCGCCTCCCTGCTTCCCCATTGCCTCCTGTCACCTGTCGCTCCTTGTCACACAGCCTGACTTAGGCCTGAGTTACCCTGCTGCAGCTGCTCCATGGCACCCGGGACCTCGCTGGAGCCTTTCATGCCTTCCCTGGCCCTCTCCCGTCCTCCGGCCCCTCCCTGCAGCATTCAGCCAATCCTCCGCCTTGCAGAGGGGTCCAGAGTGAATTCTGCGCTTTCCTGGGTCCCTGCAGTGGTGTTCCTCCCACTCTAGATGGAGGCTTTCCTCAGACTCTGTCCTTGGTCTCCTCCTTTCCCTGTTATGGATCATCACCAAGGAGGTAGGATAAGGATGTCAAGAAGACTTTGAAGTTGAGGAAGTTCTTTGTGCTGGCTTTTGTTGTTGCTTTGGTAAATGGAATGAGGGATTCCTCGGGGCACAACAGAAAGGGCCGGAAGGAGATCAACAAACGACATGTTGGTTTTGCTTTTCCTGGACTCCACGCACACATTCTCTGTCTTCCTGGTCTTCTGCTTGTCATCTCGACTTGTGCTCTCTCCATGCTCTTGACCTCTGTAATGCGTCTTTTACCCATCAAAGACAGCATTTTACCACATACGATAGCTTATGCATTGCCCAGTCCACTCAGACTGTCTCGAGATCAGGACTTGGCTCCCTTACAATCCCGGGAGCGTGTAATAGAGATTCTTGCTTAGAGTGGGTACCGGTAAGAGCTTCCCTAGGAATGTCAGCTAATGGGATGAGCGTGACTTTTAGATCATTCTGACGTTGGCCCTGCCCTTGATCCTTGCTGGTTGTGTGACCTTGGGCGCAGGGCTTACCTTTTTTAATTTTTCCTTAATGTTCTGCATTGATTTTTTT
>CM053621.1:24343826-24471884 GCA_028646535.1 Procyon lotor | reverse complement strand
CAATCATCATACTTAATCCTGTCCACAAGCCTCGGTCATCTCCAGAAGACGGGCTCAGAGAGGGAAAGGTCCTCATCTACGTCACACAGCTATGCACGGTCAAGCCAGAATCCTTGCTCTTACCAGGAAGCCAGTGGAAGCAGATCCTAGGGGCCAGGCAGGGAGAGGAACAGCAGGGTTGATGGCGGGGAGGGGGGGGGGACTGGCAAGAGACTCTATGAAATAGAGCCTGTTAGATCCATACAGACAGGTTTAGTCTTTATTAATAAACTTGGCAATAAAAGGAAAATTTTGCAGCCCAGAAAATGTCATGGGCCTGCATCGCTTACTAACTCCTGTCTCACATTCTTTTTCATTTGATCCTTACTAACAGCCTCTTGTGAGAGGGATGTTTTTTATACCCATTTTATGGAGAGAGAAACGGAGGCCCCCAGAGTGTGATGCCTCCAGTTGCCCTTTGAGTGTGTGTGTGTGGGGGGTCTGATGGTTGTGGCAACAGCCTTATCAAGCCCTTCATTGCCTCAGAACAGAGGTGACCCCAGCCCCGGGGAGGGGCAGAAGTCCCTAGCTTCATGAGGTCACGGCAGGTTTTTCCTAAACTTTTATTACGCAAATCACGGATTCTAGCGAATGCAAATGACATATATGTTATTTAACATGAAATAAGCTTTGCCTTCATGCTGTCACCATTTATTAAATGGTTGGTTGGTCACCTCTAGTATTTAGCAATGGCGGAATTTTCCCCACGCATATGCTTTAAGAGCCTTACTTGAAGTTTGGAAGAACTATTGGGCTTGGAATGAGACCAGGTTCCTGCCCTCAAAGGGTCAGCCAGCCCAAGTAATCCCACCAGAGCTAAAGACATGCATGAAATGCTGTGGGGAGCCTAACCCTTCATACATGAGGTAGTAAGCGTGTGTGTGTGTGTGCGTGTGTGTGTGTGTGTGTGTGTGTGTGTGTGTGTGTCTGCCTGCTAGGGAGAAAGAAACAGCAAGGGACAGAGGCAGCCCTGTAGCAGGGAAGGGCTAGCTCGTGCAAAGGCCCTGTGGCAGGAGCAACGTGGGGTGAGGCTGGGGTGGGTGGCAGGCCCTTGAGATCCCCCCCCCCGAAAGCTGTGGGTGGGGAGTTGGGTTTTTAAGGAGGTGGGAGCCAGGCTGTGTTGCTGAATGATCCCTGAGGTGGCTGGCGGGGAGTGTGGAGGAGAGGAGACAGCTGTCCCCATCATGTCGCCACCTAAGACTGAGATATCATGACAGAAGTGGACCCTGGTCCTAGAGTCCCTGCTGGGGCCTGCCGGGTGCTCAGCCTAGGAGGACTTCAGAGAAGGAGCAGCCCTTGAAGGAGGCAAACTGGTGGGGGAAAGTGGGTTTTACACCACTGTGACCAAGGCCAGGTACACAGGGGTGGTGGGCAGTGAGGGCGGAGGGAATTCTGACTACGATCCTGGTGCCCCCCCGCCCCTCAAGGGTCCTGCTGAGTCTGCTTGGAACCCTTTTGTCTGTCACTTCCTGAAAGAACGGGTCCCCAGCCTCCTATCTCTGCCCCCACCCACCCAGCCCCTCCTTGGTGTTCCCTGGACCCCAGCAGCATCTTCTCGAGCAGAGAACCCCTACATTATCTTGGAGCGATGTGAGGGGTAGGACCTTGGCTTCATGTGTGTCAGCAGTCACAGCACTCAGCCTGGTGTCATGCCCACAGCAGACACTCGATAAAGGTTTACTGGATGGAACTAGAAGGGAGCAGTTGATAAAGGGGGCATCGAGGGCAGAAGGAGCAGCCCGGGAGGCAGGGGGGTGTTGGGGAAGGGGCAGGTGAAGGATGGCCCTATGCACAGAAGGGTGACAGTTGACAGAGGCAGATTCTAGAAGGTTCTAGATCTGATTTGTGGAGTAACCAGATAAACAGGACATTATAGATGTATGTGTATACACACAGAGAGAGAGAGAGAGAGAGAGAGGGAGGGAGAGAGAGAAGGAGATACTGATTTATTATAAGAAATTGGCTCATGCTGACATCTGCAACCCTCAGCATTGGACAGTGCCCACCCGCATCGCAGAGGGCCTTCTTTACTCTGTCCACCAAGTTAAATGCTAATCTCATCCCCAGACACCCCCAGAAATCACAGTCCGTCAGATCTCTGGAAATCCTGTGACCCAGTCAAGGTGAGACCTAGATTAGCTATCACACGAGGACAGGTCATTCCAGAGTCAGCTAACAATATTGGGCACCTGCCAGGAGCCACGGTGTGGGCCTCTCGTTCCATCAGTCCCTAAGTCCCCCAAGAGTGCTTATTGCCCTGTTTGCAGAGGGGGAAACTGAGTCACAGCATCCACATCTAAACAGAGGCAAAACCTGTGGACGCCCCTCCTTGGCAGGCATCAGGCTGTGAATACAGGTTTCTCTGTTTGCCTCTTTCCCACCTAAGGCTTTCTGTGGCTCTTATCTCCATGCTCTATCCTACCCCGATGTGTGTGTGTGTGTGTGTGTGTGTGTGTGTGTGTGTGTGTGTATTTTTAGAGAGAGAGAATGAGAGAGAGTGAGTGGGAAGGGGCCGAAGGAGAGGGAGAGAGAATCTTAAGCAGGTTCCACACTCAGCGTGGAGCTGGTTGTGGGGCTGGATCTCAGGATCATGACCTGAGCCGAAATCAGGCATCAGACGCGTTTAACCGACTGGGCCACCCAGATGCCCCTGCCTCCGTGTAATTCTACGTGATCGTTGTTACCGACAGTGACAGTTATCATGTGTGGCTCTCTCACAGAAATGATCGCTCTCATGTAACACGGGGTATGCCAGGCAATCTAAGTGTTCCATGTGCACTGACTAGCCTCCTTCTATAGATGGGGAAACTGAGGCACCAAGAGGCTGAGCGACTTGCCCCAGGCCACACCTGGCCGGGGTTCCAAGCCCAGAGTCTCACCTGACTTCCACAGTGACCTGCCCTAGGCCGTCTAGCGAGAACTTGGGGATTCTCTGGTTGGTTTTTTTTTTTTTTTGGTGGGGGGGATTCTGATCAAAAAGCCTCTCCTCAGTCAGGCTGGATACTCTGCGTCCAGAATCCTGGGAGATTTTTGCCACCAGGGGGTGTCCTTGCAGACCCTCCCTCGCTCCCTCCCAGCTGCCCCTAGCCCCATCCTCCTATGCAAGCAGCTGCCTCTTGCCCCATGGTTTTTGTACAGAGCCCACGTCCTGGCGCTTACAAAGAAATGCGTGGGATGAATAAGCATCTAAAAATAACTCAGGATCGATTTTTTTTGGAGGGGGGGTGGAGGACTGTGTTTTCCTTTCTCTTTCCTCCCCTCCCTCCCTCTGCCCCCAAGGCCCATAAATTGCTGCTGGTTACCAGCTGAGCCAGGCTGGCTTCCTGTAAGGCTGTAATAACATGGAATCCGCCTGGCTGCCCCCGCCTCCAGCACAGAAGCGCCGGCCCGCGGTCACTGTAGACATCTCTGGGTCGCCACCTCCTGCCCCGGTCTACGCCTCTGGGAGAGGTCTTTGCTCATTAGATAACTGGCCAGAGACAGATTCCTGGACTTGTCCTCCCAGGGAGGGGCAAGGGAGAGGGGCTGACAGCTTCTGGGCTGGCCCATTTGAGGGTGCCCGAAATTGCCACCTCCAGGCAGGAGCTGGGCAGGCAGGGGCAGAGCGCTCTGGCAGCCCGGGCCCCCTGAGTAGAGGTTTCCAGGCCATCTGCTGACTCAGGGGCTTGGCTGAGTGGCTCCCATCTGTCTCGGTGTCTTCAGCGGGCCCCCTCATCCCCGCCGGCCACCCACAGCCTGCCTGGAGATGGTTTTAAAACTCTAGCAGATCTGTGCTTCCCGGGAGGGAACCTACCCGCTAAAAGTGGCATCCTGAGACCGGGCCATTATCTTGCAGGATGGAGGTCAGTTCCGGGCGGTGTGCTAAGCTTCTCTGCCTAGCTCTCAGCCGGGCTCCTCTCCGGCCGGGCACGTGAGAATCTACAGGGACTGCAGCAGCCGTCACCCCGCCCAGCCTTTGCTGCCGGACTCCCCTCGACCCATACCGGGTCCTCCCCCTGAGCTCACTCAGTCCTGCTTTACCTCTTGAGTCCATGCTTTGCTCTGAGTACACGGCAACTGTCTGCCTTCCTGCTGCATGCATGTGAGCCTGTGTTCTAGCTGGAACTCCCTCTTCCCTCCGCGTGGATCTGCTCAGGGAGATAGCCCTGTCTCAGATGGATGCAGAACACAGTCGGCTTATTCCCTTGTCCACACTCGGTCACCCTGCCACGTGTGGCCGCCCCACTGGCCTGTCTTCCTGCAGGGACTGTGCCTGATCATCCCCAGCCTCCAGGCTCCCTTCCTGGCTCTGCCTACACACCGCCCTCCTGGGATACCCGCCTGGCCCATCTAGTCCCCCTGAATTGTCCGAGAACTCCAGGGACCCTTCTGGTTTCGTCGATTTGAAACTGCTGGCTGCCCACTGGTTTGCCCGTGACGTGTACCCATTCCTCTGGAGAGAAGCACCTTTCTGGGATGGCTGAGGCCCTGCGGCAGCTGGAGCCCTAAAGGGAGCCATGGCAGGCAGGACCAGAAAGAAAATTCTAGATTTTCAGGTCCGTGGATGATAAAACCTGGTCTAAGCCACATAGGTTTATGCACACTTTGTGTCAGAGTGAAAGGGGGTACCCTGGACCTCTGGCTCTTCTTCCTAAGAGAACCCTGGCCCTTTCCCTGCCTGCCCAGGGGGGTACATTTCCAGGCGCCTTCTGTGGTGGGTGGCACTCCCAAGCTCCCGAGTGTGTCCCTTGGCCCTGGAGGGGGCCTGGTGATTGCAGAGCACTTGACCTCTCCCAGCGCTAAGTGACCACTCGTGCCTCATCTCATTACTCATGGTGCAGGTCCCCAGGGGCAGCCCTGACAGCACCAGCTGGTGCCCAGAGAGTGCCCTGGGGGAAACACGTCCCAGCCGATAGAGGGGCTCCTGTGGCCTTCGTCCTAGAAGTCCTGATGGACTGCCTTACGGACAGTGGACTGCGATCCAAGTTTTTGCCATGCCCGAGGAGTTTGCCCTGGGAAGGTGGGCGGTGGATACGGAGGGCGTGGGGGGTGAAGAGTGAGCAGTAGATGACCTGCCGTGGTTATGTCCGTGGGACCTTGGGAAGTCACCAGCCTCTCTCTAGCTCAGCATCCACATTGGGAAGGAAAACAGTACAAGGCAGAGCATCTGGTCTGGCACCTCGCACACCGCAGGGGAGTTCGTGATCCTGCGTGCCCTGTGATGGGCAGAGCACCACACAGACGCTTCGGAGGGTTAATGCAGGCTCAACCCCACACTCGCTGACGTCCTGCTTCAGTAACGAACGCTTTACTGAGTGGCAGCTCGGAGGCCGGGCCCTTGAAGGGATCCGGTGGTTCTGTGCCTACTCAGCGCTCCTAATGGGGCTTTATGGGGCTTACCACCCCTGCTCCCGTTTGGGCCACCTTGTGAAGATCAACACAAGGGGTTCCTGGAAAATGCATTTTGCACACTGATCGCAAATAGCTAGGATTCTGTATAAAATTAGAGGTATGCTCCTCGTGGTCAAGACTTACCCATGGTTCCACGTGAAAGGTTTGGGCAGGAACGTGTTGAAATGGAAGCAGAACCTATTTGTGACCTTCAGCATCCCTGGAGGAGGTGGGGATTTGAGTCCCTACATGGCCGTTCACTGTCTTCTCCCGCACTTTCTTAACCAATGGGTCCCCAACTGCATTCTCTCCTGGCCTTTGACTTCGCCTCATCCCCCTGTGGCTCTGGGAATTTTCCTGGTCATGCCCTCAAATCTCAGTCATTGCTTACAGCTCCCTGCCCAAGTTGTACCCGTGTCCCTTCTACTTTACAGTCAACATTTATTTGAACTGTAGTTTCAGAAACTGGGGTATCTGGGACAACGCCAGGTATCTCTAATAGATAGGCCTGGTCTGTGTGTTGATGATGAAAACTTTAAGGAGTCATTCCTGAGAGCACCCCCCCCCCGAGACACCTGGAATGCAGCAGCACGCAGGCGTGGGGAGGAGGACGGGGACTGGGGGCCAAGAGGCAGCAGGCAGGCCCTGTGCTTGGATGACAGGGAATTTAGGGCCAGTCACTTAGGGGAAGGCAGGGGACTTCCTGATTTACAAGGCTTTAGGATGAAGAAAAGCCTGTAAATAAAAATACATACCAATAATTACATAGTTTAAACTGCCTGCCCACCCTGGTAAGGGCAGGTATCCCATGGGCGGGGCAGTGCCGGGTGTCGAGGACGGGGCTGCTTGTGGAACACACTGCCCGCCTTCAACCCTGGCTCCCCTGCCTGTTAGCTGTGGCACCCTGGGGAAGTCGCCTGACCTCTCTGGGCCTCCCCCTCTTACCTGTACAGTAAGGACAATAATAGCAACACTTAGTATCCAGGGTTGTTTGGGGACTAAAGAAACAGTACTTATAAAGTGCTTGTCGTCATGCCTGGTACATTAAGAACCCCAGTAGGCTTCTCTGTGGTTATTTTTATTCACTGCACAACACACATGCGATGCTCTATCTTCAGATATTTAGATACACTCTAGGCCTAGGAACCCTGGTGTTTCTTGAGGGTTTTTTCCTTTTGCGAGTTGTAAGTGCGGTCCTATCCCCCCAAAGAGAGGCAGTGGAAGGCTTTTCCCCACTTGAGTTAGGGTGACACATTGACAAGGCCACGTTCTGCTCAAGGAGAGCTGGGTGGGAGCCCTCAGCAGTGGAACCACCAGGCCAGAAGGCCAGCTGGGTCACCAGCTCTGGCCAAGGCTCATTGCTGTGTCTCCCCGTGGGAAGAGCAGGAGCCACTCAGCAGCAGATAAGGCTCGTGTCCTCTGCCACTCCGTGGGGGTAGCTCACTGCTGTAGAGCCTTATTTTTTTCTCCCTGGAAACCTCTTTATTTACTGTCCTTTCAATCAGGATGACTACTGAGACCCTTGGCTTTTTATCCTTTTTCCTTTGGACTTAAGCATTTTAAAAAAAAAAGTCATCTAGAACTTTTTAGGAACTGGCCACCAAGTAACTGGAGGAAATGACTGTTTGGGGACGAGCCGGGGCCAGCCTCCCCCTGCCCCGTGGGCCTTCTAAGCGCTCAGGTCGTGATCTCGGGGTCCTGGGATCGAGCCCTACATCGGGCTCTCTGCTCGGCGGGGAGCCCGCTTCCCCCTCTCTCTGCCTACTTGTGATCTCTCTCCTCTCTGTCAAATAAATAAATAAAAATCTTAAAAAAAATAATAATGAAATAAAATACTAAAACACCGTAGGCAAAGCTAAGGAACCTTTGGACCTCCCCTCCCCGTCTCAGTGCCTTCCTCAGGTACCAGTGGCAGACTCCGTCTTCTGCAAGGCCTCACCTGCAAAACAGGTGTCGTCATACCTGTTCCATCTGCCTTACCTGATGGTTTTAAGGGTCCGCTGAGAGAAGGGGCAAAAAGGCACTCTCTCAACCTCACAGCCCTCTGCAGGTGCTTACTGTTAGCGGTAGCACAGTAACAGACATTCGATGAGGCTCCTTTGGAGGGAAGATTGTTTGGTTGAAACCTCATTGCTGGGACTTAATGTGCTTGGTAAGGTCCCGCCCTGGGCTTGGCAGCGCCTGTCCTTGAGTGTGGTACAGATTTGTAGGGCTAGGCTGCAGAACCGCGGTTCCCCGGTAGGTGTCACCCTCTATCAGGACTCATCCACTGCACCTTTCCGTGGGCCTCCCAGGGCCAGTCCCGTACTTTTTTAGTTGTTCAAGGTGAAGCAGTGATGTGGGAATGACAGTCTGGCCGAGAAGTGGGGCAGGACGAAAGGCCAGGAAGGCCCAGCCTCTGCCCGAGGAAGGTCACAGGTGAGCAGGGAGAGCCCAGGGCACGGATCCAACCCATCTCAGGACGATTCAGACTTACTCACAGGGGCTGCCTTTGGTGGGAAGGGGCTCCAGTAACCAGCTGTGCCTGGATGGGTCAGGGATGGCTTCGCAGAGAAGGTGACCTCTGAGATGGGTCCTGGAGGATGAGAAAGAATCTTCTAGAAGGGCATTCAAGCAGCATCCTGAGCACGTGTGAGCAGTTTGATGGTCCAGGACCTAACTGATGGGAGGGAGGGAGGAGGACGAGAGAACATGGACTTGAATGGAGATGTAACCGGCTCACTTGGGACCTCGAGTGCCAGGTGACCCGTGGAGAGGTTTGGGGTTTTTTTCCCCATTTGGGGTGAGTCGGTGAGGAGCTGCGGTTAGATGAGTGGAAGATGAATCAGAGGGGAAGAGACTGGAGGCAGGGAAGCCAGTTAGGAGGCTGTTGTTGAGAGTCTTGGCCAGCACGGGAGCAGTCAGTATGGGAAGGGAAGACCTAGATTGGAAGCTATTTGCAAGAAAGAACTGCATGGGTGTGGAATCCAAATAGATGGGGTGGGAGTGGGAGGTTGTCAATGGAAGAATAAGACTGACTTCGAAGTTTCCAGATTACACAACTAAGTGGAGGCAGAACCAGGGAGGAGACGGAAAATGTGAAACCAGAGGGACAAGAAGAATATATCTTTAGACTTCTCGAGTGTGAGATGCTTGGGAGACCGAGACCCCCTCCCACCCCCCATCCTTGCCCCCAGGGTCAAGGTGCAGGGTAGGCAGCTGGACCCAGCGGCCTGGGAGCTGGTGAAGAAAGAACGGAGTAGCAGCTGAGGGCCACTGCATTCTTCTGGACCCACTGTTCCCCTTCCTTCCTTGCTTCCTTTAAAGATTTTATTTATTTATTTGAAAGAGAACAAGAGGGGGAGAGAGAGCACAGGGGAGGAGAAGACTCCCCGCTGAGCAGAGAGCCCCATGCCGGGCTCGATCCCAGGACCCTGAGATCATGACCTCAGCCGAAGGCAGAGGCTTAACCAACTGAGCCACCCAGGTGCCCCTCTCTTTCCGTCCAGTTTACTCAAAGGAGGCTCCCCCAGCCTGAGCCTGTGTCCCAAAGCCTCACGGGGTGCCTCATGGCACAGCCACTCTGGGAGGGGGAATCCCCAGGGACGCCCTTCCTTCTCACCCCCTCTCCACGTCTGAACCTGTCTGCCCAAGATGAGTGGTAGGAAACGCAGGCCCCCCAAAGGCGTTGGTGTGCTAGGCGGGCCAGGGTGAGAGGTTAGCCGGGGCAGAGGAGCTCAGCTTCTTAAAGATGCTGTTTGCTGCTTCCCTGTGTGTGTGTGTGCGCATGCACGTGTGTATTTGTGCATATACATGCTTGCATGTGGGTACTTGCTTATTTGCCAGCCACCCCCCCCCCCCCCCCCCCCCCCCCCCCCCCCCCCCCCCCCCCCCCCCCCCCGTTGTAGGAGAGCTCACCTGCTTCCTGGCTGGCTTCTGCTGTCACGTGATCAGCTCTGCAGCGAGGAAGTCCACAGGGAGGCAGCCCCGAGGCAGCCAAGACACCAGCCCTCACTGACCTTTGGGCAGCATAATAGTTTCCTGTGTTTGCTGTAACAAATGATCAGAAACTCGGTGGCTAAAACAACAGCAACTTATTTTCTCCCAGTCCTGGAGGCCAGAAGTCTGATACGAGTATTCCTTGGCCAAAATTAAAGTGTTGACAGGGTCATCCTCCTCCTAGAGGCTCTAGGGGGAAACCTGCTCCTTCCCTGCTAGAGTTCCCGGCGGCAGCCAGCATTTCTTAGCTTGTAGCCGTCTCGCTCCAACCTCTGGTACGTTGCCCTCCCCTTTCTGTGTGTCACGTCTCCTTGTTATAAGGACACACGTGAATTTGCATCTGGGGTCCACCCAGATAATCCAGGATCAACCTTCCCATCTCAGAATCCTACACTGAATCATACATGCATCGTCTTTGCCACAGATGGTAGTATTTAGAGGCTCCAGGGGTCAGGACCTTTTACCTTTGGGGGCCATCATTGAGCCTACTACAGGTGACGTTTGAGACATTTCTCTCGTTTGACCCTTCCGCCTGTATGCCGTGCGAGGCGGGTATCCTGATCCCCATTTTTAATGAGAAAATGGGCTTTGCCGGCTCAGGTGCCAAGATCTAGCAGGAGACCTTGATCTGTTGACCAACCCCAGACCTAACGGTTGGTAGTATTTTTTAAACATATGAAATCTTATTTATTTATTTTTAAGAAAGAAGATCTTGGTACATTTAATCGGGCAGCAAATAACCCGCACTGGGTGACTCCTGCTGATTCACCCGGCCCTCATTTACCTCGGGGGTCGGTGTTGGCTGGTGAGGATGTGCCGGCATGCTTCCTTCCTGCCCCTTGGGGACATGAGTCAGTAGAAGGGACTGTGGGAGCCCATCGCGCCGGAGCAGACCAGGGCCGCCTCCTGAGTTTCCCGGGTGGGGCACAGTGCCACGAGAGCTGAGCCAGGGGCAGGACTGGGACAGGGTGGGACAGACTCAGGGTTGGACAGACAGAGAGACCCAGGCCCAGAGATCCCTTAGCTGAAGCTAAGGGCCCCTTAACTGAGCTCCAGACCCAAGAAATGAAAATAACCACCACAGTGAAAGCCCCATACATTCCTGTCCTATTTTTATGTCTTTTATATCATGCTGTTCTCACATCCCCCCAGGAGGCAGGCAGAGTAACATTTCCTATTTCGTAGATTGAGAACTCAGATTGGAAGGGGAGAGGGGGTCGTCCTAGTCAGCTTGGCTAGCGTCGCCTTCCTGGCCCCTTGGTGTGGGGCAGGAGGGCCAGGGCGGTGGATGGGGCCCATCACCTGTTCAATGGAAAGGGTTTTAGAAGCAGGGTGCTCCGTGGTAGCCTGGGAAGGTCTTTTTGGTTTGGGCTCCACCGTCCTTCCTAAGGATTCTCCTGACCCACAGTCCCTGCCAGGTGTGTGACATCGGGCAAATCACTCCCCCGCTCTGGGCCTCAGTTTCCTCACCTGGGTAAAGCAGGGTTGGTGTTAGTGGCCTCAGATCCCTGCGGACTTGGCTTGTGCCCCAAACCTCCCCGCTCATCAGAGGATCTGAGGCAGCTCGCATTGAAACCATAGGCTTGGATATCCAGGCTCTTTCTGGAGACTGTCGGGAAAGAACATTCGCCCGGAGCCCTTTCTGCCACCAGATGTGTCTCCGGCAGAGAGGAGGGTCGGCCTCCCATTTCTCTAAGGGCATAAGAGGCACTGAGTAAGGAGTGGAAGGTTTGGGGATTCTGGCTGGAGAGAAGGCTCTGCGCTCCCGGCAGACAGCATTGAGGACCAATTTCCCTCGCTCCCGGAAGGGCTGGCTGCGGCTCACTTGCGCGGGGCACAGAGCCTTCCGGGGATACCTGTTCCACTTCCTTCTATGCGCCCATCTGTTTGCAGACCCCAGACTCATCTGGGCGTCCCCTCCGGATTAGCCGCGGGAGGCAGACGACCGGCTCTGAATTCCGCCTTTGTGCAGGGAAGCCAAGTGGGGAGGGGCCAAGCGGACCCCCTGCCCCCACTGGAATGTCGGCTCACTGCGCCCCCATCTCGCTCCTTCTCAGCCGCCTCCCCCGCTCACTTCCTGAGTCCCACCGATCCCACCACCAAAACGCGCACACGCGCGCGCGCGCACACCCAAACACACTCACACTCCAACACACACTTCCTGGCGGGCCCGGCGGCCTCGCTCCCCGCTCGGCGATCCCGGCCGCCGGGGCTCCGGGAGAAGCGACCTTTTGTTATTCAAATCACACGCTCGCCGCGCGCCCGGGCTGCAGGCTCCGGCGGCCCCGGGGATCCGTCCGCCGTCCGCACCACCCTCCCCCTGCGCCCCCTACCGCGGCGCCTCCAGCTGATCGCGGGACTCCCCGGCCCCCAGGGGGCTCGGCCTCGAGGTCCGCCCGCGGAGCCGCGCCTCCCCCGCCCCCGGTGCGCGCTGCGGCTCCGCGCTCGGCCCCCTCCCCCTCCCCGCCTCCCCTCCCCCTTCCCTTCCTTTCTCCGGTCCAGCCTCGGTCCTGCCGCCGCCGCCGCCGCCTTCCCCTGTCCGCGGGGGCCCTGACGGCCGCCTTCCCCGCGGCATGGCACCATCCGGGCGGAATTAGCCGGGAGCAGCATTTGGGGGAAGCGGGATTTCAAAGGGTGGGGGGGTGCCCTGCAGCCTCGGTCATGGATGTGAGCAAGATGGTAAGTGAAGAGCAGGGGCTCTGCCCTGCAGCTTCCCCTGGTCCCCGTCCTCCCTCCCCCCTCTTCCCTCTCTCCCTCCCAGTCGGCATGATCCATTGAAAGTTTCTGGATTGTTGATCCTGCTCGTCGGCCCCAACTCCAGGCGTGCTGGAGGAGGGATCCCGGCCAGGATTGTGGAGGCGGCTGGCGGACAGGGACGGGGTTCCCGGTTTCCCGCCGCACTGCCACCAGGGCTGCCCAGGAGAGCTCACTAGACCCCACGGAGAGGGCTATTGAGCTCTCCTCTCAAATTGGGAGATCAGCCTGGTAGAGGGAGGGCCAGGCTTGGGGAAGGGGGCTTGTCCTATCCACTCTAGGGCCCCCTGCTTGCATACCTATTTAAGATTTGTGGGAAGATTTTTGGACTGAGCCAGTGGGCAGGGTAGGGGCACAGGTGGGTGACCTGGAAGAGTGATGGGGAGGAGCTAGGACTTGAACCATCTCAGAAGCTGTGGGGGCAGGCATGGAATCCTTGGGAGAGATGGGGGCATATTCTAGATTTACCACTTGTAAACTCCAGCTGCTTTGACCTGAGGACCAGCAAACACCTTTGCCTCTTTGCCTCTTAAGCTTCAGACTCCCTGGAGGGGGCCGGTGCTGCACCCCCAGGAACACAGTAGGAGCTGAATGCGTTGTTCCTTGATTGATTGGGGACCAGCCCTCAGGAGGTAACAGGATGTGATTGGGGGTCTCTGAGCAGTCGGGGCAGGTTTTCCCCGAGGTCCCAAGTGGCTCCCCCTCTGAATGGAGATTTAAGGGTGTCTGTGACGTCACTTGGGAGTCAGGCAGCCTGATCCTGGCTTTAGAACCAGCATGCCCCCCCACCCCCTGCAACCCCCAGATTTACAACATTTGAGGGCCTGTGTGTCAGGCTGGAGAGGTATCTTGGGATGGATGGTCTCTGCTGGGTTGGGGTGTGTCTTCGTGTCTGGGGAAAAGAGAGGTCTGGGCCTGCGTATTCCTTAGGGAAGAGAGGGTACTGGAATTTCAGTTCATCTCATGCAGAATTAGGCTAGTTTCCCCCAGAGAGTGCATTTTGAAGTTACCATCACAATGGAGAAGGCAGGTGAGCTCCTGGCCCTGCCAGGCCTTTGGTGTTCTGTCTTGGGTAGGGGACAGTGGGATGGGGAGCAGAGGTTAGGTGAGAGCGGTCCCTGCGGAAAGCAGGCTCATTGTGCGCGCCGCCCTGGAGCTGGGAGCTGGCTGCGGGTCTCGCTGGCTGTCATCGTCACATGAGGACACATACCCGTCCGAGGTTGGGCCGCACTGGGAGGCTAGACCGCCATTCCCTATGTCTGTACCGCGAAAGCCTCCTTTCTTTGGGCAGCTATGAGCACTACCTCTCACAGACAATCCTGGTTGCAGCTGTGAGGGTGGGGAAGTGGAAGGCCGAGTCGCAGCCAGTTTCTTTTCCAGAGATGTCTTAGCAGGACCAAAGTCACCTGCCCTGTGTGGTGGGCCTGAAGCTCTAATCCAATGGCCAAGCCGCAGCTCCCCCAGCTTCCTTCTGGCCCTGAGCTGAGATTCCTTCCAGAGCCTTATGAGGGCCAGCTTACAGAGTTCGGAGACCTCTTTAGAGGTTTGGGTCCCCTCTAACTCTACCACTTCTCTCCATCCACCTGCTCATTAGCTCAACAGCGTTTATTTAATACCTGTCATTCCCGTAGTAAGTGCTTTGTGAGGGACACAGAAACAAGCTCTGGCCCCCCTGCTCCCCAGAGTCCTTAGCATCCGGGTGGAGGGGTCCAGAGAGAGGCAGGCCAACACAACGGTTAGCTCTCAAGGCAGGCCCCGACCGGAAGGCCGCAGTGCCAAGGGCTGTAAGGGTCTGCCGGGGAACTGGATGGCAGAGTTCAGATGGAAGACAAAGCCTGAGGCCGGGTCTTCGAGGCTGGGTGGGGTTGAGCCGTGAGAGGTATTGCCTGTTGGAAGAGAGATGGGGAGAGCAATGGGCAAGGCCATGGAGTGAGGCTGGGGACATTTGGCTGGGGCAGGTTTAGATCAGGAAATGTTGAAATCGTTGGTTGGGGCCAGATCAGAAAGGCCTTGAATGCCACCCAGGGTGTTCCGACCTTGGGCTGTAGGCACTGGGTGACCTCTGGAGAACTTGGGGCTCAGGAGAGGCACATGTATTGCCTCTTTCCTCTTAGCATGGGGTCCAAACAAAAGTGATATTAAGTTCTCTTTAATCACCGAGCACTCACATGCCCAGTCCAGAAACAGTTGTCCCGAGCTCTCTGTAAAAAGCACAGACCCCGGACTGTGCAGAAGAATCTGACCCACCCCAGGGAATTGGCACCTGCTTCCCATTCCTGCCAGAGGCCAGAGTTCCTTTTCTGGTCCGACCACTAAAGCCCTCTGTCTGGTTTGAAGTCCTCACTCTGGGGGCCACTGGCTCCAGGGTCAGCCCCAAACCCACATCCTTGGCAGAGCCTGACATCTGTGGGCCGTGGGGGGGGGGGGGGGGGGGGGGGGGGTGGCGGCAGTTCCGCTTACTTAACACTGAAGGAGAAAAAGCAGATTAGAGTTTACCCAATTCCCTACATGCTTTTGAGCAAGTTTTATTTGTTTGTGGTTCTTTTTTTTTTTTTTTTTTTTTAAACTTCTCAGCCTCATCTGTAAAATGAGAATAATGCCTACCTGGAGGATCCTAGTGAAGGTTGGAAATAATTCTTTCAAGGCACAGGCTTAGTAAGTCCTCCTTACGTGTGGTGGCTCTTAAGAGAATGATGATTTCCAAAGCCTCATCTAAGAGGACTCTGATCCCCAACCCCACACACCCTTTCTTTGATTGTTTGTTTACTTATTTGTTTAAGGAATCTATACACCCAGCATAGAGCTCATTAAACTCAAGATGCCCAGATCAAGAGTGCCGTGCTCCTCCTACTGAGCAGGCCAGATGCCGTCCCCACCCCTTTATTTTCTTGATTGGCCTGAAGAGTTGAGTGTAGGCTGTATTTCAGTTGACGGCTCTTGGGACCAATTCTTGTGCCTCTACTCTTTCTGAATGAAGGCACAAGTGACAGGGACAGTGGGTCCACCAGCTGCTGTGAGTGATGAATTTTTGATGACCTCAGATTTCTGCCCAAGGGAGGGCTTGTTTAACATGGCACCCGGGTGAAGTGTAGATGCCTTTTGGGGATTGATGTTGGATTCTGTGCCTTTACCGAACACCGAGGATGCAGGGCTGTAATTTGGGGAACAGAGCCATTGCCATCAATTCTTACAAACGAACGTAGAGTTTGTGTAATGATTTATATTTGCCTAGTGCCCTACAGTTTACAAAGCCTTTTCACACCTGTTCATGCTTAGCGCCACCCTGTGAGGGGGGCCGAGCAGAAATCATTAGCCACGTTTCACAGATAAGAAAACTGGAATTTAGAAGTTGAAGTCTGTACAAGTGGTGGAACTAGGTTTTGTAGCAGTTCTCCTGATCACCGAAACATATACTGTGGTGACCAAGGTAAGGGGAAAGATTTGGTCATCAGATTCTAGGATGGACACAAGCCAATCGAAAAAGGTTGGAGTGGTAGTGGCCTTTGGCCTCGGGGCCCCATGGGGAGGGTGGGTTCTGCCCCTCTGTGTGTGCAGACTGCACGCCTTGTCAGTTACCCACGCCTTGTCAATTACCTACCGCTGGTTTCCAAACTGGGGTTTCTTCCTAAATCTCTGCTGCCCCTCTGAGATCCCCCCAGTTTACACAGCAGGAAAATGAGGGGTGGAGGAAAGGTGTTTCAGGTGTTCAGAGTAAATGATAACAATGATGGGGCAGGAGCAAGTTTCTGCTGGACGCCTTGTTGCTGCTGGCGGGTACCTGTGTGTTTGCCAGCCTGAGGAGCGGCGTGGGGAGAGGAAGCGCCGAGCTGGGGCAATCCCCCTGCAGAATGATGCCAACAACTGTCTTTGCAGCCTGGATAGGCAAATAGCTGCGTGTCTAGGGATGTGTTTTCCCACCTAGGGTCTGAGCTCCGTAAGCAGTTAAGGCTAGACACGGGTGACCGGCTCAATGAAACCAGGGCAGTGTTTTCAGCTCTGAGTTGCAAACGCAGTGTGGTAGGTTGCAGGCAGCATCTAAAAGAGTAGGGTAGATGGGAAAGCATCCAGGTGTATTACATGTAAGAAGGTAAGCATTCGTTCATGAAACTGGCTTTGGAGGTATACACACGTGCATGTAAGGACTGGCCTGATAAAATATATTTTTTACTATGGTCAGAGGCAAAAAACGGTGTGGAGTCTCTGACCTAGAGAGTGTCCAGAGCAGAGCGAGGAGGATGTCAGCCTCGCAAGACGAGTAGTTCAGCCTGTAGACGAGAAAGCCCCAGAAGGGCGGATGGTTGTCTTTGACTCAGAGGGAGTTCACGGGCTCCACGGGGCCCTGGAAGGTGGGATTTGTTTCAAGAGGAGCTAGATTTTGGCTGGCCAGCACTTCCCCATCACAGAGGCACTCTATGGCAGAATCAAACCCCCCGGGGAGAGAGAGTGTCTGTCTGCCCACGAGCTGCTCGGGGACCCTGGAGGAGTCTGGCCTCTGAGTCCTTGCCAGCCTTGCACCCAGGCTCAGCATTCAGGCTTGGGGAACCTCAGAGTCCTGTGGGTGGATGGCTGCAGTCTAGCGTGGCAGGTATCACCATAACACTAGGGAGCAGTTCCGGGGACATGTGTCCACATATCCTAGCTTTGTGCGCTCCCCACCACGGTTCCTAAGAGTCAGCGGGGCATCGTGGCTCGGTGGCCTTCTTCAGACCGTCCCCAGAAGAAGGCCAGGGATTGTGGATGACACTGGCCTCAGCCAAGTGCCAGTGAGGAAGGAAATCTGGTATTTCCCTCCTTCAAAAATACTTCAGGAAAAGAGCTTTCATCTATCATTTTGATCTATCATCAGTCTTATTGTCACTGATCACTAAGCTTGTATCCTGCCAGGATGGGGTTTAGTCCGACCCACACACACATTGGCTACTCCCCATCCTGTGCATTCCCCAGGATGTAGACACCAAGATGTTAGATCCGAAGCTGAGGATGACTAGGTTGTAGGGAGAGACAGAGACTCCCCTGAAATGCGTTGAGTGGAACAACACATAGACACACTTGCAGGTGACAGAAAGAACACTCTCACCTGGATTCTTTTCTCCCTTAAAACAGCCTTGAGAAGCAGAATTTAGTGTCCTCGGAGGCTCCTCCAAGCCTCCCTGCCAGGCAGGGGCTAAGTTCAGAAGCAAATGTAGGTTTTAGGATACTTTCAGCCCACTGTGCTCTGTGGCCTCGAGAGAGAGACCTGCCCATCCCTGTGCCCCCCTCCTCCCCCCATCCCCACTTCCCCCACAGCTGGGTGATTTTCTCAAAGAGCACGTCCAGGGGCTGTTTCCGCTCCACCTTTGTCTCCTTTCTTGCTGGAGAGGTCCCAGCCCAAAGCCAGACAGGCACGTGATCTGGCAGCTGCCCCTGAGCCAAAGGATTCCAGCAGCCAGACAAAACGCATGCCGCCCCGGGGCCCCAAAGAAATTAAGCACAGGTCTTTTAGGGGAGGGAAAAAAAAAATCCCCATGTCACCTTTAGATTCCTGAAGTCTTAATGAATCTTTGATCTAGAGGTGATTTTTCTGGGCAAGTAGAAAGGGATTCGAGAGTAGGACGCTCATTTGTAACTGTGAGTGGGTGGCGGCTGGAGTCCGGAGGGTGGGGAGGATCCGGGAGCGGCTTCTGGGCCCTGAGGCTGCACTAGAGGCTGGCCACGGGGCTCTGGAGTCACACAGGCCAGAGGCTACATCTTGATGCCACACTTGCCCCTCTGCGGCCATGGACGACAAGTTAGTGGACCTATCTGTGCATCATCTCCCTTGCCTCTTGGATGAATGGTGTCTGCACACTTAGGAGACAGAGACATGGCCTGTTTAAAGTTCTCAGCACGTGGGAAGGCTTAGTAAGCCCTGCTGTAATTATTAGTTTTTTTGCTTATTCCTTTAGGCAACAAATAAAATCTCAAGGCTTTAGGCGAAGAATAGAACAGTCCTTGCGGAATGACCCCTCCGCGAGTCGGGCCGTCAGGCGTGTTTTAAGTCATTTACGGTACGTGCGGTAAAAGCACATAGCGTGCATCTGAGGAATGTGCTAGAATGGGAAAGGGGGGATTTGTGACCAGGCACCAGAGGAAGCTGGAGAAGGAGGCGAAGGAGTTCTCCAGGGATTGAGGCAAGTGAGGGCATTTCCGGCAGAGAGAGTCACGCGCACAAAGCAGAACATGGGGTGTGTTTGGGAACTACCTGTCGTTTAGACTAGAAGAGTAAGTGCAGTCCCTGACCCAGAGGGACCAGCAAAGTTAGCAGGACGTGGGATCCAAGTCCTTTTGTACATCAGTGCTTCCTGGAGGAGGAGGTATCTGAGCAGCGTGGTGAAGAAGGGGGAGCAGCCGTTTGATTGATGGAAACCCCCAGTGCGCTGTAGGTGGTAAGTGAATGGATGGTGACGTCAGGAAGGACGGGGACAGCGTGCTGAGTAGGTTTGCTAGGAGCAAGGCCAGAGGAAGGAGGAGAGAGGGATGAGCAGTGCCAGGTGTGGGGCCCACGTTGAAATAACCCGCATCCTCCAGCAGAACCAGCGCAGCGAGAGAGGCCATCCCCACTTGACGATCCCACCGGGATGTGTGTGCTTCCGGTCTGGGAGCAGGATGAGCGTGGGAGCCGCAAGCCTGGGTTTTTTGGAAATGAGCCTTTCATTAACTTTCTTTCTTGACTTCTCTTTGGAGCACTCAGTTCAGCCTCGTGCTCTGGGACCTAAAGTAGCGTTCTCCTGCTGGATGTGTCTCAGGCTGGGTTGTTTGGAAAGGAGTCACTGCCTCCCTAGCCCTGCGGGCGCAAAGATCCTCGTCAGTGGTCTCGGTGCTGGACAGTGTCCCCGGGGGTCCTGGCCCTCATCCTTTTCGTCCTATACGTATGTCAGGATTGTCCCCTGAGCCGGCACACCCTGAAGCCCTCTGCCAGGCACAGAGAACCTAAAAGAGAATGGGAGAGTTTGAAGGCTCCTGTCTTCAAAGAGGTGCAGGCAATTAGAGTATGATAAGGGCCATGTTAGAGACTTAAGGGAAGTGCGTAGAAACTCAGAGGTAGGGGCACCTGGGTGGCTCAGTGGGTTAAAGCCTCTGCCTTCGGCTCAAGTCATGATCTCAGGGTCCTGGGATCGAGCCCTGCATCGGGCTCTCTGCTCATCGGGGAGCCTGCTTCCCCCCCTCTCTCTGCCTGCCTCTCTGCCTGCTTGTGATCTCTCTCTCTCTGTCAAATAAATAAAATCTTTAAAAAAAAAAAAAAAGAAACTCAGAGGTAGGGGTAATTAATTCTGCCAAGTGGCACAGGAGGTGGGCTGAGGAAGGTGACAGTTCAGTTAGGCATTCATTCATTTATTCAGAAAATATTTACGGAGGGGCACCTGGGTGGCACAGTTGGTTAAGCATCCCAACTCTTGGTTTCTGCTCAGGTCTTGATCTCAGGGTCATGAGATTGTGCCCCGAGTTGGGCTCCACACCCAGCAGGGAGTCTGCTTGAGACTCTCTCTCTCTCCCTCTGCTCCTCCCACTCGTGTGCTCTTTCTGTCTCTCAAATAAATAAATAAATCTTTAAAAATACTAATGCAGTACTCGCCACGTACCAGGTGTTGCCATGAGCTGGGGACACTTCACTGAACCAGAAACCCTTGCCTTAGGCCGCTGACCTCCCTTGTGTGTGTTGGGGATGGGAGATGGGGTGTAGCCATGAACAGTAAATGTAAACGGAGTAAGTTGTGTCGGATGTTGGAAGGTGGTAAGTGAGCCAGGGACAGGGAGCAGGGAACACAGACGTGGGTACCATTGCCCTGAGGATGCCAGGGTCAGAAGCGTCGTGCCCAGCAAGGGTGCTCCTTAGCTCTCGGTGGACCCTGGGACCCCCCCCCCCAGTCGCTTTGTCAGCTTTGGCTCACTGTCCAGCTGAAACTGTGCCTCCAGGTATGGTCTCGGGCTCATTGCTCCTGAATCATTGCTTGAATCTGACCTCAGGCCCCCCCCTGAGTCCCAGCTCCCCAACTGGGGTCCGTTCAACTTGGCATCCAGGAGTCTGCTGTGCTTTATTGAGAGCACCAGAGGTTCAACCGTTCCTTCCCGATTTGGAGGAAGACATTACCTCTCATTTCCAACAAACCTCCGTGAACGGAGCCAAGTGTCGAATGAGCCCCTCTCTGGACTCGGTGCTGGGGGCGGGTTTGGCGCCATCGACGATGCGGGAGGCCCTCTGGGCGGTAGTCAGGTCAGCTAGAATGGGGGTGGGCTGACAGAACGCCCTGAACCCTGCGGCGGGACTCTTCCCTTGGACTTCTGGGCCCTTCCTATGGGGCCGTTTTTGTCCGCATGTTGGTTTCTCAGCTGTAGGGGGGACATGGCCGTGGGTGCTTCTGATGCTGTGGGTCAGGGAGCTTGGGGCTCCTGCACTTTGCACACGTACTGATATCACATCTGTGCTCTTCGGCAGCCGCAATGACGAAACAGGGTCCTCCATTGAAAAGTGTTTAACTTACGCTATATTTTCAGAAAATAGGAAAAGGTGTGAAGAACTAAAGATCGGATTCACTTCCAACATCCCAAACACTATTGCTAACAAGGTAGAGATCCTTACAAACGTGTGTGTGCACAGGCTCATAACACACGTGCTAGGTTGAGCCACATGAAAGTGCTGCTTTTATAAGTCAAATTTTCACTTGACTGAACCAGCTACAGACATATACACAACAGGTACACACATACCTAGACGAAACGGGACTATACAGTCACATAGGTTGTAAACTTATCTTAGCGGTCACTATGTCTTGGATCCAGAAACAGTGTGTCAGAGTGGCCAAGGGCTCGGGTCCTGCATTCTGATTGTCTCCACCCCTGACTCACCTGGGCAGGTTACTGAGGCTCCCCCCTTGTACAGTGGGGATAATCACAGCGTCTTCCATAGAGGGTTGTGGTGAGAACAGAGGACTTGGCGTGTGTGTGCGATCAATACCATGTTTCCAGATGAGTAGAGATGACGTATTGTCTCCTTCTAATCAGTGCCCTAGTAGTAGACATTACACTGCATCCATTTCCCACCGTGGGGGTGACATCTTTGTACACACCTTGAAGAGTGACTATCTCTTCACCCCTTGACACTTTAAATACTTGGATTTTAAGGTTTTTCAGCTTTTTTATTATTGAGAAATGCATTTGATATATAACATGAATTTAAGGCATACAACATGTTAATTTCTCCCATTTAAGTATTATAATATGACGGCCCTTGTATTGATAAAAGTTTTAGCAGGCTTTTCTGCTCTTGTTGATGTTGTTGTTGAAGATTTTACTTTTTTATTTCTGTGGAGAGGCAGAGGGAAAGGGAGAGAGAGAATCTCCCGCAGATTCTTGGCTGAGCATGGAGCCCGACATGGGGCTCAGTCTCACACCCCTGAGATCGAGACCCAAGCTGAAATCAAAAGTCAGACATTTAACCAAGAGCCACCCAGGCACCCCAATCGAGGATTTAAGGATCCTTACTAATGTGTTTCTAACTGGGTGGTAGGTAAGGGGTAAGGTCACTTGGACTGTTGTGCATGATTCTGTGAACGGGGCTCCGTGGGCCGGCCCCCATGTCATTTGCTCTTCTACGCTTCGGCAACACATCCCCACCCTGGGCACTGGCCCCGACTTCTGGGCCTGGAGGCTGGCCTCTCCACCCCAGTGTCCCTGTGGGCCCTTCCTCAAGGCTAGTCATCTGGTTCGGTGGTTCTTCCTACAAGGGAGGACGCCCACACCAGCCCTGCAGTCTTGGTCGGATACCCGCCCTGGGCCCCCTCACACTCGGCAGGCACCAGGATCTCCTCTCTCCCCGGCTGTGCTCACAGAGCGCTTACATCTGACTCATCTGTGAATTAACTTAGTACAGAACTTGACGCATAGGTGCTCAATATATATTTGGTGGGTGAATTTCGTGAGCGAATAAAGTCACGGATGACTAAATTAATGGGGGCCAGCGGGGGCCAGATCCCGAAAGTCTTGAGTGGAGCATTTCCCCCGTGCTCAGCGGCGAGCCCCTGGACATGCCTGGCGTGATTGGAGCTGTGCTTTGGGAAGAAGGGTCTGGCCATTCATAGCTCCCAGGAGCTGACGGCCTAGGGGCTAGTGGAATGTCAGACCCACATGCCCACGTGTGGGGGGGTTCATGCTGCCTGGGGCCCTTTGAGTGACCCTGCCCCTCTTGAATCTGGAGGCTCTTACCCACTACTTCCCTAGGGAGGGGCTCTCCTTCATTCGAGAAACGGAAGTGAGAGTTCTTGGCTGCCCTGCTTTCGGAGGAAGTCCTATCAGAGCCCCACTGATGATGATGAAATCCGCTTCCGGAATAGCAACAACCACCTCTCCCCTTTTGCAAAGTGCTTAGCAGCTGCTCCCCAGCTTGTTATGACTCCCCGGGTTCTGGGCCAGAGGTATCCATCAGGCCTCCTGCCTGCCAGCTGGGACATTCCTTGGCCTCCCCAGCGTGACCAGACCCTGGCCCGCCCCTCCACTTCCTTCTCTTTGGCTCCGACCCAAGATCTGTGTGGCTGGGCTTCGGTTGTGTGTTGCTAAGGACTTTGGTTCCTGGAAGAGCTCTCAGTGGAAATGAGTCTGACTTGTCCTTCCTAGGCCCAGCATAGAGTTCTGGATCGGTGAGGTTGCACCTGGAGCAAGATGTTGGCCCAAATCCTGGCTCTGCTGTTTGCCAGCCGGGTCATCCAGCCAGCCAGGACGCCCAACTACCTGGGCAAGTCACTTAACTGTTCCAAAACTCAGTTTCCCCATCTCATCAGTGGAGTTAGCAGCCCTGGTGCGACCACAGGGTTCAAGGACACAACGCGTGCAAATGAGTCTGGGATCTCTTACGAGTCTTTGGAAAGGTTAATTGAATTAGAGAATCAAAGCCTGAACCACAATGAGGTGGAAAACTATTCAGTCTGCATTTTAGATAAGGAAATTTGAGCTCCAAAGGTTGTGTGGGGTGCCGGGGGAGTGGAAGGAAGGAGTTTGAAAGGAGAATCGAGGGGGTATCTGGACATTCTCCCTTACGCTTCCTCTGCTTCGCCAAGACTCCGGCCCCCGCCCTGCTCCCTCCAACACACACATCTGCCGAATCGAGCACCAATGCCACGGCTCCTTTCTGAAAGGCCTCATTGAAAAAGAAGCACACAGAGGCGACCGAGTGTGCCAGCGTCGAGTCCATGGAGGTCCAAGCAGTTCTAAAGCTGGAAGGCAGTGGGAATGAGGGCAGGAGTTAGCACGAGAAACGCGGAGGGGATGGGGGAGGGTTGGCTGGAGGATGAGGAGATGGAGAGGGCTGGCCTCATTTTTTCTTCATGGGCCTTCACTGCTGCGCCCGGACAGGCCTGTGCCCTCCCTTGGTCCATGCAGCACCCCCCCCAACTTTCCTAGACAACAGTACTGCCTTCTCCTTGCCCGCCCTCACTCTCAGCCCCTGACCTTGCTTCCTGTTTCAGCTGTGAAAAGAGATGCAATCCCGAGAAAGCTTGCACAGGCCACCTCGCCATCTGTCGACACCTGTGTCCATGCTCTGGGACCTGGGCTGGTGCTCGCCCAGGTGGCCAGCTCCTGCTGTGCGCTAGACCCCGTCCCCCTTCCAGGGACGCTCCGTTCCTTCCCCTCACATCCATACAAACGCGTTGTAATTCCTCCCATTTAAAACACAGCTGCCGGCTCCTTCTGTCTCAGCCCCTTTGCTGGCTCCCGCTGCCTCCAGCTCCCCTTCCTCCTCTCTCTGAGGCCCCCCCCCTTCAGACTCTGCCCCCTTCCGCCCTACCAGAAAGCCCCACTAGAGGTTACCACGATGTCCAGCCCGGTGGGTCAGTTTTCACCACTCTCACCTGCTTGATCTGTCGGCGGCTTTCACCGCTGACGGCTTCCTGTTGAAGGGCATCTCTTCGTCTGCCTTCCGGGCTGCCACACTCCTGGCTTTCCTTCTCCTTGTGGGCTGTGTTTCCTTTCTGTTTCCACTCCCCACTCCCCCCACCCAACTCTTCCTTGACTACCTGGTATCCTCAGGCTGTCCCCAGAGGTCTCACCTGCACTCGCTCCTTGGGGATCTTAACCATCCTTAAATCCCGTCTACGTGCGGATGGCTACCGGCTCCCCTGATCTAGCTCACACGTCTTCTGAATTCCGGGATTGCACCCCGCCACCCCACCCCGGATCAGCTAGACGTCCATTTGGTGTCCAACGGGCGTCTCCACCTGGGGGCATTGTAGCATGCCCCCAGACCAGCTCCTGTCTGCTCCAGACCTTCTCCCCCTCCGGTTCTCCGTCTTGTGGATGACACCTCTGTCCCACACACTGCTCTGGCAAATCATCCTGACTCCTACCCTGGACTCCTTCCTTCCATCCTCACACCCCACGTCCAAGTCATCAGCAAACTGCGCCCGCCCTGCCTTCTCAATGTATCCAAATCCATCCAATCTCAGCACTTCCACCGCGACCAGCCCGGTCTGGGCCCCCAGCATCTCTGCCCTGAATCTGATTCAGCCACATCTCAGCTGCTGTGCCTGCTTCCCGGCGTGTCCCGGCAGTGTCAGCACAACAGCCAGAAGGAGTCCGACCTTGTCACCCTTCGTTCAAATGCTCCCAGGAGCTCCTGTCTCCCTCCGATCAAAGGTTGGTCCTTGCAAGGGCCCACGTGACCCCCTGTGATTCGGCCTCTCCCACCTCCGACCTCCGGGCTCCCGCCACAGTTAACCTCCCTCCTGCCAGCGGGGCTCTGCCTAGAACTCTTCCCCCAGGCGCCTTTCAGACTTGCTTCCTCATCACCCTCTGTCATCTTCCCGTGCAGCCTTCCCTGGTGACCCCGTGTAAGGGTGTGACACCAGCCCCATTCTTGGCCCTGTAGCCCCTGTCCCCATCTCCCGACACCATGGATTTTATTTAGCGGCTCACTGTCAATCTCTCACATTCAAATGTAAGGTCCGTGAGGCGGGGGTGCCTGGGTGGCTCAGTCGGTTGGGCGTCCGACTTTTGATTTTGGCTCAGGTCATGGTCTCAGGGTCATGGGATTGAGCCCCAAGGCTCGTCCATCGGGCTCCTGGCTCAGTGGGGAGTCTGCTTGTCCCTCTCCCTCTGCCCCTTCCCCTGCTCGTGCACTCTCTTAAATAAATGAATAAATAAAATCTTCTTTAAGAAATAAAAGATCCACGGGGCAGATCGTACTCCTGGAGGAGGGCCCAGCACGCGATAGGCCTTCAGGAAATGTGTGTCGAATGAATGGCTGAACGTGTAAAGATTTTGGAGCAGTTGCTCCCTGGGTTTAGGGAAGACTGGAAGAGATTGGGGTGGTCCCAATGAATCAGGTGAAATAGAGAAAGGGGTGCCAGAGAGCCGGGCTGGGTATCTTTGAGAAGAAAATAGATGACCATCTGTACGGGGCCAGTTCTATAGTTGGCCAGACTACAGAGGAGGAGAGCTATTTTTCCGAGCCTTATGTAACAGATGTGGTTTTGTGTAAATCACACTTCTGTAAATGGAGTCCTATTTTAAATGCACTAGCAGAGATTGCTATTTAAAGGAATCTGGTGCCAAATTCTTTTGTAAAATGAATAATCTCCTAATTTGTCCCGAGTGTCAATTCATATTTTCTCTCCCCCCCTCAAAATGTATATGGACTTAAATCAAAGTATGCTTGTCTGGGGTGAGGAAACCTCCGTGTCCCATTTTTCCCGCTGTCTGTGTTATTCCCTTTCTCTTTGCCCACGTTCCTCCCTAGCTCTTCCTTTGGCTAAGTTGTCCCCGCCCCCCCCTTAGACTCTGACATAGAACGTTCTTTTGTAGCATGACCGGAATGAAAGAGCGCGTCAGACAGTGGCCCCCTCCCAGACCAGAGGTATGCAGTCTGGGGGTGGAGCACAGTTAGGGACCCACTGACCAAAGAGACAGCCAGGTGCTCTTTGCCCTTCTTCCTTCCAAGCTCACCCTCTGCAGGACTGGTGAGGCTGATGTGTAGACTGTTATAGGGCTGGCTGGAGCTTGGGGCTCAGGAACGTCCCCTCTTGGTGCATCACCCACCCCCCTGATCTCTTAGATGAGAGCAAGGTCCTGTGGCCACTCCGCATGGTGGAGTTCTGTCGCAGTGCCCTCCAGAGGCAGTGGACTTGGGCTTCACAGGGCCCACCACCCCAATCTCTGTTTCCCTTCGAACCGGAGTGTGTCCCTCTGAGAGACACACAGCTGTGTGTTAGGGGCTTGGTGGAAGGCGCGGCAGCAGCTAAGACCACAACCTGCTTCCTGAAAACAGTGGAAAGTTGACTCGTTTAGAGGTTCTTTGACCTTGGGTCAGGTTTCCACTTGAGGTTTTCTGAGACATTTCTCCTTTTGGTTCTCATTGGACTAAAGAGACCGTAACACCTGCTCCTAGAGCAGGCTTGACTTTTTCTAAGACTCGATGACTCTGCCTTTGAGATAGCGCATGAGTCAGGGTTTAGTAAACCAGTTGGCTTTGGCGAAGAGTTCCGTTATAGCCAGCGAACTAGCAGGATATAGAATGTGTGCCTGACTGAGGAGGGCAGGTGCCAGCCCTGCTGGGTGGCTTGACCTTTCTGAGCCCAGAGGGGTTTGTAAAGTGCACCCTGCCTCCCTTCCACAGGTTGTCTCAGCATCGGGGAGACGGATAGGAAAGCTCTTTGAAGACAGAAAGGACTAAAGCAGAAACTGGGACCGCTATCACCATTATTATTCAAGCAAACCTGATATTTACACATTTTTAACAAAGATTTTATTTATTTATTTGACAGAGAGAGAGAGATCACAAGTAGGCAGAGAGACAGACGGAGGGACCGGGGGGGAAGGCTCCCCGCTGAGCAGAGAGCCCGATGCGGGGCTCGATCCCAGGAGCCTGAGATCATGACCTGAGCCGAAGGCAGAGGCTTAACCCACTGAGCCACCCAGGCGCCTAAATTGAGAATGTTTAAAGTTACAGAACGATTTGCTAGCCTCCAATAAGACAGCTGTCTTCACATAGCCACCCCCTTGCGTCAAGTGGGGTTCTGTTTAATAGCCTCATTCCTGAGGGTCCGATCACGTTTGTGTGAAGACCGCTCACCAGTGAGAGATGAAGCTGAGGAATTGGGGGTTGGAGAGGGGACCCTGGAGTTGTACTGGAGCGTTTGGACCCCGGAAGATCAGGAGCCCCCCGAGATCCTAGATGCCTCAGCTAGGAGGACGCATGAGGAGGGTTCCTCCCCAGGCTTTACTTGGGGCCACTCGTGGTAGAGACTAGAGGTAGGGGCCACTTACATAGTGACGTGGGCATGAGATGGGTGGTGTGTGTGGTAGAAATAGACCCAAAAATGGAGATCTGAGGGAGAGACGCAGGCCTTGGCACATCTGGATATGACGAGTGCTTCCTGGCTCATTCACTGGACAGAGGGAACAGGGCTCTAGAAAAGCCGGGGATGAATGGGTGGTTTCTAGGCCCAGGGACCCCCCACACCCCCGTCAGCCAGGCACCACCTCCCCGCCGGGTCTTGAGATAGTGGGAAGAACATTGGTCTGTCACTGCAAGAGAAGAGACCAAAAGCGACCTCACAGAAAGCTGAGGGGGGGCGAGGGGAGGGAGGAGGGCAGGGGGGAGGGGAAGAGAGGAAGCTGGCAGCGCGGGTGATTTTGGGGGAAAGACACAGCGCAGGGTTTTGGCTCTTGCTGAGCAGCTGCCTCTCTCTGGAAGGTGAGGGACGTTGCGAAAGGCCACTCCAGCCTGTCCCGTGAGCGGGCAAGGATCAGGATACCTCTGATGGGGCCACCCAGGCCTCCACTTTGTAGGCAGACGTGCCTGGAAAGTGACAGTGACACGCCCCCTGGGCAGCACCAGGGAGCAGGGGCGTTGCAGGTTGGGTTTCTGGGGAGACAGAATGGATGCTTCCCCTGTGAGGATAAAAGAGCTGTGGCGGAGCCCCAGGGTCTCGGTAGCCAGCCCTCTTGCCCTGCCTCCCCGGGGGCCCCCCCCCGCAGGCCTAGGTGGGAGTGTGGAGCAAAGGAGTGGGTCCCCTCAGAGACCAGGCTGCTCAAGTCTGGCAGCTTGGACATGGGTTTTTAGGTCGGGGGACAAAAGTACAGGTATTGGGGCGATCTTTGCCCAAGTATGACAGGATGGCCCGGCGGAAGGGGACTCTTGGGCTGCAGTGATTATAAATCAGGGCAGTGAGACTGGAACCACAGAGGTGACAGAAGACGGAGTGTGCCGGCTTCTTCTCCAGGTCGGCAGGGACAAGGTGGCGTCCCCTCCCCGTCTGTCGTCAGTCACCCCTGTGCTCAATGGTCTGATTTGGAGCCTGTAGGTGGACGTTCTGGGGATCTTTGGGAGGACACTGAATGGGGGGAGGGACTCCCAGTGTGGTGGCACAGGAAACAAGAGTAGGAGGGGACATGCATGACAGCGAGGGGACGGGATGACCTGGGAAGGCCTCCCAGAGGGTTGCAAGTGTGCAGAGGGGCATTCTAGGAGGGGGCCTGGGCTCTCACTCTGTCCCTTGGAGTCAGAGGAGCCTTGGGACTAGTGTCGAGGAGCAGACAGGAGAGGGGTCTTGTGAAGAAAGGAAGAGGGCCCTTCCCAGGATTCACAGGCATCCTGGATCATTTTCAGAGAAGGAAGGACAGGCACAGGCACACCTCGGAGATACGGCAGGTTCGCCGGGTTGCAGATGACCTCAGTAATGCGAGTATCGCAATAAAGCAGGGTCCAGTGAAATTTTTGTTCCCCCGTGCACATAGAAGTTACGTTTACGCTGTGTTTTAGTCTGCTAAGTGGGCAATAGCATCATGTCTAAAAACAAAATATACCTTAATTAAAGATACTTGATGGTTGAAAAATGCTAACCATAATCTGAGCTTTCAGTGAGTCATAATCACTGATCACAGATCCCTGTAACACATATAATTATAATGAAAAAGCTTGAAATATTGCAAGAATCCCCAAAATGTGGCCAGAGGCATCAAGTGAGCAAGTGCTTTTGGGAAAACGATGGTGATAGACTTGCCTGATGCAGGGTTGCCACAGACCCATCCATTTCCATTTCTTAACTTTTTTTTTTTTTAAACCCATCAATTTCTTTAAAAAAAAAAAAAATTGCGGTGTCTGTGAAGCAGTAAAGCAAAGTGCAGTAAATCGAGGCATGCCTGTATCTGTCTCTGGTGAAAGAGATGGTTGTTGTAGCCCCTTGGCCCTCCTTCTGGAAAGATCCTGTGCTTCTGTGTTCTCCGCAGTGTCTCTCCGTCTGGGGAAGGAGAACCAGCGTCGGACCTGCCATTCCCATGGGGATATGGTAGGAGGGCCTGGAGGGGAGACTGGTGAGGAGGAGCTCGCACCCAGAGCCTCGCCCCCAAGCCGCCGGGCCCTGGGAAGGAGGGACGTTCACGTGGTCTAGACTGCCTCCCACTCTGCCTCCATCCTCTCCTCCCCGCACAGACGTTTGCCTCCGTCGCTCACCCCCAGTGGCTCTGGCCCTGGTCCCCAGCAATGTCCCATGTGGTGGCTCATTCTCAGTCCTCAC
Organism: Procyon lotor; assembly: GCA_028646535.1. NCBI lineage: Eukaryota > Metazoa > Chordata > Mammalia > Carnivora > Procyonidae > Procyon > Procyon lotor. The sequence continues at coordinate 24,442,221 of CM053621.1, read as the reverse complement.
GCACTTGCCCCTGCCGCACTGTTTGACACACTCTCTTCACCAAGAGGGGTAACCCTCACCCCTTGACTCCCCTCCTGCCTCCTGTTTTTTCTCAGTCTCCTTCCCCTGTTCCTCCATTCCTCCATTCCTCCGCGCATCACAGGCTCAGAAGACGTAGGGCGCCGGGAAGACCATCTTGTGTCAACATTCCTCTGACAGCTACACACCTGTCACCCAGGCCAAGCATCAGGATCCTCCTACCAAAGTCTCGGGGTCCGCCTTTCGCTCAACTTGCTTTCTTTATCTTTAAAGTCAGATCTGTTGAGATATAATTGATATGCCATAAAAGTCACGATGGTTGGGGCCCAGTTCTCTGGGTTTCGACAGTCGCGTGCAATTAGGTAACCTCCACAGAGTTGAGATTTAGGGTAGGACCACCTTCCCCCACATCCCCTCCTGCACCTCTATAATGACCCCTGCCTCCACCCTCTCAGCCCCTGGCAACCAGTGACCTGGATTTTCTTTTTTTTTTTATTCTCCTAATTCTAACTTCTCCCAGAATGTCCTATAAATGGAATCATACAGTCTGTGGTCTTTTGAGTCTAGCGTCTGTCACTTGACATCATACTTGGAAGATTTACCCATGTTGGCGAGAATCAGTTGCTCGTGCCCTTCTATTGCGAGTGGCTCCTTGTGGTGTGGCTGTAGTGCTTTGTTTGCTCGTCCCCGGGTTGGGACGCTGGAATTGTTTCCGGCTTGGAGGATGATGGACACAGAATGCAGTTTCTCTTAATCCTCACTGCTGGGTTGTGCTGGACCTCCGAGGCCCTCCGCTTCCCAGGCGCTGGGGGTTGAGATATATAAACACCTTTGTGCTCTTTCTTGCCCAGCCTTGCTTCCTGCCACCCCTTTGCCCTGATTTCTGTTCTCTTATCCGACCTCGTGTGGTTCTCCCATCTTCACTGGTTTGCTTTGCACCCACCGACATTATCAGTATTCCTCTTGAATGGGGCGCCTGGAGCAGCCAGCGGGGTCTGGTGCCCCGAGGGATGTCGGGGGCATGGTGGGATGAATCCGTACTCGTGAGTGCCGCTGAAAGCCTTGAAACCAAGGACTGCCTCTGTTCTCGATCCTGTAATTCTTATGATGTAGCTCAAAATGAAATTAGCTTCTTGAATTTTATGATAGAGGCCACATCATAGTGTTATTAACTCAGTGAATCTGCTGGGAACTCACTGGGAACTTAACTGGGAACCTACTGTCCGACCATGTGCTGTTGGAATCACCCATGGTCACACCCTCCCATTGTCATCCAGACGCATTAGCCCCATTGCTATGCCTTCTGGATACCTCGCTAGTAAGCATGGGGAAGACACAGGTCAGCTCACCTTACCCCAAAGTAATGGTAGCCAGTAGTCAGCACCCACAAACATGGACAGCTCCCTTCCTAGCTCTTCCTGTCTAGCCCCTGGACTGGCAACATTCTCCTGCAAAGGACCAGTTAGTAAACATTTTCGGATTTGTGGCCAGATGCTGTTGCTTCCTCTTCCCCCTCCCTTCCTCCTCTTCCCTTAAAAAATGTGAAACCCAACCTCAGCTCACAGGCTGCGCGCGCACACACGCACACACACACACGCACACACACACAGAGGCTGCAGGCCAGATTTGACTGGTGGTCAGCAGTTCGCAACCCTGGTGTCCTGTAGTTTCTTGTCCTTGTCTACGAGATGTTATTTTTTTTTTTTAAGATTTTATGTATTTATTCGACAGAGAGAGAGAGAGATCACAAGTAGGCAGAGAGGCAGGCAGAGGGAGAGAAGCAGGGTCCCTGCTGAGCAGGGAGCCCGATGCGATGCGAGCCTGATCCCAGGGCCCTGAGATCATGACCTGAGCCGAAGGCAGAGGCTTTAACCCACTGAGCCACCAGGCGCCTCTCTACAAGATGTTATAAGCAACTCTGCTAAGTGCCAATGCTGGTAATTCAGACACATACCCCCCCTACTTGATTTTTCTGAAACGTCGCCCTAGAGTCTAGAAGGCACACCACCTTCGCCCGCTCCCTTCGTCCTTGTGTGTTTGTTACTCACACTCACTCAGTACCAGGGCTCTCTGAGAGTCTGCTAACTCACCTTGGGTTTTCCCTTTGATTGCTCTTTTTGCTTTTTTCAGTTCAAAGATCCCTCTGGACAGAGGAGACGGAGTTTCTCATCCACAGCGCACCACTGGCCGAAAGCAGCGTGCCCCTCCCTTCTTGTTCTTTTTGCTCTTCATGCGATAAGACAGCCCTTTTGGGTGTCCTACGCAGTTTTCTGGAAGCTTCATCTCATTTTGGCTTTCGCTTTCTGATACCACTCATCCAGGTCTGCCACTTCGACATAGGCATTGAGTAGCTTGCACACTGGTACTGGTTTGGTTTTTTTCATAAAGCATTGCTGAAATTGCACAGTCAGAGGAGAGGGAAGGAAAGAACAGGAAGAGGAGAGAGGATGGTCCTCATCTCCCTTCAAATGGTTAACTCTCCGATGGCAAGGTCCACTTTCCTTCAGCTTGTGTCATCCAGCAGCCACTAGGTCGGCACCGCACACCGAGACAGGGTGGTCCCACCGCACAGATCTTTCATCCCGGGCTGTGCCGAAGCCCCAGCTGGGCTTGCGGAGCTCACGGTCTTGCAGTCTAAGTGGTGGCCCGGCGCTATCTCTGACAGGCATTCGGTCAAAGTCATGATTCCTCAGTGTTTCCCACTTAAAAAAAAAAATTTTCTTAGAGGGCGCCTGGGTGGCTCAGTCGGATAAGCATCTGACTCTTGATTTTGGCCCAGGTCATAATCTCAGGGTTGTGAGATCGAGCCCTGCATTGGACTCTGTGCTGGGTGGGGAGTCTGCTTGAGATTCTCTCTCTCTCCCTCTCCCCCCTCCCTGTGCACGCACGTGCGCGTGTCTGTGCTCTCTCTCCAATAAATGAATACATAAAGTCTTAAGTTATCTTACATGGAACCACAGATTCACCGTCTTACCCAATTTAAAGTGTATGACTGAGTAGCATTTAGGGCACTCACGGTGTCGTCCAACCATCGTCACTATCTAAGATCATGATCTGAGCAGAAATCAAGAGTGGGACATTTAACTGACCGAGCCACTCAGTTGCCCTAGCACCTGAGTTTTTTAACTGAAGAATGTTTAACTGAAGATTTTTAACTGAAGAATGGTGAGGGACTTGGAGAAAGGAGGCGATGGGGCATCCTTGACAGGAGAGGGGAGCTCACACGGTATTGAGCGCCAACAAGGAGGTCTGCTTGGAGAGGACTGGGGAGGCAAGGCCTTCCGCCATCAGCCTGAGTGCTGGGCACAGTGTGTGCTCACTGAGGGGAACGGCAAGCTAACACAGCCCCTGCCCTTGTGGGGAAAGACACGTGGAGGAAGACCCTTCCTGCAATAAAGAGCATGAGAAGCAGAAAGAATTAGAAACGTTTAAGGAATGAGGTGCCTGGGTGGCTCAGTTGGTTAAGCGCGTGCCTTTGGCTCAGGTCATGATCTCAGGGTCCCGGGATCAAGTCCCGAGGCAGGCTCCCTCCTCTGCTCTTCCCTCCCTCCTTGCCCCTCCCCTGGCTTATACTCTTTCCTCTCTTGCTCACTGTCTTTCTCAAATAAATAAAATCTTTCTAAGAAATGAAACGTTTGAGGAACAAAAAGACAGCTGTGCGGTTGGGGCGTAAGGAGTAGAGAGAGAGCTTGGCTGCATGGGAGCCGGGTAGCCTGCTCCGAGCAAGGGCATGAGCTCATGGGAGGTGCACAGATCGCTCTGACTGCTGGCTGCAGAGCAGCTTGGGGAGGACTAGTCCTTTTGGGAGGATATTGCAGCGGCCCAGTGGGGACATCCCCGTGGTTTGGGCTTGAGTGGAGGCAGAGTTGCGGAAAGCATCAGAAGGAAGGACAGCATGACTGATGGCTGGATGGGAGCACGGGGAGGCAGAGGCTGGATGGGAGCACGGGGCGGCAGAGGCTCATTCAGAAGGAGTTGGAGGGGGTCTGGGAGAGAAATCCGTGGATGGGCGTGCTGGCGGAAGTGAGGAGCCACCAACAAAACCAGGGGACCCGGTGTCAGGGGTGGAAAGTGAGGCAGGCAGGGGGATGGCATTGGCTGGTCCCGGGGCTGTCCAAGCTGCCAGGGGCGGCTCCGTGTGGGGAGTCAGACTGCGTTGGAATCCTGGCCTCGCCTGCCCTTCTTGCCCGGGCTCCCTTGGACAGCTTGACTCGGAAAATAAGGGGTCGGATTCCCTGTTTTCCAGGCCGAAGGGGAGATCAGAAGCAAATCCCTGAGCATAGGCCTGGTGGAGGCTCTGGTGTTCCACTCATCTGCTGACAGCAATACCAGCGACATCTCTATTATGATTTCTGATCAAGAGAAGATTTCAGGGGCACCCAGTGGCTCCGTCACTTAAGCATCTTCCTTCGGCTCAGGTCATGGTCTCGGGGTCCTGCGATTGAGCCCCGCACCACGGATTTCCTGCTCCGTGGGGAGCCTGCTTCTCCCTTTCTCCCTCCCTCTGCCTCTGCCCCTGCTTGTGCTCTCTCTCAAATAAATAAATCTTTTTTAAAAAAGCGGGGCGGTGGGGGGGAGATTTAAAAAGACGTATGGGACACCAGCTTCCCCATACTACGGCAAGGCCAGAGTGGTCTCCGTGCTGAAGGCACCCTGTGGAAGGCCAGGTTTCCTCTTCCTGTGCCTCGATTGTCCTTCCCCAGGCTCTTTGTGACCTCGCCTTGGTTCTGAGCACTGCTATTGCCAAGGTTCAACCTCCTGGCCACGAACGGATACTGTGCCCGCCTTTCCCAGGATGTGCCGTGGCGCCCCTCTGCCCCCCATGTCTTGCCCTGTCCTTCCCAGCCGGGGCTGACCGCCCAGAGGGTCCCTTTCTGCCTCAGCCTCAGGTACTTGGGAAGAAGGTTCTCCCAGCCCTGTGTTGGCGGAGCTGGGCTTGTGGAGGCCGTGGCAGGGACGCAGGCTGGTTGGCAGAAGAGTGAGACACCCCTCCCACCCAGATCAAGTGGTAGGTGTTAAAAGACTCATTCTTCTGGTCTGTTTGCCTCAGGCTTCCAAACACAGGGGACGCACACTCTAAGGTGTCCCTGGTGCCCAGCCCCGCTGCAGGCCATTGGCAGGCGCCACCTGCACCTTTGCTCAGCCCCCTGCATGGGCAGGGGCCCCTCTAGTCCTTCGCTTCAGGACCTGTCATGGAACCTTTGCGAGCCAGGCCGAGTGCGTGGCCCCTGCCAGGCGCTGTGTGCGGGACCGGACAGTGCCCAGCAGAAGCAAGGCCCCACGGCTTTCCATGGGCTGCAGGCCGAGGCTGCCCTGAAGGAGTGAAGGAGGGGGGCAGGGGGGACGGGGGAGGGGCTGGGAGAAAGTCACCCTTCCTGCAGTGCCTGCTGATAATTGGCTCTCCGGAACCAGCTTGGGACACAAGGGCCAGCTGGGCCAGGAAGCCGTGTACAATGCCGCTCTTTCAGGGGGAACTCTGTGTGGTCGTAGGTCCTGTGTGACTCCAAGGAAATCTGGAGCACAGCCTGTTCTCAGAGGATGTTCTCTAACCTAGACCGGAGGTGAGAAATCGAGCCCCGGCTTCCCACCCTCGGCCCTGAGAGGGTCCCTGCAGGCACCGCCCGGTTCAGAACCTGATTTCCTTCAGGGAGAGTCCCGGAAGGGGAGAGAATGGGAGCAGGTTTTCTCAAGACACCATGAATCATCGCATACCTGGTGCTTTTTAGAGGGGGAGCACTGGGAAGCAGTCAGTCCTTAGGAATCTATTTATTAAGACTCTGCACCGGCCTTAGCAGCCGTGGGCCCGCAAGGGAAGAAGGCAGGTCCTGGCCCTCGGGATTAAATTAATCTCACTGGGGATGTGGGATAACATACCATGTGTCAAACACTAAGAGAAACTGGAATTCAAAAAGAAAGTGTGAGGGGCACCTAGTGTAGCTCAGTCAGTCGAGCGTCTATTGGTCTTACCTGTCAAGGTCAAGGTCAGCTCAGGTCTTGATCCTGGGGTCATGGGATCGAGCCCCGCATCGAGCTCCCTGCTCAGCATGGAGTCTACTTGAGATTTTTTCCCTCCGCCCCTCACCCGCTCATGCTCTCTCTGTCTCATAAGTAAATACATCTAGAAAAAGAAAGCAGGAAAGTAGAAACTATTAGGCAAAGCGGCCTGGCCGGTGTATGGGTTGGGAGAGTTCGGTCTGCCCTGGGAAGATGGGTGGGATTAGGAATGTAGAAGGGAGTGGACCGTGTGTGATGTGGGATGCCCTCCTGGGCGTGAAGTCTTACAGAAGTGCTGCCCCGGAAATGTCCCCAAGTCTGATGTTCCAAGGGCCTTGGAAGACCCACAGCCTGCCTTTACAAGCCCAGAATGCTGAGGCTCAGAAATTGGGCAGCCCGCCTACAGCCGTGGGCTGGGCCCTCCCCTGGGGCCCGTGTACGTGGGGGAGTGTTGGTTGGGGACCCTGGGGCGTGTCTGCTGCGGTAAAGTGGGAGCTTCCGTGAGCTACAGGAGAAGGGTCTGGGGCCATCCTCGCAAGGGCAGGGAGGGCGTGCGATGTCTTGTCACTGTTGGTTTGGGCAGAAACTTCATTCCACAGCCCGGTGCCGGGCTAGGCTCCTTGTCGGTGTCCTGGACTTGTCCTGGGGGCCATGACTGTGCACACAGAAATTGTTTTACGCTTTCCTTAGGGCACTGAGGAGGTAACTCCTCACACCTAGGAGGATGGAAGGGCTTTTGTACCAGGTCCCTCCCCTGCTCAAGAGCCTTCTCTGGATCCCTAGTATCCATCAGGCCCTAATTTCTTGCTCTGATGTTCAAAGCGTGCCATCATCTGAAGGGCCTTTACAGAGTCTAAAAGAGGGGAAAGGAACCTAAAAATCATCAAATCCAGCCTGAGCCTACCGGTCCTTTCCACAGGAATCATGAAGAGAGGTTGCCATGCCTCTGCCTGTATACTTCTAATGGGGAATTCTCTTTCACAAGACAGCTCTAAGTCCAAAAATGGCCACTGTATACCTCTACCCATTGAGGTAGGTTTGATCCTTGGAGTTATTCCTCCTTCCACATGACCACCCTTCAGAATGTTGATATTCCTCTAAATTTTCCTCAGTTCCTGGGTTCCTCCCCATCCAGGTCACTCTCTCCTGAAAGTGGTCTACTTTGTCAGATGGTTTTTGCATAATCTATAAAGCCTTAAACTGAACAGCGTTTTATGTGTGAATTGATCCTGCCTATAGTTGGAACGATCCTCTCCCTTATTCTGAGCACTATACTCCTTTTAATACATCCAGACCTCAGATTTGCATTTTGATCAACCCCATCAGGGTGTTGCTTATAGTAAGTTAGAAGCCAAATAAAACACTGAATTCCTTTCACAAGTACCAATTTGAGTCCTGTCTCCCCTGTGCCAGAGAGTTAGATCTAAATACAGGAAATCTCCTCTATACCTCCTGGGTTGCGTCTTGGGAAATTTAACCCGTTTTTCCAGTCTGTGGAAATCACTGGGATTCTGATCCTGGGTCCCTGGCATGGAGGGCCGTGTCTAGTGTGGGGATTGCGACCCAGAGCCTGAGCTGCAGAGCCACGTCGTGGAGTCTGAGTTCCCACTTGTCACTCGCTGGTGGAGGGGTTTTGGGCAAGATACTCAGCCTTTATAAGCTGTGGTTTCTTCATCTGTGAAATGGAGGTGATTCATACTAATACTCCCCTACTTGGAGGATGTAGGTTTAGAAGACTTTAATGAGACCCTTCATAGAAAATGCCCGTTATTAGCACAGGGCCTGGTAGCAAGCACTCCTTAGCTGCCATTCTCGTGGTGATCATAACCACTGCTTCTTCAATTCTTCATCCTTGTTAAAATGGCTCTTTCTCACCCAGAATCCTCCTGGCCTCCTCCTCGGCTTCTAGGGTCCCCTCAGCCTGAGACAGGCTTCCTCTGCTCTCACCTGTCAGCACTCAAAACCTCGGCAGCATCTTTGATGCTCTCCCTCTGCTGGAAGGGACCTCTGCTGTGTCCCCCCGTACCTGGGAACTCCAGTTGGCCAATCTCATTGAAATTTAGTTTAGCGGGGCACCCAGGGGGCGCTTAGTCGGTTAAGCATCCAACTCTTGGTTTGGGCTCAGGTCGTGATCTCAGGATCATGGGATCGAGCCACGCATCGGGCTTCCTCACTCAGCATGGACCCCCCCCTCCCCCCCAGCCCCACTCTAGGACCCACGTTCTCCTGGGCTCTTTGCATTTCAGTTTCTGTCGTTTTGGCTGAGGCTTTACTCCTCCATTTCTCCCCGGTCACTAGCTTCCTCCTACAGCCTCCATCCTCTTCCTCTTCGGCCTCCACACCCCTGCTGGCCTGTCCTATGGGCTCAGAAGCCCACTGGCCTTCCACCACCAGCACTGCCTTCCCCTCTGGCTCCATCCCCATCCCTCCCTTGCCTTCATGCCGCCCTCCGGCCACACAGCCTGCCTGCTCCCATCCTCTGTGACGGTGACCTAGACCCAGCCCCCTAGACAGCCAGCCCCTCCACCGCCCAGAGCTGTCACGGAGGTTCAGGACCAGGCTTCGAGGATCCAGGATCCAGCCGACCAAGTTGAAACCCAATAGTATGCCCTCGGACCAGTTGCTTGGCCTTCCTGTGGGAGAATCAGATGCCCCTGAGTTTGAATGAGGCGTAAATGAGAGCAGTAGGTAAATTGCAGGGATAATTACTGCACCTGGGACAGGTCCCCACCTTCTTCCTCTCAGGTCTTCCTAGATACCAGGCTCGTGGTTTGTTATTTTATGTCGTTGAAGGGAATTTTAAAGTGTTGGGTTTTCTTATTTTGGTGAGCAAGACTCCTAATGACCACAAGCTTGGGCGAGGTGTCGTCAGTCAGCATAAAGAAATATTTGTGGAAGTAATCTAAACCCCAGCCACGAGGAGTCCCCCCTTGAGACCCTGTAAGACGTGGTTTCTAGCATGTCTGGCTAACACGGGTTTCTCCTCTTCCTCGGAGACGTGGTTTCTAGCATGTCTGGCTAACATGGGTTTCTCCTCTTCCTCGCAGCCCATACTACTGCCTGCCTCTGTGAACCCCCCAGACCTTGACCACCTCCAGTTCGGCACCTTACCATGTCTGTTGTTGTCATTCTACCTTTTTATGCCCCTTATAATTCCATACGGAATGCAGGCAGCCTCTTAGGGCCCCGTATATGTGGTGGCTTTGGCCAGAGGTCCATCTGCAGCCAGGATCCCTCTGAAGGCTCTAGGGAAGAATCCTTCTTTGCTACTCCCTAGCTTCTGGCCATCCTTGGTGTTCCTTGGTCTAATCTCTGCCTCTGTTTTCACGTGTCTATCTTCTGGTGTGTCTGTGTGTCCCTGTGTTTTCACGTGGCCTTCACACAGACAGCAGTCATACTGGATTTAGGACCCACCCTAATCCATTATGGCCTCATCTTAGCTAATGCGAAGACCCTATTTCCAAATAAGATCACGTTGGTAGGTACTGAGGGATTTGGACAGGAACACATCTTTTTTGGGGAGATACAGTTCAACCCACAACGTTGAAGAGTTAATCCTGTAGAGAGAAAAAAATTACTTGGAAAAGCGGACTTCAGGAGCACAGTCCAAAGTTACATAAACCGGATGTGAAGAACATATCCTGGTAAAGGCTAGAAATAACCTATTTTGTACAATGTGTATATACACGTGTATGTAGGTACGTATTTTTTTCCAGATAGAGACTCAAATGTAAAAGAACTAACAGTGAAACACTTAGAGGACAGCGTTGGCATCTCCCAGCATAATCCAGGGGCGGGAGAAGCAATCTAAAGCAGGCGATCGTACTTACCTACATAAGGCAGTCGGCAACCGTGAGTGCATGTAAGGAAGTATTCAGAACTCACTAGCACCCGGAAATACAAAATAAAGTCACAGTGAAACGTCACCATACCCATAAGACCAGCAAAACTGGGGGTGGTGGGGATGCTTCTGTCCATGGTAGAAATGTGACCCATTAGGGACTTTTCAGAAAGCAAGATGGCGACCTCGTTGGGCTCCTGATTACAACAAGGGCAAGAAAGTTTTTCTCGAAAGATTTTATTTATTTATTTGAGAGAGAGAGAGAATGAGAGAAAGTGCATGAGAAGGGGGAGAGTCAGAGAGAGAAGCAGACTCCCTGCTGAGCTGGGAGCCCAATGCAGGAGTCGATCCTGGGACTCCAGGATCATGACCTGAGCCGAAGGCAGTCGCTTAACCAACTGAGCCACCCAGGTGCCCTAGTTTTTCTGTTTTGACACAAGAGGGAAATGTGTTCCTTAACTAACCATTTGATGATATTAAGGAAGTATCTTTAAAATTTTAGGTGTGATAATGGTATTATGGTTAATTTGTAAATGGTCCTTTTTTTTCTTTTTTACCCCTTAAGAGGTTCATCCTGAACTGTTTACTAGTAAAATGATGTAGTGCCGGGGATTTGACTTCAGATAATCCAGGGAGCAAGGGGGTCAAGTGGCTGATGGTAGAAAGCAAGGGTCAGCACACTCACAGGCACGAGCCAAATTGAGACCACCGGGTGGTTTTGTATATACAGGTTTATTGGAATGCATCCCCACTCATTCTGTTACATATTTGTTTTGCATGTGTGAGGCTCCCTTTTGTCCTCCAGCTTCCGCAGAATGGAGGACTCACAGTGGAAAAGCAGACTTCAGGAGAACCATGTAGCCTGCAAAGCCTAAAATACCTACTAACTGTCCCTTTACAAAAAATGTTTGCGAACTCTTGTCTGTAAGGAAGCCAGTCTGGCTGGACATTCATAAAGGTTGACGCTGGGGAACTGCGTGAGCACCAATTAGATTAGTCTTCATGTTTGTCTGTTTGGAACCTTCCATAATGAGAAGTTAAAAAAAAAAAAAAAAAAGCAACACGCTTTGACCCCGTGTATCCCACTCCTAGGAATTCTACCTGTTGGAAGTGAAAGCATCGATTAATAAGGATACATTGTCTCGAATGATTAAACAACAAAAATAAGAAAAAATGCAAAATTGATTGCCTCCCAGTATGGTTGTATAAATATAATGCTTGTATAAATCACACCGACCTGCACCGCGGAGCAGTATGCTGTCTCTTTAAAGAATGAGCTAGAATTTTGCCATCCCGCTTGGAGAATTTTTCATGAGATATTTTCAATTGAGAAAGGCAGGATGTAGCAAAGTCTGTACTTGGCGATCCCATTTCCAAAGAACAGTGGCAGAATTAACTAACCCCTTCGGCAGGTAGGAGTGTGTGTGTGTGTGTGTGTGTGTGTGTGTGTACACGTGCGGGCACGTGCGCGAACGTGAGATGCATTACACATTAATGTGGCTCAGGGTGGAATACCATCTATGGAAGAGGAGCACAGCAAAACAGGAAAAGGAAAATCCCTATATTTAAACAGCCTACGTGATCCGATCCCATTTATGTGTTTGTGTTAAGCTGTATTCCTGTGTACCCACGACGTGCTATATTCCAAAGAGAGTTAGGATTTTTAACACAACTGGAAAGGAATGAATATTCTTAATGTGCTTTAAGTAAGGGAATAAAAGAGAATTTGGTTGGGGTTGGAAGAAACCCAGGATTGGGGAAAGCGGGAGATGAGAGTGACCCCTGCAGACCCGGGCCGGCTAGGGAAGTCTCCGTAGAAGGTTCTAGCGGTGAGAGAGGGGCGGCTGGATGGCCTTTGGGCCACAGCCTGCTCCCTGATCTCAGCGCCTCTTCCTCCTGCTCCCGGAGAAATAATGTTTCCCTGGGGGATGAAAAGCATCCCTTTGTGCGGGCTTTAATTGCCGTGTTGTTGTGCCAAGTGAATGAGTGGCAGGCAGGCACAGCAGCTGGGCACAGCCAATGCCAGGCAGCTAAGTCCACTGCCTTAGGACAGCCTGGGCCAGCTGGCTTGGGAGCGCTGCCCACCTCTGCCCCCCGCTGCCGGGATGGGGGCCGTGGGGCAAGAGGGGTCCTTGGGGAGCAGGGGAGGAGTTGTTACAGGGAGAGAAGGGGTGGGGTGCCTGGGAGGGAGGGTCTCAGCCACTCTAGAAGCCTATTCGTCTCAGCCTCCTTTCCCCTCCCCCTCCCTCTTGTTTTTCAGACTGTCAGCATCAATAAGGCCATTAATACGCAGGAAGTGGCTGTAAAGGAAAAACACGCCAGAAATATCCTTTTGGATGTTGCTTGGAAGACCAACCCCGAGGCGGGTCAAATTGTGGGGACTGAGGTCAGGGCAAGGCGTCCTTGCTCAGCTGCAGGAAGGGAAACCCCCACATTGGCCAGGCCTCCTGCAGGGTTCGAGCAGCCTCAGTGGGGAGAAGCAGGCCTTGGAGACCACAGTTTATCGGGGTGGGGGGGACCAAAGCAACCTCTGAGCTCAGCTCTTTACCAAGGACCCCACCCCCCCCTCAGGACTTCCCCTTGAGAGATTTCCTGGGGGGCACGGGAGGGATTGTCACAGCACTCCAGATCCTGCACTTGGCCCATAGGACCCACATGGACCATCCCCCTTGGGAGCATGATCATCTCCCCTTCTCCTAGCTCAAAAGCCAATAAGTGGTCTTGGCTGCCTTAGGCTGGTGCCAGGGCTCAGCCATGGAAATTAGATCCACCCATGTGAGCTGGTTCCCCCACAGTCAGTAGGGGAGAAGACGAGACCCTCAGGGTGGCTTAGAGAGCTGGTGGCTTGGAGGTTTTCACCCCTCACCGCCCCTCCCCTCCCCATGCCCCATTAGGCCCTGGGCAGCCACCCTTGTGGGGCGTGGCTTTAGAGGGAAGTGTGGGCTACACCCTGGTTGTTGGAGCCCTTGGGATCTACCCTTGAGGTATAGAGTCCGTGAGCTGGAGGCCTGACCCCCAAAGTTGCAAAGGCGAAGCTTCTGGAGTGCAGGGGTGGAGGGCCAGCAGGGCTGGGCTTCTGTCTGCGATGAGCAGCTGTGCTTGCCTGGGCCCATCGTGGTGGTGGTGACACAGCCCGGTCAGAAAGAGCTCATGTGGAGGCCCTCCCACCTCCTCCCCTGGAGGAGACCCTCCGGGTTCGTGGCCAGAGGAGGCCCACCCCGCCAGCGGGATGCCTAGCCCATGGCAAGCCGTCGGGAAGTGTCGCTAGCAGCACGTACTGCTCTTTACTGGTGGGAAAGCAGCCTGTCTTTGGTGGGAAGATACTTTGGTTGGACTTGAGGGCTTTTTGCAGGATGGGGTCTCTAGGTACCCCAGAAATCTGACCCGACCGTGATCCTAGGTAGACCTTGCCTGCCCTTTTATCCCCAGAAAGGCACAGTCCCCTTGCTTTACTGAGTCAAGAAAAGCCCGGTTGACTTTCTCAGGGGGGAAGGACCTGTTCCTAACCCCTGTCGCCTAGGAATACTGCTCCGTCCATCCGAGATGGGAAATAAGCGAGACGGCTGTCAGAGGCCAGTGTGCTCGGGATACATCAGGGAGGCTACCCGGGGTGATGGAAGGGGCGCCACAAGGGGCTTCTGGAATCCCCCCTCGGCAGCAGACTGGCTCGCTCTGGCGGGTCCAGCGGGGCCTCCGTGAGCCTTTGTGCCCTTGTCTGTCAAACGAAAGACTTGGCCAAAGAAGATTTCAAAGATCTAACGTTCCTGCTCTCACCTTCTGTGAGTTCTCTGCATCACCATTTCTAAGAGGTGGATAAATGTTAAAAGGCTCAACTCCAAAGGGTAGGGTTTTAAAGCCTAAAGATATCACAAAACATTTATTCTTTATTGATTTTTTTGGAGAATGTCAGCCACCCTCAGTCCCAGCTGAATGAGCATTTGGAAGTCTGACGTCAGAAGTGCTGTTCAGACAGCCGTTTATCCCGGTTGTCTTAACTGCACCCCCTCCCGCCCCCACCGTGTATCTACTCCCAGAGGGCTAGGGACTGAGTCTGATTTACCTATTTTTTTTTTAGATCCCTGAATGCGTTTGATAGTGCCTGACACGCAGTGGGTGCCTTAAAATGCTTAGGAAATCAAAGGACAGAAAGGTCTCCTTGCCTCTTTCAAGGTCACGGTGCCTGGCTAACTCTGCATTTGCTCTGGCTTCCGGTAAAGTAACCACAGTCTGCCGTGAGACGTCAGCCCGTGAGAGGGGTTGGGAGCGTCCATCTCTCCTCTTGGCTTCCATCTAGCCCGAGGGGGCTGTGCTTTAGGGAAAACTGTGCAGTTATTTCACAAATCCCTCTAAGACCTAAAGCTGCCGTCAGCTTCCAGACCCACAAGTCTGGGTTCCAGCCCGCCCCACCCCGAAATGCAAATTTCAGTCTGGGGAGTTCCTTCTTGGAGATACCTTCCAGCCTCGAAGCAAAACTACACGTGTTCTGGATGAGTCGTAGAGTTTCTGACCCGAGGCAAGTCTTTCTGTCCTGCGTGGCACCCTACTTCTTACCTGAGCCTTGACAAGGAGCCTGTAGTTCTAGGGAAAGACCTACACTTGGACTTAATGTTGCCCAGTTGCTGGGTGTGTGAGGCCCACGTAAGCACTAACCTAGTGTGAGACCGGATGGACGTTTATTACGTGCAGATCACGGCTGGGAGTCCCTGGGTCCATTTGGAATTGGATCTTGGGTGGATGTGGCCCCAGGATTCCACATACAGCGAGTTCAAGGTGTGGGGAGGTGTGTGCACTTCTGAATGAGACCAGGGAGGCTTATGGAAAGGGTAAGGTGTAAGAGTCATTTTAAGTTTTGGGAAAATGCTTCCAATTATGGAATGACTAAGTCAGGGGGATGCAAGGTACAGCACTGGGAGTAGAGTCAACAGTATTGTGATGGTGTCATCTGGTGACAGACCGTAGCCAGGTGGAGTTGTCCAAGCGCCATGTCGGATACCTGAACTGAATGTACATTGGGTGCCGACTACACTTTGGTAAAGAAAGAAATCACAGAAAAGAGCAGAGGGCCCATATGGAGAGGAGTCAGGTACTGCTTGGAAGAGGAGCCGAGCTGTCCACACCAGGGCCAGGGCGTGCCCTCGCTTCTGAAGACTGGATAAGAAAGAACTTTGAGACACTGTAATGTGTTGCTAAAATGTGAGCTGTCGTTATTCCCCAAAAGGCCCCATCACAGCCTCAGCCAAACCCAGGGGAAGGGCTCCTTGTGGAGTCTGCCTCCCACAGCAAAGCCCTGATTCCAACCAAAGTTTCTTCCCACTAAAGGCAATCCAGGAGCGCCGCTGGCCCAGAGCACGCTTGTACAAACTGGAAAAGGCCCATCCTTGCCTTTGTTTTCCATGACCCTCCCTCACCGTGCATACTGGGCACCCACCATGAGAAAGGGGCACAGACCTTTTGGTCTGTTGTCAACCGGCTGCCCCTCTCTAGCAACGCTGTCCTCTGCTGGAAGTTCTGCCACGTGTTTCACAAGCTCCTCCGAGATGGACACCCAAACGTGAGTTCCTTGGGGCTGCAGGGGATGGCCAGGGGGCCAGGGACCCATGTGGGGAAAGTGGGATCGCCTAGGGCAAAAGGGGCACTGTCTAGTCCTGCCCAGAGGGGGGCAGCTGCCCTCTTCTCCTGGCCTTTATTTTTTTAAGATTTTATTTATTTATTTGGCAGAGAGAGAGGCTGTGAGAGAGAGAACACAAGCAGGGGGAGTGGGAGAGGGAGAAGTAGGCTCCCCGCTAAGCAGGGAGCCCGAGGCAGGACTTGATTCCAGGGCCCTGGGATCATGACCTGCGCCAAGGCGGACACTTAATGACTGAGCCACCCAGGTGCCCCTCTCCTGGCCTTTAGGCTGATGAGAGGTGGACTTGTCTGGTCAGCCCGTCTGCCCACCTCAGCCCCGTCTTACACCGTCCTCTGTCTCCTTGTCTTCTTGTCTTCTCTTCTCTCATCAGCTGTTCTCTTCCTTCTCTAGGTCCTGAAGGACTCCCTGAGATACAAAAATGAATTGAGTGACATGAGCAGGATGTGGGTGAGTTTGGAGATGCACCCGGGGGCCACCTGCACCTGCTTCTCCTTCCCCAGAGGGCACAGAACAAGGACTGTGGAATGGGATGAATTCATCTCTTTCAACTTGCTTAGGATTTCTCTCATGAGCATTGAAGAGGGGTCAGCAATGGCCCCAAATAGTACCATGATATCCACAGATATACCATCTTACCTGGGGGCCCTGAAGCTGTAGGGAAGTTCTAGGGCCTGGAAGTTTCTCCTGCCGATGGAACCTCACATGATAGCACTCTCCAGGCATTGGGAACCCTCAGCAGTGACTTTGCCACAATTCCTGTGTCTTCTGCTGGGCCCACGTGAGTCACAGTACATTGAGAACTAGCATTCCCAATTCCTAATGCCAGTACCTTTTCTTTCCCTTCTGTCTTGAGAATCTAGGGCTTCTCAGTGCCTTAGGATGGGGGAGAAGGTAGGTGGTGGTACTGGAATCAATTGGAAAAGAAGGTTTTTATACACGCACTAGAATCTCTCTAGATTCTGTTGTCCAAGGTGTATATGTATTGATAGCACATAATCTGCATTTTGAAGACTCTCTTGGGTTGATTCTGATACATCTCTTTGCCCCCACTGCTTGAGAGCTCTGGCCCTTTCCTTCCTAATCTTACCTGTATCTGTCCGCATTCACAGAATGTTAGCAAATATGTCATCCAGTCCACCCATTGCTGATGAGAATACAGGCCCAGAGAGGGAAGGAGGTTTTCCTACATTTCAGGATAGTTGGTCTGAACAAAGCTAAGAGTTGTCCCCTAACCTCCCAGGTGCATGCTGGAGAGCTTTTTTTTTTTTTTCTTTAATATTTTATTTATTTATTTGACAGAGAGAGAGATCACAAGTAGGCAGAGAGGCAGGCAGAGAGAGAGGGGGAAGCAAGCTCCCTGCTGAGCAGAGAGCCTGACACGGGGCTCCATCCCAGGACCCTGAGATCACGACCTGAGCCACCAAAGGCAGAGGCTCTAACCCACTGAGCCACCCAGGTGCCCCTGGAGAACTTTTGATTATATCTCTAGACATGGAAAGCTTGGGTCTTCTATTTTGTTAGAATTTGCCTGGTGTATCTTTTTCTACCCTTTTACTTTTGACTTTTCTAAATTCTATGTCTTAGAAAAGTCCTTAATAAATAGCGTTTAGTTGGATTTCGTTGTTACTTTTCTTCACAATGGTAGTCTTGGTCTTTTAGCTGTACATTTACCCCATTTATATTTATTGTAATGCAGGATATTGTTAGATTTCTATCATCCATCTTAGTTTGTGCTTTCTATTTGCCCCTTCTGTCCTGTTTCTATTTCTCTTCATTTCTTGTCCTCTTTGTATTGATTGGTTTGTTTGTTTTTTTTTTTTTTTTTTTCATTGCATTCTCCCCTTAATACTCATTAGGAGATTTTTTTTAAAACTCTGCTTTTAGGGGCGCCTGAGTGGCTCAGTGGGTTAAAGCCTCTGCCTTCAGCTCAGGTCATGATCTCAGGGTCCTGGAATCGAGCCCCACATCGGGCTCTCTGCTCAGCAGGGAGCCTGCTTCCCCCTCTCTCTCTGCTTGCCTCTCTGCCTACTTGTGATATCTCTCCCTCTGTCAAATAAAAAAAAAAAAACAAAAAAAACCTCTGCTTTTATTTTTTACTCTTTGGTATGTTATCCAGTAATTACGAAATGCATGTTCAGTTAATAAAGATCTAAAATTCACATCTTTAACTGTTTCCTCTATAACACAAAGACCTTAGAATATTTTCACTCCAAGCCCTCCCTCTAAACTTGTATGTTATTGTTGTCATGTATTTTAATTTTGGTTTTGTTTTTCTTTTTAGACTCTCTATTTTATTTTAATTGTTTTATTCTGTGCTCTTTCTTTTCATCTGCGTTCTAACATCTGGGATCACTTTTTTTCTGCCTGAATTATTTCCTTTAGAGATCCTTAGGATCTCATGGTAGCAAATAAATGATTTTACTTGTTTGGGAATATCTTTATTTCACCCTCCTCTGTGGAAGATACTCTCCCTGAGTTTAGAATTCTGGGGTAACAGTTATTTTTTCCTCAGCACAGGGGCAGTGTTATTCAAGATACCCTTCCACTGACTTCTGGATTCCATTATTTCCATGAAGTTGGCTGTCAGACTCATTGTCCTTCTTTGAAGCAAATCTGGTTTTCCTCTGGCCATTTTTAAGATCTTACTAGGAAGAGGTGCAAATTTATTTGGGAGTCTTTAGATTTCTTAAGTCTGTGAGTTAATATCTTTTATCATTTATGAAAAATTCTCTTTGTCTCTTCAGCTCTCATCTTTGCCTCATTCTGTATTTACTCCTGAGATTTGGTTATGACAGTCTTTTTCACTTTATACCCAGTGCCTTTTTTTTTAATATGTCCAACATGGGGCTTGAGCTCATGCTCAAGAGATCAAGAGTTTCATGCTCCACCAGCTAAGCCAGCCCGCCCCACCCCCCCGACCCCATGTCTTTAAACCCTGTCTCATTGTTTTCTACCTGTTTGCCTCTTTACTGCATTCTGGATAATTTCAATAAATCTAGATTTCAGTTCATCTGTTCCCTCTTCAGCTGGGTCTAATCTGTTGTTAAACCTCTAAATAAGATTTATAATTTTAATCTAGCATCTATTTCTTGGAGTTCTTTTTTGTCCCCCAAATCCACTTGTCATTTTTAATGATTTCTTGTGTCTTGCATTATTTTGAAACAGCCTCTTATTTACTTAGACAAGTTAGACATTGATCTCATGTATCATTTCTTATACTTCTGTTGTCTAAAGCCCTTCAAGATCTATTCTTGCCATCCGTTGTTTTTGATGAATATGGTTCATGCTATGGGGTTTCTTTTTGCATTTACTTTTTGCTATATGTTGTTCATTTTCCTAAACTCTTTCAAGTCAGGTGCCTCTAGAGAGAATGGGTATTTGTTTCCATTGAGATCACTCTAAATTCTCAACTTAAGGTTCTGTGAATTCCTGGCAAGTCCCCTTGAGTTTTGGCTCCTGGGTCCAATTCCCAGGAGTTGTTTTTCCCTCCCCTGATCACAACAGTAGTTTGAGGTCCTCAGGGAGGACTCCTTTGGTGCAGGAGTGCTGGGATCTGTGTTATTTCCAGTTCACCCTTAGGTCCCCTATGCCAGGGAAGCAGTCTTTTCCTCTTCCACCAGACTCTTCAGTGTGGGCAGGCCAGAGCCCTGCCTCCTCTTCACCCCCTGGTTCCTGAGGCCCAGAAAGTCAAAGTTCAGTTCACCTGGTATGGCAAGACTCCTGCCCCCACCAACTCCATCACCCTGCATGGATGCGGTCCCTGGCCTGAGGATTCCTTACTCTCTCATTAGTTCATTAATGCCTTCAAAAAGAAGTTTTAAATATTTTATCCAATATTTTAGAGGTTTTCACTGGGAAGGTCAATCCAAATACCTAGCCAGACTTGTTGTCCAAACTGGAATTCCTTTAGGCCTTGCTTCCTACGTAGTTGTCGCTTCCATTTGACTGGAGAGTTTCTGGATATTAGAAACATTTTTACTTTTTTTTTTTTTATTAAGACCTAATTTTTTTTTAAAGGTTTTATTTATTTACTTGAGAGAGAGAGAGAGATCACAAGTAGGCAGAGAGGCAGGCAGAGAGAGAGGAGGATGCAGGCTCCCCGCTGAGTAGAGAGCCAGATGCGGGCCTCGATCCCAGGACCCTGAGCCGAAGGCAGAGGCTTTACCCACTGAGCCACCCAGGGACCCCAAGACCTAATTTTTTTTTAATTTATTTGTTTGAGAGAGAATCGGGGAGGGGCAAGGGGTGAGGGGGAGAGGGAACATCTCAAACAGACTTCTCACTGAACACGAAGCCCAATGCGGGGCTCAATCCCAGGACCCCGGGATCACGTCCTGTGCTGAAATCAAGAGTTGGCCACTTAATGGACTGAGCCACTCAAGCACCTCCTAATTTTTTTTTTTAGAGCAAGTTTTAGGTTCACGGCAAAATTGAGCAGGAAGTATGGAGATTTCCCATATACCCCCTGCCTCCAAACATGCGTAATGTCCCCCTTTATGAACATATCCTGCCAACATAGCACATTTGTTACAAGTGGTTCACCTTCACTGGTTACATCATAATCACCTGAAGTCCATGGTTTGCATTATAATTCATTTGGGTGTTGATCATATATTCTGTGGCTTTGAGCAAATGTATCAGCACGTGTACCCATCGCGGTGATACCACACAGAATAAAGCGTTTCACTGACTTCAAAAATCCTCCGTGTTCTACCTATTCATCCCTCCCCGCCTCCCCCAGCCCTTGGCAACCACTGGTCTTTTGACTCTTGCCATAGTTTTGTCTTTTCTAGAAAGTCATGGAATTGGAATCCTACAGTATGTCACCTTTTCAGATTGGCTTCTTTCCCTTAATAACATGCGGTTAAGGTTCCCCCTTGTCTTTTCACGGCTTGATAGCTTGTTTCACTTTCAGTGCTCAGTAATACCCCATTGTCTGAGTGGACCGCAGTTCATTTATCCATTCCCCAACTCAGGGTGTCTTGGTTGCTTCCACGTGTTGGCCCTGAAAAATAAGGCCGCCGTAAACACCCACGAGCAGGTTTTGTTTGAACCTAAGTTTTCAGTTTCCCAGAGTCCTGGGATCGAGCCCCGCATCAGGCTCTCTGCTTCCCCCTCTCTCTCTGCCTGCCTCTCTGCCTACTTGTGATCTTTCTCTCTCTCTGTCAAATAAATAAATAAATCTTTAAAAAAAAAAAGATTACTTTGTATGTTTCAGATAACAGTCCTTTATCAGATGTGTGTGTCCTAGTCTGCAGGTTCTCATTCTCCTGACAGTGGTTTTTCTAGGCGTTTTTTAATTTTAATGAAGTCCATCTTGATGATTGATGATTTCTTTCATGAAGCATGACTCTAGTGTTGTATCTCAAAAGTCATTGCCATACCCAAGGTCATCTGTTACCTCCTATGACTTTTATAACTTTATGTTTTACATCGAATGATTGATTCATCTTTGCCTTTTGATCCTGGTGCATTTTCATGCGAAATACAGTTGTCTTCGATGATGAGCGTAGTTTCGCTTTGTCTGCTTTCCGCTACTTTCTAATTTTTCCATGATGAACAAGTATAATGTACAATTAAGATTTTTCATAGAAAACTAATACATTAGGAAATAGTCTGATCTCTGGCATTGATGTTTTTAACCTCCTCTTATGACCCCCCCTCCCTTTGGTGCCCTTCGAGGCATGTTTCTGTGGGGTTCCTCCAGTCTAGAGGAGGTAGATGCACCCAGAAGAAGGTGCAGAAATTAGAGCTCTTGTGGGAACCACAGCTGTTCAGCTCAAGAGTTCTCTGTCCCCCTACTGTCCTCCTCTTTTGTGTGCAGCTCGGAGTTTCAAGCATCACTCTGCTAATTCCAGCATCTTCTCAGCCACCCAGGATGTGACTGCATGGGCAGATTCCACGGGAAGCCTTATTTGTCCCCAGCTGGAATCTGTCCCATTTCAGTCCCCATCCGTGTAAAATCCTCTGGCTGCTCTCAGTTGGCTGGGGTCCATCTGGAGGAGGTGTTTCCTCTCCTGTACTTAGATAGATGGGAGGAAGGAAACAGCCTATGACCAAACTGTGATTACTCAGGTTGGGAGACTTAAAATTCTTAAATCAGAAGCCTCGTCTAGAATTCATGCAAAGGAAGTTCTCGTGTTTGTACATAAGATTAAACTGTAAGAATAACCATTGAAATATAGCTTATAATAGAAAAACATGCCTACAGCTAAGACGTACAACAGTAGGGAGTTCGTTTTAATAAATTACAGTATACATGCAATATCATTAAAAATATCACTAAAAATAATGAAACAAGGAAATTTGAGAAGATAGGGAAAAAATTGAAGTACATGAAGTTAAAAAATGGACTCCGTTTTATATTTTAATTTAAAGGTGGAACACAGGATTTTTAAGGCAGTGAAACTATTATGCGTGATACCATAATGGTAGGTACGGCATGTTATCCATTTGTCAAAACCCGTAGTAGGTACTACACCGAGAGTGATTTCTAATGTAAGCTTCACTTTGGACAATGATGATGTTATTAGAGAAGGTTCAGCAGTTGGAACAAATGTCTCAGTCTGATGCTGTTGTGGATGGGGGCGCGGTTTTGTACAAGTGGGAGCAGGGGGCATATAGGAGATCCCTGTACTTTCTGCTCAGTATTGCTGAGAAGCTAAAACAGCTCGAAAAAAATAGCATCTACATTATTTTAGGGGTGGCTGGCTAAGGCAGAAGAGCGTGTGACTTTCTTTTAAGATTTAATTTTATTTTTTACTTATTTTTTTAAGATATTTATTTACTTGAGAAAGAGGGAGCGAGAGAGTGAGCGTGAGCAGGGGGAGGAATGGAGAGAGAGGGAGAAGCAGACTCCCCACTGAGCAGGGAGCCTGATACGGGGCTCGATCCCAGGACTCTGGGATCATGACCTGAGCCAAAGGCAGATGCTTAACTGTCTGAGCCCCCCAGGCGCCCCAAAGCATGCGACTCTAACTCTCAGGGTCGCGAGTTAGAGCCCCAGGTTGGGTGTAGAGATTACTTAAATAATAAAACTTCAAAAAAAAGTCTATTTAAATTGAAAAAAAAAAAATTAAACGAAATAACATTTTGTACTCCGGAATGTTCGCCATGATTCTATCTGGTGTTTAGATAAAGGGTGATTTGTTTGTACCTGTGCTTGTCTATATTTTCCAGAATTTTCCATAATGGCCATTTGTTTGTTTGTTTTTTTTTTCAGAATCAGAAAAAAATACGTATATTGTTAAAAACGGAAATCCTAGCTGTCAGTGTCTCCCCCAAATGTTAGTACTGATACCCTGCTTTCTGTTCGTTTTCCAAAAGGGCCACCTGAGCGAGGGGTACGGACAGCTCTGTAGCATCTACCTCAGACTGCTAAGAACGAAGATGGAATATCACACCAAAGTGAGTCCCCCACGGCCCCCCACCCCCACCCCGGCCACCTCTGTGTACCCAACTCTCAGGGCTTTCTGGGAATAAGGCGGCCCGGGCCCCTCACGGAGGGTTTATACCATATCCGGTGTGAGGAAGATACTTTATAGGACGGCTACAGGGGGACACGGGGCTGGGATTCAGGCCCACATCTTCCACACCCCTCTCTTCCCCATTTTGCAGCCACTAGGCTGCCTTAGGAAAAATGTTTCAGAAGCATTGCCTTGACTGTTAATAAAAACAGTCCCTTTTACATAGTGAGTTCCCACCCAGAACCTTCTTTTCGTCCATCTGTGGCCTTAGACAGTATTTCTGAGGCGCTGAATGCAGGTAAAACCATCACATTGGGAAACCAGGTGGCACATGGGGGGTGGGGGGGCTCAGGCTCTGAAACGTAAGCTCTCTCTGCCTTGCTAGCCGGTCCCATTTAATCTTTTTTTTTTTTTTAATTTTTATTAACATATAATGTATTATTTGCCCCAGGGTACATGTCTGTGAATCTTCGGGCTTACACATTTCACACCATTTAATCTTATAGCTCTTATAGCCTAGAACTGTGAAACTGGAGCCCACCCCAGTGTCTTGCCTTGTCACACAGCTCCTCGGTGGTGAGGCGGGACTTGAACCCGCGCCTGTAGGGCACGAAAGCCCCTGCTGCTCCATGGGCACCCTTCCCTCTGCTTGTGTAGAGCCCAGTGCAGGCCGCGGCCCAGAACTGGGTTAGTGTCCGAAGAGAGAAAGGTGAAGAGCCTTTGGCCCGGCCTCCAGGAGTCCTATTTGCTTGGCAGAAAGCCGAGCCAGTCCAGTGAGGACCAGAACTGAGAGATGCCCACAGTGGTACAAGAGCTCGTAGTGGGGTGTTGCGCCCAGACGCCGGTGACCCAGGCGGGCGCACCTGAGCCCACCCCCAGCTCCGTGGCTGTAACACCAGCAGCCCTTTATCATCTCTTCCGTGGGTCGGGAGTTCCAGAAGGGCTGGGCTGGGCAGTTGCAGACTGCAGGTCCCGCATAGGGTCCCAGTCCCCTAGTGGCTGGAGCTGGGAAGTGGGAGGGAAGACCCGGCACCTCCCTCCTTGTGATGGCTCTGTGCTCAGGAGGACTCCCCTGCAGCCTGGCCAGGTCCCCGAGAGAACAAGGTAGAAGTGCACGGCGTTTATACGACCCAGCCTCGAAGTCACATCCCTTCCACTGTCCTGTATGGGCTGAGACTATCACGGGGGTCCCTGGATTCAAGGGGACGGCACAGGGACCGCACCAGCCAAGATGAATGTCAAAGTCGCGTTGTAAAGACAGTGTGTCGAACCGGAGTGCTGTCTCCTGTTGTAGACAGCGACACAAAGCAGGGGGAGGGGACAGAGGAAGGACAGCCAGTGTTGGATGTACAATCTGCCGGTCTGCCCTCTGACCCCACAGTTCGTTCCCCGGCCTCCCTCCCTCCCCAAGGAGTACACTCACACCCCAGACCGCCAGATCCTTCTCTGCCACCTTGCAAGTAGAGAGGGGGGCAGGGTGGCTGTTCCAGGCAGAGGGCCAGCTGCAGACAGAAGGGCTTGTGGCCCAGCACAGTTTGGGGTTCCTGAGGGATGGGCCACAGATCCACAAAGGTGTGAGGAATAGGCAGGTGGCGAGTCGGGGGTGATGACCGGGCAGCTGTGTGAGACCCTCCCACTCAGAGTGGGAGACGGTGAGAGCCAGATTAGGGCGGTGGTCCCCGGGACAGGCAAGAGTGGTAGGAACTCTCTGAAGACTGGTGGGAGGGGTGGGGGGCAACCTCTAGGGAGATGTGGGGCCCGTGGGAAGAAGCACAGGAGCCCAGAGAGGCGGAGTGAGGTCACGCGCGCTCTGGACTCCGGGCTCCGGGAGGACAGAGGACAGTTGTGTGTGCGTCCTCATGTCCCAGGTCCTGCCCAGTGTCTAGCCCAGAACAGGGACTCAGTCAGGACTCCTTGGATGAGGGACAGAATGAACCAGAACTTCAATTGGATTGAGTAGCGCACCGGGAGGGCTGATCCTGAGTGGGGAGAGAGGCTGGCCCTTCCTCTGTTGAAGCCGGAGGAATGGTAAGACAGCTGGCACATTCAAGACGGGGAAGGGAGTGGGAAGCAGGATGCTGAGGGATTCCGGTGATGCGAGGAGGAAGGCGCATACCAGGGTGGTGGCGTGGGAGCCGGGCACCCGGTTTGCTGGAAAGGGGAGCCAATCGGTCCGGTAGCAAGAAGGGGCACTAAGGCTGGAGAACATGATTAAAGGGGACCCCAGCTGTGAGTCCTTGTCCAGGGACATCGGCAGCTGGTCCTCGCACAAAGGCCCAGGCTCACCGGGTTTTGACAGCAGTGTTCTGGAAGGACAGGCAGCAAGAAGAGGGAGGGACCTGAGCCCTGTAATGTCCAGAGGGAGCGAGGAGGTTAAATGTGGCCAGAAGGGGGCGCTCAAGGAATTGGCCGACTCTTGACACAGAGGAGCAGGGGTGGTGAGCCTGCAGGCAGGAGCCATGGAGGGCCGTGGAGGCGTTCTGTCTTCAGAGCGTAAAGTGTTCTCCGTGGAACCGAGGCCCCCTTGACTGACCGGCCACCCATCTGGGCCCATCTGCACCTTTCCCTTTGCCACGCGTTCCATCCACTCTGGGCCGGCCACACTGGGGAGAAGATAATGATACGGATGTTTGACAAGATTTGATTCATGATAATCTCTCCTGACTTTGGGGGCACATGACGTGATGTTTTCCTACCTCCAGGATTGTTTCATTACGTTTCCCTAAGGCCAGTATGAAAATGGGTTTGTCTTCCCCGGGCTCACAATGGAAGCTTTGGGAAGTGGCCGGAGGACAGAGGGTGAGGGCCGGCCACTGTCTTGCTGGGTCTCACTGCAGGGCCAGCGAGCATCTTTAGAAGAATGTCCCAGGACACGAATTCTTAGGGCAGAGCTGTGTCCTGGCTCCCAGGTGTGGGATGGAGCCTTCGCCTCTGATGACGGGTAGTGGCTGTTCTCTGCTGGAGCCGGTCAGGGGGTCTGTGCGCGCCCGCACGGCCCCCGAGAACGTGTGGGTGCTGCGTGAGTGGAATCAAGCGTGCCGCTGCCCGAGCCGCCTTGCCTGATGTCAGCCTAGCTGTCCTGACTTCATTCCTCTGCCTCCCTTTCCAGAATCCCAGGTTCCCCGGCAACCTTCAGATGAGTGACCGGCAACTGGATGAGGCTGGAGAGAGCGACGTTAACAACTTGTGAGTGGCCGTGGACCCAGCGGGGAAGAAAGCTCGATGGTGCCCCTCTAGCTGGGGTCACGTGGGGCCTGGTGGCAAGGGCAGTGGCTGGGGTGTTGGTGCCTCATCCAGACTCCTTCCAGGCTGCCCGTGTTTGATTCTCAGTGTCGCCCTCTGCCCTCCCCACCCAGCAGGGCACTTGCCCTCCCCTCTGCCACCGTCACTGTGGAATTCACCCTGCATGACCTTCAGGTGGCCTTGAGACCCACGTGGGTGGGGGCTAAGAATTGGGGGTGTGGGTGTGGGCGTGTGTGTGTGCACGCGCGTGTGCACTGGGGACTGAGACAGCAACACAGAGCAGGGGGAGGGGACAGAGGAAGTGCTAGCCTCAGGCTCTTAAGCTCTCTCTCTTCTGTGTCCAGTTTCCAGCTAACAGTGGAGATGTTTGACTACCTGGAGTGTGAACTTAATCTCTTCCAAACGGGTGAGTCTCTCCCTCCCATCTGGCCCAGGCGCTCATGGGAATTGCCTAATTCCAAGCCTTATTCCCGGCTTGGACCAACCGCCCCAGTCCCCTTCTCCCTACGAGGTTATGCCGCGCAGGCCAGGAAATGGGAGTATCTGCACCCTATCTCCGCTCTCCTCGTCCCTGGTGCAGGGAGGGGCTGGAGTCCGTGGGTGTTTTCAGAGTCGGTGATTGCATTCTGACCGTGCTCCCCACCCTGCCGGCCCCCCTCTGGAATCTCAGGCCTCCCAGAGCGCAAAGACAGGTCTGACCTCTTTGATAAGCTTCGGACGGTGACCCCAGCACTGGCCAGTGCTCTGTCTGCCACCAGGCTGGCTGGTGCTCGGGTCCGATGGCTGTTCAGGAAGAGAGGCTGCCGTGTGCCGTTTGGGCGGCAGCCAGGGTCGACCAGCTGGTCGAGTTGAGCTGTTGGCCAAGTCCATGTGAGAGGCCCTCGAAGCCCCTCTCCACTAGCAAGGGGAGTTGGCCGCCCTTCCAGGCTCTGTTCGCTGGGAGTTTCGGTGCCTCCCGGCTGTCAGCCCCCAACACTTCCCCGACAAGTCAGGAAGGAAGCAGTTCCCTTCTGTTCCCTTCTCTCTGTGAACCCCCTTCCCACACCTGCCAGCATGGCTTCCCCTTCTCTCCCGGGGAACAGAAGAGCCCGTTTTTCTAAGATTCAGGATGTTCCACGACAAGTGTCCAGCCAGCGCTGGGCCAGGGCGGCAAACGCCTTCGTACTTTGGCCGATCAGTTCAGTGCTGGATGCGGGAGAGGATCACCACAGCCGCCCGGGAACTGGAGAAAGAAGAAGGTCCTTGGCCTGCTAGCAGCCTTCTACAAAAGTCAATAGAGAAGTAAAAATGAAACACAAAATAGAATCCCTACCCTAAGGTGTTCCCAGCCAGGTAGGACAAAGGGCATGGATGCATTTTTTAAAAATATTTTTTATTTTTTTAAAGATTGACTTAATTATCATAGAGAGGCAGAGGGAGAGAGAGAATCTCCAGCAGATTCCTTGCTCAGCTTGGAGCCCGCCTTGGGGCTCGACCCTACAACTCATGAGTTCGAGACCTGAGCCGAAACCAAGAATTGGACGCTTAACCGACTGAGCCACCCAGACGCCCCTACCTGGCTGTTTTTATATGCGTTGATCGCTGGTATCGTTACCACCGGCTGCTGAGCTCCTGCCCGGAATCAGGAACATGTCCTATTCATCTTTGAATCACTTCCCTCCGTTCTAGCCCTGTGTCTCGTATATAGGAAGCACTCAACAAAATTCAGGAGTGCATGTTTTGGATAAACAGCCATGAGGAAAGGATAGGGGAACGGTGTTCATAAATCAGTATCACTATCCAGCCCAGTGCTATGGGACCACCAGGCGTATATCAGCCACTTGGAGTTTTCTAGGCAGGGAGCAGCTACCCCAAGTCTTGGCACAAACCTCAACATGGCTAAACGGTGGTGGCCTTCTTGCCCCTGAGCGAGCATTGATTCGGAATCAAGAGCCCTCCACCACTGATCTCCCCGACTCCCTCTCCTGTCCCCAGTTCCCTACTGTGTGCTGCAAAAACCAAGGCAACTGGTATGGAAAGAAGTCTCTCCACCTTCTGAGTCCTAGTCTGCGACCCTGCAAGGTTCCCACCGTACCCTCAGGTGCCCTTGGTTTTCAACTGTGGGAAACATGAGCCAGTTACAGTTAACATTTATTTCCAGCGCGTGCAGCTTCTCCAGGTGTGGTCCCTGGACCAGCAGCATCAGCATCTCCTGAGAACCTGTTAGAAATGCGGAGCCCCAGGTGCCGCCCTCGACCTCCTGAATCTCTGAGGGTGGGGCCCAGCCGTCTGTGTTTTAGCAGCGCACCCCCTCCCCGGCCAGGTCTGCGCTGTCCAGTATGGTCGCCGCTGTCTAATCGGTAGCACCTATTTAAGTGAACTTAACTTAATTATATTAATTACATCACATCTATTTAAATAAGTTATCACTAAATCACCTTTAAAAGTCAGGTCCTCGCTCGCATGAGCCACACTTCAGGCACCCGATAGCCCCATGTGGCGACCATAGTGAACTGCTCCGAGGGACGCTTCGGTCTGTTGCACGGGGCTCCCGGCTGATTCTGCTCCACGAGAACCGCTCGGCCAGGAAATACCAGCTTTCTGCCCTGGCTGCAGGTTAGAATCACCTGGGGGAGCTTTTGAAACCCACCGTAGGCCCAGCCCTACCAGGCAAACATTAGATTTTTAAGTTTCCCCAGGTGATTCTAATCAGTCTCAAGGCCAACACCGGGAACCCCCGCGGTGCTCTGCGCTTTACACAATGCTGCCCTTGAACGAACGCGTACCAGACCTTTATGAGGAACGCGCCACTAGAACCCCCTGCGTTTTACAGAAGAGCATCTGGAGGCACAGAGAGGTTGAGTAACTTGTCCACGGTCACACTGCTCTAGACGTTACCGGGTGCCAAGGGGCATTCCTGGAAAGCGACAGGCAGGCTGGGGGATGGAGCCGTCTGTGATTCCTTGCCAGAGTGGAGCCCAAGGAAGCCAGTGGCCTTGAGGATGGCCGCCTTGCAGTGACAGCTGCTTTTAATTTGTGTCAAAAAGAAAAGCTGCCTTTTAATTAGAACTGTTTGGGATTTCTTTTTTTTTTTTTTTCTTTTTTTTCAGCTGCCAGAGTAAGCCAGTTAACGGGGATTAGTGCAGTCAGGGAAGGCTGAGCACAGCCGCTCTGGGCTTTGCTCCGGGGCCATCCAGCTCACTGATTTTTCCCGATGCTGCCCGCCATGGAGTCTCCGAAGGTGGTGGGCAGCCACTGCGGGAAGGAGTTCGGCTCCGGCCAGTGGTGTGCACACGGAGGGTCCACGGCCAAGTATCTGGTTGCTTGGTTTAAGAACGAGGGGTACGGGGCACCTGGAAGGGGCGCAGTCAGTTAAGCATCCAACTCTCGGTTTCGGCTCCAGTTGTGATCTCAGGGTCGTGGGATCGAGCCCCATGTCAGGCTGTTTGCTTTGCGTGGAGCCTGCTTGAGATTCTCCTTCTGCCCCTCCTGCTTATGCTCTCTCTCTCTCCCTAAAATAAATAAATTCAAAGAAAAAAAAAAGAACAAGGGGTCGGGAGTGGAGAGGGGTCTGTGGAGCAAGACAGGGAGGGAGCAAGGTGCCATCTGGAGCTCGAGAGGGTGGAGGGTGGTACTTCTGCTGACCTCCGCCCCAAGGACCAACGGCAGCCTTTGATCCTGATGGTTCATCCTTGGCCTTCACAGGTTCCCCAGATCCCCCTGGGACTTCTGCACCTGTCCCCTTCTGGTGTCCCAAGACCCTGTCACAAGCCCCCAGGAAGCCAGGGCTGAATTACTCCTTCCTTCGTGTTCTGATCCATGTTGGCTATTTTCCCTGCGTGATTGCCTTCAGGGGACTTGCCCTGTTTCCTCCCCCACTGGCCTGTCCCAGGGGAGCGTTGTAAGGGGTAACTGTGTCCAATGACTTAGTGTGTGCACAGGGCGGGTCCTTGGCACGTGTCAGACCCCTGCCTTCTGCCCCTCTGAGAAAGGCGCCTACGGTTTCCTGTCCCCTACCGCCCATGTCCCCTCTTCTTCCCTAGTGTTCAATTCCTTGGACATGTCCCGCTCCGTGTCCGTGACGACAGCCGGGCAGTGCCGCCTCGCCCCGCTGATTCAGGTCACTCTGGACTGCAGCCATCTGTACGATTACACCGTCAAGCTCCTCTTCAAACTCCACTCCTGTGAGTACAATGGGCCGGATCTTCCCTGTGTGTATCTGGCCAGAAGGAGGATTACAGCGGAGGTTGTCCCTTCGGGGTCCTTTCTGCTGCTGCTCCCGAAGGCCGTAGAGCTCCTAGCCCTCTTGAGAGTGAAGAACAGGGCACAAGCTTTGGTGTGCCCAGGGAAGCACCTGGCTGTCCGTAGCCGTGTCCTGGGATGGCCCCTTCCCTCTACCTCTGGCTTCTCCACGTCTCTGCCCACACACGTCATGTATGCTAGGAGCCACACGAATGATACCAGACCCGGCCTGGACACACGGGCACACGGGCAGCGGCATCCAAAGTGTTCAGCCACATAGCTTCCCACCTGTGGGACCTTGTGGGGAAATAGAAAACATAAATCAGGGCGCCTGGGTGGCTCAGTCGTTAAGCGTCTGCCTTCGGCTCAGGTCGTGATCCCAGGGTCCTGGGATCGAGCCCCACATCGGGCTCCCTGCTCAGCAGGAAGCCTGCTTCTCCCGCTACCATTCCCTCTGCTTGTGTTCCCTCTCTCGCTGTGTTTCTCTCTGTCAAATAAATAAAATCTTTAAAAAAAGAAAACATAAATCAGAGCTGCTCTCCTGCCTAGAGGGCCGGCACCTACCCAGCCACAGATCCCTGGGACGCTTTTGCAGATTCTGCCTTGGAAACTACTATGGAGTTCTTATACTTTCGTGTGCTTCCTGTTTAGGACAATGCGTGTGGGTCCTGCTCCTGTGGGGTCTGCTGTGGGTGGGTCCAGCAGGTTCGGGGTCTGCATGGTGGAACCATATCCCAGGCGAAGTGGATGTGGGTCGTTTCTGGACCACACGCAGAGGTGTTCCCCATGAGGGATATACACGTGCGGGAATGTGTGGATGATGGAGAACCGAGAAAAATCAAGAGCTGAGTGGATACCAGCAAGGTGTTACCATCCTGGCAAAGGGGCAAGGATGCATGTTGGAAGACAGGGACAAGGGATACTCTAGAACCATGGTCACGGACGATTTTGATTATTATCACTGATTATTATCAGTGGGTTTTATTATCTAGGGGGAATGGGAAGCAGCATCACTCAGATTAATCCAGAATCATCTTTGGGAAGGGAGGTGGGGATGTCTAAGTATTAGGAAGTCACGCATTCTGGGAGGAGAAGGGACCTCAGAGAACCCGCCCTGTAGGGGAGGAGGCTGGTCTAAGAGGCTGCTGTTCATCCAGCATCTTGCCGTTGACCGTGACCGAGTGAGCACAGGACCGGGATCCTGAGTGTCGTCCTCTAATCTCTGCCTGCCAATAGGTATCCTCTCAGGCAGGCTCTGTGCGTCCCTCACAGACTAACGTCTGCGCTGGATGGACCCAGTGCACGTATGTCTGGGAGAGCCACCCCTCTGCCACCTGCTTGGGGTCTGTCCTACTGTTTGGTCAGGTCACCACCGTGTGTCCCGTGGGGCACAACTTCCAGCCCGCTGCAGCCAGAATGGCTCACACTCTGGGAACAAACGGAAGGACAGATGTGGAGGATAAGAGCCCTGAGACTCACCACTGGCCCTTCTGGGCCCCTTTGGTCACCAGTCCCTGTCCCTGGGGCAGCTCAAGGCCAGGAATGCCCGCACCCCCTGCAGGGCTGGCCACAAGCCCCGAGGTGGATGGTCCTCTCCGTCCAGAGCTCCGCATGGCTCACCTGCTCCTCCTGTGCTCCTCTTCCCTCTCACCCTTTCCCAATTTCTTCTAGGTCTCCCAGCTGACACCTTGCAAGGCCACCGGGACCGCTTTATGGAGCAATTCACCAAGTAAGTGGCTTGATGAGAGAAACGAAGACTATAAACACCCAGATCTGTATGTCCAGCTGACTGAGCCTTGCCTCTGAATTCCAATCTCATGCACCCAATTATCCGTCTTACATCTCAAACTGAGCACTGGGTTTTCCTCCCCAAACTTTTTCTCCCAGGGCTCCTGGGAGAGTCAATATAGTCAAATTGACTGTCCAACTCTTGGTTTCAGCTTGGGTTGTGATGACGGGGTTGTGGGATGGAGCCTGTCCTTGGGCTCAGCGCTCAGCAGGGAGTCTGCTTGAGATTCTCTCTCCCTCTCCCCCTCTCACTCCTGAGCTCGCTCGCTCTCTCTCTCTAAAAATCAATACGTAAACAAACCACAAAATTTTTTCTCCCTGGACTTTTCTATCTCAGTAAATGCTACCACGCGCATTTAGGCCAGAGATCGGGAATCACTGTCCTCGTTTCTCACGTCCAGTCCGTTGGCAGACGTTCTGCACGTATATCTTGGCTCCGATCATAGCCGCCATCTCTTGGGCTACCATCGTTTTGTGCCAAGACCCTCCAATAGGGCAGATGCCCTGGGCTTCCACCCCTGCCCCTTGAAACACTGTTCCCCCACCCCAGCCGTTAGAACAACCTTGTAAAGACATCATTCCCTTGCTCGGAGCCTCTCAGTGGCTTCTCATTATACTGAGAATCAAATCCAAGCTCTTCTCCGTGGTCTACATGGCCCTGCTGGCCATCTCTGACCTCATCTTGAGGGCTTAGGGTGTTTCCGCCACACGGGGTCCTTTTCCAGGTCCTGGAACGTTCCCAGCTCATTTCTCCATCAGGGCCTGCCTTAGCGTTCGCTGGGCCCTCTCCTTGGGAGGCTCTTCTCCCAGCCTGGCCGGCTCTGGGTCATCTCTGGTCACCTCCTCACAAGGCATCTCTGGCCTTAAATCTTAAGGCTCTTATTGAAGTTGGGTGTCCTTCATCTCCTGTTCCTCTAGCCCCACCCCCACCCCCATAGTCTCCAACCCAGCACAGCTTTACTTCCTTTTGGCTCTCCATTATCGCATCCCTGGGCCCTGGTACGGAGCAGCCAATTACACATAAATATTTGGATAAATTACTAAGCTAGTAAGCCAGCTTGTGTAGAAGAGCTTGACTGACCGACGGGTAAATTATTCTGTGCATTCGGGGAAGAGAATCGCTGGTGAGGGGAGATGTCCAGTTCATCGTTCTTTACGTGAGCCCGAGGGAGAGGGGAAGGAATGGCGTGAGAGAGAGAACCCAGGTGCCGAGAAGGGCACTGGGGCTCAGCACACTCTCTTCGACCCTCTTGTTTTGCTGTTAATTTCTTCAGCCCCTGACAACAGAGAAAAAGCCAAACTGCCGAACCCCCAAGCTCAGACTTGTCTTGCTGGTTCCCGGGCAGCAGTCAGAGGCCAAGTTCAGGGTTGTGCTAAACTCCCGGTTTCCTTATTCCATTTGAAAAGCCTTATATGTTTACTTTATAATAAATGACTTATTAAATCCTAGGAGACAGGCCCTGGGGCGGATTTCCTGGAATGGTAAATTCCAGTAGCTTATGAAAGCAGCGCAGCCTATTACTGCTGGCTCCATCCCAGAAAGGGGGGGGTGTGGTCAGGTGATTTTATTTCCTTTCATTTTTTTCTAGCTTATGAAAAGCTCTCCCATGAGCAGCCGCCTCACTTTCTCGTCGGCACAGACCCGGCGGCTCCCTGAGTCCTCAGTGTCCCCGAATTTGGGGAAAGCACCAATGACGTCAGAAGGGCAGTCCCAACCTTGGGGTTGGAAGGGCTGACATGAGGCCCCAGGGCTTTCGTGTATTGGGCTGAGCTGGAGGAGACTGTGTTGCAGGGAGAGGGCGCAGAGATCCACGGTCCTCTTTGAGGAAATCTGTCCGGTGTGCTCTGCTTCCTCAGCCTTCCACGTTTTGATTCAAAATGGGGACCCGAAGATGAGGGGGAAATTTGCTTTTTCATTCCCATACCCATCTCAGATCGGGACACGGTACAAATAGACTGCTTTTCTCCAGTGAGGTCTTGATGAGTTAATTCCTCTGTGCGTGGTACTGTGGCAAACCCAGCTCAGCCGGGCCTAGTCTCCGCACTCTGGAAGCTTCTAGTCTAACAGGGGAGATAAGACAGGGCTCCAGAACAGAGGGATCTCCCTCAGTAAGGAAGTCCCCTTCCCCATTCCTGTGGCTACGTGGTGTATCCCCAGGGATGGTGGACTTATTTTCTAAGCCCCACGTTCCTAGGAAGACATATGCCGGGCAGCAGGATCGGGATTCTACAGAGACTCAGAAATTTGTTCTAGGGGCGATCCACTCTTCCAGAGGATTCTGTCCTTTGATTCCCTCTTTCCTCACCACCACATAAGTGAGGACAGGCTACAGATAACCTCCCCCTGTGGCGTCACAATTGAATCCCGGCGCCATGGAGGTCATCTCCGTGACAGCTCGCGCCTTTGGGCTGGGCGGGCAGCAGGACAGCCGGGTCCCCGACCCGGGGCCGGGAAGGCGCCCAGCACCCCTCAGCCCTTCTCCACCCCCAGGTTGAAAGATCTGTTCTACCGCTCCAGTAACCTCCAGTACTTCAAGCGGCTCATTCAGATCCCCCAGCTGCCTGAGGTGAGCGCGACCGGCCGCGCCACGGGGGCTGCTGGGTCCTGGGTGCCCTCGGGTCCCAGAGCCAGGCGGGCCTGGCGGGTGACGCGGTTTGGGGGTGTGCCTCCCATCCTCAGAACCCGCCCAACTTCCTGCGGGCCTCCGCGCTGTCGGAGCACGTCAGCCCTGTGGTGGTCATCCCGGCTGAGGCCTCGTCCCCAGACAGCGAGCCCGTCCTGGAGAAGGACGACCTCGTGGACATGGACGCCTCCCAGCAGGTGAGGAGCACCTGACTGGAACCCGAGGGTTAGGGTTGGGGTTAGAGCAGGGGGCGAGCCCCACATGCAGCCCCTCGCGCTGCCCCGCATGCGCAGGGGAGAGGACAGGAGAGGCTCAAAGACCTTTCAGCTGCCACCACGCTGGACTGTCCTTCTAACCCAAGCGCTGACCGAGACGGGCCCCTGCCCTGAGGTCTCTAGGAGGGACCCCAGATGGACTTGAACCCAGTTAAGAAAGGGTCCCCTTTTCCTACATCTCGCCCCTCTGATCCCCGCCCAGAAGTCTCTGGATCTCTAACGTTGTCCTCACTCCTTTTCGCAGAATTTATTCGACAACAAGTTTGATGACGTCTTTGGCAGCTCGTTCAGCAGCGACCCCTTCAATTTCAACAGTCAGAACGGCGTGAACAAGGATGAGAAGTGAGTCCGCGCTGGGCACAGGCAGGCGGTGCAGGAACTACGTGAAGCCAGGGGTCCCACCGGCCACTCCCAACCAGGCGGGATGCTTAGTGACACTTGGGCCCCCTAGAGAAGTGTCACAACCCTCAAATATCGGCCCCTGGAATCCCAGAGGGAGATCAGATGAGGCTGAAATAACCCGGGGGTGTCAGATTCAGACCTGGTAACACGGAGGGTCTTAGCGTATAATTTATGGAATTTCAGAGAACTTTCCCCAAATTAACACCAGCTCTCAACTTCCTCCCCCGCTCTCCCAGCTCGCATTTAGAAGGGATAGAAGCGCAAGGGGACGCAAACTTGTTCTCCTTCTGTTCCCAGGGACCACTTAATCGGTCGACTGTACAGAGAGGTCAGTGAGCTGAAGGCACAGCTAGAGAACATGAAGACTGAGGTATGAGTCGGGCCCTGACCCGGTTCTGGGCTTTGCTGGGAGGACCCGCTCCTCTGGTCCTGCCCTGCCCAGCCCAGCGGCGGGGTGCTGGGGCTCACCGGCTGGGTCCGTCCCACAGAGCCAGCGGGCCGTGCTGCAGCTGAAGGGCCGGGTCAGCGAGCTGGAGGCCGAGCTGGCGGAGCAACGACATCTGCGGCAGCAGGCGGTCGATGACGGCGACTTCCTCCGGGCCGAGCTGGACGAGCTCAAGAAGAAGCGAGAAGACACGGAGAAGGCCCAGCGGAGCCTGACGGAGATAGAAAGTGAGTCCCTTAGGCCGAGGCTGAAGGGGGGGGTGGGGGCAGCAGAGTCGGGCGAGGCTCGGGGGGAAGGATGGGCCTGGGCGGCAGATCCCCAGCCGTGCGTCCGTCCAGAAGGGCCACCAGGAAGGACGGTGGTGTCACCAGTCTGAGGGGGCAGGTGGGAGCCCAGCCAGGGGAGAGCCCCATGGGCTCGGAATGCGGGGACAGGAACCAGGAGGTGGCAGTGGGCTGCCTGCCTGGGGGCCGGGGTGTCCCAAGGAGAGGTAGCCTAAAGCCAAAAACACCGATGAAGCAAATGCCACGTGTGTACAGCTCAGGAGGCATGAGTCAGTGCAGTGACCTGAATCCCGTGGGTTCTTTTTTTTTTTTTTCTTAAAGACAGCTGCCCAGAGGAGTTTATTTCAGTAGGATTTGCAAGGGCAAAGAAGGTGTCTGCGTTTGTGAAAAGAAAGGTGGATGTCCCTGGGACTCGGGCTTATGGGAAGGGAAGGAAGGCACAGGGTCCCGGCAGGGGTAGACTGCTCACCTTGGCTCTTGACAATACAGGGAGAGCCCAAGCCAACGAGCAGCGGTACAGCAAGCTGAAGGAAAAGTACAGTGAGCTGGTGCAGAACCACGCTGACCTGCTGCGGAAGGTAGGACCCTGCCCCGTGCGCCCTCCTCTTGCCACGGGGGACCCCTCTGCCAGTTCCAGGCGAGGCACCGTCCTTTCATGGAAACCACCACTTTTTAGGCTCGCTGGCCTTCCATTTCTTGACTTTCGATGCCAGCCCCGATTGGATTATTCCGCATCTTTATTATTCTTGTGTTTATTCATTTATTTGCAGGGCAAGATCGATCAGGGTTGGTGGGGAGAAGGCCTTGTCAGAGGGAGAGAGAGACTCCCCATGGAGCCCGATGTGAGGCTCGGTCTGACAATGCCAAGATCATGACCCGAGCCAAAACTGAGCCACCTCGTTGCCCCCATTCTTTTAAGTACTCGAGCGTCCAGTATCTGAAGATGACAGCTCTGTTCTGGCTTCTCCCTGGGTAGAAAGGTGATTTCTGTGCCCAGCTGTCTGAATGCTGTCATTTGTTCTAGAAGCAGGAGGGGTTGTCCTTGGGCTGTTCAGTCCAGCCTGAGACGAGGCAGTTCAAGACACTGTTCTTCCCCCACAGAATGCGGAGGTGACCAAACAGGTGTCCGTGGCCCGGCAAGCCCAGGCGGATTTGGAACGAGAGAAGAAAGAGCTAGAGGACTCTTTCCAGCGCATCAGTGACCAGGCACAGCGGAAGGTGAGGGGAAGGGAGTCGTGCACAAGGGGTTAGAGGCCTAGCTCGAGGACGGGGCTCCGGCCGAGCAAGTGCGTTAGCAACGGCTTCCCCAGGGCGAGTCTGGGATGCTTGAGAGACGTACAAGCCCCTGGACAGCAGGGGAGAGAGAGACGCGAACATTGACGAGGACTTGGGGCCGGGAGAATACCCACGAGTCGGGGGACGGTTGGCAGGCAGGTCCTGTTGCAGTAAGACACGTCGGACGGAGGAAACTAAATGCCTTACACTTAAGAGTCGTGGCTTCCACGCTTTTCGGTGACTCAAGAGTAGGAAATAGGGTCTGTTGAATAGAAGTAAAAGTTTCACGAAGCAATACTCATCCTTACTCTCTGGACGTGTTTGGATTTTTTTTTATTTTTTTCGCTCTGTTTATTTCATTTATTTTATTTTTAATTTTTTTTTTTTAAGATCTAATTTTACAGAGGTTCGGGGGAGGGGCCGAGGGAGGGAGAATCTTAAGCAGACTCTGTGCTGAGCACAACCCTGAGATCACAACTCGAGCCAAAACCAAGAGTCGGACGCTCAACCGACTTGGTGCCACCCAGGCGCCCCTGTTAATTTCATTTTTTTTTAATGTTAGCTGTGAATTCTAATGGGTTGCAACCTGTTCTTTGAAAAATAGCACTTGTGAAAGAAATTTAAAAAAGAGAGTTGTTTCAAGGTGGTAAGATTCAGCATCACACCAGGTGTTGGGTTGTCTGAATTAAAGATCCAGTTCTGGGGGCGCCAGGGTGGTTCGGTTGTTAAGCGTCTGCCTTCGGCTCAGGCCATGATCTCGGCGTCCTGGGATCGAGGCCCGCATCAGGCTCTCTGCTCTGGCAGGGAGCCTGCTTCTCCCTCTCCCACTGCCCCTGCTTGTGTTCCCTCTCTACCTGTGTCTGTCAGATAAATTAAAAAAAAAAAAAAAAGATCCAGTTCTGTGTCAATTAAATTTCAATTTAAAATATAAAAAACACTTTTCTATTTAAAAAAGATCTAGTTCTACTGTAATCAGTATTATTATAAGCTAAAGCATGACATTTAGGAAATGTCCCTAAAATTCTCCCTTCGACCTTCCCACTTCTCTAAAATTCTCCCTTCGACCTTCCCACTTAGCCAGAAGAAAATCTTCTAGAACACTCTGGATTCCCGCCTCCTCCCCCCCCCTTTGTGTTGGGTGCATCCAACCTTGCATGCAAGAGAATACACAATCTCCCATTGATGATAGCTTGGGGACTTTTTTTTTTAAAGATTTTATTTTTAAGTCATCTTTTCAGCCAACATGAGGCTTAAAGTCGTGACCCCTAGATCAAGAGTTGCATGCTCTGCCAAGTGAGCCAGGCAGGCTCCCTGATAGCGTATAGGGATTTTTATATGTGTTTATCCCTGGCAACCACCACCCAGATCAGAGAGCTCCTGGGTTTTTTTGTCTTTCAGACTCAAGAACAGACAGAAGTGCTAGAGAGCCTGAAGCAAGAACTCACCACCAGCAAACAGGAACTCCACATTGTCCAAAGCAGTCTGGAAACTTCTGCCCAGGTGAGCATCACGTCCCTTCCGCATTTTGTTCCCCTCTGGCTTTAGGACTGCTGTTCCCCGGCATCCAGCCCCGTGCAGCAGTGGGCCCAGCTGGTCCCGTCCGTGCTCAGTGTGTGCGTGGGGGTGGCGGCTTAGAGATACGCCTTTGTAGCCTGCTGGTGGGTCTGGACTCCTGGGAAGTGGACCATTTATTTCTCCCTCTTTAACCCTGATGACATTGCAGTCAGAGGCAAAGTGGGCCGCCCAGATGGCTGAGCTAGAGAAGGAGCGGAGCAGCTTGGTGCACGCCGTGGCTCGTCGGGAGGAGGAATTAGCCGCCCTACAGGAGCAGCTGGACCACACCCAGCGGGAACTGTCCGGAGCAAAGGCAAGTAACGAGTGCCTGCCTCGTTAGCCGTAGCTTGGGTTAAGATGCCAGGGATCCCGGCTGTGCCAAGGTGGATGCCGCTCGAAGGCACGTGATGGGGTCTGTGTCCGATTCTCGCCTCCCTGGACCATTTCTAGGAATCGGCGGGCCAGCTCGCCAAGGACCAACGGAAAATGCTGCTGGCGGAGTCGAGGAAGGCCGCGGAGCAGGTGGTCCAGGAGGCCCTGCGGCAGCTGGAGGAGCCCACTCTGATCAGCTGCGCCGGCTCAGCAGGTACCCTCCCTCCCCCTTGCCTGCCCGCACGTGCGAATTCAGTGGTCAGTGTCGACGTTGAATCCCATGTGACACTGAGCTCAGGGGTGGTCCTCCTGCTGCACGGCGATGCCCAGCCCTTGCTCTAAGATCCATTCAGCCAGTAGCTCTGCGGCCCAGGGCCCGGGAGGTAGAACTTTCTAGAGCCCCCAGGGGTGATACCACTGCTCTATGCAGTGGGTCATGCTGAAGAAACTCACTGGGAGCAGAGTCCTGACAGCGAGTCTGAGCACCAGGGGGAGGAGGAGCAGACGGCCCTGTGTCCCCCTGAATAGAAGAACGAGGCCTCAATGAAGAGATGGTTGCCCAGGAGCCTCAGGCCCACGCGGGGAGCATGGTGCCGGGCACAAACCAGGCCCACTCCGCCTGCACCGGAGTCCTGAGGACGTGTGGTGGGGCAGCGGGCAGAACCAGAGAAGCCCTCTGGATGAGTGAGGGGGCCTCGGGGTTGGCAGGGCATCCAGGCCCAGGGCACTGGTGGGCTCATGGGTGTAGCTCCGGGAGGGCCCACTGAGGACAAGGCAGGTGGAAGGAAACAGCTGAGAGTTGCCTTTCATTATCAAATAGAAAGGTCTGCGGGGCACCAGGGTGGCTCGATGGGTGGAGTGTCCGACTCTTGACTTCAGCTCAGGTCACGATCTCAGGGTCTTGGGATCGAACCCCAGCTCGGGCTCCATGCTCAGCTTGGAGTTTGCTTGAGATTTTCTCTCCCCCGCTTCCCCTGCCCCTCCCCCTGCCCGCACGCGTTCATACTCTCTCCCTCAAATAATCTTTGGGGGGCGGGGAGAAACATCTGCATTTGGTGACGTCTCCAGCAAGGACTGCTCCGGCTGACGCGGCGGGGTAGCCATCTGTAAGGGGGCACGGCCGACTCGGAGACAGGGGCACGCCGAGTACCCAGTTGACTGAGGGAATGCCAGCAAATGGGGCAGCCGTGGGCGGATTCTGAGGAGAGACTTTATGAGCTGGGCTTTGAAGGAAGAGGACAGACATGAGCCAGGGGAGGGGAAAGGACCGGTGGGGTTGGGGGGGTGGGAATCACACAAACAGCTGATGTTACCGAGCTCTTGCCGTGTGCCAACCACTGTTGTAAGCGCTCCACACGCCTCGGCCCAGCGCATCCTCACTACGGTGCCGTCAGGGGGTCCCGGTACTCTGTTTCCACCTGAGGGAGCAGGCGTGGACGGCCTGAGAAATCATAGCCACCGGTGATGGAGCCAGGGGCCACACCTACGCAGCATGACACGAGCCCCCATGCTTGAACTCCTGTGTGACGATCTTTGCGGACCCGCGCCCAGAGGCACAGAGTGGGAACGGCTGTGTTGTGTGCACAGCATGAGCACAGAGGAGCCTGACGGGGCCGAGGGTCTGGGCTCAAGACTAGCGAGAGTCCGAGGTCCTTGAAAGACCTAACGGGAAGGCCTGGATTTGATTTGGGCAGGCAGTCCTGAGAAGGGAGAAGCTGGTTCTGGCCCGCCGACGTGCTTGCCCTGGCTCTTGGCTGAGGGACCAGATAGGCAGCTTTGACGTCCTGTACGAGTGCAGTCAAACTTCTTCCCTCCGCCCCCCATCTTAGGACGACGGCTCCTGCAGGGCCCAGGCCACTCACGAGGGGGGCTCCTCCATCACGCGCCTTCCCCTCATGGGGAGAAAGCGAGTCTGACAACTCCGGCTCTGACTTGGCCCTTTCTCCTCCCTCACAGATCACCTTCTCTCCAAGGTCAAGTCTGTTTCCAGCTGCCTCGAGCAACTGGAAAAAAGCTGGAGCCGCTATCTGGCCTGCCCAGAAGGTAAGAAAGGCAGAGGGGAGGGCCTGTTGCTTCATCACACCTGGGCCGCGTTCAGAAACACTGGCGGGTTCCTCTGTGCCAAGAAAGGGCTGTCTACAACTTGGAGAGCAGGGAAGGAGGTAGGGAGGTCACACAACAACCCCCTTTAAACTCATGGCAGATATCAGTGCGCTCCTCCACTCAGTCACCCTCCTGGCCCACCTGACCGGTGACACCATGGCTTACGTGAGCACCACCTGCCTTCGAGCCCCGCCGGAACCCGCCGACCGTGAGTACCAGGACTGGGGGGCTGGGCTGGGCAGCAGGGAGAGCAGAGGGCCTTCAGAAATCCTGGATGTGGGGCACCTGGGTGACTCAGTCGTTGAGCGTCTGCCTTCGGCTCGGGTCATGATCTCGGGGTCCTGGGATCGAGCCCCGTATCGGGCTCCTTGCTCTGCTCGGTGGGGAGCCTGCTTCTCCCGCTGCCATTCCTTCTGCTTGTGTTCCCTCTCTCGCTGTGTTTCTCTCTGTTAAATAAATAAAATCTTAAAAAAAAAAAGAAAGAAAGAAATCCCGGATGTGTTGCATCTCCAGTGCTGACTGAGGCCTGTAAGCAGTTTGGCAAGGAAACGCTTCTCTACCTGGCCTTCCTGGAGGAGGAGGGAACGCGGGAGAACGACGGCACCGCCGTGAAGAGCTGCCTTACCAAGATCTCCGCCATTGCCGAGGTAGGAGCCATGTCGCTACCAGGGTCCGTTACAGAGGTTCTTGGGGGTGAGTGCTGGTGATCCGCCAGGGGCTCCTTGAGGTCTTAAGCCAGTTCTTCCCACGCTTTCCACTTGACTCAAGAAAGGGAGAGTTGGCGCTGAAAAATCTGACCCCCCAACGACTTTCCAGTCACATGTCATGCGTTGGCCGCACATTGAGAACCTGCTGTGTGTTTGTCACTGTGCTAGGCAGTTTCAGAGAAGGATAAGCATGGTTTCTCTGTTTTCTAAGACTTGTATCTGGTTGAACAGGTTTATACCCAACGTGCGATAACAGTGAATTTATTGATTTAATAAAGATGCACTGAGTACGTTGTACAGGGTGGGAAATGTATTAGATGTCGTTGTACAGGGACAAATAAGGCATGGTGTCTATGGGAAAAGAAAACAAGAAAATCATCCACTTCTATACAGTGGGATGAGAGCAGTGATCAACTCTATTTTAAGAGTTCCGTACAAGGCATTTACTTAATTCCAAAAATGGGTCATAATAGTAAGTCCAGGGAATGAAGAGATGAGGGCCAGAGTTCAGATTTTCATCATCCCTCATCTGAACTCTTATAACAACAGCCTTCTGATTAGTTTTTCTGCCTCTGGCCTCTTTTTTCCTCTGATCTCCTCCAAAAATAGAGAACTGATTATGATTCTTCATTTGATAACAAAAGTCAAATTACGTAACGTGATACCCAAGGTCTGGCCCTTATTCACCTTCCTGGGTCCCTCCCACC
The DNA here is from genome assembly GCA_028646535.1 of Procyon lotor. Classification (NCBI taxonomy): domain Eukaryota; kingdom Metazoa; phylum Chordata; class Mammalia; order Carnivora; family Procyonidae; genus Procyon; species Procyon lotor. The sequence goes on along the minus strand of CM053621.1, from coordinate 24,399,273 downwards.
ACCTTCACCTTGTGGTGGCTAGCACTGCAGTGTACCTGCCTAACTGTCTCTTTCTCCCATGAGTCCTTAACGACAGAGCCCATACCTTTTTTATGTTGTCTTCTTGGTCCCTGGCATGATATCTGGCAAAGCAATAAAAAGATCAGATGGGGAGGAAGGTTCAAACTGGGGAGAAGTGGGCAACGAGGCAGGGAATCGTGAATGTCTAGATGAAGGAAGGCCATGGATAGTGGTGAATTACTAACCTTTCTTTCGATAGAATGTCATGATCCTGGTGGCATTTTAAGGGTCATTAAATTGCTGATGGCGGCCTAGGCAGTGTTACAGATATTGCTGGAGATAGAGCACCTTCTCCAGGGCTGTGCAGAACCGAATCTCAGTATGCACACGCAAGACGTGTAGGACACCATGAGATGAGGATATAAAAATCAAATTAATTTTACAAAGCGAAGTGTGAGAGGGAGAGGCTGGGCGGGTTTCCTTTCTCACAGTAGGACTCCCCAGATGTTTAGAAGCTCTTCCCAGGACAGGACATGGAAAATGCTAAATAAAATTTGGGGGGAAAATGTTAATTGAATCTGAACTGGCTGAAAACTAAGGAAATTCTCAGAATCAGAAACCAAAAGAATGCAGGAGCCAGTGTTTGTTCATCTCTTGGCTTAGAGCCTGGATTTTAATGGACCACACATACAGAGGAGAGTAAGAAACAAAACCTAGACCCAAGTAGGGTCAAAGTTTGGAATGCAGAGACTTCCTTCCCAAAACAGAACTCCAAAAGGTCACACCCTGAGTGAACAGGGGAAAAGCCTACTCTACTGGAGAGATCCGGTCTCAACCTTGGTTGTGCAGGGAGGGGAAGGGGGCAACATTCCACCTAGGGAATTTCTAAGTACAACCATCTATCCGTGGCTTCAGGGTCCAAATCTACTACCTGTATGGCTGAAAAAAAACAAACAGAAAATTAAAGTAATCAGATAGTTAGGAGCCCAGGTACCTGGCAGAAGCAAATCCAAATGGTCTCTGAAGGGATATACTTTGACTCTAAACCCTAAGGAACTTTCAAAGATAAAGTCCCAAGGCATGTAAGTTCACCATAAATATGTCCGATATGTTAAAGAACTTTTTTAAAGATATTAAAAAGTGTGGCAAAGGAATAAGGTATTTTCAAAAGTAACCAGAAATATTCAAAAAACAACCCCTGAACTTCTAGGAATGAAAACTACAATCATTGATAGTCATGACTTGGTATACAGATCCCATAGCAGGTTAAATAAAACAAAGCCGAAGAAAGAATTAGTGAACTGGATGATGGAACTGAAGGAATTACTGTAGAATGTGGACCAGATTTTATAAGCTGGAGTATAGAAGTTCTATGTAGAATGTTTAATCGGGGTTCCGGGTGAAGATAGTAGAAAACCTATGTCCTTTTTCCCCCTAAGTAACATTTTTAGTTCTGTGTGGTTGACTTTCTTCTACATGTGCTTTTTCCAGCATTCTGTATATATGTTTCATCCATGCAGATGTATTCATTTTCACTGTAGAATTCCATGACTACCGCACAAGTCCTACTTCTATGATGTATCTGTTTATATTTATTTATGTATCTGTGATAAAGCCATATATCTATTGTCGATGGATGCCTGGGTTCTTTCCAGTTTGGGGCTATCACAAATGTGCTATGATCACTCTGGGGCCTATCTCCTGACATAAGAGTTTCTCTAGGGTGTTTGCCTGGGGATAGAATTACCACATTATAGGATGATTCTCACACATGGACTGCTGAGTAAACGAGCAAGTCCTAGGAAAATGCGTACAGTAGGATTCCTTATAAATAAAAATCAAAACGGGTGCCTGGGTAGCTCACTGGGTTAATTAGTGTCCGACTCTTGGTTTCAGCTCAGGTCATGATCTCAGTGTCATGATATCAAACCCCAAGTCAGGTTCCGCAGTCAGTACGGAGTCTGCTTAAGACTCTCTATTAAATAAAGTCTTTAAAATAAATAAATATCAGAACATGTGTACTTAACATTCATCATACTGTTTAAGGATGCGTTCTTATGGAGTTTAAAAAAAAGACGTAGTGAGCATTCTCCTGGATTCTGTGTTTATCTTGAGGTGTAGGGAGCAGGGAGGGTGGAGATGGAATTAGGGCAGATCACAAAGGAGATTTTGAAGGTACTGATAACGTTTCTTAAGCTATTCCTTAAGTCAGTGGTAGATACGTGGGCCATTGTTTTTCATCTTTAAACCATTCATATCTGTTTTATCCTCTCGTCGGTATAACACATATTTTCAGAATTCATAGCCCCAAGTTATCCCTGCTGTCATTCATTAGCAGCGTGACTGGGGTCAAGACATTTGACCTTTCTGAGCCTTGGACTCCCATCCACAGAACAGGACTAGTAACTGCCTCATGATTGCCGTGGACATGAAGTTCAATAAGAGGCAGAGTGTCTGGTTGGAAGGCATCACCAATATTTGAAGATATTTCTAAAATACCTCCCAGTGGGCGCCTGGGTGGCACAGTTGGTTGACCGCCCCAACTCTTAGTTTCTGCTCAGGTTGTGATCTCAGCATCATGAGATCGAGTCCCACATCAGGCTCATGCTCAGTGCGGAGTCTGCCTGAGATTCTCTCTCCCTCTCTCTCTCCTCCTGCCCCTCCCACTCTTGCTCTCTCTCAAACACTCAAATAAACAAATAAACCTTAAACTATTCCCAAGCCACAAATACAATACACTGTAACTGTAGGGTCAGGGTCTAAGCGGGTACAACTGAGTGGCCTCGTAGGCTTAGACAGGGAAGGCGTTATGGAGGGAGGGAAGGGAATGTGAGGCTCTGGGGTTCATGCAGTAGCGAGTTCCAGACAAGGCTTGCACAGGAGGCCCCTTCATGGATTCCATAAATGTGTTACGTGGCAGGGCCCTCCTCTCCTGCCTTCTGCCACAGGAGAACAGAGAGGAGGTCAGAGGGTCATTATGGCCTTTGTGATGCTATTCCCAGGAGCTCCTGCCCAGAGGCCTGGACATCAAACAGGAGGAGCTGGGGGACCTGGTGGACAAGGAGATGGCTGCCACGTTGGCTGTCATCGAAACTGCTACGGCCAGGATTGAGGTACGGAAGCATCTCCTAACGCGAGGCTCTTGCAGCTTCCCCGTGGGGACATTGCCCATTGGATGTCTCTGACTTGCTCGTGAAGGCTCCCGAGGCCCCCCCGTGAGCCCACCGGAAACCCAAATTCCCCAGGATCCCCGACGGATAAAAAATGAAAAGCCCCTCACCTTCTTTGGGGTCGGTTCATCCGGCATCACCGTTCCAGGCTGACCACTTGCTAGTCGTGTGTGACTCGGGATAGGTCGTTCCAGAAGGCTCGCTCAGGTTGTTTCTGCATGTCGGGGCAGTGATAATAGGACATGCCTCGGGGGGCCCTGGTAAGAGCTAAAGGACTGAATGCACACCTATCTTAGCAGCAGGCACCCATGCAATCAGCAGACATGGGTGTCCCGGGGAAGAGTTGAGCGGGCAGCACTGGGAAGGTCCCATAGCACTCCTTTGGTGGAAGACTCAGACGGCTCACCTTGGCGCGAGTACCCGCAGCGGGGACCTGGGGGAGGCTGCCCCCTGTTGGCAGGGTGTCGTAGCTCTCAGAATCCTGTGCACACGTCAGCCTGGGACGGGCACTCCAAACGGCGGAGCCGGCCTGCTGGGGCTGCTTCCCACCGGGGAGATCGGAAGTCTGGATTCTTTTCCCGACTCACCGGGACGTGGATGGGCCCTTCTGGATTTGACTTTCTCAGCTGCCCCAGGATATCAGGCACAAGGTGTCTCAGGGGGCCAGTGAGCCCTCTGTACCCACCGTGTATTAAGAAATCCTGCTTCTTTACAACAGGAGATGCTCAGCAAATCCCGAGCTGGAGACACAGGTGTCAAATTGGAGGTGAACGAAAGGTCAGTCCGAGCCGTGGGGGGGGGGCAGAGGGGGGGGGATCCTCATGAGGATGAGTCTCTCCTGCAGTGGATTCTACTAATGAGAAGAGAATAAGAGCAGCCATGGGCAGCAGCCCAGTCTGTGTAGTTGTCCATAGTGATGTTCTTGTGGATAATACTGCCGTTGCATTTTAGGGGAAGAGAAACCCCGGGAATCATCACATAACTGCCCCCAATCAAGTCTACTCACATTCCTTTCTGGGAAGGTGTATTCTCCGCCGCCTTTCCCACCGAGAGTTTGCCTGCGTTTAGGTCTGAAAAAGACAACAGACTCCTTCATTGTTCTTGGTCTCTCTTCTGTGTCCCTAACTTTTTTTACTTTTTTTTTTTTTTTTTTCCCTCCTAGGATCCTTGGTTCCTGCACGAGCCTAATGCAGGCTATTCAGGTCCTGATCGCGGCCTCGAAGGACCTCCAGAGAGAGATAGTGGAGAGTGGCCGGGTAAGCGTGGGGGAGGAGCCCCAGACGGGGGAACAGACATCATTCACAGACTCACGGCTCACCGGGAGGCCACCTCTCCTCGATACGCGCGTCCACATTCAGCGAAAGCCGTGGGTGCCGCCCTTTCATGCCGTGCGTGCATCTGTGGGCACAGCTGCCTCTCACAGCGGAGCACAGATGCCCATGGGAAGAAGCGGGGGCGCTGCCGGGTCCCCCAGGGGCGGGCAGCCTCGGCTTCCAGCTGCAGGCTCATTAACCCAGGCGACATCGTCGGAACCTGCTCTGGAAACCCCGTGTGCATTACAAGCCTGGGCCCTCAGAGGAGGGAGGGAGAGCTTTGGAAAACAGGGCAAATCGCAAGGGCCGGCCTGGTCCCTGACCTTTGCCAGTGGGCGTGGCCATGTCTCCATTCCGCGGCAGAGTCCGCGGACGGTTATTCACAGACGGGCTCTGGTGGGAGGGCTCACTGGGCTTCGTCCCTCCTCTGCTGGTGTGTTTCCTTCTCACACCCTGTGTGCAGCTGCTGCTCAGGAGACCGAGACCCAGGGAGGGATTCCGGAGCCTGAACACTATCTTTCAAAGGCGGCCACCATCTCTGCTTTGGTGGTGGTGCTTTTTATCAGTCCGGAGAGGGACCGAGCCAGGAGCCGCTGTGGCTTCCAAGACTAACAGACACTTCTGAAGCATGAACGCATTTTAAAATTCCAAGGAGAAATAATTTGCTTCCGTTACTCACTAGGTATTCTTTTTCTGGCAAATTGTGGCAAGGGTTAGAGTCCTCTCGGATCATGTTGTTCCCAGGTGCACGTGAATAGGTATAGATTCTTACATATACAACGTGGAAATGGGATACAAGAGAAACACCACGGGCTTTGGAGATAGAAACACCTAGGATTTACTTCCACTTGTGTCCTACGTGAATTTGGGAAAAGGATCTTTGCTTTTCTGAGTCTTCATTTGCTCATCTGTAAAATGGGACGATAATGCTTTCGTCTCGGGGATAGTGTGAGGTCCGAATGGGAGTCATGGACATAAAAGCCCCTGGGGCATAGGAGGCCCTTGAGAAAAGCTAGTCATTATTACCTTTCACTTACTTAGGGCACGGCGTCGCCGAAAGAATTTTATGCCAAGAATTCTCGGTGGACGGAAGGACTCATCTCCGCCTCCAAAGCCGTGGGCTGGGGAGCCACCGTCATGGTGTAAGTGTTGTCACTCCCAGGGCTCCTCAGCCCCGCCCCCCACCCCATCGGCCTGTCCCAGACAACAGCCGAGGGAAAGAAGTTTGCCCCTTAGAAATGAACTGTGGGGAGAGAGGTCACCAGGACTGAAAGTTTAAAAGGGAGCCTAGGTCCCCAGGATGGGGCCGGCAGGCCAGCGAGGCTCTCTGAATAGCCAGGGTGATGCGCTCGATCTGGAGGTGGGATCATAAGGGGTCGCGGCTGTCTGTGACATCATTTGTCTTGTCCCTTCCTGTCCACCAGGGATGCAGCCGATCTGGTGGTGCAAGGCAGGGGGAAGTTTGAGGAACTGATGGTGTGCTCACGTGAAATTGCCGCAAGCACGGCCCAGCTTGTGGCCGCCTCTAAGGTAGGACCCGCACAGGACCCCCTAGGGCACCGTGACGGTCCAGCAGGCTTGGAGAACGCTTGGTCCGTGGAGCCTGCCCCAAGAACATATGATTTGTCCAGGGTCCAGGTAGATGAGGTCCCAGGTTAAAAATCTGCCCCTCGAGGGTCCCCTACCGCCCTCCTCTGAGAGCCTTTTTCTCTGTCAGCAAGGAGCCGCTCTGCCCAGCTCCCCGCACCGGCTCCTCTTGGCTCTCATGGCTTTTATGACAGGTGGCCTTTGAGGGTCCCAGCCGTGCCGACCTCTGATTAGCAATCAGGGCATTCAAACTGCTTGAGCTGGTTCCCTGGCTCAGCTCCGATCCACAGCCAATGTCTGCCTCTCCTGAAGCATCTGCAGATTTGAACCATTGCCCCCAATGAATCGCGATACAAAGCTTGTTACCGAAATCCGTCTGTGAGTTTTATAGTGCCCCGGGGAGCGTCCTTATCATCCTTGTTAATGTTGTCCCAAATTAATTTCCGCAACTCGAACAACAGTTCATCACAAGAACCAATAAAGCTAGAGTCTGAGGCTATCAAGCCAATAAGCCAGGAGTAATTTTGCATATTAGAGATATGCCAGGAGTTGACCCTATAGGAGCAATATTTTTTAAAGACTTATTTATTTAGGGACGCTTGGGTGGCTCAGTCCGTTAAGTGCCTGCCTTCGGCTCAGGTCATGATCCCAGGGTCCTGAGTTTGAGTCCCACATCCGGCTTCTTGCTCAGCGGGGAGTCTGCTTCTCCCTCCATCTGCTGCTCCCCCTGCTTGTGCTCTCTGTCTCTCGCTGACAAATGAAGTCTTTTTTCAAAAATTTATTTATTTATTTGAGGGGCACCCAGTGGCTTAGTCATTAAGTGTCTGCCTTCCACTCAGGTCATGATCTCAGGGTCCTGGGATCGAGCCCCGCATCGGGCTCCCTGCTCAGCAGGAAGCCTGCTTCTCCCTCTCCCGCTCCCCCTGCTCGTGTTCCCTCTCTCACTGTGTCTCTCTCCGTCAGATACATTTTTTTAATTATTTATTTGAGAGAGAGCATGCATGTGCCCAAGTGGGAAATGGGCAGAAGGAGAGAGAATTTCCAGCCAACTCCCTGCTGCACGTGGAGCCTGACATAGGGCTCGATCACTCAATCCTGAGATCATGACCTGAGCCAAAAGAGTCGGACACTCAACGGACTGAGCCTTAACAGGTGCCCCTACGGGCAGCAATTTGGAAGAAGTCAGTGAGGGACCACAGTGGATCCCGTGTGTTTGTCAAGAACCACTGGGACCAACTTACTTGACTCCGTCCTTGCCGCCGTATGCCGTGTGACCCCAACTCTGCTTGGTCCCGGCAGGTGAAAGCTGACAAGGACAGCCCCAACCTGGCCCAGCTGCAGCAGGCCTCCCGGGGCGTGAACCAGGCCACCGCCACCGTTGTGGCCTCCACCATTTCGGGCAAATCACAGATTGAGGAGACAGGTAGCGTCCCCGAAGCAGCGTTTTCCATATTCCTCCTATCCTAGTATTCATCCTATCCTATTCAGAATATGTACATGTTCTTTATGTTCTCAGTTTCCCACAATTCTGTTTCCACATTCTCTCTTGTTCGTTCACCTTCTTTACGCGCGTACTTTCTTTCTCATAAAGTGGGCCACCGCGTTTAGGTGCTGTTTGTGTCACCATAGCAACAGGGCAGGGGGGGTGATGGTCCAGGCCGCCCAGCGCACTTCCTCCCCGTCTCTCCATCAGTGACTTTCACACGTGTTTTGGGAGCTAGCGAACCCAGCATTTCAGCAGAGCACTGGCATCGGCTGCCTCTCAGACGAGAGAGTCGGCCAGGGGCGTCCCCTGACGAGACCCTCTCTCCACCCTTGCAGACAACATGGACTTCTCCAGCATGACACTGACCCAGATCAAACGCCAGGAGATGGATTCCCAGGTAAGATTCCCCACTTCTGAGTCTGCTCGAGGAGTTGCCGGTGACGACCGAACCCAAGTATTATACCCCATGAAAAGAAGCCGGTAGGGGAGAGACTTGGAGAGGAAACAAACGCAGGTGGACCTGGTAGCCCAGGAATGAGTGTAAATGACGCTTGGAAGGGACAGTGGAGGTGGAGACAGATGGTGGGTTAAGATCAGAATCTTAACTCTTGCCCACTAGTCTCCAACTGGTGTCTTCCTCCCCGTTGCCATCAGGGATCTCCTAGCGGACGAGATCTGTTTCGTCCTGTTTCACCCAATCCTCCACCCCCTTCCGCTCTGGCCACCACAACTTCTCTGTATTTATGAGTCTGTTTCTGGTTTTTGGGGGTTTTTTTTGGCAATTTTTTTTTTAAATTCTGATATGAATTATTTGTGTGTGACCTTGGTTTAAAGAAGAAAAATCGATTCACTGAGAACCCACCGAAGGCAATGCCATTTCTCTCGGTTGTTTGTAAAGTAATGGCACGTGGAGAAATAGGAATCAGTGGGATCCTGAAAACAAGACCTGACGTCTTTGTTCAAGAATTACTGGTCCCAGTCTTGGGGTGAAGTCCAGATTGAGACTGTTAAAGTCTCTGTATGGGTCACTCAGCATTTTTAGGAGAAGTCACGTGGCCAAATACCGAAAGACCTGAGGTCAGGTGTGAGTCCCCACCGTCTACACTGTCTTGTTTACCGGGCTCATCCAATCCCTCTTGACTGCAGATTCCATCTACATGCTGATAAGTACCAGATTCTTCTCTCTGGCCTCGATCTTCTCCTTGAGCTCTGTGATTGTCCAACTGCCTACCTGATCTCTCCACTTGATGCCAAATACGTCTCCAACTTAATGGGTCCAAACCAGGGCTCCTGGTTTCCCTCCCACCCAGATCTGCCCCTCTCCTTGTTTTCTCTGCCTCAGTAACTGGAACCCCCCACAGCTTGGTGCTAAGACCTAGGAGTTGTCCTTGGGTCCTCCCTTCCCCTCTCCATCCAATTCTACATCCAATTCCCCAACGGGTCCTGTCAACGCCTGACTCTCCAAGCCCGAACCTTCCCCCTCTTTTCCATCTTCCTGACCCAGCCTAAGCTGCCATTATTTCTCTCCTGAGCTACTGCAATGCATGCGAGGATTTATCTCCAAGTGGTCCCATGGCAGGGCCGGGTGGCGGGGCTGTTGGGGGCAGAGAATAGGAAAGGGCATTACTGAGACAGGTCCAGCCCTGGGTTGACAGTTGGTGGACCTCTGTGAAAGGCACATGATGGGGTTCACCAGATCATTTCCATCTTTCCAAATATTTTACATTTTCCACGATAAAAAATTGGAAAAAAAGTAAGGGACCATCTAACTGGGTTTAGTTGCTTCCACTCTTGCCACTCCCCCCAACACACACACACACACACACACACACACACACACAGTTTGTTCAGGTTCTATATATTTTTGAAAGCATAAATGACAGCACGTCACATCTCTGCTTAAAATTCTCCACTGGCTTCCCTTTCACACTTAGAGTTAACATCCGAACTCCTGCCCCCAGCCGGGGGGCCTTGGGTGAACTGATCCTGGCCTGTTTTCTCCATCCCACTTTCGTGACCCTCTCTCCCTCATGCCTCGGCCACACGGGGCTCCTTTCTGTTGCTTCCCATACCACAGGCTCCCACCCCCCTGCCTGAATAGCGTTTGCTGATCACCCTTCATCACGTGACCTTTATCACGTGAGCCTCTATCACGTGATCCTGTGTCATGTTCCTTACGGTCTGATCTGTTCTTGTTCATGAGTTTGTGTCTTCCCCCTGCAAGGTAAGCAGGGACCTTGTCTGTCTGCACCGCCGTGTCTCCCCCACCTGCCCCTCAGAGCCCGGGTACATGACGGGTGCTCAGCAAACATGTCTTGAAATAATAAATTAATCAGTCCGTAAAATAACTAGAATTAATGAGGAGTAGGGGTAGCCAGAAATCAGCCTCTTCCTTGGTAACATTGTGCTTCTTCCTGTATGATGATAACCCTAAGTTGGGCCAGCCCCTCAGAAATACCAGAACTGTCTGAGCCGGCTTTTGCCTGGATTTCCAGGAAAGTGGGATTGAAGCAGAAGGGGAACTGGTTTGGAACACGCCACACAGACAGGCTGGATGTGGGAGCTGATTTCATTGGAGCAGGCATGAGCCCTACTCCCATTCAGGCACTGGGGCTATAAAGTATCACCTCCAGGAGAGGGCGCTCGTGAGGAAACGGAAGACTCAACTGGGATAGAGGGGTAAATGGGAGAGGACGGCAGAAATCAGAGGAGAGGAATTAGGTCAGAGTGAGACCGTTGTCAGGTTGCCGCTCAAAAGAAGATTCCACTCTTCCCACAGGTCCGGGTGCTGGAGCTTGAGAACGACCTGCAGAAGGAGCGTCAAAAACTGGGAGAGCTTCGAAAAAAGCACTACGAGCTCGCTGGTGTTGCCGAGGGCTGGGAAGAAGGTGGGCCTCTCTGGGGGCCGGCGTGGGTGCCATGAGGGGAGGGTGCGTGTAGGAGGGCCTTCCCCTCAGACGTGACAGAATGAGGCGCCCTTTGGGTCACTGACTTCCCCCTCTTCAGTCACGGAGCGTGTTTCCTCTTCAGTCGTAAATAACCTTCAAGCTCCAAAACTGGTATAATCTGAGGTGAAGTGAAAGGTTTTGTTGTCACCTCTCAAGACCTTAACGTTAACCAGTGGGCTCGTCCCTCACCGCCATTGCCTCCCAGGCCCGCTTAGCCTGGCGCGCATAGAGTTGAGTTGTGAACGGACGGACGGCAGTCAGTGAAGAGCCAGCAGACAGGGCAAGGGGATGGCAAGCCTGATTGAGTAGAGCCAGTGGTGGGCAGCAATGGCTGCATGAGAGAAAGGGTCAGGGGCTAGAAATGGCGTACAGTGGGGGGATGTTGGTGGGCCTGCCAGCCCCAAGAGGTGTTATCACCCAGAGTCTGCTGCTTTCCCGTGTGCCCAAAGTGGCCAACTTGGTCACGACCAGGACTGCCTATTCTTGTTGTCTTGAGTGACTCTGGAAGCCAACCACAGATGTATACCGGTCATTCCCAGACACGTAACTCAGGGTTGTGGTCATGAGCGTGAGGTATCGGGGAGTCCAACATGGCGGCTGTTTATGTTGGTGAAATGAGTGCGTGCACATATGCAGTGCTAGGAACAGATATTGTCATTGTCTTTCAGGAACAGAAACATCTTCACCTGCGTTGCACGAAGCGGTCACCGGAAAAGAATAGAGCCACGCTGACACCCTACACGTCCGAGTGTAAATCTTGTGGCCCGTCTCTGTGTGTGTTATTCTCCAGCCATGGCCTAAGCCCCAGGGGGCGGGGTAGGGGTCCCAGTGGTAGCCACACCGCTCCCGTTGTCCAGTGCCAGGGACCCCCGTGGCCTTCCACAGAGGAGCGGGGGACCAGGACCACCCCTCGCGGAGAGGACCTCCCTCCCCGTCCTGCCTGCCGTTGGACCCCTAGACACTCAGCATCCTTGTCCAAGGGGCTTGTTGTTTCCGAGAGCCCTGCTGGGGAGGGGGCCGCCTCACGCCTTTTCTGTTTTCTCCTCAGCCTTTTCTGTTTCACCATCTGCACCAACTCGTGAGCGTCAGAGGGCTGGCGGGGCTCCAAGCCAGGACGCCGCCCTAAATCTGTGCCGACGGAACAGCAGGAGCGTCCTGGCCAAGCACGCCAAGGCCACTCTCCCCTCTCTTGGCAGTTCCATGGATTTCCCACTGCTTCTTACGGTGGTTGGTTGGGTTTTTTGTTTTTCTTTTTTTGTTTTGGGTTTCTTCTTTCGGTGTTCCCTCGTAGAGCCAGCTCCCCAGGGGAGCACCCCTGGAGCGCTGAGCCATCAGGGGCCCCTCACCACAGCAGTTAACAGCAATGGTGCTGCTCAGGCTTCACCTTGGTGCTCCACGCCAGCCTCCATGCCAAGCGTCCCGCTGAGCAAGTCTGGGTGAGACGAGCCCACTGCCCAGGGGCGGGCACCGCTGCGGGGCCACGCTCTTCCTCCAAAGGCAGAAAGAGAGAGAATGTCTTTCCTTCCTCAAGCAAGAGAGCCCGGCTAGAAGCCTCTGCCCACCTTCCCGGGTGACAGGGGTAAAGAAAGCAGGAAAGGAGGGGCGCACGCGGCCCACGTCTCCGGAGACCCCTGTCTTGGGAACTTCTGGTGACCGGGCTGAAAAGCCTTATCCCGTGCTTTGAGCGTGCTGGTGAGAGTAGCCACACTTGTGCCCCCGGAATGAGTTTTCCGTGCCACCTCCCTTCAGACCCCGGCAGGACCCTGAGAGGGAGCGCGTGAGGGCTTTTCCAACTCCTCTCTCCAACTGGCCGCCGGGGCGTCCTCTTGAACCTGAAGAAGATAGTTCCATGTTCTACCTAAGGGACAAACCCAGAAGATCAGGCAGACTTGTTCCCGGCAGGAAAGAGCCCTGTGCTTGGTTTGGTACCTTTAATATTTATTACTAACCTCCGTTCGGCAGCAGCGGCAGCCTCCAGAAAGACCCTTTGAGCAATCAGGATTTGAGGTGTGGCGATGGCGGGGCTGCACGGCTGCCCCCGGTCGTGAGTCTTCAAGAATCATGCTTCCCAATCTGTTACCGGCCTAGACCCCGAGGCGAGCAGGTTCCTCAGAGCACCTGGGTCGGGGAAACCGAGAAACGGGGACCACTGACTCCGAGCCCTTCCAGCCACACGTCCCGGGCCCTTGCTGCCTGGACAGGATGAGGACAGAAGACACATTAACAACTTCCCAGAGGCGGACAGCCTGACAGCTCTCGTCCACCTCCAGACAGACAGACCCCGGCATTTAAGTGACCTTCTGATCTTGGACAGACAAGTCTTCCTTCCTTATCTGCAGCAACTCCTAGGTAGAAGCCAACAAACACTTCCCCGGACCTGTCCCAGAGGAACATTGCTAAGTGTTGCTACGTGACAGGTGGCGAGGTTCCTGTTCGATCACTGTGAATCAACCGCCCTCCGTCCCCACCTCCCTCCCTCTCCCTCTCCATGCATTTTCTAAGTAGGGCACTCAAACAACAGTCTCCCATTAGCTCGGATTCTAAGACTCAGGCGATCTCCACGTCGGGCTAATAAAGAGGGGTCAACAGCAGCGAATGGGCCGCCTTCCACTTAACACTTTCGTGTGCTCAGTGTTTTTCCATCCGAGGCTCAGAAGAAGTGGTGTGGGGGGGGGGCCCTGGCCCAGTTGTCCCAATGAAGCCAGTCGGTGTGTTCTCAGAATGGGCCAGCGTTCCCACAGTGGACCTAGTCCTCCCTCCCAGAATCTCGGCCTGACTGCTGTGCTCCGAATTACCAGTGGTGAAAAAAATCTGCCATATTGGACCACCCTGGGATGCTCCCAAGTAACGCTCCCTCCAAAAAGAAGCCACGGTAATTGTTAAAACCTTTGTGGACTTAGCCCGAGTAATAAGACCGGGAAGAAAGCGATTAAACAGGAACACAGGCTAATCCCGTCTCGCACCACAAGTATCCTTCAGATGTAGCATAATTACGTTTGTCCTCACTCCCCTTAGGAGCTGGCCCGTCTTCTAGCCAAAATCCAATACTCCTACCTTGGCTTTTCTAAAAATATGGGTGTTTATACTTGGTGTGAAATACTTGATTCAAACTTAGGAGGGGACGACCTCCTAAGGCTAAAAATGAGCATCACAGCCTTTTAAAGTTGTCACTGAGCTTCATGAGTGACCGAAGTCCCATGGATCAGTGTGTAATTGGGTCACAAGCAAGGCCAAACAGCAAAAGAATGGCTTAGGACTGACAAGAGGTCAAAAGACAGCCGTATCCCTTATTTAATTTTGTAATACAGTTGCTTTAATATCTGTAGAGTAAGGGTATGTGTGTACATAATACGGAAAAAAAAAATAGAAAAGACCTGCCTTTTGTGGGGTTCTTTTATATCTGAGTCAGGAGTTTAAATTAGACTGTAATTTAGATCGTTGGCCGGTTCTGCCCCTGACAGCAGGATCCCTAGGGTCCCACCTGAACCTGAGTCCCTAATCCAGTGGCCAGAAGAGCCAAACATTGTCCAGAGCATCTGTGACGTTGGAAGTGTCTGAGCTGCCGAGTCAACATCAGGGTTAACCGGGTACCACGGGGGGTCACAGTGCATGTCGTTCGTCCTCAGATGGGTTTGCTTCGGCCTCTCACCGAGGAGCTCGTTGGTCCTGAGCTTGCACCTGGGAAATGCTCACTTCTCAGCCAGCTCCTTAGTCTGGAAGGGTCTCTTGGCTCCACTTACCCTGGTCTTTAGCCACCGATCAAGTTCTCAGTACCTTCTACCACCTTTGCAAGCCTCTGGAAATCCTTCCCGCCGATGAAAGCCTTCGATCCTGGCATTGGCCTTCCAACCAGACCGGCTCTGCCCTGTCTCCGCTGTCCTCGGTCCCCCGGAGACCGCACCATCTGTAGCCTAGGCAACCACCACGGCGGGCCGGCTGCCTGCTGCTCACGTCCCCTTCGTCTCCCAGGGTCAGACCAAATGCAGGATCAGCAACCCACAGCGGTGGCACAGCCTCTCGCCCCCAGGAGCCAAAGCAACGGGAAATCATGGGTTAGATGCCGTCGGGTCCGATTCTGAGAGTAGATCATTTCCAGACATGTCTTTCAGGTGACCCTCAACTACCTCAGTTTGAAGGCCCTAAATGAAGCTGATTACTACTCCTAGGGACAAACCAAGGGGTTTCCGATAAATCTTGCTGATAACTTATAACAAACTCTCACATTTAGGTTTGCAGGAATAGGTTGGATTTGCTTTTCTTCTGTTCTGTTTTTAACCTCTTCCCCCAATTTTCCATTAGAATAGTTCCTAGAAATGGATTTCCTTTTTCACTGAGTGCCTACCTTCCCAGGGCAGGTAGCCACTGGCTTTTCTTCCCTTCCAACAATACTTTTATTATGGTATTAAGATCTTTCTTTGTATAATACATTGCATCTGTGTTTTCAATTTTTCAAATAAATACTTCAACCTGGCAATGGAGAGTAGTGGTGCTAACTGACCATCCATCGCGGTTTTGGGGCCGGGGTTCCAGGGAAAAGCCTACACGTCTGTCCTGGGGTTCGCCGAATCCCACCTAACCTCTGCACCTCTGGGAGTAGGTCCTAAAGACAGGAATACAGCTCCTGTAGAGAACATGGTTTGCCCTCCTCAGTCACATTCCGTCCCCTGTACACTCTCCTGTCCTTGGGAATGATGGAACAGAAGTGCCGGAGTGGTCCATACCATCCTTCATCTTGACGCCCAGGTCTGTGCTTAAATCTGCCATCTCAGGCTGTGGATACACCTTTCTCCACCCTCAAGGCGCAAAAGTAACCAGTCACCTTAAAATTGGATGGGATGATTGCTGCTCAGGGACAGAAGCTGCCGGTCATAATGGGATTCAGAGCGAGTCGGGGCTACCAGAGGATCTGCAGGCGGAGCCGAGGAATGGGTGCGGCTGATCGCAGGGAGGCTCTTCCCCAGCGGCAAGATCTGCAAACTCGCGCTGCTGATGCGTGAAGCCAAGGGGGGCATCCAAGGGAGGGAGGGAGGTGGGGAAGGCCCAGGGAGGATAAGCAGGAGAATTGCCCAAATGACTCACCAAGTAAGGAGAGAAGGACTGCCCAGCAGGAGGATGATCCGGAGAAATAAGAGAAGTGGGGACTGCCTGCCTACAGCTGGGGTTTTCTGTTCCCGGCAGCAGAATGCAAGGGCAGCCTGTTCCATCTTGAAGAACCACTGATGAGTGGACAGACCTCGGTGACAGCTCGCTCTCTCATTTTTCAAGATTTTTATATATTTGAGAGAAACAGCACACGCAGGGGGAAGGGCAGAGGGAGAGGAAGCCGACTCCCGGCTGAGCAAGGGGCTGGACGCAGGGCTCAAACCCAGGACCCTGAGACTGTAAACGGAGCTGAAGCCAGACACTTAACAGACTGAGCCACCTAGGCACCCTGGTCACAGCTGTCTTGCATATCACTCCAGGGCTCAAGTGTGAAGCTGAGGGGTCCAGAAAGCCAGGCAGAGGACTGCCTTGAGTTTCAAAGTGCCTTCCAGGGCCCGGGTCCAGCTTGGGCCAGCCGTGCCATCCAGGCAAGGCGTCTCTCCCAAGTATACCTCAGCCTCCGACTCTGCCCCACCCGCCCAGGGCCTGGACCCGATGCCCCAGAGCCTCTGGTACTCACGCCTGAAGGCTTTCCCTGGCATCCTGTGGCCAGGCCCCAGTTCTAGAAAGGCAGCTTGGCTGGCTGGTCACTCTGGCCAGTAGAGCGTTGTAAGGAATCTCGAGATTAGGCCACTAGAATGATTCTAACATGCCATACAGAGGGCATTGGGGGACGGGAGGGTTTATACAGATGGACCAAATTTGCTTGGGGCGTGTGGTTGTCCTCTGTGGTTGTCTCGAGTCCCTAACGCGTTCTCGAACGTAGGGTAGGTAGACCTCACAACATTTTGGGATGAATGAAGGATTTCTCTTTGTACACTGTACTCTTAGTTATACACACATTTTGTGCATCCATTCACTGTGTGAGCGCTGAAATTTTCAAAGATGAAGACGTCCTATTCCTCACCCTCAAAAGCTGCCCGCTCTCATTATATGTGATCAGAGGTCTGCTCTGTCTGGCGCTGGGAACACAGTAGAGAACAGAAACAGACCCAGGTTACAGGCTAGTCAGGGAAATAAGTAGGATAGTCAAATAATCAGAAGTTTTAACTCCATTTGACCTTTGAATGATACAGGTTTGAGCTGCAGGGTTCCACTTATATGTGGACTTTATTGTATATAAATATGGTACAGTACTGTAAATGTGTTTTAGGATTTAGGATTTAACATTTCCTTTTGCCTGGCTACTCTACTGTGAGAATACAGAATGTAACACGTATCCAAAATTTGTGTTCGCCGACTGCTTATGTTATATGGGTCACGCTTCTGCTCAACAGTAGGGTGTTGAGTTTTGGGAGAGTCAAAAATTACATGTGGATTTTCAACTGTGGGGGGGTCAGCACCCCAAACCCTTCACATCATTCAAAGGCCAACTATTCACCTAGAGTGAGCTCAATAACAATGCTCTGACAGCATGGGAGGATGGTTATAGGAAAGCTTCTGTGAGAAAGTGACAACTGGACTAAGGTACAGAGTGTGAAGAGGTGTTGACTAGGCAACAAGGGAGGGAAAAATCATTCTCAGTATCAGGAGCTGCATGTGCAAAGGCCCTGGGGCCACTAAAGGAATTGAAAGGCCAGTATAGCCAGAGCCCAGACAGTGGTGATGAGTCCGGGGGCTTCTGGGTGGCTCAGTCTGTTGAACATCTAACTCTTGGTTTCGGCTCAGGTTGTGGTCTTGGGGTCGAGCCCTGCACAGGGCTCTGTGCTCAGCACAGAGTCTTCTTGGGATTCTTTCCCTCTTCCTCTCCCTCTGGGCTTTAGGCAAAGGGGTGTCAAAACCATACTTGCATTTCGAACAGACCATTCCAGCTGGGAGCACGTGTTAATGGCAAAATATTTGGGCCTCAGTTTTGAGAGAGGACGACAGGAGAGGGAGTCCCAGGTTTCTGGCTTGTGGAAGGGGTGGGGTGCCATCCACTTCAGAGAGAGACCGCAAGAAGAGGGCCAAGCTTGGCACAGATACTATGTCCTCAGCCGAGTTGCCTCTGAGCATCCAGGTGAAGATGTTGGGCGGGCCCTGGAGCTTGGAGAAGTTGGGGGCAATTGGAATTTCATGGTAACTGGGACCGAAGCTGAGATGCCTAAGGGAAGGGCGTGAGGGAAAAAAGAGGGTCTAGCACTGAGGCATTTCAATATTCAAAATAACCAAGTACAGCAGGTTGTGCTTGGCAAGGACCTTTGAAAGAGCAGCTTGAGAAGGAGGAGGAAAATCGGGTGAATGGTCACTTGAAACCGAGGGGACGGGGGCCGCATTACATGGAGTGACACAAGATAGTGCCAAGTACTGCCGTTCTGAGTGCGAGTTACCAGCAGATGCCGTAGGAGCTGTTGAGATCACTCCCAAATGCGAAGATTGGGGAAGGCTGCCTTTGAACTGTAACTGATCCATAAAGGATAGATCAGATCTCCAAAGATTGAAGTTAGGGACAAGGTTATAGCAGGAGCAGGGAGATGTCACAAAGGCGAGGAAGCGAGGTTAGGAAAGCAGCCATACTCTGGTTTGGTTAAAGCATCGACTTTGTGAGCAGAGAAATGGGAGATGAAGCTGAAAAGGTAAGTCGTGGCCAAACTAAAGAAAACTTTGACTCCTGGGCTGAGAAGTTCTCATTTTGTTCCCTAATGAGCCATTGATGGGTCCTACTAGGTAGGAGGATACACCTGCCTCTCATCCTTACCTCCTGGGTTGACCTGGTCAGACTGACTAACTGAAAGCACTTTTTGTCACCCCACAAGATCCTTCACACTCCTTCATTTACTTATATATTTTTAAGTCATCTCTACACCCAGTGCAGGGCTTGAGCTCACAACCCTAAGATCAAGAGTCACATGCTCTTCTGACTGAGCCAGTCAGGCGACCCTCCCTCCACGCTCCCCTGTAAGTCCCCTTTCTGCTCTGCCTTGCGCCTCTCACAATTCCTTGAGCCTGCACCAGGTAATCCTGCGGGGACACAGGCTCTGCATTCTGTGTGCCCTGAGCTCCCTCTCTGAGCCAGAGCTGAGCCAGGCTGTAACGGCTCGAACAGCAGGAGTGTTCCTGGAGAACGTGTAAGTTTCTAGATAAGTTTCTAGCAAAGACCTTGGGAGCATCCCTGACTGTCCTTCAGAATTTCTCCTGAAATCTCCATGTCTCCTCTAATTACATTTTTTCCCCTACAAGACCAACATTTGAGATAAATTTTGAAAACTAGATTGCATTCAATTCCTCTGTGGTTGAAAATGACTAATACTACAACAGGCATGTCCTCTTGAATTCTGTCAACTCAATTAGCCTTGCAGAGTTCCTATCATATGTGGGAGACTGTACGAGGGAGAAAAATAAGCAAGAGCTGGTTCCTTCCTTAAGGACCTTCCAAACTTGGAAGGAAGATAGGTGCATCGGAAACTGGAGTATACATGTGAAAAAGATGGAACACTCAAGAAATCCAGCGATATTCAAAGGAAAGAGAAGAATGAGGTGATACATTTAGGAGAATTTAATGGCATCAAGAGAATTGTTTTTAAGAAAGATGGAAACACGCTTCAAAGCTAAAACAAAGAGGAGGTGGAGATTGAAGTATGGCAGAAAGAGGAAGAAGGCTGTAGCACTTTGCTTGAGATGCGGATTCATTCATTCCTCCCACAAATTCTTATTTAACATCCACCACGTTGAAAGGCATGAGGAATACGGTGCCAGGGACACATCTGCCCTTCGGGAGCTTGCAGTCCTGTGGCATAGAACCAGGACCCAAAAGGTGCATGAAAAGGAGGACACAGCAAGGGAGCTAGTACATTCAAGAGCAGGGGAAGCTCCCATGAGCAAATGACATTTAAGCTGAAACCTGAAGAATAAGTAAAAGTTGACATTGGGGCAGGGGCACCTGGGTGGCTCAGTCAGTGAAGCACCTAACTTTGGCTCAGGTCATGATCTCAGGGTCCTGGGATCCAGCCCCATGTCAGGCTTTGCACTCGGCACAAAGTCTGCTTGTCCCTTTACCTCTGCTCCTCCCCCTGCTCACTCTCTCTTAAATTAAACAAAAAGTTGGCGGTTGGGGAGGGAGAGGGGAAAAATACTCCAGGCAAAGCTAACAGCAGTGCAAGAAACGTTGGAACACTGATCATGACAGATGCCTCTGCTGACAGAGGCTGGCCAAAGTGAGTGCCAAATCACAGAAGGTCTTGACTGCTATTGGAAAGATTGGAGGGTTTATGGTGGGGATCCTAAGCAGGGGTGTGATGTGACACCAGCTATCACTCTCATCTAAATAGCCTCTAGAGACTTCTGGATCTCCCATCTACCCATCTCTGCCCCCTGCCAAACCATTCTCACTCTGCAGCTAGAGTAAGCATCATTCCTAAAGTTACATCTGCTCTTGTCACCCTCCCTTCTTAAAACCTTTCAGTGGCTTCCTATTGCTTTTGTTAAGTTGAGGTGCAATTAACATAAAAGTAACCATTTAGTGCACTTTGGACATTCACACTGTCATGCTACCACCCTCTCTTACCTGGTTCCCAAACATTTTCATCTCCCCAGAAGAAAACCTCTTATTAGCCGTCACTCCCTACTCACTCTTCTTCCCAGCCCCTCGATCTGTTTCTGTCTCTACGCAACAGTGTATGACAGATGGCGTTATAAGCCAGTGAGGAAATTATGGGATATCTAAACACTCAAAATGTTAAGTTATATATATATAACCCTAACCCTAACCCTAACCCTAATATATATATTAGGGTTAGGGTTATATATATATATATATATATATATATATATATATACACACATACATACAGATACAAAATTTATGGTAGTAGTCGCTTGTAGGAAAAAAGGGAGAGGGTGTCATGGGGACAGGAAACAGGAAATTTCATTTTTATCTGGACTGTTTTCTTTTTACAGCGTTTGGGACATGCTGATATTCAATATGGCACTTTGGCATATTGAATATTTAAAGTTGAGGGAAACTGAGAAATGGCATGTACAGGAAGGACTTTCTGACCTTCCTCTGGTCATGTGAGAGGTACCCTCCTTGTCCTGGAGGAAAGGAACATCCATATCTCCATGTGAGGGATGCTGAGAAGAATCTGAACAGATTTCCCAAGTTTATTGCACTCAGATCACACTTTCCTTCATCCAATCACATCGTTCCATGACTTTCCACTGGTCATCAAACCTAGCATAAGCACACTCAGGTTGGGGGCAGCTGGGTGGCTCAGTCAGTTAAGCATCTGACTTTTGGTTTCAGCTCAGGTCATGATCTCAGGGTCACGGGATCAAGCCCCGAGTCAGGCTCTGTGTCAGGCTCCGTGCTTAGTACAGAGTCCGCTTGTCCCTCTCCCTCTGCTCTGCCCCCCAACTTGTGCTCTCTCTCTCAAATAAAATAAAATAAAATAATAATAATAATAATAATAATAATAAAATCACTCAGGTTTAACTGCTTCTTTATGTCTTCCTTCACTAAGAATATAGAAAGGTAGAGGGGGAAAAGACCTTTTCCTCCTCTGCAGTTTCTGGCAACCACAAAAGGAGGGCTGGGATATCTCACTTGCTCCAGAGCAAACTGATATAGATGAAATTATTTACTAAAAGTAGAATGGGATTGAGTCGCAAGTTTGTGGCAGACTTTAGGAAATTTAGGTGAAATGCTGTAGTTAATATGACAGCAGGGTCACAGAATGACTAAAAGAATTTCCGGTCTGCAGTAGGAGCCCAGTGTCATTAGAAAACATGCATTTGTGGAGGAGTGATGGCACTGTTCTTTGTTTTTCACCAGCGATGTTTAGAATCTCTGCAGCCAGACTGGAGAAAAGACACAGCCTGGTTTCACAAGGGATGGAGATTGGCCAAAAGGGCAAAGAGAAAACTCACTGAAGTGATGGATAATGATATCCAAGCTATTTGGGAAAGGAAAAGAAGCCAGAGAGCAGCTGGTTAGAGCCAGAAAGACCTGCAGGCTGGAATGAGGATGAAAAAGTGTATTTGGAGAATTGGAGGAACGTGAACTATTCCCAATAAAATGAAGGAGCAAGAGAGGTGACAAAATCAGTTTGGGGTAGGAGAGAGGAATTTCAGAGTTTGACATCCCCCGCCCCTGCAAAGGGCTTTTCTTTAATCCTGAGACTGGCAGAACAGGTGTTAGCTGCTCGGTTTTAGCCAGACCTTGGGGGGTGGTAAACACCTCTTAGCAACTGTTAAAAAAAAAAAAAGTGCACTGGGTCTGGCTTCAAGCCAAATGTGCCATTTTCCAAGCAGTATCTACAAAAGTCTGGGGACCTGACAAGGGAACAAAACAAAACCCAACGCCTAAACCCTGAGAAAGTTCCAGCTACGGACAGGTGCTCAGTTTCTTGGGTGGGGTGGGGTCCCAGAAAAATCCAGCACGTGCAAAGGGCAGAGCCGAGGAGGGTATTTGGACTCTCACAGAATCACAGCCTTGGAGGCAACTACTCCCCAAGGGGACGCGGATTCCTGGAACTGAGTAGATTCCCCCTCCCCGTAGAAAAGAATCCTCGAATTGGATTCCACAGGTCTGCAAGGCGAGGACCAAGAGCGGGAACCTCACCACACGCTCTTCCCGCCCAGACCCAAGACTCCCGACGCGCACTGCGGGCGAGGGAGCAACCGAGCCCGGTTGCCTGGCAACCGGCTCCCTCGCCTGCTCTCGCGGGAGTCGTCCGCAGTGACGCAAGACGCGCGCGCGGTGCATGGCGGGACCACGCGGCTTTACCCCTACTCGGGGGCGGGCTGGCCCGGGAGGCTGAGGAAAGCCCCTCACGGCGGAGGCTGGAGTAGGGCGCGGCCTCCTGGGCCGCAGCCGCCGGGACTGTCCGCTTGCCTGGCCACTCGCTGGAGGTGCACAGACAGGTAAGACCCTATCACGCGCTCCCTCTGGCTGGGCCTCGCGCGGCCCTGAGGCTCGCTGCCCGGCCGGCCCCCAGTGCTTCCCGCCCGGACGCGGTGTGCCTGGGTCCGCGGGGCACGTCACAATGGGAAGGCAGTTTGGCGCCTAGTAGGTCTGCAGCGTTTGCTGTTTAGCAGTCACTCCGGCTGTTGATGCCTGCGCCCGGGTGGGTTCCACGAGGCCGCTTCTGCCTGCTGCTCCTCCCCTGTTTTCTGCCCCTCAACTCATTCCTGTGTCTCTTCAGGATTCTGCTCTTGGCGCCCTTATAACAAACGGTGGTCAGCTGCCTCCTGTCCCCAGTGACCAAGGTCGTTCACACGGCTCCTAAATGCTCGCATCAAACAGGACGCCCCTTGGAATCTCTGGGACCGCATTTCATCAGCTTTATGGGCCGTGACCCGTTATCTCAGACTCTGCCTAGATCTGACCACGTGATATTCGCTTCCTCTCCCAGTCTCCCCCTTCTGGTGTGTTCACCAGCGGAATTCACAAGAGCCAGGCAGGAAGCTGTCAGATTTGACCCTTCACCACCCCTTCAGCCCCATCCTTCTGTAAGGATCCGTCATTCCACTCTTGGCACTCCTGCTGCTCTCCCACGGGTCTTTCAGGCTTGTTCCGTTTCTTCATTTAGTTTTCTTCTCTTCAGACTAGTTAATTTCAAAGGACCCATCTTCAAGTTTGCTGATCTTTTCTCTTACTTCTCAGATCTGCTGCCGAACCACCCCTCTACCGAGCTTTTCATTTAATGGACTTTTCAGTCCAAAATTTCTTTCTGGTTCCTTTCCATAATTCTTTCTTTTCATAGATACTCTCGTTTTCTTCATCTATTGTTGTTGTTGTTGTGGTTGTTGTTGTTTTTTTTTCTGATCGCCTTTAGTTCCTTGTCCGTGGTTTCCTGAGCTCACTGAGCACATTTACGATGGTTGACTTAAAGTTTGCGTTTAATAAGTGCGATGTCTGGGCTTCCTTGGGGCTGGTTTCTGTCAGATTCTTTTTTTTTTCCCTGTGAATGGTCCATACTTTGCTGTTTCTTTGTGTGTTTTATAATTTTTGGTTGAGAATTGTACATTCAAAATGTCGCCAAAGATGATTTCTTAGTCATCAGGAATTGCTAATTTTTTGCTTGTTGAGCTGGAATTGGGTATTACCTTTTCAACCTATTTTTTGCAAAATGTGTAGCTTTGTTTTTGTGTGACCACTGAAGTTTCTGTTTCATTTTCTCTACAGTGAGTAAGTAACCTGACTGATTTCCTTAAGTGCCTGACTTTAAATTGGGAAGGAGGGGAAGGGGAGTCTGTCTCCTCAAATAAGATAGATGCCCCCAGGGGAAGCTGTTTGCTCCTGAAGGGTCTAATTGAAGCATCCGTTCTGGTCCTCAGAGATCCATCAAACTGTCCTCAATGCGTAACCCTGTATTTATGGAGAACAAGATTTCCACCCCCTGCCCTGGCATCAGCCTGCTACTTCAGGAATGCAAGCTGCTGTCCAAAGAGTTCCAGCATGTCTGTTTGAGGAATGGGGGATGTTGGCTGGTTTTCACATGCTGCTCACTTGTGAAAAATCAGCAGCCTCTCCCTTTATCTTATAAGGACTCCTGTGGTTGTAAAAAGTTTCTGGTCAGGTTCCAGAGCTCCAAAATAGTTGACTATAATCACTTTTCCCAGTTCAGTGATTGCTTTGGTGAAGAGCTTCCTACTCTACCATTTTGTGTGATATAGTGTTTTCTTTTGTTTTTAAATTTGACAGTTTTTTTTTTTAATTTTTTACTTATTTATTTAGAGAAAGTGCAAGCAAGTGGGGCAGGGAGGGGCGGGGGGGGGAGAGAGAATCCCAAGCAGGCCCCATGCTCAGCACGGAGCCTAACATGGGGCTTGATCTAACGACAAACCTGAGACGAAATCAAGAGTCAGGACACCTTACGGACTAAACCACCCAGGCACCCTCACAATCCTACTTTTTCAAATTGGTCTGTTTAGACAGTTTACATTTAATATAAAATTTGATTGGTTAGGATTTGAGTCTGTAATTTTATTTGTTTTCTCTTTGTTCCCTCTGTTTTTTTGTACCTCTAAACTTTCCCTTTTCTTGCCCTGTTATGGGATACTTGAACATTTTTTAGTATGCCACTTTAACATTTCTAGACTTTTAGTGTAGCTCTCATTTTATAGATTTTTTGTGGTTGCTATAGAGGTTATATTATAAATACTTATGATAATTTACTAGTAACAACCTTTTAGCAGTTCACATGGAATGTAGAAACTTTACCACCTTTATGTCCCTTTTCCTTTCTTTATGAGATTGTAGTCTTAATATTACCTCTGCCTACATTGAGAACCTCATGAGATGATGTCATAATTTTGCTTTCATCCATCAAACATGACTTTAAAATTTCAAGAGATTACATTCACCTAGGTATGTATGCTAAAAAATGCTTTTTTTCCTTCATTCCTGCTGTTTCAAGTTTGTTATTTTCTTTTCATTTGAAGAACTTTCCCTTGATCACTTCCTTTTTCTTTTTCTTTTTTTTTTTTTGTTTTAAGATTTTGTTTCTGAGTAATCTCTACACCTAACATGGGGCTCAAACTCACAACCCTGAGATCAAGAGTTGCACACTCTACAGCCAGAGCCAGCCAGCCAGCCCCCCATTGATCATTTCTTTTAGAGCAGTTCTGAAATGGCAGATCATTTCATTCTCCTTTATCTCATAGTGTCTTCATTCCATCTTCATTCACCGGATATAGAATTATGCATCATCAGTTCTTTTCTTGTAGCACTTTAAAAATGTTTGCCTCTTCTTTCTCTCCTCGTGGTTTCTGATGAGAGATTTCTCATCCTTCAAATTGTTCTTCCCTGTACTTTCCCTCCAGCCACTTTCAAGACTTTTTCTTTGTCTTTAATTTTCAGACATTTTATTATGATGTGTCTGGGTGTTGATTTATTGGGGTTTATCCCTTTAGGGTTTGCTGAGATTCTTGAATTGGTAGGTTTATGTACTTTGCCAAATTTGGGATATTTCCAGCCATTATTTCCTCAAGTATTTTTTGTTCACTGCAATCTTTTTCCTGACCTAGGACTCCAGTAAAAGGAGTAAGATCTTTTGTTATTGTCCTGTAGGTACTTGTTTTTTTTTTTTACTGTTTTGCCTCTGTTGTTCAGATTGGGTATTTCTACTGATATATCTTCAGGTTCACTGATTCTTTCCCATTGTAAATCTTCATTTTGTTATTAAGTACATCCTGTGAGTTTCTACCTACTGTAATTTTTCATTCTGAAATTTCCTTGTGGGTCTTATTATCTTTTTCTTTGATGAGGCTTTCTGTTTTCCAATATCTCTCAAGAGTGTTTATAATTATATGTTGGAACATTTTGTGATGCCTGCTCTAAAAATCCTTATTCAGTAATTCTAACATCTTGTCACCTCAGTGTTGGCATCTGTTGATTGTCTTTTCTCATTTGAATTGTTTTTCCTGGTTTTAGTATGAGGAATAATTTTTTATTTTATCCTGGATATTTTGAATATTACATTTTGAGGCTCTAGCTCCTTCCATTTTAGCAGTCAATATGTTTATATTCGGAATGCACCTTTTGGTCTGTATTTGTAGGCAAAAATGCAATTTAATTTTTGAAACCTCTGCAGAGCTATCTTGGCCTGCCCCACTTGTGTGCTACCCAGGGGCCAATTTGAACTCTCAGAATTTTTCACATTATAGTTCAGTTCTCAAAGCTTTTGCTTTGTTGTTACTGATTGGTTTCACATGTGGGCTGCTTGGGGCAGCATGCACAGTACTTCATACCCATACTTAAAGAATCCCTTTTCCTATGGGGTGTGTAGGTGGCTCAGTCGGTTAGGTGTTCAACTCTTGATCTCAGCTCAGGTCTTGATCTTAAGGTCATGGGTTTGCCCCCCCCCCAAAAGAATCCCTTTTCACTCTCTATTTGAGAGGGGATGATGTGCTACCCTTTTTAGTATTATTCAATTAGTGCAGGTTGTGGATTGTAGGGCTCCTCCCAGTCTCTTCAGTGCTTGATGGGAAGGGGAGAGGTATCACCTCTGCTTTGTTGAGGCAGAGTGGGCATTGGTCATTGTCCCATAGTCTCTGCAGTACCTGATGGGAAGGGGAACAGTTATGGGCTCTTTCCTGGTGTTTGCCTAGAGTAGAGTGGCTGTAGTCCAAAGGGTACCATCCTGCAGAACTACCCTCTTCCTGGTCATTTGGCTAGAGAAAGTGGGCTTTTCTGAGTGGGGCAGTTGAGGGGGTGGCCCTGTTGGCATATTCTGGTTGTAGACTGCTTTGATATCCAAGACAAGCCAAGTAGAAGACAAAACAAACAGACCACCTGGGAAATTCATCACTGAGTCTTCTCTCGGGTCCCTACCCAGTTTGCCTTCTTTTTTCCACCTCTTGAAAGAGGCCCTTTGATAGTTGCCTCATGTATTTTGAGCAAGAGTTTTGGTTGTAATTAGCAAGAGGAATGTGTTGGCTGTACTTACTCTGTCTTCTGTGGAACCAGAAACAACATCAGGCATTTTTAATTGTTTTGTTGAGAAGTTTGAGAGTGTTACTACTCATTTTAGCAATGATACACTTGCTCCTGTGTGATGAACAATCCTGTCCATATTGTGTATGGGTTATGTCTCAGGGTCCCACATCACAGCCGGCAGTAAAAATCCCACCCCAGTCAGTATACAGCATGCAGAACTCCACTCTCTAGCCCTTCTGCCTCCACATCTCTTTCCTCATTTCATCTGTCCATTTGGGCCCTGTTCTACAAGTGAGCAGCCTCAGCCTTTCGCCCCTTACTGGACTTGCATAGGATTGGTGGACTGGCAGGAGGACTAGGTGGACTAATACATGGCAGACACTTAAAACAGCAGCTGGCACCAAATCAGCAGGCATTACACAGCGGTCAGTGGTTGTTAAACCCTTCAATTTTGGCATGGACTCTGCTTCCGGAAAAGATAACGCAAATTGTCTGTGATCTCCCACCAAAGTAGGGGAGTCGATTCTGGTTAGCTTCAGTTTGAAGATGAAATTTTCGGTCATGCAATAATCTGCCAACACTTATCGAGTGCTCTCTGTGTTGCACATCCAAACATGAAAAAATAAGATATAATCCAGGCCTTCAAAGAACCCAGAGACTTGAGTGGGGAGTAATATATATGTGAATACACACAATAAGTAAATGCAATGAAATTAGCCTGTACAAGATAGAATGCAGGGTGGGCGTGCCCATATGTTTGGGGCTGAGGAAGGGTTCACAGAAGTGGTGACACTTAGGCTGAATCTTAGAAGATAAGTAGGTTTTCCCTAGGTGAGTAAAGGCATTCCATGCAGAAGCATAGATCAGTGTGGCAAATAGTTTAGTGTCCACATAATCTGTATCATATGTCTGTAAGTGGATGGAAATTGTATGTTTAGAGAAGCACACAAGCCAGACTCTAACCTGTTTTACACTGTTATGATTCTGGTTTTATCTCTTGTCATTTGCATACAGATAATTATAATTTGACTTGATATAAGGTATTGATACCTGCACAGTGATAGAGTATCTTATTTTATTTTGTTTTATTTTATGTTATGATTGTACTTAATTATGACAGAAACACAGTGAGAGAGGGAACACAAGCAAGGGGAGTGGGAGAGGGAACACAAGCAGGGGGAGTAGGAGAGGGAGAAGCAGGCTTCTCCCTGAGCAGGGAGCACGATGCGGGGTTCAATCCCAGGACCCTAGGATCATGACCTGAGCCAAAGGCAGAGGTCCAACAACTGAGCCACCCAGGTGACCCCAGAGTATCCATTTTAAAGGTAAATCTCTTGGATCTGACTCTTGAGATAAGACCAGCATCTGGACACATATTCAGTCTTAAGTATAAGATAAGAAAGAACCCCACTGAGTCACTGATCTGAATTGAGGATGAGAGCAAGACATAGAGGGTAGCAGGTGCCTGAGTAATAGCAACTTGAGTTTTTACTGCAAACGTGCTAGATCTCCCCGCCTCCACTGTGTTGCTGATACACCTGTGCAGCCTCTCTTTCCAGCTGCCTCTGCCATCTGTTAGAGGCAGAGCTATTTTCTCCAGACTTGACTTTGTCTGGATAAGACTTGGCCAGATTCAATTTCATCTTCCATATTGGGACCTCTGGGGTAGGGTGGCAGCTAAACCATGCATCTTTTCCCCTGCTGTCACCAGTTTGCTCCTGTCCTCTCCAGCTTCTCTTTTCCTAGGATACAGCTGCCTGGAGGCTGCTGTTATTCATGCCCAGCACAGAGGGCATGACCCAGAGCACACAGAATCTTCCCTGTGTATCTTCCTCCTGCAGCACTTTCCCCTGGCCTCTTCTTTCCATACGCTGAAACCCAGCATTCCCACACACCAGCCTCTCTTTGGACTATAGCCTTTTACATACCTCCACCTGAAACTCTTCCCGAGGCTCCTCTTAGGCCCCGATCCCCTATGCCTGAGATAAGACTTTCTCACAGAAGCCTTTGCTGACGGACCTCTTTGACTAAATTGCGCCTCCATCCTATATTATCACGACAGCCTGGAGCAGAGTGTATTTTCTGGAAGTGGCAACAGTAATATCTCCCATTATGCCTGCTCTTCTTACAGCATAATCTCACTGCTGCTTCCATCCTATGAAAGTGGCAGTTTGTCTCTTCCCTTGAATCTGTGCAGATCTTTGAGATTGTCTTGACCAAATACAGTAGGACAGAAGTGATGCTGTACTTCCCAGGCTAGAGCATCAAAATGCCATGCACATCCACCTCTGGGAGTGCTTGCTCTTTCAACCAAGCTGCCATATTGTGAGGGAGCTCAAACTAACCAATACGGAGAGACAACAGGCAGAAGAAATGTGCATCTGTTCCAGCCACAGTTCAGCAGAGGTCCCAGCTGATGGCCAGCATCAGCCACTAGCTATGGAAGTGAAGATGCCTCTAGATGATTCTAGCCCCCTACCATCAAGCACCTCTAGCCTTTGAGTCTTCCTAGCTGAGTTCCCAGACATTGCAGACCAGAAACAAGCCAGTGCGCTGGACTCACAGAACCTCTGAGGATCTAAAAATGAGTATTTGGGGTGCCTGGGTGGTACAGTCACTTCAGCATCCAACTCTTGGTTTCAGCTCAGGTCATGATCTCAGGATCAGGAGATGGATCCCCGCATCAGGCTCTGCGCTCAGGGCAGAGTCTGCTTGAGATTCTCCTTCTGCCCCTCCCGCTTGTGCTTTCTCTCTCTCCCTGTCTCTCAAAGAAAGAAAGGAAAGAAGGAAGGAAGTTAGGAAGGAAGGAAAAGAAAGAGGGAGAGAAAGAGAAAGAAAATGATTGTTTTATACTACTACACATTTTATTGGGTTTTTTATGCTATTAGTAATTGAAACAGTCTTTTTCTTTTCTACTTCTGTCTTTTCAATCCATTTTTATGTGTTTACTGTCTGACTTCCCCGTTAAACTGTATGCTCCTTGAGAGCTGGTCCTTTGTCTGCTGTGCTCATTGCTTGTCTTGTGTGGCACAAAGAAGGCAGTGGGTGCACAATAACTAGTGAATTAATGAATAGGAGGTATGTGTTTTCTTTTAATGTGGGTAGACATTCATGTTGGTGTCTATATGTGCAAGCGGGCACCCGCATGTTTCTGCGTCCAGGGTGGCTTCTGGTCTGCCCTTCTGTGCTTGCCAGGTTGATCCCTCCCTCCCCAGGAATAATCTTCTCTCCCTCCCCACCCTGACTGATCTGTTGGTGTGAGATCTACTTGATTGGTTCTGCCACATTTTTTACTTGCAAGTGGTGCCTGTAAGAAAAGGTGAAGAAATAGGCCAAGAGTTCCAAAGACATACTTGACCCAATTTATAGTTTTGTCAATGACAATCTTGAGAGAATAAATACAACCCTTAGGTAGTCTGGTATTTTTCCTTCACAACAGTTCACGGGTGGTATAGATTGCGGGGTTTCTGGAAGTGGAACAGCTATTACTGTGCCATTATAGAAAATTTTCGGACTGCCCTCTAGTGGGAAGTAGCACAGTAAAGTACTGTACTATACTCCAAGGCAACCTCCATCACAGAACAAAGAAATTAGAGTGTAGGGACCAGTTCTGTCTTGTTGACTATAATTGGGGCCTACAGCATTATCTGGCACTTAGTAGGAGCTCAACTAATATTTACTGAACAAAATAAACAATGTGCACTGTTTGGGAGCACCAGCACATTTTTCGTGTAGAAAACATTAAGCCAAGTGCTGTAGATGTTATAAATTAGGGCCAGGTAGTTAATATTTAAGGCATAGAGGCCATATGGTCTCTGTCACTACTCAACTCTCCTGTTGTGGTAGGAAAGCAGCCACAGACAATACATAATCTAATGAGCATGTCTCTTTTCCAGTGGAACTTTATTTATAGAAATAGGCAACCTGCTTACAGGCCATAGTTTGCCGACCCCAATATAAATAATAATATAATAAAAGTATGGATTTTTGTAGTCAGGTTCACCAATAATCTCCCATTGCCAAATGCACTGGATCCTTTAAAAATGTTTTTTAATATGAAGTATTTCAAACTTCAGAAATATACAGAGGATAATATAATGAATATCTCCTTTATCACCCAAATATACCAAATGTTTGTATTTTGCCATGTTTCAAATCTTTAAAAATAACAATACAGGAGCGCCTGAGTGGTTCAGTCAGTTAAGCATCTGCCTTCGGCTCAGGTCATGATCTCAGGGTCGTGGGACCGAGCCCCACATGGGGCTTCCTGCTCAGCAGGGAGGCAGCTTTTCCCTCTCCCCTTAGCCCCCCGCCCCATGCATGCTGTCTCTCATGCTTTTGTGCATTGTCTCGTGTGCACATGCACACTCTCTTAAAATCTTTAAAAATAAATAAATAAAAATAAGAATATGTTAGAGATACAATTGAAGTTCCTTTGTGTATGCCATCTGAATGCCATTTCCAGGGATGAACATAATGTTGAAGTTGTGTGTTTTCTTCCTGTGCATGCAATTATTATCTAAATATATATGTAAGTATCCGTAATAGGTACATTATTATTTAGTATCCTTTAACTTTGCATGTATCATTATTGCCATTTTGCTTTTCCACTTAACATTGTTTTTGACATTTATCCATATGCTATGTGTACAATGTTGAATTATTTTTAATAAGTGTTTTTTGCACACAAAGGTCATAAGTTTCCTTCTAGAAGTTTTATAGTTTTATCCTTTATTTAGTTCTCTGATCTATTTTTTTAAAGTAATCTCTGTCCTCAACATGGGGCTCAAACTCATGATCCCAAGACCAAGAGTCACATACTCTAGCGACTGAGCCAACAAGGCACCCCTTTCTGATCTGTTTCAAATTAATTTTTTATGTATTGTGTGAGGTAGGGGCTGAGATTAATTTTGTTCCATATGGATATCTATGATGTGTTCACAAATTCTTTGATACACCTGTCTTCAAAAGATAGAACCTAATTCTTCTTAGATATGGGCTGTACTTAATGACTTGGTTTTAATGAATAGAATGTGCTAGAGATGGTGGGTGTGACCCAAAATTAAGGCATAAAAGGCATTTTGGTTTCTCCTTGCTCTCTCTCCTTGGATTCCTCACCCTGCAGGAAGCCAGATGCCATATGTTGAGGACAATTAACAAACCTTATGGAGAGGGCCACATGGTGAAGAACTGAGGCCTTTTGCCAATGGCTGGCAAGAAATTGGAGTGTTCTCTGAATACTAAGCAAGTGAGCTATCTTGAAAACAAATCCTACAGCACTAGTTGAGCCTCCATATGACTACAGCCCTCACTGATGCCTTGACTGCCTCCTCATGAGAGCTCCCAAAATAGAACCTCCCAGGTGAGCCACTCTCAAATTCTGACTCACAGAAACTGTAAGATAAATGTTGATTTAAGCCACTAAATTGTGGAATAATTTGTTCTACAGTAATAGAGAACTAATACATCCAGTGATCCAGCATCTTCCGCATTGAATTACAGTGGTGCCAATATAAAACATCAGCCAACTACATATATGTTAGTCTTTTTTTCTGAATTCTCTGTTCTGTTCCTGGAATCTATATGTCTGTTTATGCCAATAGCATACTGTCTTCATTACTGTAACTTTTACTGTAGTCTTCAAGTCAGGTAGTGTAAGTCCTCCAACTTTGTTACTGCTATTTCTTTTGTCAAAATTGATTTGGCTTTTCTCGGTTCTTTTGCATAACCATATATATTTTAAATTAGTCAATTTCTAGAAGAAAAAAAAGCCTACTGGAGTTTTCACTGGTACTACACCGAATCTATAGCTCAACATGAAGATAATGGCTATCTTAACAATATTGAGTCTTCCAATCCATGGACATACATCTCTCCATTTATTTAGGTTTTCTTCAATTTCTCTCAAAAATGTTTTGCAGATTTGTGTAATGTTTTAGTGTAGAAGTTTTTGCATGTATTTTGTCAAATTTTAAATATTTCATGTTTTATGCTATTATAATTGGTATTGTATTTTTAAGTATAAGATGTTAATTGTTGCTATAATTGATTTTTATATACTGATCCCATTTTGTTTCATGTACTCTTGCTCAGTTCACTCATTAGCTCTAGCAGTTCTTTTATAAATTGTATCGGATTTTCTCTGAACACAAATCATGTGATCTGCAAATAAGGAACGTTTTTACTTCTTTCTTTCCAATTTACGGTATTTCATTCTTTTTCTTGCCTTGATTATCCTGGTAGTGTTGAATAGAACTAATGAGAGTGGACATCCTTCTCTTTTCCTCATTGAGTGTGTGTGTGTATGTGTGGTGATAATATTGAAGATCTACTCTCCTAACAAATTCCAGTAATACAGTATAATATTGTTGATTATTGTCATCATGATATATATTATATCCCCAGAACTTTTCATTTATAGCTGAAAGTTTGTACTCTGTACCCTTTGACTAACTTACCTCCATTTCCCTTACCACCCCCAGGCCCTGGCAACTGCTCTTCTACTCTCTATTTCTATGAGTTTGATTTTTTTAGATTCCTCAAGTAAGTGAGGACATAAAGTATCTCTGACTTATTTCACTTAGCCATAATTCCCTCAAGGTCCATCCATGTTGTCACAAAAAGCAGAATTTCCTTCTTTTTATGGCTGAATAATATTCCATTCTATGTACATACCTAATTATCTTCATGCCATCACCCATAGATGGACACTTAGGTTATTTCCATGTCTTACTTATTGTGAATAATGCTGCGATGAACATGGAGACACAGCTCTCGCTTCAAGATAGTGATTTCATTTCTTTTGACTATATACTCAGAAGTGAGATTACTGGATATATGGTAGTTATATATATATATATTTTTTTTTTTTTTTCTTTGAGGAACTGCCAAACTTTTTTCCACAGTCATATTTGTAGGTCCAGTTTCTCCACATCCTCACCAACACTTTCCTTTTTAAAATTATTATGGTCATCCTAGTAGGTATGAAATGGTATCTCACAGTGGTTTTGATTTACATTTCTCTAATGACTAATGATTTTGATTTCATGTCCTTGTTGGCCATTCGTATATCTTTTGAGAAATACTTATATGAGTCCTTTACTTATTTTTTAATTGCACTATTCTCCTTTTTGTTGTTGAGTTATAGAGACTTGCTGTATATTCTGGATGTTAAACTCTGATCAAATATTTGATCCCATTCTGTGGATTGTCTGCACATTCTTGATATATCATCACCTTTGATGCACAAAAATTTTTTATTTTGTTGAAGCCTAATTTAGTTTTTCTTAATTTTTTTTTATTTGACAGAAAGAAAGAGATCACAAGCAGGCAGAGAGGCAGGCAGAGAGAGAGGGGGAAGTAGGCTCCCTGCTGAACAGAGAGCCCAATGCGGTGCTCCTGATCCCAGGACCCTGAGATCACGACCCGAGACGAAGGCAGAGGCTTTAACCCACTGAGCCACCCAGGCGTCCCTTGTTAATGCTTTTGATATGAAATCCAAGGTCACCAAGATCTACTCCTGTGTTTTCTTTTAGAAATTTTATGGTCTTAGCTTTCATATTTAGGTTAATTGATTCTTTTTCAGTATTGTTTTGCATATTTGGAACCACTGCAATTCCATATGAATTTAAGGATTGACTTTTCTATTTCTATAAAAAAAAAAAGGCTGTTGAAATTCTGATAGGGATTGCCTTGAATTTGTAGATTGCTTTGGATAGTATTGTCTTAACACAGTAGTAAGTCGTCTGATCAACAGGGGATGTCTTTCCATTTGTTTAGGCCTTCTTTAATTTCTTTCAGCAGTATTTTGTAGTTTTCAGTGTACAAATCTTTGGTTAAATTTATTCCTAGGTATTAGTATCTTAGATTCTACTGTAAATGGAATTGCTTTCTTAGTTTCTTTTTTGGATTATTTATTGCTAATGTATACAAACACAATTTAACACAATTGGTTTTGTGAGTTGATCTTATACCCTACAACTTTGTTGATTTTATTTATTAGTTCTAGTGGCTTTCTTATGAATTCTTTGGAATTCATACAGAGTATTTTCTGTATAGGATCATGTCATCTACAAATAGAGATGGTGTTACTTCTTCCTTTGGAATTTGAATGTATTTTATTTTTTCTTTTTTTTTAAGATTTTTTATTTATTTATTTGACAGAGAGAGAGAGATCACAAGTAAGCAGAGAAGCAGACTGAGAGAGGGGGAACCAGGCTCCCTGCTGAGCAGAGAGCCCGATGCGGGGCTCCATCCCAAGAGCCTGAGATCATGACCTGAGCCAAAGGCAGGGGCTTTAACCCAATGAGCCACCCAGGTGCCCCGAGGAACCTCCATACTGTTTTCCAGAGTGGCTGCAGCAGCTTGCATTCCCACCAACAGTGTAGGAGGGTTCCCTTTTCTTCACATCCTTGCCAACATCTTGTTGTTTCCTGACTTGTCAATTTTAGCCATTCTGACTGGTGTGAGGTGGTATCTCACTGTGGTTTTGATTTGTATTTCCCTGATGCCGAGTGATATTGAGCACTTTTTCATGTGTCTGTTGACCACTTGGATGTCTTCTTTACAGAAATGTTTGTTCATGTCTTCTGCCCATTTCTTGATTGGATTATTTGTTCTTTGAGTGTTGAGTTTGATAAGTTCTTTATAGATTTTGGATACTAGCCCTTTATCTGAGATGTTATTTGTGAATATCTTCTCCCATTCTGTCGGTTGTCTTTTGGTTTTGTTGACTGTTTCCTTTGCTTTGCAAAAGCTTTTGATCTTGATGAAGTCCCAGTAGTTCATTTTTGCCCTTGCTTCCCTTGCCTTTGATGATGTTTCTAGGAAGAAGTTGCTGCAGTTGAGTTCCAAGAGGTTGTTGCCTGTGTTCTCCTCAAGGATTTTGATGGATTCCTGTCTCACATTGAGGTCTTTCATCCATTTTGAGTCTATTTTTGTGTGTGGTATAAGGAAATGATCCAGTTTCAGTCTTTTGCATGTAGCTGTCCAGTTTTCCCAACACCATTTGTTGAGGAGACTGCCTTTTTCCATTGGATATTCTTTCCTGCTTTGTTGAAGATTAATTGACCATAGAGTTGAGGGTCCATTTCTGGGCTCTCTCTTCTGTTCCATTGATCTATGTGTCTGTTTTTGTGCCAGTACCACACTGACTTGATGATTACAGCTTTGTAATAGAGCTTGAAGCCTGGAATTGTGATGCCGCCGACTTTGGTTTTCTTTTTCAACATTCCTCTGGCTATTTGGGGTCTTTTTTGGTTCCATATAAATCTTAGGATTGTTTGTTCCATTTCTTTGAAAAAGATTGATGGTATTTTGCTGGGGATTGCGTTAAATGCATAGATTGCTTTAGATAGCGTAGACATTTTCACAATATTTGTTCTTCTAATCCATGAGTGTGGAACGTTTTTCCATTTCTTTGTGTCTTTCTCAATTTCTTTCATAGTACTTTATAGTTTTCTGAGTACAGATTCTGTGCCTCTTTGGTTAGGTTTATTCCTAGGTATCTTATGGTTTTGGGTGCAATTGCAAATGAGATCGACTCCTTATTTCTCTTTCTTCTGTCTTGCTGTTGGTGTATAGAAATGCAGCTGATTTCTGTGCATTGATTTTATATCCTGACACTTTACTGAATTCCTGTATGAGTTCTAGCAGTTTTGGAGTGGAGTTTTTTGGGGTTTCCACATAAAATATCATATCATCTCTTTTTGCAGGTATTTAGAAAACATTTTCATTGTGGTTCCATAGAATTACATCCAATATCCTAAATGTATAACCATCTAGTTTGAATTGATAACAACCTTAATGGCACAAAAAAACTCTGCTCCTATACAAATCCATCCCCCCCATTATTATTGTTGTCACAAATTACATCTCCATATATGGTATGCTCAGTAGCACAGATTTACAATACTTTTAATGCATTTGTCTTTCAAATCATGTAAGAAATAAAACATGGAGCTAAAAACCGAAATACAGTAATACTGGTTTTTCTATATGCCCATATAGTTACCTTTACCACAGATCTTTGTTTCTTCATATGGCTTTAAATTCCTATCTATCCTTTCATTTCCAGTAAAAGGACTTACTTTAGCATTTTATGTAGGGGTATCTAGTGTTATTAAATTTCCATAGTTTTTGTATCTGTGAATAAGTTAATTTCTTTTTCATTTTTGAAGGAAAATTCTCCAAGATACATAATTCTTGGTTGGTGAGTTTTTTTCTGTCACTTTTTTTTAAATTGAGACATAAACACAGAACATTGTGTGAGTTTAAGTTGTACAGTGTTTTGATCTGATGCATTCGTGTATTGCAGTAAGATTACCACCATAGCTTTAACTAAGGTTTCTGTCATGTCACATAATTAACATTGTTTTTGTGTTGAGAACGATTAAGTTCTAGTCTCTTAGAATCTTTGAAGTATATAATACAGCATTGTTGACTGTAACCACTATGCTGTACATTAGATTTCCAGAAGTCATTTTTCTATTAGTTGCAAGTTTGTACACTTAAACAACATCTCCTTCATTCCTCCACTCCCCACTGCTTGTAATCATCATTCTACTCTTTGTTTCTAAGAGGTTGGATTTTTTGGATTCCGCATATAATACCATGCAGTATTTGTCTTTTTCTGACTTATCTCACTTAGTGTAATGCCCATCCCTCTTGTCTTAAATGACGGGATTTCCTTTTCTGATGACTGAGTAGTATTCCATACATGCACATACCACATCTTTTTTATCCGTCCATCCACAGGTGGGCACTTAGGTTGTTTCCACATCTTGCCTGTTGTAAATAATGCTGTAGTAAACATGGGAGGGCATATATCTTTCACCACTTTATTTTTTTTTTTAAGATTTTATTTATTTATCTGTCAGAGAGAGAGAGAGAGCACAAGCAGGCAGAATGGCAGGCAGAAGCAGAAAGAGAAGCAGGTTCCCTGCGAAGCAAGGAGCCCAATGCAGGACTCAATCCCAAGACCCTGGGATCATGACCTGAGCCGAAGGCAGAGCTTTAACCCACTGAGCCACCCAGGCACACACACACACACCCCCCCTTCACCATTTTACATACAGTATCTCACTGACTTCTGGCCTCCATGGTTTCAGATGACAAATCAGTTGCTAGTCTTATTGAGGATCCTTTTACTTGACAAGTTGCCTCTGTCTTGCTGCTTTCAAGACTGTCTTTATACAGTTTGATTGTAATGTGTGCATTGGTGTGCATCTCTTTGCACTTATTTTATTTAGAGTTTGTTGACTTCTTGTATGTACTGACTCATATCTTTCACCAAATTTGGAAAGTTGTGACCATTAGTTTTTCAGATACTCTTTTTGTTTCTCTTTCTTTCCTCTGAGACTCCCATAATGCACTTGTTGGTCTTCTTGTGGTTGTACTATAGGTCTCTTAGCCTCTGTTCATTTTTTTCTCAATCTTTTTTCTTTCTGCTCCTCAGACTCGATAATTTCAATCAAGTTCAGTGATTCTTCTGCTTGTTCAAATCTCTTGAAACCATCTGATGAATGTTTTATTTCAGTTAATGTACTTTTTAGCTCCAGAATTTCTCTTTGGTTCCTTTTTGTAATTTATCTCTTTATCAATATCCTCATTTTGGTCCTACATACTATCCCTTTAGTTCTTAAGCATATTTAACACTGTTCTTTTTTTTTTTTTAGATTTTTTTTATTATTTTTTATTTATTTATTTGACAGAGAGGAGCGAGATCACAAGTAGGCAGAGAGGCAGGCAGAGAGAGAGGGGGAAGCAGGCTCCCCGCCGAGCAGAGAGCCCGATGCGGGACCCGATCCCAGGACCCCGAGACCATGACCTGAGCCGAAGGCAGAGGCCCAAACCACTGAGCCACCCAGGCGCCCCTAACACTGTTCTTTTAAAAATCTTTGGTAAGTCTAAGGTCTGGGCATCATCAGGGATGATCTCTGCCCATTTATTTTTGTTCTTTTGAGTGTACCATACTGTCCTGTTTCTTTGCATGGTTTGTATTTGTCACTGACAACATCATTGGACATTTGTATATTGTAGTAACTCTGGAAATCTGATCTCCTCTACCCTGCTGTTTGCTGTTATTGTTTTTTTTTTTTAATTAAGTCATTGAAGGCTGTAATAGTCTACTTGTTTTGTGACTTTTCTGAACTATTTTTGCAGACTATATCATTGTCATGTGTGGTCACTGAAGTCTCAGTCATGTTGGCTTGTATTCAGCTAATGGTTTGATATAGAGGTCCTTGAATACCAGGAGCTAAATACAGAAGAAAAAACCTTCTCCTATTTTTTTAGATTGCCTCCATGCTGCAGCTTTTTTTTTTTTTTTTTTTAAACACTTATCCAGGCCTCTACTGATCCTAGGGATCAGACCAAAGTGAAAACTTAGGGTCTTGTCAGATATATTCTGAGCACACGTCTCTAAATTCTCTCTTATACATGGGTAATTACAAATGCCCTGATCTCCCAAAGAAACTCCCCGGCTTTCCCTCCCATACTTTAGGCAGTCTGTATTAGTCTGTTAGGAGGTTGCCATAACAATATACCACAGACTAGATGGCTTAAACAATAGAAATTAATTTTTTCACAGTTCTTAGATGCTGAAAGTCCAAGATCAATGTGTTGTTACGGCTGATTTCTCCTGAGTCCTCTTCTTTTGGTTGCAGATGTCCATCTTCTTGCTGTGTTTCTCACATGGCATTTCTTTGACACAAACATCCCTGGGGTCTCTACTTCTTTTTCCCTTTTTTTTTTTAGATTTATTTATTTATTTTACAGAGGAGAGGGGGAAGGGCAGAGCAAGAGAATCCTCAAGAGGACTCCCCACTGAGCTGGGAGCTTGACACAGGGTTTGATCCCCAGACCCTGAGATCATGCCCTGAGCCAAAACCAAGAGTAGGACCCTTAACCAACTAAGCCACCTCTACCTCTTCTTATAAGGACATTAGTCATACGGATTTGGATTAGGGCTCCATACATATGACCTCATTGAAGTTTAACTACCTTTTTAAAGAATCTATCTCTGGGGTGCCTAGGTGGCTCAGTCAGTCAAGCATCTGCCTTCAGTTCAGTTCATGATTCCAGAGTCCTGGGATTGAGCCCTGCATCAGGCTCCCTGCTCAGTAGGGAGGCTTCTCCCTCTCCCATTCCTTCTGCTTGTGCTCGCTCTCTCTGTCAGGTAAATAAATAAACTCTTTAAAAATTAAAAAAAAAAAATTAAAAAAAAATCTCCAAATATAGTTACATTGAGGATTGGGGTTTAGCATATATATTTTGGCGGAAAAATTCAATCTATAACAGTGGTTCATTATGTGTCTCAACTGTAACCTTTTGCCTGATGCATCTGTGGTAGTTTATTTTCTTTGCAGTGTTTCCAAGCAATGCCCATTGCTTTTCTAGCCTGAGTGAGTTCCTCATTTAGCAAAAATAGAGACGAGTTCCTGCATCATTCCCTCAGGTAGCCTCCATATAGAGCAGATACACGTAGTAATTTGCAAAAAAGATCTAGTATATTCTCTGTGGAACCAGCAACCAGGTTCCCACACTGGGAATGTCTTCAAGATTGCTGCCAAGTAGGTAGGAGAAAGGCAAGTAAAAAAACAAAACAAAAACCATGAAGCTTTCCACCACTTTAAAATTGCTGTTTTCTTGATTCAGCATTTGGTTGTTGTAAATCTCTGATTGTTTTCCAGAGTTCTGATAAAGTTGGTTCTGATAATTACTACGTGGTTTTTTGTTTTATTTTTTTGTTTTGTTTTGTTTCTGTTGGGAGGATGGGAGCTTGAAGCTGCCTACTCTGCTGGTTTGCTTAGGTCACTCAGTTATGTCTTAAAGAGATTTAAATAATGAGGAGGAAAGGTCATAAATATCTATCTATACAGTTACCATTTCCAGTGCCCTGAATTCCCTCTGTTGTGTAGATCCAGGTTTCTATCTGGAATCATTTTCCTTCTGCCTGAAGGGCATCTTTTAACATTTCTTATACTTTTAGTTTGGTAGCGATGAATTCTTTTAGCTTGTGTATGTCTGAAAATCTCTTTATCTCACCTTCTTAAAAGATATTTTCATCAGGCATATCATTCTAGATTTACAGTTTTTTCTATCAGTACTCTCAAGTAGTTAGTCTGCTGTCTTCTCTTTTGTATTGTTTCCAAGAAGATATTTGATATTATCCTTATCTTTGTTCCTCTATAAGTAACACGTCTTTTTTCTCTAGCTGTCTTTAGGGTCTTATCTGTATCACTGGTTTCGAACAATTCAGTTATGATGAGACTTGTTATGGTTCTCTTTGTTTCTTGTCCTTGAGATTGAGCTTCAGATATGAAATGTGTATTTTTCATTATGTTTGGAAAGTTTGAGGCCACTATTTCTTCTTATATTTTTCCAATCTCTATCCTTTTGAACATAGGGAATAAAATAATTTTTATTGTCCTCAGATAATTTTATCATGTGTCAGTTCTGGGTCAGTTTTGATTGATTACTCTCCTCCTGATGAGCTGTTTCCCTGCTTGTTTACAGGCCTGGTGATCTTTGTTTGGATGCCAGACCCTGAATTTTACCTCATGGAGTGCTGGTCATTTTTTCAGTCCTGTACATTTTCTTGAACTTTGTTTTGGGATGTAGGCAAGATTGTTGGAAACAGTTTGATCATTTCAGGTTTTGCTTTTATGATCTATATGACAGGTCCAGAGCAGTACTCAGTATAAGGCTGATTATTTCCCATTACTGTGGCAGCACCTTCCTGAGTACACCTCATATCCTATTATGAGTTTTTACAGTCCAGCTGGAGAGAATAAACATGATTCTTGACCCTTTGTTAGTGCCAGATCCTGTTTCTTTTAATACTTTTGGATGGTTTTTTCTTTGGCATTGGGTAGTTTCCCCATAAACATACACTCATGAGTATTGTGCT
Organism: Procyon lotor; assembly: GCA_028646535.1. Lineage (NCBI taxonomy): Eukaryota > Metazoa > Chordata > Mammalia > Carnivora > Procyonidae > Procyon > Procyon lotor. Next base: position 24,357,357 of record CM053621.1, on the reverse strand, counting down.
AACTACTCAAAGAGAAACCCCTGTAGTTCTCTGGGAACTCTTCACAGTTTGCTCTCTAGTATTCTATATTTTAAATTTTAGCTGTTTTGATCTCCCCAAACTCTTAGCCCTACATTTCAAGTCAGGAAATCCATTGGGCTCTTCCTCTGTTCCTTTCCTTTCTGTAACACTGCCTAGAAATTCAAGACTGTAAGCTGTGATGATCATAGGGCTCACACTGTTTCTCAACTCGGTGAACATTGCCCCTTGTCTAATTTGTAGTCTTGGAAACCACTGTTTCATATATTGTCTGGTTTTTGTTGTTCTAGGTCAGAAGGTAAATCTGTTGTTCCATTATCTTCAGGAGTAAAAGCTCCTATTCTAGATTTTGATACATTATATTTTCATTGTAATTCATTTCAGAATTTTTTCTAAGGTCCCTTGGAATGTGCTATTTGACTTTTGGATTAATTAGATTGTGTTGTTTAATTATCAGGTGTTTGGACATTCTCCTTTTGTTTCTGTTATTGATTTTCTGGTTTAATTCCATTATTCCATTATGCTTAGAGGATGCACTTTGCTTTATATCAATTCTTTTACATTTATTAAGACTTATTTTATGATCCAGGATATAGTCACTATTGAATACCTTTACACATCACTTTCCTATTTCTATTTGACCATACCCGTTCTCATGTTAGATCTGGTACTTCACATGTCTCACTTCCTGTTTTCCATTTCACAAATATAATAACCTTAACAATAGTATAACTACACTTACCCTCCCCACAACCCAGCTTCTGGTGGTGGTTATTACGTCTTTTCCTTCTATATTTGTTATATTTACCTATACAGTGTCTCTTTATTTTTACTTGAAACAATCAGTTCTTAAAGTAAATCATGAAAAAAGTCTTTTACATTTACCTTTACCCACTTGTTTACCATGATGGTCTTCATTCCTTCATATAGTTCCACATTTCCATCTGGTCTTAGCTCCCTTTGGTCCAAAGGACAGCTTTTAACATTCCTTGTAGTACAGTTCTGCCGGTGATGAATTCTCTTAGATTTCATTTATCAGGAAGGGTCTTTATTTCACTCTCATTTTAAGGATTTTCTGTGGAACACACAATTCTGGGATGACAAGATTCCCCCCGTGCCCCTGCCCCCCACATTTAAAAAAAATTCATTGTCCTCTAGCCTACCTTGTTTCTGATTAGAAGCTGCAGTTATTGTTTTAGTTGCTTTGTAGTTTGTTCAGCTTCATGGATCCTTAAACTGTAATTTTTCTTTTTTTCTTGACTTGCCTAAACTGTAATTTTTTATCACATGCAGGCAATTCAGACATTATTTTTTAAATATATCTTTCTGCCCCATCTCACTTTTCCTTGTGAGTGTCTAGTTGCACGTATGGTAGGCTATTTGATATTGCTTCATAGATCCTGGAGGGTCTGTTCATTATGAGATCATTTCTGCTGATCTGACTTTGAGTCCACTGGCTTTATTTTCCTCTCTCCAATCTGCTGGTAAGCTTATCTAGTAAAAATTTTCAATTTTTTAGTTTTAGCATTCTGTTAGTTTCTTCCTTATAATTGCCATTTCTGGGCAGATTCCTTATCTATTTACTTCTTAAGACCATGCTTTCCTTTGATTCTTTGGATATATTTATAATAGTTCACTAAGATCTTAGTTGGCTAAGTCTACCATTTAGACCATCTTGGGTTCATTTCAATATACTGCTTTTTTTTTTTTTCTTGGCTATACATCACATTGTTTTGGTTTTTTGTAGGCCTAAAGGGCTTTTCATTGAATATTGTACATTGTGAACAATACTCTGGAGTCTCTTGTTTATCCGTGAGGCATATGGATTCTTGTTCTAGCAGGCAGTGTAATTACTGGCTAATAACCTTACACTTGTTTATACTTGGTTTTTTGTCTTGTCTTTACACATCAGTGAGGAGCGAGAGTGTTTCCCAAGCCCCACTAACTTGGTGATACTCAACTTCCAAACTTGTTTCCAATAGATCTTGTCATGGTTTGATTTTAGAGTTTATTAAGGCAGACCTAGAATAGGCCTTACTCTAGACTATGATCCTTACCTCAAGTTGTAACCTTTCTGCTGTTTCAGCTGGATTCCAAGGATGTTAAAGATGCACTTTTGAGATCTCTTTTTAGTAGGGCCATAACTCCCCTGGCAATGCTCTTACCCCAGGAATGCTCTAACTCTAATATCTCTGTTCTAATCTTAACCCATTTAGTACTTTGCTTTCTAGTAAGCCTCAGGGAGTCTCTCTGTGCATATACTAACTGGCTGTATTATTCAGAGTGCTCCCGAGAAACAGAGCCAATAGGATGGATACACACACACACACACACACACACACACACACACACACACACAATCAGGAATTGGTTCATGCAATATGGAGGCTGAGAAATCCCAAGCTCTGTAGTTGACAAGCTGGGGACCTAGGAGAGCCAATGGTATAGTTTTAGTCCAAGGCCAAAGGCCTAAGAAGCAAAAGAGCCGAGTTAGTTCCAAGTATGAGTTAGTTCCAAGTTCAAGTCTGAAAGAAGGAAAAAGAAGATAGATTAGAAGTTAGAAGCCAGACAGAGAATTCTTACCCAGGCCTTTTGTTCTATTCAGGCTTCAACAGACTGGTTGAGGCCTACCCACTGTGGAAGGGCAATCTTCTTTACTTAGTTTACCAATTCAGATGTTAATCTCATCCAGAAATACTCTCATCGACATACCCCAAAATAATCTTTAACCAAGTACCTGGGCACCCTGAGGCTCAGTCAGTTTGAGACATAAAATTAATCATCATGCCAGCCTTCAGCCACAGATTTTTAGGGGACTCACACATAGTCTCCTGGAACTTCCTATCTTCATGACACCTTCCTTTCCGTTGCTCTGCCCAAGGGTTTCCTGCGGTTTCAGCTATCTTGAAGTCTATTTTTCCCTCCTCAGCCTCGTGGGATCTCCTTACTCTGCTCATAACTGTAGCTGTCTGCACTACACTTGGGAAGTTATCTCGACTTAGAGGAACTTGGTGATTTTCGGGACCTACTTCATAAGTAATCTCAGGGATTAATCTTGCACTTCCTGTTGTTATTTCTTTGAAAGTAGTTGCTTCAGAAATTTTGTTCATTTTTATAGTTGTTCATGGTGGGAGAACTAGCCTAAAAATCACTTAATTATGGCTGGAAAGGTGGTTAATTTTCAGCTGCTTTTATAGTATTTTATTATATGAATTATACCACTATTCCTCCATTCTTGGTTGGTAGACATTGGACATTTAGGTGTGTTCAACTGTCAGTTATACAAGTGATGCTACAATGACTCTTCTTGTACCCAGAAATGGAAATGCAAGGTTATAAGGTACCTATTTTTTCATTCTTATTAAATATTGTCAAGGTGCTTTCCAAATTGTAGTTTTACATATTTACAAACAACACATCATTCCATTTGTTCCATATCCTGGCCAAAATGTAATCTTGTTGAACTATTAAATTTTTCTACTTGTGCAAAGGAATGCATAATGGTTTCTTGTTACTTCAGTAAAGATTTCCTAGATTACTAGTGAGGTATTTACAGATAGACATGTACATATGTCTATCTGTAGATATGCCAATATTTATTATTGGCCATTTGGGTTTCCTATTTAATAAATTACATTTTTATATCACTTGTCCTTTTTTACAGTTGAGTCTTTTTGTACTGATTTTTAGGAGTTCCTTATAAATTCTAGTTACGTGGTTTTTAAATGAGTTATATGAGGTTTTTTGGTTTGTATTAGTTGTTTCTTCTCAGTCTTAGCATGTCTTTTAGCACCTATGTTGTCTTTTCCCATACAGAAGTGTTAAATTTTAATGTAGTCATATTTATATTTTACTAAATGATTTGCAGGTTTGTGTGTCCATTTCTTTGACCTCTAAACACTGGGGTGCCCTGGGGCTCAAGTCTCACTATGTTAATTCCCAGGTAATCTTAGTCTCATGGCATGTGTACATCGATGGCTTTTATGTCTGGCTCCTCCTCTGAATACCAATAATATATGATAATTTAAAGGATCCTTGCTGAGCTAGATGCTTTCTTATTCCTTATGCAGATTCCTTGAATGGGAAGTCTGCACTCACTGCCTCTACTTCCTGGTTTTCCATTCACAGTTTAACTCTTGTCCCCCTCTTTCACTGCTACTGCTGAGATCTGTTCCTAAGTAACACAGCCTGTCCCATTTTCTTTTCAAATTGAAGTCTTTCATGAAATCAAACAGAAGCAGAATTATACTTGTAATGGGTTGGGAAGAACTGCCTGCCTTTCGCATCTCTTCAGGTTGCTCCAGAGGCCTCTTTTCTGAGCCCTGACTATCTTTCTAACCTCTCTATTCCCTTAAACCTCCTAATCTCTAGCCATACTCCTTTCCATCTCTGTGCTTTTGCACAGTGCTCCTGCATCTGCCTTGAACCTGCTTTAGCCAGTTCTCAAGAAACACCTTTTCTTGTTTAAGAAACACCTCCAAGCCCGTCTTTCCCCTTTATCATTCCCTCTCTTTTCTGTTCCTCTCCTATCACGCTGGCCACAGTGAATTGAAGCTTTCTACTTAAGCATCTTTTTTCTCCACTAAACAGAAAGCTTCTAGAGATCAGAGACCCTGTCTTTTCCCCCCTTCTTGTCTATCAGTAGTGGTGTGAATGAATGCCCCAGGAAGCTGAGCTAGATCAAAATCTGAATTGGCAGACCACCAAGACTTTTTTTTTAAGATAATTTTATTAAGATAAAATTCATATACCATAGAATTCACTGGGTTGTGCAACCCCACCATAATCTAACTTTAAAACATTTTTGTACCCCCAAAAAGAAAACCCTACCCTTTGGCAGTCATTCTCCATTTTCCGACCTCCAACACACTCCCCAGCCCTGGCCAACCACTCATCCACTTTCCCAGACATCATATGTAACATCGGTAAATCGATCACAAATCCTCAAAATCTACCCTATTCTGAACCATGATGAGAAATTTGGTAGGTAATTGTCCGTCCCCCTTAGCCAATTTGTACGGCAGGAAATCAAACTTAGCTTGCAGCTTCAAGTTTGATCCCAATATATTAGACTACTAACTGCTTGATCGGGAATTTATTAGAATTAGATCCACATTTAACAGGGGTGGTTGGTTTGGGCCGGTCTGATCTTTCACTGTTGCTGTGCATGTAAACCCCCTTTGGCAGAAACTGGGCAACTGAAAAACTCACCACCTCTGGTAGCAATCATGAAAAAAGTGCCCGGTAACAACCTCTTCCGGGGAGTTCAGCCCTCTAGAAAACAACAGGGATCAAGCATTACGTGAGTGGTCGCTTTCCAGGGCTCTTATTTTTCACGCGACTCTTCTACCGGGTCACCTCAGGATGGGTCCCGCGCGATGGACGCGCGGAAGCCTCCAGAAGACTACCTCGCTGTTGATGGGAGGCCGCAGTCGCAGAGTGGGGTCGGGTCTAGCGCGTTGCCAGGCAGCGGCGGCGTTGCCCGCGGCAGTCGCGCGTACGAGTCGCCTGCGCAGTGACGCAGCCGGCGCGCGGTGACGCGGCGCGCGGCGCGGTGCACGCTGGGATATTTAAGTCTTCTCCGCGGCGCGGAGCCGCGATGTCTCCGGCGGCTGCGGCGGCTGGCGGAGGCGAGCGGCGGCGGCCGATAGCGAGCGTCAGGGACGGCCGGGGCCGGGCTGGGGGCTGCGGCGGCCCGGCCGGGGCGGCGCTCCTCGGCCTGTCGCTGTTCGGCCTCGTGCTGTACCTGGTGCCGGCGGCGGCGGCGCTGGCCTGGCTGGCCGTGGGGGCCACCGCGGCCTGGTGGGGACTGAGCCGCGAGCCCCGCGGTTCGCGCGCGCTCTCCTCGCTCGTTCGGAACGCGCGGCGTCAGCGAACCCTGCACGCTTCGCCTCCAGCCAAGTCGGCGGTGAACGGAAATCTCTTAGAGCCGCGGACTCTGCTCGAAGGACCCGACCCCGCCGAATTGCTTCTCATGGGCAGTTACCTGGGCAAGCCCGGCCCCCCGCAGCCTGCCCCCGCCCCGGAGGCCAGGGACCTGCTGGAGAGGCCTGGCCGCCGCCGCACTCCCGCCCGCGCCGCGCCGCCCGCACACTCGGCCCATCGTGTGCATCACATTCACCCCTCTCTCCCTACTCCTCTTCTCCGACCCTCTAGGAGGCCTTCCCACCGGTAAGATCTGCTCATCTTCCCCACACCCTCCTTTCAACCGGCTTTGAATGGAGAGCTTGACTTTTAAATCCGATCTTATTTTTCATCAAGTCAAAAGTGGATTCCGTGTCGCTTTGTCCTCCTAAAACACCTTGGTGTGTGTCAGCCGTCCCCTGCCTTCCTTGAACTTTTGGAATGAGATGTGATGCCTGAGCTCTTCCCTTTTTTATAGTTTTTAAAACTGAATTTTAATACAGCCTTTTGAAAAATACTAGATAAGCTACTAAAATGTCCCTACTTCTGGTGAAAATATCGTGATCTTTCTAGAGTAGTTATAATAGTATGTTTTGTTGTATTTTTTTCTTTGGACCAATAAGAGCAATCAGGTCAGTTAGCTGAGCTCAAAGAGGTGTTCCCAGGAGACCCCTCTTTGATAGAACTTGATTGATAAAGAAGATCAAGTTAAAGGGGCATTTCCATTTAGTCCCAATAGCTGACCATTGTAAGAGAATACAAAACTTTGGTGAAAATATTAGATTATCGGTAAATACATTTAGCTGAAAGATGAACTTAGATGTCAAAATGTTTGACTTTGGGTGTTTATTACTTATGACTCAGCATAAAAGATTGAAAAGATCTAAGAATTCTTGAAAAGTTCCTCCTTGCATGTCTTAACACGCACTTTTCTTCCATTGTAGTTTTACTTGTGTGGGTAGGGTTTTCAATTTCCCTCTCAAAATCGTTGGAAGTCCATTGTAGGGACAGCTGTTAAGCAGCTGCCACTTTCCATCCTTAGATGGAATGGGGGAACCTTGCCATAAAAATGCTGTGGTTTTTTTGTGGCTCAAAAGCAGTTTAAAGGGGGGGGGGGGGGGCGCCTGGGTGGCTCAGTGGGTTAAAGCCTCTGCCTTTGGCTCAGGTCATGGTCTCCGGGTCCTGGGATCAAGCCCCGCATCGGGCTGTCTGCTTGGCTGGGAGCCTGCTTCCCCCTCGCGCTCTTCCTGCCTCTCTGTCTACTTGTGATCTCTCTGTCAAATGAATAAATAAAATCTTTAAAAAAAAAAACCAAAACAGTTTACTCCTGGGTGGCTCAGTCAGTTGAGCATGCGTCTCTTGGTTTAGGCTTAGGTCGTGATCTCAGTTTTGTGAGAGGAAGTCCTGCATCAGGCTCTGCGCTCAGGGCGGTCTGCTTGAGATTTTCTCTCTCTCCTCTTCTGCCCCTCCCCCGTGTGCTCAATTTCTCTAAATAAGTTAAATAAGACCGTTTTTAATTTTTAAGTGATTCAGGCTCTCTAGAAGATAACTGAACCCACGTGATTCTTTAGTAATGTACATTTCTACCATTCCTTCAAGCTTCTTTGGTTCTATACTGTGTCTCCTGTTCTCCATAGGGATTGTGGGACTTTATCAAATCGGTTTATGATAACACCTCGAAGACGCTATCCAATCCAACAGGCCCAGTATTCCCTTCTGGGTGTACTTCCTACAGTGTGCTGGAATGGTTATCACAAGAAGGCCGTGTTGTCTGCTCGTAATTCCAAAATGGTGTGCAGCCCAGTGACAGTGAGGATTGCTCCTCCGGATAGTAAATGGACTCGTTCACCAATGTGAGTGTTACCACTGGCAGAATAAATTCCTGTTTATTTCCACTTACTTTTCCACAGCTATTCCTCTAACAAAACAACTGTAAAGCAAAAAAGGGAAGAAGGTGCTTATTTGAATGAGAAATCCCTAACTCTAGTCCTTGAACGGCGTTTTGTTTTATTAATTGTAGCTTTAATTCTAAGGGCAATTTCTATCAGTGTATACTTTTGCTTATTAGTTAGCTTCTGATTTCCAGTGACTGAAGTCTGTGTTGTATGGCATAGTTATTAATATATCTTAATGCCAGAATCTTGTTTTTCATTATAGACCAGAGCAAACAATCAACTCAACACTGTCCTCACCATCAAGTAATGCCCCAGACCCATGTGCAAAGGAGACCGTGCTGAGTGCCCTCAAGGAGAGGAAGAAAAGAACAGTAGAGGAGGAAGACCAAATATTTTCTGATAGCCAGGAAAATAAAAGAAGGTAACAGTCCCCAAAGAGTACTAAAGAGGCCTCCCACACAGACTCCTGTATTTTGTTGAAATATAGATCACTCCCAAAAAGAAACAGAGGCCAACTCCACAGGTTGTGAGCCTCAGTAGGTGCCCTTCTTTGGATTCCATGGAAGAGCTCGATAACAAGGGCTTTAATGCTATTAGCATCCTAAGGTACAGGTTAACTTTTATAGCTTATCTTTTCTGTAAGTACTAGAGATAAGGTGACAGCTATTAGCCATGTTAGCCTCATACATTCTGATACAAATGTGCTAAATTTTATTTTTTTTTAGAGACAATACTAAAAATCTTCCCTTTACCAGTTTATGTGGCTCAGTTATTTGGTTAACCATCATTCAGATGTCCTATTGATGCCTAGGGAAATGCTGGCAAAGAAAAGTGAAGATTGGAATATGGTAGATTTATCAGTAAATGAGAGTAAAACTGATTCCATTATTTGGATCCTGATATTTTAATGAAAATGGAATAAGCAGTCTGTCTCTTAGGGGGAAAGAGCGGTGGTGGAAGTCACTAGGTGTGATGCATAACTGCTTTCCAAGAATCAGTTAAGAGTTTCACTCATCTTTTAATTTGACAAATTGAGCACCTAGTGTGTGCCTGGGCCTATTCCAGGTCTTGTGGATAGAGCAATGAGTAAGTCCCCATGGGACTTGGATAATAAAATAAGGAATTCTAGATTGTATGTGTATTAAAGTAAAAAAAAGAAGAAAAACACAACAGGATGATAGACTAATGAAATGAGGGTTTCTTTACATACATTGGTCAAGGAAGCACTCTGAGGAGACAGTGGACCCCTTCTTGTTAAATATAACCATTACCTAAACCAGAGTGTTCATATCCTACAAAGTTGGCCCTCTTTGGTACTACCAATGCAAAGTTAGATAGGGAGATATTAATAAATGGAAGTGTTTTTATGTGACATAGGAGATAATTTTTAAGTGAGCAGTTTGAACCAATGTCAGCTAGCTAAGCAGGGGTGGCAAGGAGTGGGGGATGTGGAGATAGGAGAGGGAATCATCATTCTTACGGTCCAAATAAGTCTCTCATATTCTCCAAGGTTAAAATTTTTCTTGACCCCAGTGAGCCAGTAACTGAGGATTCTGTATTATTTTTCTCCCGCTTGGAGTAAGCAGTGATTATAGGCACCATGCATAGGCCCTTATGTGTGATATGTGAAGGTTTTCCCTAACAAACTTGCCATATTAATATCTAGAGCACTATGGGATGTGTGAGTTAGTCCCTAAAATTTGAGATTGTAATACTCTGGAGAGAAGTTAACAAATAATACACCTGAATAAGTTCAAAAGGTCTTCAAGCATTTTTATACTAATTATTATGAGGACAGTCTTAGAATGAATATACCTTTGAGAATTTTTAGGATTTGAAGCAATCTTTTTCTTGTCTAGCCATTTCTATGTGCCACAGAAATAGTATAAGGTTCCAGGAGTATGAGAGGATGCTCTAAGGAAAAAAAGTCATTTCACTTAATTGAGCCTTTTTTGATTTGTCACAGGCGCCATGATAGCAGTGGGAGTGGACATTCAGCATTTGAGCCCCTGGTGGCCAATGGAGTCCCTGCTTCTTTTGTGCCTAAGTAAGTGAGAATCCACCTGAATGAGGTAGACTGGGGAAGGGCATTGTGAGACTTGTCCTATACATTTTCCTCTGTGTTTTTGCATTGCTTTATTAGTCCAGGTTCAAATCTTTGACATCGGAGAGGAACATTTTGAGTAATGTCCCACAATAAGCATCTTGTAATTTCTTTTAATATTTTTCCATTAATACGGATAAAAATATGGTAAGGATAAGAGGGTTTGTAAATATATTTAATAACTATAAAAACAGGTTTGTGCGATGGTTAAAGTATAGCAGTATGAAATTTAAGATAAATGTTAAGTTTGTACATTTGAGTTTAAATACATTTAGGATTTGGATGAGAGGGAAAGTGTCTTGGAAATCTGTATGGAAAGACTTGAGGTAACTTACATGCTTATTGAGTCAGGAGTGTGATAAGGCTTTGAAAATAGCTAATGTGCTCCCAATCTGTGCTGATACCAGAACAAAGACTAGAATGGAGCAGGTGTGTTGGGGTGGGGGTGGGGGGTTGCTGTCTTCAGTTGCGCTCACATTGTCCATGCAGTATTATGCTTGGTTCGATGGCCTGCACTATAAAAGCCCATAAACAGAACCTAACATTCATTCCGAGTAAAGGAATTGTAATATGTTACAGGGTGGTGACTGTGCATGAGTGGGTTTTGAAGGTATAAAGTATTAACCCAAGAGAGAAAAATCTCAAAGGGAATAAGGAAATGAGGGAGGGAGAGATAATGGTCACCAAAAACCAGAGGGCAGTTGCATGAAGAAAAGGCTAACATTTGTTGGGTTGGGATCCAAATAGATCCATAGGTGGAAGTTAGAGGAAATACATTTCCATCCAGTGTAAGAATAAACTAGTCCATGGCTGACATTCATCACTCTAGGGGAAAAGCGAGTTGTAACAAAGTTTGGATAACTGTTCAACAGGAAAGATGTTTTGGTTGGAAGCTTAGAAAAATTGGTTGTTTCCTCTTAACTCGGGTTTTTTTAGTAGGTTTATTGAGGTATAATTGACGTTATAATAAACTGTGCCTTTTTAAAGTGTGCAGCCCGAGTAAGTTCTGACATGTGTACACCTGTTAAACCATTCCCATAACCAAGGTAATAAACATAGCTGCCACCTTCAAAAGTTGCCCCATGCCCTTTAGTAACACCTTTCTGCAGTCTTGCCCCTATCCCCTTGCATCCTCTGATGTGCTTTTGTCACTGTAGGTTAGGGTGAGGTTTTTTCTAGAATATTGTGTAAGTGGAGTCATACATTTAATTTTTTTTTAAATATTTGGCTTTCCCTTCCTGATTTTGTCTGAGATATTTAGCTGAAGTGGTAACAATAGCATTAAGAGCTTTATCCTTTTTATTAAGTTTATTTAAGAAATATTTTGTAATCATGGATGAAGGCTTTAAAGAATGTTGCCTTAAATAGCATACTCACTGTCTTTTTCTCTTTTGTTAGGCCTGGCTCTCTGAAGAGAGGTCTCAATTCCCAGAGCTCCGATGACCACTCGAATAAGAGATCTCGCACCTCTTCTATGAGCTCCTTGACGAGCACATACACAGGTGGCATCCCTAGCTCCAGCCGCAATGCCATTACCAGTTCTTACAGTTCGACTCGAGGTTTCTCTCAGGTACATTCTTCTTGTGACTTCTTGTGTTCCGAACAGTAGTTGATAAGCCAGTGTTTACTAACCACGTTCCACTTGTCAGATATTGGGATTACCTCTGAGCTAACAGAAGGTGCAAACCCTTGAGTGATAACTTAGACCCAGGGAATGGAATGGAAAGCCCAGAAAGTAAACCAGCGCATACAAAACAGCCAGTATTGCAGATAAATGGGCAAAGAATGAGTAATTCAATAAATGATATTAATTTGATTGGAAAGGTAGATTCAGTCCAGTGTGCACTGGATCATAAAAGAAATTCATATTGTTGTCATTGAGAATTGAGTGAAAGTTTTAAAAATATTGTTAATTTTTAAAAATTCTTCTATAGAAAAAATTATAGTTCTTTCTTAGAAAGAGGATGCAGTATGGCCTAGTATGGTAGCAAGCTTTGCTACCAGATAGACTTGGATTCAGATTTTGGCTCTGAAACTTAGTAGTTATAGGGCCTTGGGCAGGTAAATCACTTCAATTTTCCTTTTCTCATTTCCCAAGGATTATTCTAAAGGTTGAAGGTAATGCTTGAAAAATACTCCTTATAATGCATGTCAGTAAGTGGGTGCCCTATATATAGTAGTGAAAAAAAAAAAAAAAGCATTCACAGCAGAAGAGATGAGGGGAGAAAACTTTGGAGATAAGGTAATCCAGAAGGCTTTTACAATAACATAAATGAAAGATGAAGGCCTAAGCCTGATCAGTGGGAATAATCACAACAGGCAAATTGAGAATAATTCTGAAGAGCCCTAGAATTTCCAGAATGGTAAGTGAGTACTGGCATCAACTTAAGGTCACTGGTCACATTAGCCCCTAACAAGAGTCAGCCTGACCTGTGAAGCTTGAAGCCAGACACTGACTCCTCTGTAGTTATGAAGGTCCTAGATGGCGTCGTCTTCCAGTACAGGCTCTCTCTTGAAATTCCGTTTGGTGTTCTCCCCTTCGTGAATGATCTTAGCTACATCTTCTGGATGACCTCCTCGGGCTTCTCCATCAGCGCCTGCTGCTTCCCCTTGTTATGGAGATGGCTTCTTCCCCAAAACCTGTCACTGCGTCAGCCTCTGCTAGCTCCAGACTTGTCTCTTGCAGCTTCCTCACCGCTCAGCTTTCGTGGAATTGAGTTAGGCCTTGTTCGGGTTTAGGCTTTGGCTTAAGGCGATGGTTTGGCTGGTTTGATCTTCTACCCAGACCACTCAGATTTTCTGCATGTCAACAATAGGGCCTTTTCCCTTTATCGTTCATTGTGTTCATTAGGGTAGTACTTTTCATTTCCTTGAAGAACTTTTCCTTTGCGTTCACAGCTTGGCTGTTGGGTGCAAGAAGCCTAGCTTTCAGCGCGTTCAGCTTTTGACCTGCCTTCCTTACTAAGCTTGATCATTTCTAGCTTTTGACTTAAAATGTGAGACATGCAGTTGAACACTTACTTAAGAGGCTGCTCTAGGTTGTTAACTGGTAGAGTTGCAATATTGTAGTATCTCGGCAGACAGGGAGGCCAGGAGAGGGAGAGAGATGGGTCATCTGCCAAGCAATGGGGCAGTCAGAGCACACATTCTTGTTTAAGCGCGGTTTGTGGCTTCACAATTACAAAAGTAGCATCAAAGATCACAGGTCACCATAACAAAGGGAGTAATGATTGAAATACTGTACCACCAAAGTGTGAGATAAAGACATGAAGTGAGCAGGTGCTGTTGGGAAAGTGGCACCGATAGACTTGCTTGAAGTAGACGTGCTGCAAACCCTCAGTTTGTTAAAAACAACGTTGGCGAAGTGCAATAAAACGAAGTATACCTGTACTCATCTATTCTTAACATGTTTTTATTATATCAATTTCAAATGTACACAAAAGGAAGGGAAATCTAATGGACCTCTCTATAGCCTCACTTGTTAGTTACCAGCATTTTATCTGTCTTGTTCCATCAGTCCACCCCCACCCTGTGTTTGCCCTTGTGTTTTATACAATTCTTTAAAAAGATTTATTTGTTTGTTTGTTTATTTATTTATTTAACAGAGAGA
>CM053621.1:24317870-24343726 GCA_028646535.1 Procyon lotor | reverse complement strand
TTAATTAATTTGAGAGAGACACAGAGCACTAGCAGGGGGAGAAGCAAACTTCTTGCTGAGCTGGGAGCCCGACATGGGGCTCAATCCCAGGACCCAGAGATGACAACCGTAGCCAAAGGCAGACACCCAACCGTCTGAGCCACCCAGACACCCCTCCTTAATATTTGTTAATATCGCCCCATGTTCAGAATGCCTGTTATCCCAAACTGTCTTATTACAGTTCCTTTGTTTGAGTGAAGGATCCAACATCAGTTCTTTACATTTGGTTCCTATGTCTCTTAGACTCTTTTAATCTATAATACTACTATTTTTTTCATACCTTTGAAAAAAGTGGATCATTTTGTTTTGTGGAATTTCCCACGTTCTAGATTAAGTTTCCATCGTCATGGCATTATTTGATTATGTACATGATCCCCTGTGTTTCCTATAAATGGGAAGTTGAGTCCTGAGGCTTGATTAGATTCAAGTTGTTATTTTGGCAGACCATAACATACCTGTGATTGCATCACACCAGGAGCACGTGAGGTCTGGCTGCCTCCCTTTTGTGAGGTTGGTAATAATCCCTGGGCTCAGCTGTTTCAGTCAGGTTCTTCCATTTTAATTTTTCTGTGAGTGTTTTCATCTGATGATTTTTGCAGCCATCTTTGCCTAGGTCCATGGTTTTAATGGGTTATAAAATGGTAATAATCTATTCTGTCATTTCCTCTGTATTAACGAAATTCTGTACAGGAGAATGTGCCCTACCTGTGGGAGTAACTAGATAATGAGAAGGCGCTGATGCCAGAGCCAACTCTAAAAGTGACCAATGGGGTTTTTGCTGTTGTGATTATCTTTAAGAACTTCTGGGGGCACCTGGGTGGCTCAGTGGGTTAAAGCCTCTGCCTTCAGCTCGGGTCATGATCTCAGGGTCCTGGGATCGAGCCCCGCATCGGGCTCTCTGCTCAGTGGGGAGCCTGCTTCCCCCTCTCTCTCTGCCTGCCTCTCTGCCTACTTGTGATCTCTCTCTCTCTCAAATAAATAAAATATTAAAAAAAAAAAAGAACTTTTGAATTTGTGTAGACATTTCATTTTTTTTGAGGCACAGTTTTCCACCTTTGGCAAGTGGGAGGTCTTTGAAGTTGGCCCCTGTATCCTTTTGTTTTGACCCCAGTAGTTTTTGATAAATAACTTTGTTGCTTTTCCAACTCAGATTGAAGGTGGCTATTTGTTCAAGTGACCTTGGTTTTTTCAGTTGGAAATGACCTTTTTATATACAGTCTGGATTCTAGGGAGTTAAGATTACACATATCCTCTAGAAAGAGAACTCTCTAGTCATTAGTTCATATTGATATTTCAAGTTTAGATTTAGGACTACAGAACTTTTTACACAATTTCTTTGATTTTACATTTTTAAGATTTTATTTCTTTTAGAGAAAGCGCAAGCAGGGGAAGGGGCAGAGGAAAAGAGAGAGAATCTTGAGTAGACACTGAGCTTGAGTGCACAGAGCCCGATATGGAGCTTGATCTCACCACCCCGAAATCATGACCTGTGCTGAAATCAGGAGTCAGACACTTAACCATCTGAACCATCCAGGCACCCCTCATTTTTAGGTATTCTTCATAATCACTTATTTGATTGGTCCCAGTATACACAATTTGGAAATGATAATCAGTGCGTTATAAACAGTAAGATTTCAGATCAGCTTAAATATTTTTGAGGGCGCCTGGGTGGCTCAGTCATTAAGTGTCTGCCTTTGGCTCAGGTCATGATCCCAGGGTCCTGGGATCAGGGCCCCCATCGGGCTCCCTGCTTGGCGGGAAGCCTGTTTCTCCCTCTATTGCTTGCTCTGCTTGTGTCCCTGCTCGCTCTCGCTCTCTCTCTCTCTGTCAAATAAATAAATAAATCTCGTTAAACTTATTTTTGATACAATCAAAATACGTGTTTTAGGGTAACATAAATTCAGTGTTCTCAGTTGGGTACACCACCAACTTGATATACAGTAAGGTTTATCTGTTCAGTTTATTTTAATGTTTTGTTTTGTTTTTTTTTTTTTTAAATACAGTTTGTTTTTAATTATGTAAAATAAAATAATTGTTCCAAAGAAAAGGGGTACATGGCTGCTTTGGTTGGTGGATAATGTGACTCTTGATCTTAGGGTGGTGAGTTCCAGCCCCACACTGGGTGTTGAGAATACTTAAAAATAATATCTATTGGGGTACCTGAGTGGCTCAGTGGTTTAAAGCTTCTGCCTTCGGCTCAGGTCATGATCTCGGGGTCCTGGGATCGAGCCCTGCATCGGCCTCTCTGCTCAGCGGGGAGCCTGCTTCCCCTCTCTGTCTGCCTACCTCTCTGCCTGCTTGTGATTTCTCTCTCTTTCTCTCTCTCTCAAATAAATCTTAAAAAAAAAAAAATCTGTTAAAAAAGAAAAATTGTGTAGCTAAAACCATAAAAAAAAATTGTTCTGGGGCACCTGGATGGCTTAGTTGGTTAAGCATCTGATCTCTTGATCTCAGCTCAGGTCTTGATCTGAGAGTTGTAACTTCAAGCCCCACTTTGGGCTTCCTGCCCAGCATGGAGCCTACTTTTAAAAAAATTAAAAATAAAAATAAATAATGTAAGTAAACATAAATGTAAATGAATATAAAATAAAACTTGTTCCAAAGAACATGTGAGAAAACAAAATATACTCAGAGAAGTCCACAGTTTCAGCCTCTTTCTACTCCACATTTTTACCTTCCTATTTTTACTACTTTTCGGCTATCCTTCCACTGTCTTTTTTTCTTAAAACTATATGCAAATCCATGTTTGTTTGAGGCAGTAATATGTAGAAGTTTGAGCCTTGCTTCATCTTTCCTTCTACAGTAACTGCAGTTACTCTTGTCCTCTATTGATAAACATTGGGCTCTTTCAGTTTTTCTGCTGTGACAGATGATCCTGTAGGTAAAGCTTTAATTCATAATGTCATTTCCCTCTTTAGCCATTATACTTCTTGGATAGAGTGCCTAGAATATGTATTTCCCAGGCCAACAGTTCGATGCATGTAGTTTAGCCAGATACCGTTAAATTCCCCTCCTTAGAGGGTGTCTCATTAGCATTACATGAGTGACCACTTCTCCACCGACACACCGATACGTTAGGTTGTCTTAGCTTTGTGTTTTTACCAATTAGGCAAGGAACAGTGTGTGTGTGTTTAAGATTTTGTTTATTTATTTGCAGTGCATGTGGGGGGTTGGGGAGCAGAGGGGGAGAAAGAAAATCTCAAGCAGACTCTGTGCCAAGCACAGAGCCTGAAGCAGGGCTGGATTCCATGACCTGCGCTGAAATCAAGGGTGGGGTGCTAAAGCCACTGAGCCACCCAGGCATCCCATATTTGTGTGTCTTAAGAGTGAGTTTGGGCCAATTTTCATAAATTCAAGAAACATATTCCAAATGAACTAAAGATTTAAATGTAGAATAAAAACCATAAAAGTATTTGCAGAATCAGGCTTCTCATTCGTTGCTGATGAGAGTGTCCATTCATACAGTTCTCTGGAGAGCAATGTGGCAGTGATTATCAATATTAGAGAAACACGTGCCCTTTGATCCAGCAAGTTTTGCTTTTAGGAATTAATTCTATACATATACTCAAAAACATACACAAGGATGTTGATTGTAACATTTTAATAATAGAAGTTTGGAAACAATATAAATGTACCTTTTCAGGGGGCTGGTTGAATAACAGTATTTCCATAAGTTGCAATACTATGTAACTATCAAAGAGAGTAAGGTAGCTTAATAGGCACTGATGGGGATGCAAAAATCTAGAACAAAAGCACAATGCAGAACTGTGTGTATAGTGTCCTCTCTTGTGCTGCTAAGTTTAATTTTTTAACGTGCATAGAATAATTGTGATAGATTTTATTAGAAACCAGGAATAAGATTTGAGGTTGAGGTAGGAGGAAAACTTTACTATGTACTCTGCTTGTTGGAATTTATGACATGTGCTGCAAGTAGTACCTTTCCTGCTTTCAAAAAAAATTTTTTTAAGTATAGATAGCTGTTAAGTAAAATAGGATTCCCCTGTCCTGGCTCTCCCAGTCTCCGTGCCATAGGTACCTGTTGTTAACATTCATCCTAGGTATGCGAACACAGATAATACACAAAATTTTTGGTCTGTGTTACACAAATGGGATCATCATATACGTGCTTTTTTGTCTCTTCTTTTTTTTTTTATCATATATTGCATAGCATTCTGCATGAAATCTATAGTTATTTTTTTAATTAGAGTATGATGTAGAAAAACAAATAGCTTAAGTGTGCATCTCCATGTAACCCCACCCAGGTCAAGTAATAAATCATTTTCAACACACAGAAGCCCCTCTCATACTTACTTCTTCCTTCTTGAATAGTAGCACTATTTTAAAAATACTTAAAAATATTTTTAAACTTCATATAAATGGAGACCAAGATATGCTTTCTTTTTTGTGCTTGGCTTCTTTCACTTGCTGTTTTCCTTGTAAGATGCATCCAGGTTGTTACATGTAGCAGCAAGGCTTTCATTTTCATTGCTGTGTTCATTTTTCTTACATGAATATACCATAATTATGGTTTTCCTCCTGCTGTTGGACGTTCGGTTTCCAGTTTAGAGGTATAATGCATAATGTTGCTATGGACGTTCTTGTATTAAGTCTTTTGGTGCATGTATGTAAAGTATGTATAATGCTCAGTTGTAGTAGATGTTGTTGAAACATTTTTTAAAGTTTTGTTTCAGGGGTGCCTGGGTGGCTCAGTTGGTTAAGCGTCTGCCTTTAGCTCAGGTCTTGATCCTGGAGTCCCAGGATTGAGCCCCACATCGGGCTCCCTGCTGAGTGGGGAGTCTGCTTCTTCCTCTGCCTGCTGCTCCTCCCCACACCCCACTCGGGCTCTCTCTCTCTCTCTCTCTCTCAAATAAATAAAATCTTTAAAAAAAATAAGGTTACATTTCAGTTGATGTACTGACTCTTATCAGTGCAGTATGAGATTTTGTTCCTGTGGTTATACATCCTCACTAACACTTGATGTGGCCACTTTAATTACCTGTTCCTGTGGGTATGAAGTATTTCATCGTGGTTGTTATTTGTAGTTGTAGTTGTAATTGCTGATTGCTAATGAAATAGAGGTGTGAACTGTTCATTAGCCATTCGTATTTCCTTTTTTATGAAATGCCTATTCAAGTTTCTTGGCCCTTTTCTATTGCTTCTCTTTTTGTTACTGATTTATAGGAATTCTTTATATATTCTAGATACAAGCTCTGTAAATTGTATGTGTTGCAACAAATTCACCCTCTTGCTCTGTGTCTCACCACTTCATTTTTTCACTTTATACTTATGGTTAATGTTTTGTGTGCATGGTTTAGGAACTCTTTATCTAAAGTCATGATGATAGGCTACCTTCTAGAAGGCTTATTTTTTTTCTTTTCACATTTAGATCTATAATACACCTGAAGTTGATTTTTGTACATGGTGTGAAGTAGCCATCAAAATTAGTGTTTTTCCATTTAAATATCCACTTGACTTAGCAACATTTGTTGAAAGATTGGACCATCCCTTTCCTGTTGCTATGTGGTGCTGCCTTAGTTATAATTTAAGTGTATATATGTGGATCCATTTCTTGATTTTTTTGTGTTCCACTGGTCTTTTTCTGTCCTGTATCTGTCTTTTTTCTATGCTGTCCCACACAGTCTTAGTTTTGATGTATAGTAGGATAAGTCATCCATCTTTCTTGTCTCATCCTCTTCAGAATTGTCTTGGCTTTTGACCCTTTGCATTTTTTTGTAAGTTTAGAATCAGCTCATTGATTTCTGCTAAAAGAAAGAATGGAGGCGCCTGGGTGGCTCAGTGGGTTAAAAAGCCTCTGCCTTCGGCTCAGATCATGATCTCAAGGTCGTGGGATCAGGCCCTGCGTCGGGCTCTCTGCTCAGCAGGGACCCTGCTTCCCTCTCTCTCTGCCCACATCTCTGCCTACTTGTGATCTCTCTCCTGTCAAATAAGTAAATAAAATCTTTAAAAAAAAATTTATTTTAGAGAGAGTACATGGACTGGGGTTGGAGAGAGGGAGCGAGAGTCTCAAGCAGACTCTAAGCTAAGCACGGAGCCCAACATGGAGCTCAGTCCCATGACCCTGAGATCACCACCTGAGCCAAAACCAAGAGTCAGCCACTTAACTGACTGTACCATCCAGGTGCCCTGATGTAGTTTTTGATAGATACTCTATTGGATTAAGGAAATTCCTCTTTCAAGGTTGTGTTATCAGATAACCAATTTTAGGAGTCCTCTGTTACGTGTTTTTCTATTTAATTTCTGCCCTTCTAAATATTCTTTCTTTTTTAATTTCTTTTTTCTTTTTTTAAGTAGGCTCCATGCCCAGCATGGAGCTGTAGGGCTTGAACTCATGATCCTGAGATTGAGAGCAAGAGTTAGGTGCTTAACCACCTAAGCCACCCAAGCACCTCTTCCTCTTTTTTTTTTTCTTTCCAGATTTGACTTACTGGGATTTCTTTCCTTTTCCTTTTCCTATTTTATTTTATTTGTCAGAGAGAAAGAGACCATAAGGAGGGAGAATAGCAGGCAGAGGGAGAAGCAGGCTCCCCGCTGATCAAGGAGCCTGATGCAAGACTTGATGCCGGGAGGCTGCGATCATGAGCTGAGCTGAAGGCAAATGCCTAACCTGCTGAGCTACCCAGGGGTCCCTCTTTCAGATCTTTTATTCAAGATCACTGGGTTTTTTTCAGCCTTTTCCCTTTTCTAACACACATATATATCTCAAAGGTTATACATTTTCTATAAACCTTTGGTGCATCCCACAGTCTTGAAATAGAAGTATTTTTCAATTTCATTTAAGTATTTTCTAATTTCCATTTCCAGTTCTTTGATTTCTATACTTAGAAATACATTGGTTAATTTCAAAACAGTTAATTGTTTATCTTTCTGTTACTGGTTTTTAAATACCACTAGCTCACAGGATGTGTTTTCTTTTATTTTTTATTTATTTTTTAAAAAGATTTTTAATTTATTTATTTGACAGAGAGATCACAAGTAGGCAGAGAGGCAGGTTGGGGGGGAGCAGGCTCCCTGCCGAGCAGAGAGCTCGACACGGGGCTCGATCCCAGGACCCTGAGATCATGACCTGAGCCAAAGGCAGAGGCTTTAACACACTGAGCCACCCGGGCGCCCCCAGGTTGTGCTTCTAGCAATCCTTGAAATAGCTTTGCTCTGTGGCCCAGCACATGTTCACTTTTGGTATGTGTTTCAACTTCACTTGAGAAGAGATTTCATGAGGTGCTCACTTATGGTTTATATTCCTTGGAATTTGTCGCATGGCTTGAGGTCTTTTGATCGTTTTGAAACCCCCTCAACCATTTTCTCTTCAGATGTTGCCCTGTTTTCTCCCTTCTCAATGTTCCAGGACACGTTGCACCTTTTCCCTTTGTCCTCTCTCTGTCTGTGTTTCCCATCATCTTGTCTCTGCACCTCCAGTTCTTCCATTGTCTAGTCTGCAGATTTCCTTTAGCTCTGTGCTATTTTAGCCTATCCGTCACGTTCTTAAATCGTTATTGTTATCTTTCTTATAGTTAACATTCGTCTGCCAGGGTTCTCCTTATTATTTTAATTTTTACAATAATTCTAAAATCTTGTTCAGTAATTCCAGTTGAATCTTCTGTGGTCTGTTTCTGATGTCTGCTTTTTCCCCTGGGGTATTGGTGAAATATTACTTTCTTGTGTATTTGATTTTTGTTGTTGCTATTTCTCTGTCAGACATTGAGGGGAAAAAATGTGATGATGACTTGAAGCTCTGAATGATGGTATCTTCCTCCAGAGAGGTTTTACTTTTTTATTTTACCTTTGGCGATAGCTAGGGAAGGAGCAGACAGCTTCTGTGTGGGTGGACCTGACATGATTCTGAGTTGGTCGTCAGTTCTTGGGAGGGCTGGTTTACTTCTCATTTCCCCTCTGTCCCTGTGTAGAGCCTTGAGGATCCCAACCACAAGCTTAGGTCCTATCAAGGCCCCTGCACTTTGGAAAGCCCTGAATTCACTTTTGTCTTTCCAGCCATGTGGGACTGCCAAAAGCTTTTCTCAGCCTCTCTGCCACAGCTTTCCTTTTGGAATTGGCAGTTACTGGGGAAGAAAAAGGAGACCTAAATGTGGGGGCTTGGCTCTTGGCTCCTCTTCTCTTGTCTCCACAATGTCTCCCTGGCCTGGCAGCTGTTCCCTAGCACCGCCCTACCTTCACACATGTTGGCAGCGTCTTCTCCAGTGTCTGCTGCTGGTCCCCGGCAGGGATGTTGCTCTAGAACAACACAGCCGTTGCTTGAAAAAGGGTCAGATAAGCGCGCT
The DNA here is from genome assembly GCA_028646535.1 of Procyon lotor. Classification (NCBI taxonomy): domain Eukaryota; kingdom Metazoa; phylum Chordata; class Mammalia; order Carnivora; family Procyonidae; genus Procyon; species Procyon lotor. The sequence continues at coordinate 24,335,393 of CM053621.1, read as the reverse complement.
CACACATGGTGGAGCTTGTGGCCTCCTGCAGGAAGTGAAGCCCCGGATACTAATTGCTGTTCAGTGTTCTCAGGAGTTACCAGTTCCCTGCTCACGTGTGGTATTTACATATATGAAAAGTTCTCAGAAGTAGATTGGGAAGAGGAGCTGAAAGTAACATGAAACTTCTTTATGTTGAAGCTTCTCTTTGAAAAAATATATTGGGGTGTAGTGCTTATGTCCACTAAATCACTAAATCAGCCCTTATATTTGGTCCAAGTGGTAGTAGAGATCTTCGACTCCGTGTATTCTTGTAGGGGAACGCCGGGAAATAGCCAAATCTATGACTGCCTGAACTAGGAACTCTAGCTTCGAAATTATAAAGTCATTAGATGCATTAGATGGGAACCCATTACAGAAGAAATAAACTGTCTTCTGACCTCTCTGTGTGTGGCATTGATATCTCCACGCGTCTTATGAGACTTGCTTTTTCCAAAGTAGGAATATTTACCTTTGCCTTCAGCACTTCAAACCCTAGCTTGCCTCTCTGACCGTGTCCCCAGTTACTCCTTTATATGTTTTCCGTATCAGCCCGACTAGGATATTTATTATCTTCTTGGAGCACCTCATACCTTCCTGGAGCCTTACCTTGCTTGTCCTCTTCCCGCTGTGGGAGGGTGTGTCCATCCCCGCAAGCCTGTGCAGCTTGTCTTTCTTCAGGTGCTTTTTGTGAAGTCCTGAAAGGCTCTTAGACGTCACCTCCCTCCTCCATCGATTCTTCTAGCCAGTGCTGCATCGTCTCTCTTCTGGGGCTCCTGTGTGGAGGCCTCTGTTACCTTGTGGCTGTGGATGGTCAGTTTGTGTACTCTCCTGTCTCTTTTCCACATTGTCAGTTTCTTGGGCATGGAGCGCTCTTGCTCATCTTTGCATTCTTTGTCAAGTAGGAAGGTACAGGACCTCCCTGAAGTGGGACCCCCGCTAATTAAAAATTGAATCACAGTGCAGTGCGGAACTAAGTTGATTGCTGGGTACATAGATTGACTATGTTACATCTTTTGCTTTTCATTTGACAATGTTCATTATGTGGAGCTGCAGGACTCCCATGTTTACATGTAAAGGGTAGTGGCTTACTGAAATTGTTTGCCTTTCAATTTTACGATTTTTGTTTTGGAATGTTTTTATTTCCTGCCCACACAGGTTTTTCCATTCTATGGGAACGTCAGTATGGTTGAAAATTCAGATGGTACAAAGGGTACAGTAGAGTCTCCTCTACATGGCAGTACTTCTACAGAGACTGACTTTTTTTTTGTTTTTTTCTCTTAAGATTTAGTTACTTTAGAGTGCACATGCAAGTCGGGGGAGAGGGAGAGACTCTCAAGCAGACGCCCCGCAGAGCACAGGGCTCCATCTCACAATCCTGAAATCATGACCTGAGCCAAAACCGAGTGTTGGACACTCAGCCAACTGAGCAACCCAGCTGCCCCTTATATGATGTAACTGTTAGGGAGCTCAGAAGTCACTAGAAGCTTCTCAGTGAGAAAAATGTCTACAGTGATAGCATTGTTGTAATTAGGCTAAAGACTTAGTGCAGCTGTGTGCAGAGTGCTCGCTCTCTGTCGGTTACTTTGCTGCAAGGTTGCTTTGCAGGAGGGGAGGGTGAGAATAGACCGTCTTTGTTATCAAGGGACTGCCTGGTAGAAGAGGCAGGTGTCTGAGTAATTACCACGTAACAGGAAATATCATAGATGCTGCAAAAGTCATAAATGTCATGACAGCACATTTTTTAAAAAAGGTAAAGTAAAACTGAAATTTTAATGAAAGCGGGACTAAGGTTACTGGCTAATCTTTGCTGTGATAGGGTTTTGCGGGGGAGGTTCAGAAAAGTTTCTTAATTTTATTTTTGAGTAATCTCTATACCCAACATGGGGCTTGAACCCACAACCCCAAGGTTAAGAGTCACACTCTCTACCACCTGGGCCAGTCAGGCGCCCCGTAAAGAAATGTTTAAGTCACTGAAAAGGAGACTTGATAGGCAGAGTTATATTGTCCTATAGGCTCAGTCGTGTCACTGCTGTTTGCCTTTCAGCTTTGGAAGAGAAGCGGGCCCAGCTCATCACCGTTGTCTAGCCCTGCCTCGTCCCGCTCCCAGACACCGGAGAGGCCAGCCAAGAAAATAAGGTAATGAATCCTGACTCGCGCTGCAGATTCACGTGAGGGCAGGAAAGGAAGGACACGTATTTGGCTCTTAGTCTTCTTGCAGCTGTGATTTGGGAAATCAAATTGCCATCTAGAAGTGAAGAGTACCCGCTTGAACAGCTCTCGTCGTCTCCTGTGCTGACCCTGGAGGCTCTGGCTCTTCTCATCCTGCCGCGCAAGCAGCCGGGGTGTGGAGAGAGGCCACGGAGAGTACAGGGAGCAGAGCGAGTTACGTCAGGGGCAGGAGAGTTCACGTTCTAGATTCCAGTTGACCCTCTTGGCACCAAAAGTCAACTAGAGCACTGCTGTTGGGGTCAGATATGTGACAGCTCTCAGGGATTGGCAGCTTTAAAGGTTTAAAAGATTGCTGTGTTGTGCTTGCTGTAAGACAGAGGCACGCATGAAGAAGCAAACTTCCCTTTGTTTTGTGGGAATTTTCTTTTAATTTCTTAAATTTTTTGTCTTGGCATACTGCAATCTTAAATCATGATGGTCTGGACTTTGGCCAGTTGGTGGTTAAGAGTGTGTAAGAAGTTAACCAAGTGTTCTGTTGGGAGGAGGGTTTTTGTTTTGTTTTGTTTTTTAAGATTTTATTTGAGAGAGCTAGAGAGAGATCAGAACCAGGGGTTTGGGGAGAGGGAGAAGCAGGCGCCTGCAGAGCAGAGGGCCCGATGCGGGGTCCCAAGACCCTTGGATCGTGACCTGAGCCAAAGGCAGATGCTTAAGTGTGAGCACTGGCATTGGGGAGGCATTTCCCGATGAGCAGATACTGAGACCCCAACTGAGCCACCCAAGTGACCAAGTCAGGAGGTGTTTCTAAGCGTACTTGTGCCTCTTCTGCCTGCAGAGAAGACGAGCTTTCTCATCGCTCCAGTTCTTCAACTCCATTGGCAACAGACAAGGAGGCCCAGGGAGAAAAGGGTAGGTTGATCAGCATGCGAGAGCGGCTTGTGGTGGGAGTGTTTGTGGAGGGCGTGCAGACTGCTGCCTGTCTGAAAACGCGCTGAGCACATCACTGCATATAGGGCCTGGTAGGCACAGAGCAAAAAGAGCCTCCTTGTAGTCTGTGGCCCAGACAGGTCTCCCGTCGCAGCCCGGCGTGACTGGGCTGGCAGTCAGCAGAGGTGGAGGAATCTGCAAGCAGTCCAGGTAATGCCCACCCGGTAGTATGCGCTTGTCTGCCTGCGTTTGGGGCAGTTTCCTCTTTACGCCTTCCCGTCAGAAATAATCTTGCAAGTGCTACCCAAGACCCCAGCCGTGGAAGATGACCTTTCAGAGGTACCCAGTGAAGATTCAGTGTGAAAAACCAGGTGGATGGACAAACCTAGCTTTCTGGAAGAGAAGAGGAAGAAGACAAGTCCGTGTTTGTTTCTTTAGCTCCAGACACAACCACATGGAAGGCACAGAACTCGTGGAGCTCCCCGCCCACACCTGGCAGCTCAGGGCAGCGCAAGCGGAGGATTCAGCTGCTGCCATCCCGGCGAGGGGCCCGGCTGACACTGGTAGGGCTCTGCTCTGTCCGTCCACACCCGCCCGCCCCGCCGCAGCGCTCCCCAGCTCTGGGAAGCCGAATACAGGCTTCCTCCAGCTTCTCTGACTCATAGGCCTCTCGTCTTTCTCTCTGGCAGCCCCCCCCTCCCCAGCTTGGCTACTCCATCACTGCCGAAGACCTCGATCTGGAAAAGAGAGCTTCACTGCGGTGGTTTAACAAGGCCTTGGCAGACGGGACCGGTAAGGAAGACTGACCAGCTCTACACTCTGGAAAGGAGTTGTTTCCTAGGGTTTTATTTAGATCCTTTTCCTCTGAGAAATCCATTTGTTTCCTCAGTAGAATCAGGAGAACCATGAGCACTGGCATTGGGGAGGCATTTCCCGATAAGCAGATACTGAGACCCCAAACACCCTGTGCCCTGTGGTATACCCCTGGGAGAGAATTGCCAAACACGATCTTTCTTCCTTCCTTAGATGCTGCCTCAAACTCTGTCACCGAGAAACTCCCTACCACTCAGCCTTCTCTGACGTTTACTCTGCCTACGTCGGGGACCACCGCCTCCCCAGCCCCCCTCCCAGCCCCAAGCACCAACCCGCTGCTGGAGAGCTTGAAGAAGATGCAGAGTTCCGCCAGCCTGCCATCTTCCCCAGGTGAGTGGGTGAGCCCCCTGTGCAGCATAGAAGGACACGCACCTAGGTTTCACTCGAAGTAAAAGCAGCACGCTTGCCAGTCCCTGGAAACCTGTGGGGGCTTGAGGCTGCTGTGGCTCACCAGTCCTGAGCTGGTGCACGTGCTCAAGAGCTTCAGAAGTCTGTCATCGGGAAACTTTTGGGAAGGGGGCTGCCGGGCTTCAAGCTGGGGTCGGTGGCCTTGTTTTGGTTGTCATGTGGCTCACGTGGCTCATGCATGATTTGAAGTTCTTCACTTCCTGAGCTGCTCTGAGCCTTCTGTATACGTGAATAACAGGCATGAGGTCCTCCCAAATGTAAATGGGATGGCCTGGTTAGAGGCCTTTTAGACCACAGGCACAAGAGGATGGCAGTCCTTTTCCCTCGAGGTGTCCCGGGGGGTCCACACGGCACCGCATGTGCCCGCACTCCTCTGGGTGCACTTTATCGCGCACTGGGCTGTACGGGCCTGGGCCTCTCCCAGAGCCATGGGGCAGGGACTCTTCCATTCACGGTTATATGCTCCCCACTCTGCACACGTAGGCAAATGCAGTAAATCTTGGGTGAGTGAGGTGCATCTAGGTATTTAACTGGACTTGAGTTTGGGTGTTTGGATTTTTCGTAGAGTCCACACATTTATCCCTCTCAAGCTAAATCACGTTTGCTGGTGTGTTATGATCTGTGAAGGGTAGAAATGGTGAACACCGCCTTGATTTTAGGAAGTGGACACTTGAAGGGTTTGTGGTAAAGAGGGAGTCACGTTCGTTGGCTGACTCGGGAGCCCCCGCACTGCACGGGGCCCTGGGGGAACAGAAGCATGGAGTGCCGTCACGTATTCGGGATTCGTGTTCCTTCTTCTTCCCAGAATCCACTGGAGTGGCAACCACTGTGGCCCCTTCGCCTCCGAAGACACCCAGCCTCCTGGCTCCTCTTGGCTCTTCACAGTCGGGGCCCCTTCCAGGCACCTCCTCGGACTCCAAACCTGCAGCCACTTTCTCGGGGTTGACCCCTGCTGCGGCCCCAGTACCAGCCGCTGACACCCCAGCGTCATCTCCGGCTCCTCCGGCCGAGACCTCGGCCAGATCCCCAGCCCCGGCTGCCCCGTCCCCCACCCCCAAGCAGAGTCTTCTGTTGGGAATGCTGAGCACCCCGCCTGCCGACCCTCCTGTGTCAGCAGCACCCACTGTGTCCTCGGCCTCCCCCATGTTCAAGCCCATCTTTGTGGCCCCGCCAAAAAGCGAGAACGAGGGCCCCTTGCCGTCCAGCCCCTCCAAGGTCACCGCCACAGCACCTTCCAGCTCTGCCCTCCCGGCGCCTGCCGGCAGCCCTCAGCCCACATTCAAGCCTATCTTTGGCAGCATGAGGCCCCCTACATCTGCACCCTTGTCCACCCCCTTCTTCAGTCAGACCGCTGCTCCGGCCACTGCCATGAGTGCTCCTCTCTTCGCCGGCCAGGCCAGTGCCACCTCAGCCGCGGCTCCCGTGAGCACGGCCGGCACGTCGGCGGACTCGAAGCCCACGTTCAGCTTTGGAGTGAGCAGCGTGACCAGCACCACCACATCCGCTGCCCCGCCGTTCCTCTTTGGGGCCCCCCCTGCCTCCGGTGCCAGCTTCACCCCAGCCACGGGCTCCATATTCCAGTTTGGCAAGCCACCTGCCGCACCCGCGTCAACAGCTGTCACCACGTTTGGCCAGTCCCTGCCCGGGGCCGTGCAGACGGCCACCACCAGCGGCAGCACCTCCTGCTTCAGCGGCTTTGGCGGCGGCCTCACCACGCCCGCGCCCGCCACCAGCAGCCCGCCGGCGCTGACCTTCACCACCACCGCCACCCCAGCCTTCCACATTCCCTTCGGCTCGAGCACCAAGCCCACGCTGCCTTCGTACCCGGGAGCCAACCCCCAGCCCGCGTTTGGGGCCGCCGACGGGCAGCAGCAGGGGGCCACCAAGCCGGCCCTTGCCCCCAGCTTTGGCAGCTCTTTCACTTTCGGGAACTCTGCGGCCCCGGCTCCGGCTCCGGCCCCGGCTGCGGCCCCAGCGCCCGGCCCGGCCCAGCCTGCCTTCGGCAGCGCCACACAGTCCAGTTTCGGCAGTTTGAAGCCTGCCGCCTCTGCCTTCGGCACCCCCGCCAGCACCCAGCCTTCCTTCGGCAGCAGCACACCTATGTTCTCCTTTGGGGTGGCCACCACCTCCAGCTTCGGAGCTACGACCCAGACCACCAGCAGTGGGACCGGTAGCTCTGTGTTCGGCAGCACGACGCTGTCGCCCTTCACGTTTGGGGGATCCGCAGGCCCGGCTGGCAGTGGGGGCTTTGGGATCAACGTGGCCGCCCCTGGCAGCTCCGGAGCATTCAGCTTTGGCACGGGACAGAGTGGGACCACTGGTGGCACGACCCCTTTCGGAGGAGGCTTGAGTCAGAGCACGTTGGGCGCGCCCAGTCAGAGCACACCCTTTGCCTTCAATGTGGCCAGCACCCCCGAGAGCAAACCTGTGTTTGGAGGTAAGATCGGGAATGGCTTCGGTCGGCTGCAGCAGGCGCCGTCTTAAGGGCCGACGTGGTCCCCTCGCTTACAGAGCTTCACGGTCTGGCCGGGACGAGGCTGATGGTCAGTAGTTAGATACAGGCTCAGGAAGCAGGAGGCATCCAGGTAGAAGCCAGTGCGTCATGAGTGGCTGTGGAGGAGCTCTTCAGGTGGTCGAGGAGGGCAGGTTTTTCTGAGGAAATTTAAGCCAAGGCTACATCTGAGTTGTGCACAAGGGTGGGTGGGGGGGATCGCATTTTGGGCGCAGAGGAGGTAGTGCAAAGGCCCAGGGGCAGGAGCAAGCTCTGCTTGTTGGTGAACACAGAAAAGCAAGGGTGGCTTGAGCTTGTGAAAATGGAAATGATCCAGAATGCTGTGGAGAGACAGGCAGAGTTGAAAGTCATTCAGGGTTGGAATTAAATTTGGATATTAAGTACAAAGGGAGATCCTGTAGAATTTCAGGAGGAGAATGAGGTCATTTTATCTGCCCTGCAGAAGGTGACTTAGAGGAGTTCTCATCTTCATAGATAGTATGCTCAGATGTGAGAGAAGATCGTGGGAGTGGATTGGGGAGGTGTGTGTACAGACGAGGGTCTCTCAAAGTAGTTGGAGAGTGGGGAAAAAGAACATAATGAGAACCTGGTAGAATTGCCAGGAAGTTCTGCGTGCCGGAGAATTGGGGTTATGAACTTGAGGTGAGACCAGCCCATACTGTTAGGTTTTCCCTCAGCGATCGCTCCTGAGCGCTCGGACAGCGAGGAGACCCTGCCTGGGTCCGCTCTAGCAGGTTCCCGTGGGAGGTGTGCAGGGACAAGCCGGGACAGGAGGGCTGTGACCTGGGGCCCTCTGGGAACTAGGATGGCCCCCGGTGGTTGTGAGGGGTGACCAGAAGGGACAGGAGTGGGGGCAGACAGCGAGATGAGGGCTGTCGGGAGGCAGTGGCGGGACTGGACAGCGGGCCTGGTGGCGAGGGCAGAGGCAGGCTGGTGGGGCCCTGGGAAGGCGAGCGGACCCAAGGGGGTGGGGGGCAGTGTTTCGCGGAAGGCTTGGGTTTCTGGAGGGAGGGTAAATTAAACGGGGGGGTGGAGGCAGAACTCAGTTGTGTCAGAGGGAAGTAACCTGGTCAAGCTGGAAGGTGGTGGGTCTGCTGAGTGTCCCTCTCTCCTGTGCCTTGGTGGCCACAGGAATGCAAAAAGACTTTTCACTGGGCTGTAGCCGTGGGGGGAGCGTGGCCGTCCCCACCCCTGGGGTGAGCCAGCACGGGGGTCCAGGGCCGAGGTGCCCTGTGGGGTCACCCCCAAGCTCCAGGACCCAACTCAGACTCCTCTGTGCACCGATCGAGTCGCTAGTTTCCTGCGGTCTCTCTGTTCTAGGCACCTCCACACCCACCTTTGGTCAGAACACCCCTGCCCCCGGGGTGGGCGCGTCGGGCAGTGGTCTCTCCTTTGGGGCATCCTCAACACCCACCCAAGGCTTTGTTGGAGTCGGACCTTTCGGTAAGCAGCAAGTCTCGTTGCCAGTGTTGACCTGCCTGTTTCTCCAGAGAGGGAGGAGGGCTTGATAGGTTCCTGGCTCCGGGGCCCCTTGGGAAAGATCAGGCTCATAAGCAGAAGAAAGACGTGGCCTGGCTAGAAGGCCAGCACAGCCCAGGTATGGAGTTGGAGGGAATGTTCCAGACCACTGGAAAGCCAGGTAAAAATGCCTTCCTGCTCACTTGCAGATGATCTGGGAATCTGCGTTTTTACTAGTGTTTCCCTACCCTCCCAGTCCCCCCAGCCAGCGAACAGGCGTTTGGGAGGCCCAGTTTAGCACCCAGTGTTCTGCTGGCCTAACCTTCCAGAGATTGGGGTGCCCGGGGAAGTGCCCCAGGCAGAATCTGCCTGATGAGACCTTGTTGAATCTTTCCAGGATCGGCGGCCCCTTCCTTTTCCATTGGTGCAGGATCCAAGACCCCCGGGGCTCGGCAGCGACTGCAGGCCCGCAGGCAGCACACCCGCAAGAAATAGCCTTTGTCCCCATTCCATCCCCCACCCCTTGCCCAAATCTGGACCTCAGCACCTGCTAGGAGGCGCCTCTGACCCTTCTAGTTCCTTAGAGCAACCTCCTCCGCCCCCGTCTTTGGCTTCCGCCAGCAGGGAGACCAGCGGCAGCCCTGGTGGCCTCAGGCCTCTGGGGGCGAGGGCACAGGGCGGCGGCCTGCGCCCCCCACTCGAACAGCTCTGCGGCGAGGCTGGCGAGAACATCTGTACATATCGTCCACCTCCTTCCCTGACTGTGTGGTGTACACGCGTAGTCAGGCGGCCTCCCTTCCCGCTGCTCCCCGGAGAGCCGGCTTGGGTGACGGGGGTGTCACAGGTACAGCCCTTGCCCGCATCGCTGCTGGGCAGCGGGGGACGGGAGTCGGGGAGCTGGGTCAGCCCCGCAGCTTTACCTTGCTTGGCCTGCCTAGAAAAAGTGGTTCTCCTCGGGTCCCGTTAGGGGACCCTGCTTCCCCATCTCTTGCTGCTTTGTCCCTCACCGGTTCCCTTTTAAATGACCCCAAGTTCGCTTTGCCTTGGGAGACCCCAGTGGGTGCTGCTCCTGCTGTTCCACTTCTTCCTGCCAAGTCCCGAGTCTGTGTTGTCCCCCGCCCTCTGCCAGTTTCGCCCCTAAAAGCTTGGTGGCTCAAGACTGTTAGCCTGGCAGCTGCAGGGGAGCTACCTCGCGCCGGGAGCCGGCCGGACGCCCCTGCTGCTCGGCTGCCTCCTCGCCCGCCTCTCCTCCCCAGGGTTGTATGTTAAAGCCTCGTCCTGTGTTACTGTCTGATGCTCGTGTCCATTGCTCTTTGAATCGAGTTTGGAGGAAGAATTGAATTGTATGAGTGGCGGCATGTTGGTAGTGCCGGACTTAACTGCTTCCAGTTCCTGGGGCCTGGCTAACTGAATGTGGAAAGTAGCACCACTTTACGGCTACACGTGCTGACTCCTGGATTTTCAAACGGTGTTTTGACTTTAAGGGCTGGCAGCCCAAGAGGATGGGGCCAAGGGGAAGCAAAGACCTCTTCCCTCTGCTGTTTCCCTCCCACCCACCCCCCCCCCCCCCCCCCCCCCCCCCCCCCCCCCCCCCCCCCGCCCCGCTGTGGGCGAGCCCCACCCCGGCACTTGGTAGAAAACCAAAATCAAGGACCCACACTTGAGAATTCTTCAGGTTCCCCCTTCCCTTCACTTCTTCCTTTGTTCCCAGATTACATACCCCGGGCCCACGAGCCTCGCTGCCATGCCCATCCTCTTTGGGAGAAGTATGAATGCGTGTGTCTAAATTAAAAGAAAAAAATATTTAAACATTTTTTAACAAAATAAAAATTTATTTTTGTATTTAAGCTAAATTGCCTTTTAAATTCCTTCAAGCTTGGTTCACTGAGGTGGTTAAGTATAAATGCTATTGACTAGGAATTAGCTGTATAGTTAAGTTATGCCTGTGTGAAGAGGCACAAGTGCTGTCCTAGGCAGCTCTCCTGAGGGGCCAGAGCTCCTTCAGGACACACGATATAAAATGTAATTCTTATTTTATAAATAATGTGACGTAGATGTAACTAGTCCCCCCTCGCCCCGTGACTGAGGTCGAGTGCTGTGGCAGGTGACTGTCCCTCCCCACCCCTGGGAAGGGCAGGCCGTATTTCCCCGTGTGGGGAGCTGAGGGGGAGAGGTCTGTACCCCCAGTCCCAAAGCCCGGGAGGCTGGGGGGTGCAGGGGTGCAGGGTCCAGAAACCAGGCTGCGGCAGATCGCTGCCGGAACGTAGATCCCTTCGTTGTAGTGCTCGGAGCTAGTTTACCTCAGTTCCACAGGCAGGACCGTCGGCTCGGGAGCCCGAGGGGGTGTCCCGGCGCAGCCCGAGTGAGTGTGTGGGTGTGTGTGTGTACACGTACGTGCACTGGACAGGAGCGGGAGGCTGGGACTTTCCATGACAAATAAAGACTTAATTCCTGTGAGTCTAGTTGGAATTTTTAGTATGAATGTGAGATTTTTCTCCTTGCTTATGTCATTAAGAATAAAAAAAAAAACTGTGATCTATCGTAGACCATGTCCTGCTTTTTATTTCTGTGGGCAGCATCCTGTCCGCAGCGAGGGGCCCAGAGGACAAGGAAATCAGCTCGCTGTCCCCGGCTGGAGATCAGGGTTACCGCTTTCCTTCCTAAAGCAGTGAGAAGAACAGAACCTTTCAAACGTCCGCTGGCTGAGCTGCGCAGAGGACCTGTCCCCCCCCAGAAGGCGGAGCTCTGTGGACCTGCGGGACCTGCGGCGTGTGGGCCAGCGCGCTCGGGGCTGGGGCCGGGCGCCGTCTCTTCTTTCTCCGCCGGGCTGCACTGGGTGTGCGTTCGGTTACTGCTGCTTCAGCCTCCGGGACTGAGCTAGAAGGAAAGTCCCTAAGTCAAATGCAGCCTTAGGGATGCATGTGACTTCCACGCAACACCCCCCACCCCACTCACCTTGGCACCTCTACCCGTTCCAGAACAGCGACAAAGAAACCACCAGTGAGCGTGGTCTCGGGGGAGGCCCGGAGGCAGTGTTCAGCCCCTGGAAAAGTGCCAAGGCCTCGGTGGGGCCAGGAGGGTAGGACGGGAGCTAGTCTGTGGAGAAGAACGGCAGAGTTCTGGGTAAAAGAGAGCAGCCCCTTCCCCAGGAACCCGGCGGTCCCATGCTACCTGAAGGTCCCTGGGTTCTGCTGGAGGGCATCCCACACCACATCTTCGTTCTCCTCCTGGCAGAGGGAGCACGTGGAGTAGACCAGCCGCTGCAGGGAGGGGAAGGTGAGCGCGTGGCGCAGTGCTCGCTGCTGGAACCCAGCCAGGGCCTGCAGGCGTGCCTTGCTCGGGGTGCCTGCCCCGGGCTCCTCCAGCCGTCTGGTTGGCATTCCTAAGGACAACGCACATCAGCTGCAGACGGCCTCCGTTTGCACGGAGCTCCCTGCTTCACAGGTGAGAACACTGGCCTGGGGTCACCAGATGAGGAGAGTCAGAACTAAACCCGAGGCCAGCACAAACCCCGGAGCTGCGGGCCCCTCAGAAACTCTCTGTTCCCATCTCACCTGAGCCACTACAAGAAGGATCCAGTAAGATGTACTGGACCTCACGGTAGCGCCGGTCAGAGGGTGAGACGGCCAGGAAGTCTTCCTCTGCCAGCTCGCAGCACGAGACTCCCGCCCGGGCCAGCAGGGTAGCCATGGCCGCCAGCCGCCCGGCATCCAAGTCAAAGGCAAAGATCTTCCTGGGGGAGAGGGAAGAGCTGGGGCCAATCACCGGGCGCCTACGGGCCCCCAGATCTGACCGGCAAGAACATGTCCACTCAGGACACACAAGGGACCATGTCTAGTTAGTGGGACCTGACCTGGGGCTTCAGCTCTCACACCAAACCCCCATGAGAAAGCTGGGCTTAGGGCTCCATCACCAACTGCTCTGGGTCGACGGACTTCTTCAAAGGAAAGTCCTCCTCTCAGCCCTCAGGCCCGACTTGGAATACAGAGTTCCCGGTTTCCAAGGATGGGATCAGACCCCGTGCCCTTCTGGCCGACCGCGGCACTCACCCCTGGTTCTGGAGAAGAGCGGCCAAGTGACTGGTCTTGTTGCCGGGGGCGGCACAGGCGTCGATGACGTGGGAGCCTGGGGGCGGGGCCAGCAGCGCGGCTGGGAGGCAGCTGGCCTGGAGGGCGGGGCAAGGCGCTGGTGCCCGGGGACGGCCATCCCTCCCACGCCTGCGCCCCCTCCCCGCCCACCTGCCCCACCTTGTCCTGCAGGATGAGGTGACCGGCCTGGTACAGCGGGTGGTCGTGCAGGTCCGTCTGGGCCGGAAACACCAGCAGCTCTGGCAACAAGGGATCCAGAAGAAAGCACTTCCCTTTGAGAGCCCGCAGGTCCTCGAGGCTGCCGGGGAACAAGAAGCACTGAACATTCTCCAGAGGCTGAGCACCAGGCCGGACCTTTTACATGTGACCTTGCGTGAACAGATGCCTCACGGAGAAAGGGGCTGGGGTGGTGGGCGAGAGACAGCAGGTCAGGGAGCGAATGGGCGTGCAGGCCACCCCTGGCCTGGGGTCCCACCTCCGCCATTTTCCAGCGGCGGCCACGGGGGCAAGTGCCTCCCATCGCACCCCCTCAGGCTCCTGGGAAGCGGTCACCGTGAGAACAGAGTTCATACCTACAAGATACCTGGAATCCGGCACGAGTGAGGCTCTCAAGAACCATCAGCAGTTAAAAACCTACCTGGGGGGAGGTGGGCACCGCACTCGCTGAAGGGCCAGGGGCACTTCAGGTGAGGGATGGGGAAGGAGCCCGGATCACTGCCCACGCCCCACCGCCAACCAGGTCAGAAAGCTGGGGGGGAGGGGGGCGCAGAGCCGAAGCCAAACCCGAGGAGGAGCCGTTCCCTGCTGCACCACCCTGGCCTCCCAGCGACAGACACAGGTAGGAGGGGAAAGGAGAGAGTGGAGGCACTTCCCAGAGCTGCTGAGGCCCAGGAGGTGGGGGAACTGCAGGGGAGCACCGGCCTGGGCACAGAAGCAGGGGTGTGGCCCGGGGGCCCAGGAAGGGTCTTTGCTGGGAAGGCTTCCTGCAGCCAAGCGCAGCCGACGTCTGGAGTGGGGAAACCAGTTCGGGAGGTTCTCTTGCCCGTGAAAATAGAAAATGACACAGAGGGTCCGGGAAGACCGGTACAGCAGGCAGGATGGGCGTGGCGGGGCTCGGCTGCTGGCCTGGCCACCATCTTTCCCTTGACGACAGGGAATGCTGGAGGTGCAAAGTGCGGGGACATGGGATGTGTCCAAACCCGCAGACCAACCGTCCCCTGCACTACATTCACAAAACGAGGGACAAAGATCCTGATAGTCTCATCTGACAAGATTCAATATCCATTCAGGATAAAAACTCCCACCAAAGCAGGTGTCGGGCGCACACACCTCAACATAACCCAGGCCACATGTGAAAAGCCCACAGCTAACGCACTCGGGTGAGAACCTGAAAGCCCATCCTCCAGGATCAAGAACAAGGATCCCCCCTTGTGCCCCTTTTACTCAACAGAACCCAGTCAGCACATCAGGCAAGATAAATAAGACGCATCCAAACTAGAAAGGAAGTAAAACTCACTATACGCAGATAACAAAAGAAAACCCTGCAATTCCAACCAAAAAACTGTTAGAACTTTTAAGCAGATTCAGTAAAGCAGCAGGATACAAAACCCATATACAAAAATCTGTTGTGTTTCTTATTCACAAACTATCGGGGGAGGTCACAGAGATGACATGGCCACCGCCGGGGACAGGACCTGGCCAACCCGGCTCCTCACCCCCGTCCCTGAGACGTGCCTCCTGCTTGCCTTCCCCACGCCCAGAGGCTGCCCAAGGACACAACCTCGAGAGAGTGACACGGTGCAGAGACCCTCTGGCGGATCGGAGACGGAACCCCTGAAGGCCTCTGTAGAAACTCAGAAGGTTCTGGCAGGTGGGCGTGGGGACATCTTGCTGCCGCCCCAGACAAGCTAAATCCCCTTGTTTAGGGAGCCTGCCCCCCACCCGTCCGGAGCGGCCTGCCCTCCGCATCATGGGGCCCTTTCACATCGCACCCCAACCACGGGGAACCAGCCTGGAGACCACAAACACATGGTCCGTGGGGGAAGTCCCCAATTGGCCGGCGACCTGTGTGGTACGGGGTGGCCCCTACATCAGATGCTTGGGGACCCCTGCGTCAGTACGGGGACATCCCGAAAGCGCAGGCCACTTTAATGTGCTTATTGGAGAAACTGCACGGATTGCCCCGCTGCAGAGCAAATGGGGGGGAAGGGGAGGGCTTTGTGCTGGCAGAGGGCCGAGGCACCCCACACCGGCAGCCCCTAATACAAGAGCAAGCAAGGGCAACCCCAGCCAGCAGGGCAGTCCCCCCAGTTCGGCCAACACTCCTGATGAGAGAGTCCCCTTCTGAGCTTGCAGACACAGCTAAAGGCGGGACGGGGAGGGGGGATCCCAGCGCAGCTGGGGCGCCGACTTCTCCCTGACTGTGCAGGAGGCGGAGAGAATGAGCCGCACCTCCCCACACCCCCTGCCCACCCTGCGTGGTGTGCTTACAGGAAGTTTGGGGTACCTCTGTCCTCAGATACTGGGTTATTCTAGCCCACAGGGACGCTTGACGCTTGGCCCAATGAGGGGGACGTTCCTGGGCATGCGGGACCCCGGGAATCTACAGAGAAGTACAACAAATTCTTAGGGAGTTGGGAATGAGACGGGTCATCTGGACCCCGCTCTCTGAAGGCCCCGACGGGGCTGCGTCTCAGCAGGAAGGAAAGCCAGCTCCAGCCAGCCCCCAGCACAGGGCACGGGCTGGGCACAGGCGTGCTGAGCCCACTTGGGCAACAAGACATTCAGGGTGCTGTGTTAGAGACCCAGGACCACGATGGAGCTCAAAAGGCCACCCCCCCATTGACTGGAAAGGGTCTGGAGAAAGTAACCTGGAAGCACGGACTTGACCTCATTGCTGCGGGGCCCTCGGGCGAACAGAGCAGTCAGCCTGCGGAAAGCCTTAAAACCTGAGCAACGATGCCCGTCAAGAAAGTCCCTTGATGCTACCAACTGGGCATCCTCCCCCTGCCCGAGAACGTGGGGGGTCTCTCTCCCCAGGACTAGGGAGCACACCGGGTCCAGAAGCCCACCAGACCCAACTCTTCCGAGGGAATTCCACCCGAGGGCTAATCCAACCAGTGCCGAGGGCAAACGCCAACTGGGGAACCCAGGAGACTGCCACCCCCGCAGAGTGTCACACGATACACGAAGCACAAGGACAGAGGAGAAACCCTCCAAGAGCGACACCGAGCGGGCACCGCCCGCCAGAGCCCTCGGAAGGGCGTTCTGGCTCCTGGCAGGTGACAGCAGAATGCCCAGAACCAAACAAGGCAGTGGCCCCCGCGCGTGGCTGTGCCCAACACTGCCACCATCTTAGACACCGAGGCCACGGTCCTCGGAGGGTCCCGCGCTGTGCCGGTCTGGACACATGCCTCTTGCGGTCTCCCCCTGGCCACGGAGCACAAGACCAGTTTGTCTTCGCACGGGAAGGGCAACAGTGGACCTTCCGAGTGCTCCCCCCGGCTAGGTCACGGGAGGGCAGCCGCAGCCCTGTCCCTGTCGTCCTTCCCACACCAGGAGGATGGGCCCGTCACACTCACGCTCTAGTGCTCACCTGCCTCTGTCTCAGGCCGTCCCGCAGGCTTTGCTGCGGATCCGTGAGTGCGAGGCTGGGCCGTAAACCCACAGAAAGTTCAAGGCCCCGGCACTGCCCAAAGGGTCTGAGTCATTTCACTGGCTAAGACACACCTCGTCCTGGACACCGTGACTGATGGATAAGGAGCACGTTCATCCAGCCCCTGAGAATGTGAAAGAGGTGTGCGAGCCTTGACAGAGGTTTCTGGGGTCTGGAGGACCCTTGGTCCCCACCTGGCACAGCGCCTCTGTCCCTGAAACCAGCTGGTAAAGAACAGGCACGCGCAGGAGCGGGGGTCACAGCAAGCCGCCTGAGAAGGCAAAATACTAGTGAAACACACGAAAGCTTTGGGCATCTCCGAGCCGGGCAGCTGCTGGAGCACAGGAGGTCTCTGCCCTTGGAAGGAGTGGGCTGGGCGCGGTGGCAGCCGCAACAAAAGGGGAGAGGCCCCTAGGATTTTGCTTCCCAACTCTGGAAGGAGAAAGAAACCAGCTATCCCCTCCCTGCCCCGAAGACCAACGGCTTCCAGTCGCGTGCACCAAGCTCCTCCCGGGAGAAACAGCACGGCGGCGGCGGCGGCCGCGGCTACAGCCCGAGCGCTCTGGCCTGTGATCGCCCCCAAACCTGGGCCCCTACCCTCCGCACTGAGCGCGGGCGGCTCCGAGGCGCAGACAGCAGAAAAGCAGGGCGGTGGATCGTGAATGAGCCCTTGCGGGGTCAGGATACGTGAAAAGACAGATGGGTTCACGGGCCAGCGGCATCCTCACCGGGTTCCACGTCCGGGGCTCCGAAGGCAGCACGGACCCCGCCCGGCAGGCCGGAAGCTGATGACACCCCGGCTCGGCGAGCCCCAGCAACCGGCCCGAAGGGCCGACTCGGCGCACAGACGCGCCCGCCGCTGCGCCCCATGGGAGGGCACGCTGCCAAGGAAGCCAGAACGCGCTTGAGATACAGGGACTCGGTTAATTCGGTAACAAGTCCCAGGTGTTCTAAGTCATGCCCAAGGCTGCTGCAAACTGCCCCGCCCGGCCCCTCCCCCAGGCGAGCCCTCTAACCCCCTCTGCACAGGTGGTCACAGCCTCGGGCGACCCGCGCTCTGCCCGGGCTGCCGCCGCGCTGACAGGAGCCCGAGTAACGTGTGCGCGTTCTCCCACCAGGCCACGACTGGGGGGTCACCCTGCAAAGGTCCTGCCGTGCAACTGGGCAGGACGTGACACTGAACGGAGGACCCATCACCCCTCTAACCCGCAAGCAGCAGGCCTGGCAGACAGGAAAACACGGTTGGAAGGCAGATGCCGTTCCTCGGGTCCAGGCCCCGTGGCTGGGGGACCACGTGCTGCCCGTCCTAGGCGCTCACACATCCAAGCAAATGGGGGCCTGCTGCTCCACGGGCCAGACTGGGGACCCCCGCCGAAGCAAAGCCCTGCCGGAAAGGCCCCCCCCCGCCCCCCCCC
>CM053621.1:24300232-24317770 GCA_028646535.1 Procyon lotor | reverse complement strand
CTGTGCTGCTGAGAACGCCAGGCTCCCCCAGGCCGGGAAATGCGCACTGGGATGGCCCCCGGGGACAGGGACGTGACCTCCCGCCCCGGGTCGGGGGGGGGGGGCCAGCTGCCCCTGCAGACATCACTACACCTGGAGCGGCGCACACACCCTGGAAGCGGGGAAAAGGTGGGGGCCCTGGTCTGGCACATTCTGCTCCCATCTCCTCATGCCTGGCAGGGCTGCCTCCACCGCCAACAAGGAAGGAAAGCGGCCGAGTTCCCTCTCCTCAAGGCCGCAGAGCGGTCGTCTGTCTTCCGACGATACCGTCACTCGGCACCTCTGTTCCTTGCACGGGACGGAGAGCACGAGAGCACACGCACGAGCCCCTACTGCATCCACCCAGCACACGGCGCGGGGCGGTCGACAGAGCCCGTCTTTACCCAGGAAAGCCGTCCTCCAAAGCAGGATGCACTTGGACGTGACTGCGGCCTCACAAGGAGGCACCCGTGCACGTTCGTGCCTGATGCGGCTGCTCACGTGCCGCTTCTTAAATCACGTACGGACTCGAGTCAATGCCCTGAGCGACCGGAACCTCCAGCCTAGGGGATATTAATAAATGGATGGTTCAGACCCTGGGGTGCCTAGAGGGTGTTACCACTGATTTGGGGATTACGGTCTTTTAAGATTTTATTTGATAGAGAGCGCACATGAGCTAAGCGGAGTGGGAGAGGGAGAGGCATCCCCTGAGCAGGAAGCCTGATTCGGGGCTCGACCCCAGGATCACAGCCTGAGCCGAAGGCACACGCTTAACTGACTGAGCCTCCCAGGCGCCCCTGGGAAATTACAGTCTTAATCTGTTCTCTCCTGCGTGTGCCCCAGCTCTGGTGGGCCAGCCGCCTCCACGCGAGCGAGACCCCTGCTGAGCGCTCAGGACATATGGCAGAAAACAGGGTCACATGGGATGTTAAGAGCTGGTCCGAAGGGTTAGTGTTGGGCGAGAGGACATGACCCGCGAGCTGGACCCCGGCCAACGGAGGCGGCTCCTCACGGCTCTCCCCCTCTTTGGGATGTGCGCCCCACTTGCCTTCTCCACCAGAGGCTGCCCCGACGACAAAGCCTTTGAGACCGTGACGCGGTGCTGAGATAAGGACAGTGTACAGGCGCAGCTCACTTTACCGCGTTTCCCTTTACTGACAATGCTTCGCAAACAGTGCGTTTTTGTTTTTCGTTTTTAACAGACCGAAGGCGCCGTTTTCCCAGCACCATCTGCTCACTTCTTGTCTCTGGGTCACATTTGGGTAATTCTCGCAATATTTCAAACTTTTTCATTAATACAGTGTTTGTTACGGTGGCCTCTGTTCAGTGATTATGACTCACCCAAAGTTCAGAAGTTCAGGTGATGCTTAGCACTTTTTAGTAATAAAATACATATGTTGTCTTTTCAGACATAATGCTTTGTATACTCCGTAGACTGCAGTATAGTATAAACCTATCTTTCATAGCCACTGGGAAACCAAAAAACTCATCTGACTTGCTTTACTGCAGCATTCTGGAACCGAACCCACACTGCCTCCCAAACGAGCCTACATGTGACTGAACCCACTTAAGGTCTCTCTGTGAACTTTTAATATTCTGGTGGGTGGGTGCAGGGATCTACTCGTCTCTGGCTACCCAAGGCAAGCCTTGTATGAAGTTCCCTTATTACACGTCAGTCTGAAGGGGCCTCTTTCTTCATTCCCTCTCCAGCCCTGCCCCGTGCATTTTGGGGCCTGGTTTCAGATTATACCTGGAAGGCTCCCAAGGAGTTTGCAAACCAACGTTATCAGAAAAAAAAAATTACGAAAATAATCCCATTTACATTCGTATCCAAAAAACTAGAAATAGGGGTGCCTTCGGCTCAGGTCATGGTCTCAGGGTCCTGGGATCAAGCCCCGCATCGGGCTCTCTGCTCAGCAGGAAGCCTGCTTCCCCCTCTCTCTCTGCCTGCCTTTCTGCCTACTTGTGATCTCTGTCAAATAAAAAAAAAAAAAAACTAGAAATAAATTCAACCAAGGAGATGAAAGACCTGTACTCTGAAAACTCTAAGGTACTGATGAAAGAAACTGAAAATGACACAAAGGAAAAGATAGTCCACACTCACGGAGTGGAAGAATATTGTTAAAAGATCCATACTACCCAAAGCAGTCTACAGATCCAATGCAATCGCTAACAAATTCCAGCGGCAATTTTACAAGATACAGAACAATCCTGAAATTTGTATGGAACCACAAGACTCCAAATAGCCAGATCAATCTTGAGAAAGCACAAAGCTAGAGATCTCACACTCTCTGATCTCAAACTACATTACAAAGTTATAGAAATCAAAACAGAATTGGTACCGGCATAAAAACAAACACGCACATCAATGGAACAGAACAGAGGGCCCAGAAATAAGCCCATACTTATATGGCTGATTAGTTTATAACAAAGGAGCCAAGAATATACAACAGGGAACAGTCTTTTCAATAATGGTGTTGGGGAGGGGCGCCTGGGTGGCTCGGTGGGTTAAGCCCCTGCCTCCGGCTCAGGTCATGATCTCAGGGTCCTGGGATCGAGCCCCGAGTCGGGCCTTCTGCTCAGTGGGGAGTCTGCTTCTCCCTCTCTCTGCCTGCCTCTCTGCCTACTTGTGATCTCTCTGTCAAATAAAAAAAAATAATAATGGTGTCGGGGAAACTGAGGCCATGAGCAAAAGAATGAAACTGGACAGAGACAGACGGCCAACAGGTCCACGAAAAGGTGAACATCATGAGTCACCAGGGAAATGCATATCGAAACCACAATGAGATCTCACCTCGCGCCTGTCAGAATGGCTATTACCAAAAAGACAAGAAACAACTGTTGGTGAGGATATGGGGGAAAAGGAAGCCTCTTGCACCGTCGGCGGTAATGTAGATTGGCACAGCCACTGTGGAAAACAGCATAGAGGTTCATCACAAAATTAAAACTAGAACTACCAGATGATCCAGCAATCCCATTTCTAGGTATTTATCCAAGGAAAAGGAAAACACTCATTCAAAAAGATATCTGGACCCTGTTTACTACACATTGATGATCGCCAAGACGTGAAAACCCTAAATGTCAACTGGTAGATGAATCAAGAAAACATGTAACTATATACGTGTGTGTTATTCTGGCACAAAATATAAAATACTGCCCTCTGCGACCACATGGGTGGACCCTTAGGATATTATGCTAAGTTAAACAGAAAAACACTGCATGTTCTCACTCATATGTGGAATCCCTTTAAAAAAAAAAACAAAAACCAACTCATAAATACAGAGAACAGATTTGTGACTGGGGGCGGCTTGCAAAAGGGGTAATGGCTGTCAAAAGCACAAATTTCCAGTTATAAGATACGCAAGTCCCAAGGATCTGATGTAGAGCATGGTGACAGCAGACACTGTATTGCGTATCTGAAAGATGCTAAGAGATTAAAAGTTCTCATCACACGAGGGGACACCTGGGTGGCTCAGTCAAGTGTCTGACTCTTAATATCGCTCAGGTCATGATCTCAGGGTCCTGAGATCGAGGCGATCTTTAGCACACCACGTATAAAGCCTGCTTGAGATTCTCCCTCTCTCCCTCTGCCCCTCCTACCCCCCTTTCTTCTCATCACAAGAGAAAAAAACTCTCTGTATTATACGTGGTGATAAATGTTAACTAGACTTACTGTAGTAATTATTTTGCAGTATAAGTCGATAGTGTGTGTTTAAGCACGTTGTTCTGGAAGGATCTCTCTTAAGTCTTGAATTCTGAACAAACAGGATTTAACAATTTAAAAACAAGAAGGTGCGAAGTTCAGACGGAAGATGAATTGAGTCTGACACACGCTGTGGCTGCGGGGTCCGTGAAACACTGAGATGCACGTGAGGGTGAGAATACAGAGAGAAATCTACACTGGAAGACACGAATCATCAGGGGAGAAACAGGAGTCAGAGCAAGAGAAATGGGGGCTACATGAGAAGAACGTAAGACGGAACTCCCAGGAGAAGCAATGTTAAGGGCTGGAGGAAGCCAGGCCTTGGAAGGAGAGAAAGAAGCTGCTGGAAAAGTACCAGAAAACCGGAGTGCAATCACCACCACCCCTCCTCTCTCTCTCTTCCCCTGGGATCCCTGTTTCCCAGAGGCCCCAGGCACCTCCCCGAGAGCAGGGCAGCCAGGCGGGGTTCTCAGCTCACCTGGAAGCCCGACCCTGGTACGAGAAACCTTGCCTCTTGAAATAATCAACTGCATCATCAGGGCTGGTCTTGAGAGTGTTGACCCGCACAAAACGAGGCACCTGGGAGGCTAGGAAGCAATCAGCGGTGAGTGGGCAGGATCGAGGCCCTCGCCTCTCCTCGCCTCTGAGGGCCTGAGAGCTGCCCTCCTCCCCGCAACTCCCTCCAGCTCACCTGTGCCAGGCCCGGATCCCACCTGCAACAGGTCCTCATTGCGGCTCACACGGCGCTGAACCTTGAGCCGGGCCAACTCAGCCTTCAGCCTTGCCTGGTGCCGGTCCAGCAAAGGTTTCCATCGGCCCCCGCCCCCTCTAAAGCCTTTCCCCAGCAACAACTCATACACTAGCACCTGGGGATGGGGAAAGAACGAGAAAAAAAAAAAAGAAACCCTAAGTATGCACGTCTTGGAACTCCACAGCGTTGGAACTGGAAGCGCTAACCAAACCACTTATCGAGGCAGTAACAGGTGAAAGTGAGGTATTCTGCCCAAGACCGCACAAAAGAATAACGGCACACACGGGAGCTGAGCCCTGCGTCTTGCTTCCATTTCCCGAACCCTCTCCCCAGGGCTGCTCACCAGCAGAGCTCTGGATCCTGACCCTCCTTCCTGGCCAACACCACCCTTTGGTTTTAGAGTCCCCGCCGTGGCTACTTAGCACTTCCGTTCTTATTTGATTCCCACACTAGGCTCAAAGGTACAGCACTTTCCTCCCACCTCAAATAGTGACCCGGCTAAAGACTGCTCCCTCTCATCGGACAGAGGCCACTTGCTGACGTCGCGCCGTGCACGGTACGGCGCTGAGACCGGGTCCGGAGAGGCTGACAGCCCAGTCCCGCCCCCTGGCCCCGCTACCTTGGCCAGGTGCGGCCGCAGCTTCTTCTCGGCGCGGAGGAGGCCGGCGCTGGCGATCACGGCGTCGAGCACGGCGGAGTAGCGCTGCGTCTCGCACACCAGCGCGTACAGCTGCTTGACGTTCTGCGCGCGGCCGAGGGGACACCGGCTGAGGCAGGGTCCCACTTTTCGCCCCCCGCCGGGCCCCAACCCCGAACCCCGCTACCTGGAAGCTGCTGGCGTACACCAGCCCTTTGATGGAGCCGCGTCGGCTCTCCACGCCCGCCAACACAGTCGCCGCCGTCGCGTACAACGCCATGCTTCCTTCCCAGGCGCCTTTACGGCTGTGTCGCGAAGCCCTCCCGCCTTGGCGCCGCCCTGTCCGCCGCACTTCCGGGTCAAAGGGCACGGAATTTCCGACCCGGAAATCCTTTTTCCCTCCCAAGGTTCCCGAGCCCAGTGTGAGATGGATCGCTGGGAGAGCGTTTCCTCCTCCTCTTCGTACTGCTTCTCTTTTCTTCTTCTAATCTTTGCCAGTCTGATAGGCGATGGGATTTTACTGCTGTTTTGTTACAGAGGTTGAATATTATGTTTATTGATCCTTTGTCTTGACATGTTAATGTCACTTGGTCACTCCATCTTAGTGTCCTTTGTATAGTAACAATATATACCTTGGCTTATGTATGTTTTTTATAGTTTACTGTTATTTATTTGACAGAGAGATCACAAGTAGGCAGAGAGGCAGGGGAGGGGGCCAGCGCGGTAAGCAGGCTCCTCGCTGAGCAGAGCCCGATGCGGGGCTCCATCCTAGGACCCTGAGATCGTTACCTGAGCAGGAGGAAGAGGCTTTAACCCACTCAACCACCCAGGTGCCCCTACTGTTGTTTTTTAATGTGGTAAATAGTTTGGGACCGGTTTTCATTTTTTAAAATTATGGTTTCTGCCTTTGATGTCATACCTGGAAACTGCCTCTTCACACCTTTACAATATAGCAATCACTATGACTTCATTTTTTTTTTCCCACACTTAAATCTTTAACCATTTAGAATTCATTTTGGCACATGGTGTGAGGAAGGGCGCTTTGTTTCCAAACGGTTGGCTTTTCGTGCATTATAATTCATTTATAGTAAAGTTTCCCCAGCCGATCTCTGGGAGAACAGGGATTTTACAGGATTTGCCTGTCTCCAGCACCCATATGGATACTGGTACCCATTAGGTTGACTGGATGGGTCAAATCCAGCACATGTGTATCTCAAGCATTCAAGTAGACAGGCCTCCATGGACCAGAATACACCTGCCTGTACATTCTCTATTGCCAACAGCACATCGGCATTTTGCAAGGGGGTTGACTCCAGTCTACATCAAGATTGTTGAGTTGTTCAAACATTTAACCCAGTCCTGGTTAATAGTGATCTTTGAGTGGAAACCCTACTCCCAACCGAATAACATCTATTTTCTTCACAGTACCTGTTGCATATGTAGTCATGATTTATTCTCTAGCTGGCTCTGTGAGAGAAAATTCTGTTTGACACTCATCTATCTGTACCTCCCAAACCAGTGTTCTTCTCACAGTAAGGACCTAACATCTGTTGTGTGAGTGAGGGAGTGAATGAGTGGAGCACAAACTGGTACGGACAGCCAGCTGTGCCACTTAATCCACCCTAAAACAATCCCAATCCCCACTCCTTCAGGTGAATGGTTAACAAGTACATCAATATTAATAAGGTCCATAGTTGGTTCAGATTTTCTTGGCTTTTACCTAATGCCTATTTTCTGTTAAGTCTCATCTAAGACATTACATTAAGTTCAGTCGTCACGTCCCCTTGGCTGTGACAATTTCTCAGACTTCCCTGGTTTTTGATGACCTTGATGGTTTTGAGGAATCCTGGTCAGTGTTTTGTAGAATGTCTCTTCATTGGGATTTGTCTGATGTTTTTTTTCTCGTGATCAGATTGGCTTGAGTTTTTGGAAGACTCATCAAGGGCATATGGTATCAGTATGACCTTCACTGTTGATGTTAACCTTGATCATCTGGCTAAGGTAGTGTTCTTCACATTTCTCCACTGTAAACTAGTCTTTATCCCTCTGTTCCCTCTGGGAAGTCACTATGCACAACCCACCCTTTAAGGAGTACAGAGTTATACTCTCCCTCTCTGAGGGCAAAGTAGCTACATAAACTTGGAATTCTGCAGAATTCTCTCTTCTCCCAGACTTATTTAATTAGCCACTCAACAGTGTGGACTCATGGATATTTACTTTATACTTTGAGTTGTAATCCAGTACATGT
This sequence comes from Procyon lotor, assembly GCA_028646535.1. Classification (NCBI taxonomy): domain Eukaryota; kingdom Metazoa; phylum Chordata; class Mammalia; order Carnivora; family Procyonidae; genus Procyon; species Procyon lotor. The sequence continues at coordinate 24,310,413 of CM053621.1, read as the reverse complement.
ATCCCCTGCTTTTTTTAAAGTATGCTCCACACCCAGCATGGAGCCCAATGTGGGGCATGATTTCACCACCCTGAGATCAAGACCTGAGCTGAGATCAAGAGTTGGATGCTCAGCTGACTGAGCCACCCAGGCACCCCATCCCTCACTTTTTGAAAGTTTGCATTAACACCACTTCACTTTTACAAAAGACCTACAGTAGCACCTGTTTTCATCAACTGAAAGAAATCCTAAGAGGATTTTTCACTTTAATGAAAAAAAGGGAAAAGTAAAAATAGTACTGTCTGGCAACAAGCCTTTGTAGAAGCAGCACGCACCCCAAGCAGTGAGAGAGGTGCTGCCAAGCACCTTCCCCAAGACCTCCACACACAGCACCTAAGCATCAAGCCTCCATAGCTCTCAACCGGGCTTTATCTTGATTGCATGCACTCATTTGCAGGATGTACCCTAAGGTAAGAAAAGCTTAAAAGCAGTTAATTTGGGGGGTCTGGGAACGTTAAAAAATGTTCCCATAAAGTAATGGTAATTGCTGCTTCTCATTACTCCACTTCAGCTAATGACAGATTTCATAGTAACTCTCTACCTACTGATAGTGGGGAAACATGTACTATTGTATTTCATCACTCAAATTTTTCCCATTTTGGCCACTGGGACTGCTTTCAGTTGGCTCTCGCATCCCTTTGAAAGGCCTCTATTATTGTAGGATTTTTCACACCTTTGTGAGCACTTCCTGGACTACAAGCGACTTCTGGCTCAGCCTATCTCCTGCCCCAATCCTAGACCCAGCCATTTCTCTAAGGAGCCCTGGTTCCTTTTCATTGGTGAATGGCTACTAGGACCCAAGATATGGACGCTAAGTGACCTGCACCTTTCGATGTCTTACTTCGTGACCACTAGGAAAACTTCAACCTACACAGGTAGCTCGTGTGTATTTCTGCAGGTCAACAGTTTCAGCCTCCTCTATCCTAAAAATGCCTTCTCTTAATCCCACCTTCTCTCAAACTCATGACTCCGTTTTCTTCCCTTCCCCATCCGGCTGTTTAAAACAAAAGTCAGCAGGGATTGCCTTTACTTCTTCCTCACGTGCTATGTAACTCCCTGCAGTCTGTCTCCCATGCTAGTCCACAGCTGGCTTCCTCCAAAGCCACCAAGAATCTCCTAATATTCCTCAGGCCTTGCCTGCTGAGGCTGGGGTTTCACGGCACCGTGGAGCACACCTCCTCTGTTGGAAAGCTCTGGCTTCCGTGATCTTTGCTGCTGGCACACCCTCCCGGTTCTCTGATCATTTCTACGTTTCTTTGGCAACCTTGTCTAAGCTGCTGGAGTTCTGCTCTTCCGTCCTCTGACCTCTTTTGCGTTGACTAGTATTTTCTCCCTGAGCAGACTCTCCCACTCCCACGCTGCCATTACTACAGAAGAGTCAATACACACTAGAGCAGCGCCGATGGTCCTCCACGGTCTAGCCTCCGCCCCGTCTGCAGATCCAGCCGCAGCCGCAGCATCCCTCCCTGGGCTGGACTCCCAAAAGCTCCTCTCCTGTTTCCATTCCACTTCTTTCAGTTTAAGTGCCGATTCCACATAATGAGTGAACTGCTCTTTCATCTGCCTTCTCCATGTTGAATAGGTATTTGGGCTGCAAGCACACACACAACTCTGGCCAGCCAAGAGGGGAGTCACTAAGTGAGTGCAGAGGTAGGCCGTTGTGTCTGTCAGCATCGGGCGGGGGCGGAGGTGAGCACGCAATGGTGTTTGAGGTGAACTTGAGGAAGAGAGTATTTACAAAAGGATGGTCGGTGTTAAGGGAGACTAGAGGTGATGCTGTCCTCAGGGCTGGTGACAGCACTGCTCACCGCCAGGCCTGAAGGAACAAGGGAGAGCAACAGAGGAAGGGGCCACCTGCCAAGGATCTTTAGATGAGGAAAGCTGCCAACCCTCAGCCCAGCAGGCAGGAAACCAGAAAAATAAGCACCTTGAACTCCCTTTCCTGCGCTTGGATCTCCTGCCAGTCCCTCCCCTCTGCTGAACCCAACAGGAAGCCAGAGGGTTTTGCCTTCCACTGAGGCCAGTCTCCCAGAAGACAGAACTGGGTGGAAGGGAGCAGGGAGGGAGAGTGGATTTAGAGGGCCGCAGTCTCCAGCCAAGTCATGGAACTGAAGAGCTGCAGAGCCAAAACCCAGGTCTGCAAGGTGTCAAACCACCACCAAGGCCCAACAGATTCAGCCAATAAAGATACAGCAAGCACCTTTTAATTCAGACAGCTTCTTACTTCCACGGGCAGAAGATTAGCCAAGTGTGCCAGCTCCACGTGGTCCCCGTTGTCCACAACAGGACTACAACGGGGCTTGGGGGGATTTCCCGTTGCTGAGAAGCCAGTTCTAGACACGGTTAAGCTGTTTTACAATCCACAGCTCTACTCAGAGGGAGCCAACACGGAAAGTTTCACACTGATCCGAGCCTGGGAGGTGATCTCTCCCAATGGTCCCCCACAGGATAAGGTCAGTGCTTCAAACCTCTCAGTGACCCTCTCGGGTTCCTGGAGGGTCACTCGGGCTGCAGGTCAGGCCTCTGCCTGTGTGGCCAACACGGGCACTAGGACAGAGTGGTTCCCCAGAGAAGTTGCCCAGGCAGCTCCGCAGAGCTCAGTGGCACAAGGCCAAGGAGCTTCTCTAAAGCACCAGGTCTCAGATGACTCAGCCCCAACCATTCCCTCTTCCAACTTTCAAATTCTTGGGAGAGAATTCAGCCGTCCCAGCTTTGGTCTGGAGTGGACTCCATCAGCTGTGGCCATGCACAGATGGGGGCTCCGGGCCCGCTCCCACCTGCCCGGCAGCTTTCAGTGATAGGCCATGCCCACCTGGACGGTACTTGCTTCACCCTGAAGAAGTGTTATTACCATCTCAACTAATGGAGAGGGAGAGAAAGAGAGAGGTCTTCGAGGACAGCAGTAACAGAGTGATTGATGGGACTCTAACCACAGACCAGCTGGCCCAAGGCAGCGGGGACTTCTGGCTGACCAGAGGTTGGAGCTGCTTTTAAAGACCTGAGCATAAATCAATATGTACACAGAGGAGTTAGTATTTGCAAATCATTTCAAGAGAAATATAATGTCACAATATCCTTAAGTTCATGATGACAAAGAGAAATTAGATGGGGGAATGTTTCCACCTTCTGTTAAGAGAGTAATAAGCAGAAGGCAGGATTAGGAGGGATCAAGGGAAGCCTATCTTAACCCAGACACCAAGGCCTGGTTCTGTTGGTTAGTAAGCAGGTGAATAATCTGGCAAAAAGATTCCCTGTCAGATTCCCTGGCTGACAGGGAAGGAATCAGGGTCCTTTTCTTATCATTAGATGTTTCAAGGAACACACACACAAAGCCTTTCCCAAACGGTAAAGAACGTCATCTCTGCTGGCTGAACCCAGGAGACCCAGCAGCAACCCTACAGCTTGGTGGGCTCTGGGGGGGTGAGGTGGGCAGGCCCGCTGGGTGGGGACAACACCATAGGCAGTGTGTTGCTGCCTCTTTCGTGCCAGCATGTGTCCAGGATGGGGTAGAGCTTGCCCTGGAAGTCAGCCTGGAATGTGTAGAGCAGCCGCAAGTCATCGGGGCGGTCAGCATCGAAGAAAGTGAGCTCTCCGTGTTCATAGTGCAAGTAGACGCCGATGCGGTGGGGGTGGCCGACCACGGGCAGGGGCACCCGAGGGCAGCCGAAGGCCTCATACAGCCGGCCCTCCTTCAGGCCGATGAGCCACACGCCATTCTCTGGGGACTTGCTCAGCTTGCCCTTGCGACTGACCGTGCCCTTGATGACCCCCAGGCGCCAGTCACTCTTGTTGCCCACCACCACCTCCCAGTAGTGATGGCCCCAGGAGAAGCCCCGGCTGGCCAGGACACAGGTGCTGTAGTCGAAGCGCTCAGGTTGGCTGGCACACCGCTGGGCCACAAGGCCACACTGCACCACCGTGTTGCCCTTGGAGAGTTCCAGGAGAGGGTGGGCGGTAGCAGGGTCTAGCTTGAGGGACTCTGGGGCTGAGAAAGATCAAAGAAGTCTTTTCAAGCTACACAGAAGGCAGCAAATCCTGCCACAAAGAAGTCTGAGTGGAGGCCCTGAGCTCCTCAGGGAAAGAACTGCAACGGCCTCATCCCTGTATGTGAGGGGCCTTCCAAGAAGGGGCCAGGCACAGAGGAGGCAACCCTAAAGATGCTCGCCAAATGCATAACAATCCCTGAAGCGCGGAAAAAAGAGACTGCTATGAGGGAGGCATTCTGGTTAAGGAAAAGGCCATGCTAGGGGCGCCTGAGTGGCTCAGCCCATTAAGTGCCCCACTCTTGATTTCAGCTCAGGTCATGATCTCAGGGTGTGAGATCACACAGTGTCACGCTCCATGCTCAGCAGGGAGTCTGCTCGGGCTGGGGGGTGGGGGGATGCTCTAGCTCCCTCTACCCCTCCCCCAACTCGAGTGCTTGCTCTTTAAATAACTTTTTTTTTTTTTTTAAAGAAGTTATACAACTCGTCTTTGGCCAGTAAGAGCTGGAGCTGAGCTTGAACCCAGCGTGTCTGGTGGAACCCCAGAGCCAGCTCTCACCACTGACCCATGCAAACACCCTTCCAGTCTTCTGTGCCCACCCATCAGGGCAGTCCTCAGCAGAGAACAGACTAGAGCCTTACCTGGCAGAACTTTTCGGAAGAGCCTCTTCCACACCATCAGTTTGAAGTCAGGCTGGTGGAGGCCTGGCTTGAAGGAGACGGGGCTGAAGGTGCCTTCCAAAGGCCGGGCCTGCTGGAGCTCTGCTCTGAGGGCGACGGTTCACCATGATGGTGGAGCTGCACACCAACCCCACCGCTTCACCTTTACCCAAGCCCAACAAGCCAGTCACGGCTCAGAAGACTGTGCACTCAAGATGCCTGCCATTTCCTCCCCTCCACCCCGCTCTGAGTGCCTGCCCCCTTCCCGGAAGGGGAAACACTCTACATCAGGGCAGGCCTAAGACCAGCAGCATCACCTGGGGTTGCTAGAAAGGCAAATTTCTCAGGTCCCACCCCAGAGCTGCGGAATCCGAAAGTGATTACTAGAGCCCAGTGACCTGCTGTAATGAGCCCTCCAGGTGGTCCTGACGCACACTAACACATTTGAGGGCTGCTTCCCTATATTGGGCAACCCTGGTCTCTAGCCACAACTGGAGTGGACACCTGCTCCCAGTCGGCTTCACTGTCCATTCGTTTAAACCAATGTTCCTAACCCAACTGTCCTTAAGACTGAAGGAAATTTGAAAAAACAAGGGGACCCTCACGATCAGGGTCTGAGGAAGGCCAAGAACTGCATGGTTGTTCATCTGCTGGGACTGGAACGTGGATTCAATCCCTTCCCACAAGGCGTGGTTCAGGATTCATGGCCCCTCCTTCCGGCTCTTACTTCCCCCATTTGTTGCCCGTGCTGCCCTGCATCACCCATTCTACCCCAGTCCCACACCCTACTTCGCCTTTTCACGTGACCATTCCCCACTCTGCCTGCCTGGTCAACACCTGTCCTCTGCCCTAAGCTCGCCCACCTGTGCATCATCTTTGCCAATCCCCCCCCACCCAACCCAGTCACCTTGCCCTGTTACTTCTGTAGCTTGTGTGAACTTCTGTGGTTGTAGGTACCCGCAGTGACGTAACCATAGCTCGCCATCTGCCGCCCATCAGTCTTTGAGAGCCTTAAAGGCAGGGTTCCCTGGGCTCAGTACAGAGCCAGATGTGGGCAGCTGCTGCCAGGGCACTGGTACAGCTGAAGGCAGGAAGCAGTGGAGAGGAGCCACCAGATCTAAGCTGAGAGCTCCCTCCAAGATTATTACCTGGACACCATGGAATGATACTTCTGAAAGACAAAACAGAAGGGTGAAGGCATGGGAGAGGAGGCCCTTGGGACCTGGGGGCCTCGGCACGGGGGACACTCCCTTGTCCACTCACCCGGATGAACTCGTGGTGACTCTCATTACTGAACTGCTCCAGCATGCGCGTGGCCTGGACCAGCCGCTCCTGAGTGCCCTGGGCTTGCTCCAGCTGCATGTCCAGGGAGGCCACAAGGCCACGGGTATGACATTCCAACCCCTGCAGGCAGCGGGCCTTCTCCTCATCCACCAGGTGGTGCAGCTCCTGGAATTCTCGACGAACCACCCAGCTGAAGACGTCAGATTCATTCTGGGACAAGGAGGGGCTGGTCAAAGCTGGAGGCTCGGCCAGAACCGCCTGGCTATAGCTGGCGTCAGCAGCCCTAGGCCCTGGCAGCGTAGGCCTTCCTGGGCCTCCAACTGGAGCTGCTTCTAGTAGTGGAGCTGCAGGGCTGACTCCTGCTCGGTGTCCACGCTGTGCCTGGGCCTCCCGCAGGTGGCCAGGGGAAGGGCAACAGAGGCAGGGGAGAGGCTGGCCCCCGGCTCCCATTTCAAACACAGTGGCTCTGCTTACACCTACCTTAACTACCAAATGTGCACATCGGTTTAGCTTTAGTACAGAATTCCACAACTGAAAAAAGTCCGCAAGGCTCTGGGAGAGCAGACTTTAGACAGACAGCACTCCGTGTGAGACCCTGAGCTCAGCCTCCAACGGGCACCTCTGAAGGTGGGGAGGTGCCCTTCTCTTACCGAGAAGACTCAGGGGACACTGGCCTCCCGCTCCTGCTTCACAGCTGCCAGCAGGGCCGGGGCCCCACCGCCTCCACGACTGTAGGGATGGAGCTCTCTGGGCTTTGTTCTGCAAACCCGACCGCCCCACCCCAAGCTGCACGGACACATAGGCAGGAAAAACAATGTTGTCTGTGAGACTCATGCTGCATGAGTGACCTTGGGAGCCTGATTAGTGGGCATGAGTTGGCCGTCGGGTCAAAATTGGCCCTTCTGGTCTGGAAGCCAAGAGCTGTAAATCTTGCCTTACAGCCTCCCCCCCCAGCTCCAGGCTGGGCTGGCCCCCTAGAACGGAATCCGGGAGAAGTGGCAAGCACACTCCGCACAGGCTCCTTGAATACGTAAAGACATGATGACGCAGGATCACAGCTCGCTCCAGACTGCACATAGGCCAACAAATGTTTAACTTCAGTTGCCCTATAAATACAGCCCTTACGGGTATGGTCAGCTGAAAATCTCACCGGAGGGGAGGATGCTCCGCCCAGGCCTCTCTATCGGGACTCCAGCCTGGCTGTCTCCCACGGGCTTCCCCAGCAAATGAGTTTGAATGTTTTAAGTACCCAATTTGATGTAACTCTGTCTTATTCTTCTTTACTGATTACTATGCTCTCATCTATGTGCAAATTTGCCTTTTCTTCTGTTTCTATTAGATTTTTATACTATCGGTAAAGTGCTTTTTCTCTTTCAAAACAGTATATAGCTGCTGTGAATCTTTTTTTCAGAATACTTCTCAGCCCCAGGGTGCCTGTCACTCAGGAAAAGTAGAAAGCCACCAAGCCTTTCCACACCTCTGCTCCAAGGTACTGGGCGGGCACCACACAGCCCATCAAGGTCAGACACTGAGGGCAGCAGAGTCATGTCCACACTCTGAGCTGTTTACCTCTGGGACTTGGGTTCTGTGTTATCTCATTCCCAAGGACAAGAGGGACACAGTCAACTTGGCCAGAGTCCCAACAACTGTGTTGATTCCCCTGAGGGGATTTGCCCTTTCCCCCACTCTGCCCTGGAATGCTCTGAATCCTGGCTTTACGTAAAAGCATGGATTTCTGTAAAGAACAAATGAGAACTGGGCTCCGTAGGAAAGGGAAGGTGGCCAGCCCCAGGGTAAGGGTACAGGGGGAAAGGGCACTCACGACAATCCGGGTCTTGTTGTTCACCAGCTTGGCAATATGCTCATCCACATTCTTCTGCTCCTGCTTCAGGTCAGAGATGAGAGCCGCTAGCTCCTCCTGGAGGTGATGTACCATGGCCTCATGAGTAGCCCACCCCTTCACCTCTTCACCTCCTTGGGAACAGCCCTGGGCTTTACCCTTCCAGGGAGCATCCCAATGGCCACAAGCACTCCCAGTGGAACCAGGAAAAGAGCTACCTAGGTACTCTTGACTCCAAAATAGGTTAAGATTATTCAAGAATATTCCACACTGAAGGCAGCACCTACCCAGATAGAAAAGGATCTCCAAGTCATCCCTCTTTAGGACACGGAGACGGACGCTTAACACTGTCCACCTGGAAGGCACCACACAACATCCAAGAGGGGCGATGACCAGTCTGAAGTCAACACTCCCTGAATGGAATGCTAGCCATTGGGTACCCACCAAGTAAACTCTCTGGTCACCTGGAGGTCTACTATCAGTGGGCACTGGCCTCCCAAGGGAGGCCAATGGTGCCTACAGTTGCCCAGCTTATACCTGGGGATTCCCCAGGCCCTATAAAGACCTGAATCCTTCCCTGGCGGACTTAGGCCCAGCCTGGATTTGGGGCCTCCTCAGGCTGAAGTAAACTCACTTCTCCTGGGCTTCCCTGGCCTGAAACTTAATGGAGTCTTAAGGGTTCAACCAGGACCACCCAGACCCCCATTCAGCTGCACTACTTAAGGAGAGTCCTGCTGGTGTGTGCCCATGGAATGTACACAGTCTCTGGCTTAGACAGTTCCAAGCAGAAATCAGCGGCAAGAGGGGCGCCTGGCTGGCTCAGCTGGAAGAGCATGTGACTCTTGATCTCTTAGTTGTGAGTTCAAGCCCCACACTGGGTGCAGACGTTATTAAAAAACAAATTTTAAAAAAAGGAAAGAAGGGAAGACAGGAACGGAGGAAGGGAAAGAAAGAATGAAAGAAAGAACAAAAGAACGAAAGAAAGAAAGAAAAGAAACCAGCTACAAAATAAATCCTTTCAGGAAAGGAGCTGAATAAAGAAGAAAGCCAGGGGACACCTGAGAGGCTCAGCTGGTTAAACAGTTGCCTTCAGCTCAGGTCATGATCCTAGCTAAGGTCCTGGGATCAAGCCCTGCCCCAGGATCATCAGGGTCCTGGAATCAAGTCCTGCTGAGCAGGGAGCTGCTTCTCCCTCTCCCTCTGCCACTCTTCCTGCTTGTGTGCTCCTGCTCTGTCAACTAAATAAAATATTAAAAAAAAAAAGAAGAAGAAGAAAGCCAGTGTAAGGTAAATGGACACAGGGTCTTGCTCTGGATAATGAGGCATCAGAAGATCTCACAGCAGCCCAAGAATGGAATTCCAGTGGTAATTCTCCTGAGGCACAGAAAGATGAGATTAGTTCTGTCTTTCCCCATCAACTGAGTCACCAGGAGAAGAAACAGAATCAAATAAATAACCTCAAGATCTCAATCAATGGGAGGAAAACAGGAATGCAGTAAAAGGATCTAATAAAGGAACACAATTTTGTCGCCATCACATGAAGGTGTCTTGGGACCGCACACACCCACATCTAAAACCAAGACTCAGGCAGTCCCGGGCTCCAAGCCAGAAATGATGAGCAAGCCCCTGTGTGTTTCCCTCTTTCCTGGGCCAATAAAACGCAGGCTCAATTTCATTGCACTGCAGTTTGGCTTCCTCCTCTCACACTCCACTAAAATTACTCTTGCCAAGATAATCAATTCTTACTGCTAAATCTAACAGATTCTTTCCAGTCCTCAGCAGACATTTCATACATGTGATCTTGTTCTCATTAAAGTGCTGTTCTGATTTCCAGGAAGCCATATGAGCCAGCGTTCCTACTCTCTTTCGATTCTTCCTGTCCCTTTTGGGGCGCTTTACCTGAATCTTAAACCCTGGTGTTCCTTGGGGGCATCACCCATATCTCCCCATCACGCTGCAGGCTCTCCTGGCTGGTCTTCTCCACTCCTGCAGCTTCAATTACCAGCCATACTCTTACCCCACAGCCTCACTCTCCAGTCCGCACTCTGGCAGAGTGCTCGGACCACATCCCAAGTCTGCTTAAAACCCTCCTGTGCCACCCCCAACCGGGACGGTCCTCTGAATAAACTACAGAGCCCTTCATATGTCACACAAGCCTTACCATGACCTGGCTTCCACTTACCTAACTCTCCCCTGAGCTTAAAGGAATAACTTACCATTTATTAAATATCCCGCCCTCCTGATCTTTTGCAGGGCTGTCTTTATACAAGGAAAGCTTTCCTCTCCTTTTTTTCCTACCAGTCATCCTTGGGGTTCAGGTCTTGGTTTAGCAGTCTGCTTCCTCCAGGAGACCTTCCCTGACCACCTGAGACCAC
>CM053621.1:24220163-24292209 GCA_028646535.1 Procyon lotor | reverse complement strand
TCACGTGCGCTGAGTCCCCGCCACATGCTCAGGTGCACCTCCCTAGGCCCCAGGGCCGTTGGTGACCGTTGGCACAAAGCGGTCAGCAGCTCCTCGAGGCCGCTGAGCCCACGGCCCAGTATAAAGGGGTGGCTGGACCACCGCCAGGGGGAGGGCGAGAGGATTGAGGGCTCGCGCCTCCGGCTAGGCCACGTGACGATGGGGGGGAGCGCGCGGAACCCTAGAGTCCTGCAAGAGGACCACGCATCCGGCCAGGTGAGGGACTTTACGCTGCGGAGTCACGGACGTAGGGTGCCAGGGTCGGGGTGTCAGCTGGGGCTCTGAGCTTTCGTGTTTCTCCCCACAAGTCTCCATACCAGAGGCTAAGTCGGAGGATGCTGGACATTTCCGGGGACCGGGGCGTGCTGAAGGACGTCATCCGAGAGGGTGCCGGAGAGCTGGTGACCCCAGATGCTTCCGTGCTAGGTACCATCTGCCTCCCAGCGGGCGATGCGAAAGTATCAGTCCATAAGCCTGTTCTGCACCTTACCTTGGGACGTGGGGAGGGAAGGTTATGTTTTTTTTTTAAAAAAAAAAAGGGGGTAGAACTCACTTATTTGTTAAAATTTGCATTCTTAAGGGAAAGCGAGAGAACCCATCACCCACTTTGCGAGAGGCCACTATGAACAAGGGACATTGAGGCTTACCAGCCAAGTTCTTGAAATAGCCAAAGGGCAGGCCTCTGAAAGTTGAGCAGAGATTTTTCTTATCAGGGCGGGAGACGGTTTGAACTCATCGAATTCCATTGTTTTTTGATAACAGTGGGTTGATATGGAGGTGTACACATTCTTGGTTTGTTTTCCTTATATCGCTTTTTCTGTTCTAGTGAAATATTCTGGATATCTGGAGCATATGGACAAGCCTTTTGATTCTAATTGCTTTAGGAAAACTCCTCGGCTGATGAAACTTGGAGAGGGTAAGTTGAGATGAGCAGCTGGAAAAGCAGGGATTCTTTTGGGGAAACTCTTCAGAGCACGGAGTCTTTGTGTTGTTTTTTCTGAGGCCAGGTTTTGCTAAACCAGCCCTGTGCTCCTACACATTTCCTGTTGAGGTCTAGACTTCCAGGAGATAGTTTACCTGGCAAGGTGACCTTTGCATCCCGAAAATTATAGAGCCTGTTTGTTAACAACGTTTAAGGGGGGGCTTCGTATCCGTAACACATGGGGAAAAGAGATGTACTCAGATGATTAGAACATCTCGGCTAGTGCGGTGGAGGAGATTGCGCACATTCACGGGAATGGGACGAAGTCCTGGGAGGTTTAAGTAGTGTTGTGGGGATGCTTAATGAAGGCACAATTGATCCCAGCTGGGAAGATCAGGCCAGGCTTAATGGAGGAGGGGGCATTTATTTATTTATTTATTTATTTATTTATTTATTTATTTATTAAAGATTTTTTATTTGACGGAGAGAAACACAGCGAGAGAGGGAACACAAGCAGAGGGAATGGTAGCGGGAGAAGCAGGCTGGAGGAGGGGGGCATTTAAAGTGAGCCTTGAAGTTTGAGTAAGATTTCAATCAGGATGGAAGCTGGGCTTGGGGTGAGGAAGCGGGAACTTCCTTGCAGGAAGAAGGAACTTTGAGAACAGTGGCAGAGAGGCCAGACTGCTGCGGAGCCCACAGAAGTTAGAGTTTGGGAATGGTGGTGGTCGTGGGAAACCAACTGAAAAGTGATCAGGACGGTAGTGCAGAAGTCTGGGAGTTTGATAGGGGAAGATTTGGACCTCAAAGGGAAGAAATTGAAAACATTGGATCAGGATGCGGGGTAAACTTCAAATTCTTTGTCTCCCCTTTCAGATATTACACTCTGGGGCATGGAGTTGGGCCTTCTGAGCATGCGGAGAGGAGAGCTGGCCAGGTTTCTGTTCAAACCAACCTATGCCTATGGAACGCTGGGCTGCCCTCCCTTGATCCCCCCAAACACCACTGTCCTATTTGAGATTGAGCTGCTTGACTTTCTGGACTCTGCTGAATCAGACAAGTTTTGTGCCCTTTCCGCTGTAAGTTCTGGAGCATGGATGGCCATACTCTAGAGAGAGAACGGGTTTGTCTTTTTGGTAATTACCCTTCTCTGATGGTGATCCTCTGCCCCACGTTCCACCCTGAGGCTCCTGTGTGGTGGTGGCAGTGGCAGTGGAGGGGGTCCCCTACTTCCTGGTACGGGTACGTCTTAGCAATGGCTCTTGTGTATAGGCAGACGTTTTAGGCCGAGGCCCACCCTCGGCTTTGTGGACCAGCAGCCTGAGGTGATCCTTTAGTCACCCTTTGCCTAGTTCTCCCCAAGAGACCACGACCATTTGCTTCTCAACGGTAAGTTTGGTTTCTAGCAAGCATTGGTAGTGGTCGACTAGGGCGAATATACGTTTTATTGTCCAACCTAAAATACCTGAGAGCAAAAGATTATTAACTGGATGAGACACCAGGACATCGGGTGTAGACTGGGAAAGTCCCAGGCAAATGGGAGCACGCAGCCTCTTCTCTCATAACTTAAACATGGTCTTTTCTTTGTCGCCTTTCACTTAATCCATTACACGGAACTAGGGCTTGTAATCTCTTTGGCAGCCGTACGCTCTCAGTATGTGTGGCCTCAGAGATCCACCTATCTTTACATCTGGATGTGACTCCTCAGCTAAACTGTCAGCGCCTCAAGTGAGGGCCCTTACCTTTTTCTCACTAAGCCACAAAACTGAGGTTCTTGCAAATGCCTGAGGGCCCCCTGGGGTGTACTGATTGGGAATCTTCAGACAAGAGACAAGGCCGGGACCTGGTGTTTGAGAAGAGGCTCTGTGGGTGAGTGACATGTATATGGCCAGGAACAGCAGTTAAATGCTCATTGGATAAATGGTTGTTGTGAGACCTGCTTTCCATGCTTGGCGAGTTCCATCAGTTTCTAATTCCACGAGACAGTGTTTTTTGAGGGAGCATCTCTGGAAGGACTAAAGGAGTAGACCACTGTTTTGGCTATGGCATATAAAATGGGAGTAGTAATAAATACCCGTAGCTTTTGCTGGGAGCCGCAGAGATGATGTCTACAGGGGCACCAGGCCCACGACGTGGCTCATGTACAGCACTAAACAAAAGTGCGTGATCTGAAGGAGGAAGACCAACATCTGTCATAGCACTTGCATCGTGGGATCGTGGTTTTTTCAGTTTCCTTGCTCGGTGTCCTTGTCTTTGGTCCTCAGGAGCAACAAGATCAGTTTCCACTTCAGAAGGTCCTGAAAGTAGCAGCTACTGAACGGGAGTTTGGAAACTACCTTTTCCGACAGAATCGTTTCTACGATGCCAAAGTGAGGTACAAGCGGGTAAGGCTGCTTTAGTAGAATAAATTTAGACCCTGAAAACATTCTTTTTTTTTTTTTTTGAAGTTCTTGTTTATCCCTATTCTTCACATGGAGTCCTTAAGAAAAATCTCATTAAAAAATCTTCCTGCCGGGGGACAATGGCCAGAAGAGGGGACATGGGATTCGCATCTGTGTCCTGTGTTTATGTCTGGATGTGGTTACGTGGGTATGTTCGGATTGTGAAAGTTTGTTGAACTTTTCGCTTGTTTTTGTAATTACCTGTGTGTGTGTGTGTGTTTCAGTAAAAAGTCTTTAAAAGCTCTTCTTCCAGGATCAGGTCCTCCACCAACTGACTTTCCGTCCCATTTGCCATCTTCATTTCCTGTCGCTCTGACTGTGGAGATTTTTCTAGCTGTGAGGTGACTCCTTTCTCACCAGGCTTCTGATTGTGGTTTGGCTCCTTGCGTGGGTTATGCTGACAGGAATTCACTGTTTGCTTTGTAACTCATTCAGCAAACCCGAGCATTTTCCGTATGCCAAGCTCCGCCGTAGATTCTAGAGACGAACAGGACAGAGTTTAGAGTCTTGGAGCGTTCTGATTTTGTGTCATTTGTGAAGTGAGCCTAATTCATTCAGGATTTGCATTCAGCTGCAAGCAACAGACTCTTGAAAAACTGTACTTTAACGCAGATTTAGGGGCGCCTGCATGGTTCAGTGGGTTAAGCATACCCCTGTTGATTTTGGTTCAGGTCATGATCCCAGGGTTGTGAGATCGAGGACTGCCTTCGATGGTTCGAGGGGTGTGGAGCCTGCTTAAGAGTCTCCCCCTCAGACCCTCCCCTGCCCTCAAGCTCACGTTTTGTCTAAAATTTATTTAATGAAAAGAAACCATAATTTAAATTTTTTTCAAACGAGAAGGGAAGCAGTCCAAGGCTGGTAGGACTTTCTTTCTGCTCCTACCCTTAAACGTGTCCTTTTTTTTACCCCAAGGTGGTCTTTCAACCTGTAGCATCACGTGGTCACCCAAGCCAGAGGAAGGGAGGGGAGAGGAGTCTGGTGTGTTTATGTTAAGAGCTTTCCAGAAGTGCCCCCTCACCCAGTGATTTCCTTTTCTGTACCATTGGCCAGACCCAGATTCAGCACACCCCAGGAACTGTATGGGAAGCTGGGAAATGTAGTTTACTTTGTATACCACTGCTGTGAATGAACTCTGAGGTCTGCTGGAGGAGGAGGGAGGTGGGATTTGGGGTAGGCGGCTCATGGGGTCTGCCACATTTGGTTTCTCTGCTCAGAAGACAGGAAAGTGCGTGAGTGTGTTGTCCTTCAGAATGCTGACAGAATCGTGGTCCTAAACATGAAGGGTACAGGCCTTGGGTTCACAGTCGCCTTGAATCACAGATACTATTAATGTTGTAAGGTTTCTTTTTTTTTTTTTTAAAGATTTATTTATTTATTTATTTATTTATTTGACAGAGAGAGAGAGAGAGAAATCACAAGTAGGCAGAGAGGCAGGCAGAGAGAGAGGAAAGCAGGCTCTCTGCTGAGCAGAGAGCCCGATGCGGGGCTCAACCCCAGGACCCTGAGATCATGACCTGAGCCGAAGGCAGAGGCCTTAACCCACTGAGCCACCCAGGCGCCCCTGTTGTAAGGTTTCTTGAGACAGAGCCTGCTCAACAGGGGGGAAAAATTTTCCAATGAGGAAAGACCGGTTGAGTCCTTCTATCATTAGTCCTATTCCCCAGGCCCTCTTTAAGTCTGTTTGCGGGGGTGCCTGAGTGGCTCAGAGGATTAAAGCCTCTGCCTTCAGCTCAGGTCATGATCTCAGGGTCCTGGGATCAAGCCCCACGTCGGGCTCTCTGCTCAGCGGGGAGCCTGCTTCCTCTCTCTCTGCCTGCCTCTCTGCCCACTTGTGATCTCTCTCTGTCAAATAAATAAGTCTGTTTGCGGCTTTTTCTGGCATTGTGAGTTGATAACTCAACACACCTTAGTTGCTTTTTTTTTAACTTCTTTGACTTCTCATTCTGGAAGGTGGATCTCTAGTTCTCCCTCTGCAAGAACAAGGAGTTCTTGTCCTGGGCTGCCCTGTGATTCTCTGTGAGGACTTCCTGTTGCTTTTTTCCACTTACCCCTTGTGTTAATAGAGTAAGTACATCCTTGCATTTCTAAAAATATCCTTGCACTTAACCACGCACTTAGCAGTTGGCATAACTGAGTGTAGAATTCTAGCGTGCAGTCACCATTCCTCAGATTTTGAAGAATATTGTTTGATTTTAGCTTGTAGAGTTGCTGTCAAGTCTGGTATCATGTAGGCTCCCGTTCCTTTCTATGTGGCCTTTTCTCTTTTTTTCTCTGTAAAGATTTAAGGATCTTTTTTCCTTTGGTGTTATTAAATTTTACAGCCCGTGGGGTGTGTGTTTGAAAATTTGTTGCATTGAGCCCCCGGTGTATCATTTCATTCAGGAAACTTGTGTTCTGGGAAACTTTCTTGAGCCGTTTCTTTGGTCATTTGCCCTTGTTTCTGTCTTCTCTTTTTCAGACTCTTTGTTAATTGTTAGGCCATCTGGACTGAGCTTCTGCTTTCCTTTTTTTTTTTTTTTTTTTTTTACTCCCAACGTCCATCTTTTTGTCGTCTCTTACCCAGCCCTACTTGTTCGCCCGCTCAGACCGCTGGTTCTGTCCTTCCCTCGGCCCTGAGCTGGAGGCCTAGTGTGTGTCCCTCCATTCACCGGTCACCACCCTGCCATCCGTTCTGATGTGTTGGCTTTATTACTGATCCTCTTGTTCTTCCTTCTTGTTGGATCGCGCTTTTCTGAATTCACACTTTTAAAATGTACAGGTGGGTGGTTTTTCATGTATTCGTAAGATAGTGCATCTATCAGCACTGTCTAATTCCAGATCATTTCATCATCTCAAAAAAAAACAACAACAACAACAAGAAAAACCCTGTTCTCATTGGCAGTTACATTCCATTCCCCCAACAGATCCCGGTAGTCCCTGTTTTACTTTGTTTCTGTGGATTTGCGTATTCCTGGACGTTCTATGTAAATAGAATCATCAAACGTGTGAGGCTTTGTGCCTGGCTCCTTCCAGTTGGCAAAACATTCTCAAGGTTCATCCGTGTTGTGGTGTGTATCCGTACTCCATTCTGTCTTAAAAGTTTTTATCTGTTAACTTCGGTAAAAATGTGCACACCCGAAAATGTATCATTTTCATTATTTTCAGGTACACAATCCAGTGACATTAAGTGCCTTCAGTGTTATGTAACCATAGCTACTGTCCATTTCTGGAATATTTTCCTCATCCCAAACATTGTTTAGCCAGCCTGTTCTCCCCACTCCTCCAGCCCCAGTAATCTTTATTCTATTTCACGCCTCTAGGAATTCGTGTGTCTACCACGGGTGCTCCTCTAAGTGGAATCCTACAGTATTTGTCCTTTTGTGATTGGCTTCTTTCACTGAGTCCGATGTTTTCAAGGTCCAGCCATGCTGTAGCATTACCAAACTTCATTTTAAGGCTGAGCGCTGTATTATATGGATCTTACCGTGTTTTCTTCATCCGTCGGTGGACATTTGGGTTGTTTCCTCTTCGGCTATTGTGGATAGTGTTGCTTTTTACATTGGTGTGCAAGTTCCTGCGTAGACCAAGGTTTTCATTTTTCTTGGATTTGTACCTAGGTGTGCAAGCGCTGGGTCATGTGGTAACTCCCACATTTAACTTCTTGAAATACTGCCAACCTGTTTTCCCGAGTGGCTGCAACATTTCACGTTCCCACCACCAATATGAGGGTTCCGATTACTCCACATCCTCACCAACACTTTACTTTCCGTCTTTCAAACTATATCCATCCTAGTGGGTGTGAAGCAGTATCTCGTTAAGTTTAATTCGCATTTCCTGAAAACTCGTGTTGATTGGCTCTTTGAAGGTCGTCCTTGGAGAAATGTCAATTCGTATTTCTTATCCAATTTTAATTGGATTTTCTGTTTTTTTATTCTTATAAAAGTTCTTTATATTGTCTGAATGCTAGGGTGTGTTTGTTTTTTTAAATAGGGTTTAGAAATATTTCCTCCCATTCTTTGAGTTGTGTCTTCATGATCTTTTTCTTTTCAGGAACATATGAATGTCTTTTTATTAAAAAATATAGAATTACCTGTAGGTACAGATAACAGCAGTAAACCGTTAATTATGTTATCAGCTTAAACCAGTAAGCAACGGCTATCGTGATTTTTCCTCATTCATTTTTTTTATTTTCTTGATAGTGTCCTTTGAAACACAGAAGTTTTTACTTTCGAAGTCCAATTTATCTGTTCTTCTGGTGACTTCTGCTTTTCACGTAATACCTAAGAAACCATTGTCTTATCCAAAGTCATGAAGATTTATACCTAACGTTTTCTTTTAAGAGTCTTATAGTTGAGCTCCTACTTTTAGGTGTTTGATCCATTTTGCTAACTTTTGTATGTAGCTTGAAGTGGGAATCCGACCTCACTCTTCTGCATGTTGACATCCAGTTGTCCCCATACCTTTCTCTCTCTCTCTCTTTTTTTTTAAGATTTTAGTTATTTATTTGACAGAGAGACACAGCAAGAGAGGGAACACAAGCAGGATGAGTGGAAGAGGGAAAAGCAATCTTTCCAGTGAGCAGAGAGCCTGATGCAGAGCTGGAGCCTAGGACCCTGAGATCATGACCTGAGCCGAAGGCAGATGATTAATAAATGAGCCGCTCAGGCACCCGCCCCCACAGCACCTTTTTTTGAAAAGACTTGGGGCATGTGGGTGGCTCACTGGGTTAGAACCTCTGCCTTCGGCTCAGGTCGTAATCTCAGGGTCCTGGGTTCGGATCCTGCATCATCGGGCTCTCTGCTTAGCAGGGAGCCTGTTTCCCCCTCTCCCTCTGCCTGCCTCTGCCTACTTGTAATCTCTCTCTCTGTCAAATAAATTTTTAAAAATCTTTAAAAAGAAAAGACAAGACTACTCTTTCCTTGCTGGATGGGGTTGGTCCCCTTGTTAAAAATCAGTTGACTACGGAAGTGTAGGTTTGTTTCTGGAATCTCAATCTGCTTTGTCAATTCTATTTTATTGATCTGTGTGTGTCCTTACGCTATTACCACACTGGCTTTGCTACTGTAGCTTGGTCATAAGCTTTGAAATTTGAAAGCGTGAGTCTTCCATTTTCTCTTTTCAGATATCATTTTGGCTACTTGGCATCCCTTGAATTTGCATGTGAATTTTCAGGTCAGCCTGACCATTTCTGCAAAAAAGCCTGTTGAAATTTTGGTAGGGAGGTTGCTTTGCATCTGTAGATCAATTGGGAAGTATTGCCTTAACTGTATCAAGTCCTTTGATCCATAAACGTGGGATGTCTTTCCATTTATTTATATCATCTTTAATTTCTTCAGCAATACTTTGTAGTTTTTAATATACAATTCTTACACTTTAAATTTGTGACTTCGTGCTGTTGTAAATGCAGTGGTTTTCTTCTTTTTTGAATTGTTTATTGCTAGAATATAGACCTGCAACTAACTCTCATATATTGATAATTGCCTCTTTCAACTTTTTGAGCTTTTTTTTTTTTTTTTACCTCCAATATTGTTTTTCTGGGTTCTTCGGGCTTTCAATAATAAGATTATGAGCTTTCTCTTGACTACGGGTCTTCCGTCTCCACAGGCCTTGTTGCTTCTCCATCGACGATCAGCGCGCCCTGAAGAGCAGCACCCGGTGGACGCAGCCAAACTTCTTGTGCTCCTTAACCTATCCTTTACGTACCTGAAGCTGGAGCGACCTACCACGGCCTTGCGCTATGGAGAACAAGCTCTGATCATCGACCAGAAGAACGCTAAGGCCCTCTTCCGGTGTGGACAGGTATGCTGGAGGCCAGGGACTTGCGAACAAAGGCCCAAGAAAAGATAGCAGAGGTGTTCAACTTGGGCACTGGAAAAAAGCTGTCTTCCTTAACCGAGTATGTTGGTAAAACTCTATCCTTTGACAGGCCTGTCTTCTCATGACCGAGTATCAGAAGGCCCGAGATTTTCTAGTCCGAGCCCAGAAGGAACAGCCCTTCAATCATGACATCAATAATGAGCTGAAGAAACTGGCCAGGTGAGACCTGTTTGCTGGAGTACAAACCAAAGAAAGAGGCCGAGCCACCTGGGTAAAGGGCTGGTTGGGAGTGTTGCCCAGCATGTGTTAGGAGGTATCGCCCCCTAGAGCTGGCTTTAGGAAGTGCTAAACCAACAGGTTTGGGTGGGGGTGGGGGCGGGGGTGGCGGAACAATCCTCCAGACTCCCTGTTCCCCACTTCCTGCCCCCAAAGCAAGCACTCTAAAACAGGTGGGCCAGTGTAATTTTTAAAAAGGGCTTCATTCTTCCGCCTCTCCTCCCTACTTACTATCAGCTGAGAAACCGCATTCTTAACAGACGACAGAAAGGTGTCTTACAGATCCTGTTTGGTCTGCAGTGGGTCTTTCAGGTCTGACTTCTACCCCCAGGGTGACTTTTTTATTATCCAAGTAGTATCTGTGCCAGTGTTTCAGTAATAGAACATTTTGTGATCATAGACGTCATTTTCAAAGTTTTCGACAATGATTATATTGGTACATAAATAGTTGTGTGTAATTCTGACACCTCATAATCTATCCACTGTCTTTTTAGGTGTTTTGTTGTCCTTCTGTATGTACCTGTTGACATTAAACATTTACTCTAGATTGCTAGTTAAAGCTTTTGATGTTAAAGGAGTCATAGGTGTGTGTACCTCTTATATTTGGATCCATTTGTTATATTTCAGGCCTTTTAGGACTGTCCAGCAATTTCTTTTGTGCTTTTTTTTTTTCTTTTAACCGAAACTTTTTTTTTTTTTTTTTTTTAAGTAATCCCCACACCCAGTGTGGGGCTCGAACTTACAACCCCACAATCAGAGCCGCATACTCTACCAACTGAGCCAGCCAGGCATTCCCCTTTTCGGGTTTTTAAAAGTATCCGTCAGTCCCACCTAGGGTACCAAAAATAATAATAAAGTATCCTGTCAGGATACTCGTAAGTTAGATGTAGAAATTTTGGAATCTGACCATCCTTTAGCAAAGAAATCTCAAGATCAGTTCAAGGCCACGGAGTATGAGGCCAAATGGCAAGACACTCAGCCCGGCAGCCCTGACAGTGGCTCCCAAACTTTTAAGGCCACAGTCTTCTCAGATTGTGGGCTTTTTGTCCGAGGGGTTCTTGAACGGCCTCTGAGGTAGAGGCTTGCTGCGACTGTCCCCTCGGAGGGGAGCCCCACGGCTCCCCCACCTCTCCAGCCCGCCTTCCATCCCCTCCTGAGTCCCTTCAAGACCTGCTGAATTTTCAGTATTTCTGGCTCTGAGTGCAGTATTCCAGCCACCAGATGTCACCTCCTGCAAAGACAGACGTTCTCTAACTAGTGTGTATTTTTGTCTCCAGCTCCTACAGGGACTACACAGATAAAGAGAAAGAGATGTGTCACCGAATGTTTGCTCCTTGCGATAATGACTCTACAGTGGGAGAGAATTGAAGGTAATCAAGGGGTTGAAGCATAAAAGGCTTCAGGACTTGGGCCAATATATGGAAGGGTTGCTGCTGTCCTCAGCCCCCCAGTGAATAGTGTCTGTCTGCAACGGAGCATAGAGGGGAGGAGTAGAGAGTTCCTTGTGGAAGCCGAGGGCACAGTGACCATGTGGAGTGCCTTCTCGTGGAGGTGACCAGGGAGAAGATCGGAAAATTCCCCCAGAGTTGGAGTTTAAATTGATAGGTGTAGGAGGTCTTAAGCTTTAAAATTTAAAACCTCCCATGTTTTATGTTAACCTCTCCCTCACGGGAGCTTAGAACACGAGGCCAGTGAATATAGTCATTAATGGGATGGTTTATCTGGGCTTTGAATTGAAGAGGAATGCCTTTCTTAATCTGATGTTTCCTGAAAGCCTCCGGCTTACAACTAACACCTGTTAACGAAGACAAAATCCGGATGTCGAGGGGCAGGGATGGGCTGGGACTCTTGTTCTGCTTAGTACCCCCGGGGAGCAGAACCTAACCTTCCGGCTGGGCTGCAGCAGACACCCTGTGGTCTAGCAGGCGCGGGGTTAAGGTCCCCCCGCCCCCGGGAGTTCGTGAGGGCACTCTCTAGTCTGGTCTACTATTACTTAAGAAATTAATGGAAACAAAATCATGTGCCTTAAACACCTGCTTAGCTGGGTAGATAACTCTTTGAGAGGGAGGGAGGGAGGGAGGGAGAGAGAGAGAGAGAGAAGTTAAACAAGGAGCAGCAAGAAAACAGCTGCCGAATGGACTAATGGCAATAAATCTCCCCTTTGTTGCTACCTACATCTCTCTACAAAAGAGGGTTGAGAGAAGGCGGCGGTGAAAAAGCCCTATTCATCCCAGACATTTTCACAAGTGATCTAAAAACTGCTGTTCCCGGCCTTGTCGAAAACAACCGGTTGCTATCAGAAGTCAGTGTTTCCTTTATCCTGGGCTCTGACCCTGTGACCCTGGCCTTCAGGTCTTTCGGGGACATTGGAGTATTTGTAGGTCTTCTGAACGGAGACGGGAGCCAGAGGACCTCTCTTGTTTGGCTGCTGTGAACGTGCAGCAGGAAGGGAGGTTTGCTGGCTTTTTACCAGACATTTGGACTGTCACCTGGCACTTCCTGCCGTTTAGCGAAGACCCAGCTCTTCCAGGGTCCTGGAAACAGATCTGGGAAAATCCTGCAGGGCAGCTGCTGCTTGCTGGCCCTCCCCTCCCCTCCCCTGCCCCCGGCTTTCCGTGTCTCTAAGGCCTTTTGGACCTGATGAGTTTTGAGATAGCTTCTTATGTCTTGGATGTTTTGTCAAATTACCGATGACTGTTTGGGTCTAAAATAGCCATTATGATTCTACTCCCACTGCTGTTGAGATTATAACACATCTTGGCTTCTGGGTCTTTGGTGTTCTCTCTGCTACACGCTTTTTCTGTTGTACTTGTGACTAGTCGGCCACTTCAAATGTCCAACAAGTTTTCAGATTCTTTTGACCAACCTAGTTTTTACAAAATTTGTTATTTTCAAGATGTTAAATCCTAGCGATCTGTCTTCATCCCGTCTCCTAAGATGTCGATCCTTCTGGTGGAATGAGTGTCCTCTCAGTTACGTTCTCGAAGCCCCTGGTCATAGCAGACTACATTTTTTGAGATCAGAGATCATGTCTTTTTTTTTTTTTTTTTTTTTTGGCTTTGTATTTTCTAGCAGCTGAAACCCTGCCCAGCACATGACGGGCACTCAGTAAATGTTGGTTGGCTCGAGTGTGTAAAATAGCTGAGATGCTAGACCAGCCTCTTTGAAACCATATCCTCCAGGCTGGCTCTCATTTTGGCTGTCAGGACACTCGTCCTTGCCAGGGACAGAAACCTGTCTGCAGCTAGCGTCGGCTAAAAAAGAGATTTGCCGAAGGGATTTGGGGAACTCTCAGAATCAGAGCTGTTGAAGAGCCAGGACTTGGGCGGGTGGAGACCTGAGGGGATGAGGGCCTCGAGGCCCTCATCCCGTCTCTGCTGCGTGCTCTCCCACCGTAGAGCGTGCCCAGGGGACCCCTCCACAGCCTTTCTATTCAGGAGCGAACGCTCCCCTACCCCATACCTCCCTCTTCTTCTTCCTGTACCAGCCAGGGCTCCAGTTTGAAAAATCCCAGAGCAGGACTCTGGCCCCTTGGGGTGGGTGGGGCCCCATGACAGGCGCCCCTTCCTAGCACCGCAGAGTAGGGATGGGGGGAGCGATGGCAAGAAGGCCGCTCGATCCAGGGAGCAAGGGGAGGAAGAGGATGGGCAGATCAAAGGGCAGGTGCCCAGCAAGGGGTTGTAGCTGTGGCAGCACTCGCTGCGTGTGACCTCCCGTGTCGCACTCCCAGGGGGTCGGGTGAAGAATCTCTCAGCCCCTGCTCTGCGGGATGCTCAGCGGTGCCAAGGAGCAGACTCGTCCCGGCTTCCTTGGCACCATCCCTTTCCTTAGTTTGGATTCGCAGCGGGCAGGTCGAACACACAGGATCCTGGATGGGCGTGTTCTGGGGATGAGCTTTGAAGTCCGGCTGGAAGTCAGCTTTTTGACTCGAGCGCATGGGAGGACCTGCGGGGTGATAGCAAACCGCGGGCTGGTGTTGGAGGAGCCGTTAGGAAGTGGCCTTCCCTGTGGCGCGTGGGGCGGCGTCCGGTGCTTGCGGCGACCACGTTCAGACCTTCCACAAACTTGGTCCAGACCTTCTGTAGCTCCAGCCGCAGGACCCGTCAGGGGCCCCGAAGAGCTCTGATAACCGATGCTGACGTGGTTCTAACATTTTTTCTTAACTGTATTTATACCTTCTGTTGCTCTCTTCGGTCCGAGTTTGCGAGTGTGCTCCCCACCCTAACGTACCAGCGTCTGAGACCCTTGCCATACTTCTGTCGTGTCTGGACAAGAGATGTAAAGTGAGCACAATCGCGGTTTTCAGCTGTTTAAATGGTTGACATAGAATAGGTGCGTTTGTTCTGTCACTTCCGAAGGGCAGGAGCAGTAGGCAGACTTCTACCAGGAAGACAGAATTTGACGTCACGTGAAAGATTTACTTTTATTCTACCTTACGTGTCATTAAGTTCCTCCCGCATGCGGAGCCCATGGAAAAGGGGCTACTTTTGGCTGATTTTTTGAAGGCGGCCCTGGTGGGAAGCATCTGCCCCCGGGCCAGGCTCTCCTGCTGTCCTGCGGGAATCTGGGTGGTCTTGGGGGCTGGGGCGGCCTGTGAGGGTCTGTCTAAGCAGAGCCAGGGCCCCCTTGGAGGCGGGGCCTGTGTGACAGGGGACCTTCCTGGGCCTTCCAGCTCCTACCTTCGAGCACAGGGAGTTGCCAACTTACAGAGGACGGCAGCTCCCACCGTTAAAGTACTTTTAGTGGCGACGACTTACGAAGTGCCGTGCTTAGCGTTAGGAAAAACACGTAGGGAAGCGAAGTGGGAGAGACCTGGTTCCAGAGCGAAGGTGCCGGCTCGGAACGGGCCGGATGTGGGGCGCCGCTGCCGGAGGCCACCGGTGGCCCTTTTCCATTCCTCGCTTCTGCTCCAGGGGCCTCTTGCAAGCGGACTGTTCCCAGGCACTGTGGTGGGTCGTCGAGGGCAGCCCTGTCATGCCCCTGCCGTTCAGCTCTGCAGGGGGTGCTCTCACGGGGAGGACGGGGTGATCGCGGACCCACAGAGCACATAAGGGGGTGCCCTGAGGGGAAACCGCCTAATCAGAGAAAAGCTCCACCGAGCGCGGCCCAAGGAAGGGCGGCGTGGGGCACAGGTGTGAGGGCCGGAGAGCAAGCCAGCAATTCAGAGCTGAGGTCTGCGGTGGGCCAGGTAATTGTCCCAGCTTTTCGATTCTCTTTGGAATGTGGGCTGTGTTCTGTAGGAATCAGGGGGGAAAGACGTGGTCTGACCAGCTCATGCTAAGCAGGTGCTGAAGGAGGTGGGGGGCGTGTTTGAAGGGCAGAGCCTGGCAGGTGGCGGGTTATGGAGAGGGAGTGGCAGCCGGCAGGTAAACCCACGAGCAGGAGCAGACAGGCAAGAACACGAGGCCTTCCGTCTGGAATGGCTGGGAGGGAGCTTTCCGCCAGGATTCTGGTGCTGAATGGGAATTGAGCTGGAGGAGGGGGACCGTAAGGCCAGAGGCTCTACAGGATGACTTTGTGGGCAATGGAAGAAGGGACGGAAACTGTTCTGGAGAGGAGAAGCGGGGGGAGGTGGGGGACAGAATCGGGAGTTCAGAGTGATCCTGGCGCACCCCGGGAGTGATGATGGGGACAGCTTCCTGGAGAAGCCAGAACTTGAGCGAGTTTATGAGGTTAACCTGTAGGTTTGGATAGATCGAGAAGACTCCCCAACACGGCCATCTTCCCTAGGCATAGTTTTAATGTGCTTGGCTTTGGGTTTGTCTTATTTTTCTTCCAGATTGTTTTGGTAGGATTACTTACCATTTATTCATTTTTTTTTTCATAATTTTATCAAAATATTTATTAAACATAGTCTATGTGTCAGATATTCTTTTACACGTTTTATGTGGATTGATTCAACATCTCTGTAACAGAGGCGTCCGCTCCACCTTATAAATGAGTTCAACCTGAAAGGGCTAACCTGGCAGAGTTATACAGATTATGCAGCTAATAAGTGAAAGAGCCAAAGTCAAACCCTGGTCCCAAGCCACCAAGTTGGAAAAGAAAAAAAAAAAAAGCATTTACCAAATGAGTCCAGTTTTAACTTCTCTTTCTTCTGGGGATTCTTCTACGTAACTAAATATTCTGTATTCTGTGTAGCTAAAGGTTATGTTTATATTGTGATTTCCTGATTTTTGGGGTCAGTTTTGGATTTGTATCAGTTGACTTTTTGTTGTGATGTACAATATCATTTCACATTTCTCAGCCCCTGTTCGATTATTGTAATGAAAATAATACAGTGACGTTTCTGATTTCATAAGCTATGCGGACAGTATTTCTTATGTCTCACTTGTACGATGAGACTATTACTAACTAAAAAGCCAATGGTTTGCTTTTTTTTTTTTTAAGAGCTTTTGTTTTCAACTGCGTTTGTTTTTGTTTCTTGAACTCTTTGCTTTTATCCTTACCTCTTCAAACACTGCGTAGTACTATTTAGTCTATGACTCTGCCTTTCTTCTCAGGATCCCCTGTCTTGGAAATCTCCTTTGTATCGGTCTGGACAGTGTGTCCCATAGGCCTGAGGCATCACTGCCATTCTGGGATTTCTTTTTTTCTCCTGGGTTGAATCCGTTATCTAACTTGATCTGAAACTGGTTTACTTCCTTGTTCTGATATTCTCAAGTAACATCCAAAAACTGGATATAAAATTTTTCACCTCTTTATACGTCCAGTTCACCCTTGATTACAAACATACAGCTAGGTATAGATTTTAGAATGAAAAGAACTGCCTCCCCACTTGGAGTCTATCCCCCAGTTGAAAGCTCTCTTCCTCCTCAGAAACTATCCCCCTATTAGGACTTGCCCCCTCCCCGTTAGGATCTTTCTCCCCACCCACACCCCACTTAAAAGACCTCTGCTCTCAGGCTGTGCCTCCCTCCACACCCAGCCCTCACAACCTCCCCTCCCCCTAAAGGCTCTCCGGCCAGTACTCCTCCCCAGCAACTCCGGGTGTTGGTAAAAGTACATCTCTTTGTTTTTACCTTCTCTAAAATTTCACAGTAATGTGTCCAGGTGCCCCCAGAAACTCAAGTCCTTTATATAGGCACCTTAATTCTAGAGATTCGGTTCTGGAGAGCTAAGCAATTCCAGATTTCTTTAATGACATTTTCCTCCCCCCCCCCCCCCCCACCTTGTTCTCAGACTCCTGTTGATTGGATGTTGGACCTTCTGCTGGGATTCTCTATGTCCTTCATGTCTCTTCCAAGTTTTCTCTCCCCCTCCCTCCCCCTCCAGGGAAACATACTTCATTTTCCAGCTCTCTCATTGACTTTTTTCATTTCGGCCAATCAAATGTTTGAAAGAAACCACAAGATCTTTTCAGATTTCCCTTTTTCACAGTATCCCAATCCCGCCCCCCCACCCCCTCGCTCTTGTATTATGAAAAATCTCAAACTTCAGCAAGTAGAAGGATATGATTCTCCCATGTTTTCAGCAGTTAGATTTAATGGTTATCAGCCTAAAGCCAGTGTTTGCATCCACGTATCTCCTCCTCACCCCTAGCACTGTCAGGTTGATTTGAAGCGGATCCCAATAATGCTGTCATTTCATCGACAGGATTTCCCATTTCCCTATGTATCTCTAGGAGATAAGGACCATCCTTGTACATTTTTCTCTTGTTCTCTGAAATGTTTCTTTTTCTGCCTATTTGCTTTGACCTTTCCCTTTTCCATCATGTCGCCGACTCTCCACAAGGTGGTGTTTTCTTGGTTGCCTATTCAAGTTTAAGAATGTAGCAGTTGAAAAATTGGCTAGGAGTCCTTATACGTGGGCAGCATGTCCACTCCTCCTCCTTAAGCCTGAGCAGGTGGGAAAATGTTTCGGGATCCTTCGCACTGGGTACCAACTCTTACGGTAGCCTCCCCAATTTTTCCTCAGGTGGATTTTTTCCCCCTGAAATAGCGGTTACAAGTGCTATGTCACCGTAATCTGTACCTCCCCGATTTCTAATGAGGTTGAACAGCTTTTTGTGTTTTTATTGGCCGTCTATATTCCTTACGTGAACTGCCTCTTGATCTCCTTTGCCCACTCTTCTCTTGGGTCTTTTTAGGTATTGATGTGTAAGAACCCTTTTTCACGTGAAGGGTGTGAATTAAATGTCTTGTAAGTTTAAATATCTTCTTCCTGCTGTTTTGAGTGTGTATATAGTGACACGGTCGCTGTTTCTGGATGGTTTTTGGAATTCCTGCCGTGCTGATGTGTGGCCTGTGGGAGTGAGCCAAGGTCTTCAATGAGTGAACAGCAGCGCTTGGGGTGAAGGGTTCTCCACAGTTCTTCCTGGAGGCTGAGCGTTATCCTGTGTCTGTAACGCTTCATAATATTCACAAGCCCATTAATCTTCCCAACATTTCTGAGGGAGACATTATCGTTTCCACTTTGCAGATTTGGGAGAAGGAATGAAGCTCAGAGAATTAGACCCTTCCCTGTGGAGGTCTTTGTGCTTATGTATAAACAACCGTGACCATTTTCATTGGATTTGAAATTTAAACCCTGGGTGAAATCTGAAGCTTTAAGTATATTCGGCAGCTCTCTTCAGTTGGAGGGTTACCACTGGGTGCCGTGGATTTTTCTCCTTCTCTTATTTAGGAATTGCTTCCTTTTTCTCAGCTTTCCATATTTAAGCTGAAGCCTTTGAGCTGTAGAATTAAGAGCATTGAGCCATGCAGGCATGGGCAGCCTCAGGAAAAGAGCATCTTAACAGACTTTTTAAAAAATGTTGTCTCGGGGCGCCTGGGTTGGCTCAGTTAGGCGTCCAACTCTTGATTTCGGCTCAGGTCATGATCTCTAGGAGTCGGAAGATCAAGCCCCATGTCGGGCTCCACACTCAGCATGGAGTCTGCTTGTCCCTCTCCTTCTTCTCCTCTCCCCACTCACGTGCACACGTTCCCTCGCTCTCTCAAATAAATTAAAAAGAAAAAGAAATGTTTCATAGGAACCCAGAGAAGTTCCTCGGAGGTTCCGGTGGGAATGAAGGCCATGCTGCAGAGGGCGCATCCTTCCAGCTGAAGTTCCGAGATTTCGTCCTGGTTCAGTACATGTAGTGAGCACTGAGCAGCAGGCCCACAGAGCTTGATGCCAACCCTGAAGCTAGAGGTGTCCTCTGGGGTCAAGGGTTCCCTTGTTCCAAAATAGCCTTCCTGTGTCTGGGCCGGACTGGGCAGTTGCCAGGACAGTGCTGGGAGCAAATCGTCATTTCCCCACAGTATGCGAGTGGATCTGGGTGGGGAATTTATTTGATCCCCCTCTTCCCGAAGAGATTAAGAAGAAACTCTCAAATCTACCCTCGAGTCTGTAACGATGCTTCATACCTCCAGTAAGACTCGTCTGAGTCCTGAACAGATAACTTCTTTAAAGGTATTTTTGTAATTTTATGTATCATTAATTCTTCAGATTTTCTTTCTCTGAATCTCCACTTTTTTTTTTTTTTCTCCTCAAAATGTAGTTGTATTTTGTCAAGGGTAACTGGGCCGAGCAGGCGTTCTCTTGTTGTCGGATGAGGGCCATGTCGTTTTTCAGGCAAACTGTTAGACACGGTCCCTTGATCTTCTGAATATCTGTGAAATGCCTTTTCTCCCCGCTCAGGAGGTATCATTGAAGTCATCCCTTTGTTGTGTGACTATAAATAACTCCACTTAGGTTGGCACCTTTTCATTCTGCCCCTTCCTGGGAAAGCATTTCCCCTGGCAGAGTTTCTGGCCCCTTCACCTCTCTACACATCCTCTCTTGGCAACTGTAATGGGCCCCAAACCTGCTTCCTACTAAGGTTTACTCCAGTGGATTCTGTGTTCTTTGTGGGTAAGGTATCAGTGAGCGCTACTTAATTAAATTTCAGGAGATAATTAGGCTCCTTTTTCTAATTTTCAAAATCGGCAATTATGGAAGTGCCCTTTACCACTCATTCCAGGGTTGAAAATGGGAAATGTGGCTTCTCCGTCTTCACTCCCTTGCTGTGACCCTGGCCGAGTCCATTAATCCCTCTGGGCTTCCGTTGCAGCATTAAATACAAACCCGGTTTTGAAATGAAGGTGGCAGTTGGGTGACGCTTTTCATCTCTTTGACCACATACCCTGTGCCTTCACCATGGCACTGTGGCAGCTGACGGCCATGAGCTCTGACAGTGGCCACTGGAGGAAGTAGAGTAGGGCTGTGCGGTGGGTCCTGGCCTCCCCCACAGGGGGGAGCGCCCGGGGAGGGGGTGCTCTCTGGCTCAGTTTAAGCCTAGAAACGCTGGGCTTAGGGGCCACTCAGAGAGCTGGGCAGCATTCCCAGCAGGTAAGGAAGACCACTGAAGGGCCCCCCGACTTATGCGAGCAGGAAGAAGTGGAGGGATGTAGCCGAGGGAGGGGCAGGTTGCTGAGCCGGAGGACCACCAGGGGGAGGCCAGCCTTGGACAGCCTAGTTAGGGCCAGGGTGGGGAGCGGCAGGGGAAGGAGGGCCCAGCGGTGAGTGTCCATTTTGAACAGCTGCGTGGCAGGGTGGCGGGAGCAGGAGGGACGAACTGGAGGACCTTACAGGCCAGAACGTCCCATCAGAGTACGGACGGGCTAGGGCTCCTTCTCAGAGTCTTCACCCTCGAGTTGGGATCACTCGAGATACCCAGACTAGGTTCTTCCGATCGGCTGAGTAGTGTGTTTCCAGAAAGAGACCCAGTTAAGAGAACAGCTTCAGAGAGGGTCTGAGAATCTTCACCCCTATGTACAATGTCTGTGCATTCTCTGGCATTTTGAAGAGGGATCTGCTGCTCTCCTCGGTTTTTTCAAAGACCCTCCGTTGCGGCCGTTCCTCACACATGCTGCCCCAGGCCGATGGTCACTCTGGTTCCCTGTCGTGGCCCTAGAGGAACGGCGGAGGATGGGGCTGGGACACGGGGCAGCGCTGGGAGACGAGGCGGGGCTGGCACCGGACTCCGTGGGAACCCTGCTCCCCCCGCCCGGCCCCCTCCCCCCCCATCTGGGGCCTTTGTACTCGGGGCTCCAGCATCAGCGTCCTGGGCCCTGCGGCCTCCAGCTCGGCTTCCAGGATTACATCACTTCGTGGGCTTCTCTGTTACACTTTCACACTCTTCTTTGATTACTGCTCGCTATTATGTGCAATTATTGTGGACACCGATCGTATCCTTGCTGGAGTTTCGACTTCGCGTCCGCTGCCTTTTCCCCAGGCCTGGGCTTGCTCTTCTCGGAAGCCGCTTGTTTAGTTAGTATTCAAGTACTCAGCGGGAGCCGGCCTGTTGGAACTTGGTCCGCGTTCCCTGCCTGAGTCTGGCTGCTTTTGTCTTTGTAGGTCTCCGGGCTTATCTTTCCCCCACCCCTGAGCCGCGGAGACGGGATGACCTTTTTCTCTGACTGCACCTCCGTGTGCTACCGGAATTGGATCTGCAAAATGTGAACTTTTCCATTTTGATACCTTTTCATTTACGCTCAAGTGTTACTTTTTAGTGGCTCCAAGTTGAAAATTCACCTGACCGAGCCTCCTAGAATCCTGACGTCTGAGCCTGTCACCCCTGCCGTCCACGCTCCTGACAACGCCTTCGCGCTGAGTGCGTGTTGATCAGAGGACTTCTGTCTGAAGTCATCTCATGGAACACAGGCTAGATTGAAACACTTTTTGTTCTTTTTTCCGTTGATTCTTATTAAGCTTTTCCTCGCGGAGGGTTTCAAACCCAAAGGTAGAAGAGGCCGGCATGCCGATCTGCCCTCGAATGCCTCACCCGTCTGACAGTTATCAGCATCCTGCACTTCGGTTTTTTCCGACCCACCCCGCACCCAGAACTTTCTGTCAGTATTTAAATTATAAAAATGCTACATGCTTACAGTTTTTTAAAAAAAGGGAGTTGAAGTATAAATCTCCCAGTCCACTAGCCCACTCTCCACAGGTAGCCACTGCTGATGTTTTCTTGTATCCTTCCGAAGGGTTTTCTGTGGATATTTGAGAATGTGGGTATATATGCAATCTTCCCCACAAACAGAATCCTATGTTTTGTACCATACCGTGTTTAAATACATTTTGGGGGGTGTCTGACTGTCTCAGAAGAGCGTGGGATGCTCTTGACCTTGGAGTCGTGAGTTCAAGCTGCACATTGGGCATAGAGATTGCTTAAGATAAATAAAATTTAAATACATTTTGGGTGATCTCTAAGCACTCAAAGAACTATGACCTCGTTTTTAAAAAACAGTGAGTTAGGGGAGCCTAGGTGGCTCAGTCAGTTAAGCATCTGCCTTAGGCTCGGGTCATGATCCCGGAGTCCTGGGATCCAGCCCCGCAGTAGGCTCCTTGCTCAGCGGGAAGCCTGCTTCTCCCTCTCCCTCGGCCCCTCCCCCATGTGCATGTGTCCATGTGCGCATGTGTGCGTTCTCTGACAAATCTTTTTTTCACTTTTTTTTTTATAAATAAAATCTTAAAAAAAAAAAAAATAAAGAGTAGCATTCCATCCTAGGAGGGTGTTACAATATTCCCTTCCCCCCCCATGAAAAAGAGCACAAGAAGGGCAGAAGCAGAGGGAGAAGCAGACTTCCAACTGAGCAGGGAGCCCGACGTGGGGCTCCATCCCAGGACCCTGAGATCATGACCAGAGCCGAAGGCAAGCACTTAACCCACTGAGCCACCCGGGTGCCCAGTATTAAAATATCCTTAACAGTAACAGGAGGTAACGTAGTTCCTGTCCCCACAGGTCGGTTTTCTTAATAAATGTATCCTGGGGTTGTGATCTGTATTTCTTCAACTGAACTAGGTATTGCTAAAGTGATCCCTTCAGTGGCTGTACCAGTTCATGCTCCCTCTGGTAGCATCTGAGAGATTCTGTCCCATAGCTTTGCGGTCACTTATATTGTAAGTTTAATCTTTCCCGGTTTGGTACATCTAAGAGGAGGTACATCTGAGATTAGGCTAATCTCAGAATTAGCATGTCCCTGATCAAGTATCTTTTCACATGTTTCAGAGTCAGGTGTCCTTTCCCCAAATATTGCCCGTTTCTGTGTAACCAAATGCCTTTGTGAATTTTTTAGTGTTTTGATAGTTCTGTCGGTTGCATCAGTTGGTCACTTGCTTCCCTGGATACTCTAGGTATATGGTCGTCATATCCACATATTTTCTACCAGTTGCATTTCTTACTTTACTCAGAGCCCATCTAAGCCTGTGGGCTAGTGCTTCCTGAAGAGCAAAGAGCGGTGGAGAGTGGTGACAGCCCCGAGCGCCCGCGTATTTCCCGGCTGCGGCTGTGATGGGGCTCCCACTCCCCGCTCCCGAGCGTGATGCGGACTTCCGGGTGAGATAGTCGTCTTTTTATCGTGTTAAGGAAATGTTTTTATTAAAAGCTTTTCTCAGGAGTGATTGATGTCAGATGCCTCCCTGTCACAAAGATGAGCGTTTTGTTTTTACCCTTTGACCTGCTGTTAATGTTTTTATAACAGTGAATCTTTGATGTGGCAGGGGTAGAAATATTGTGCATTTTTAATTGGTTGCTTTGGGAGAGCAGCAGAGGCCCTGGTACACAGCAGAGCAGTTCCTTCCCTACAAAAGCGCATCTCTGGGACATGGTATCGTGAAAGACCTTGAAACTGAGCAGACGAGTTCGAAGTAAAAGGAGACTGTTTGCTCCTCCGCCCAAGTTAATAGGCAGCTCTCCCCACCCCTCTTCTCGTGCCCCTGCGGGCTCTTCCCCGAAGGGCAGCCAGAATCACCTCTCTTTTCTTAAAAAGTTGTTTCTCCACTCAGAACCTCCAGTGGTGCTTGAGGTAAAACGTGAAAGTCCTGCCTGAGTCCTCTGTGGCCCCAGTGACGTGGCGGCACGTGGCTGCCGGGCCAGCGGCACGGTCTGCTCTGCCTGCCTTCCCCTCGTCCCCCCATCCACGCCCCACCGGCTTGCTGAGCTTTCGCCCTCGCTGCAGTCGTGTCTCTGCCTCCGTGTTCCCGGAGCCTGGAAAGCCTCCTCCCGGCTGGGCCCGGAGCTCCGTCTGCCTGAACGGCCCCTCAGAGAGGCCTTCACCTTACTTGGTGTTAAAGAGCATCCCGCGCCTTCCTGCATCCCCGGAGCCTGCTCACTTTCTGATAGCACTTATATTTTTGTGTTTATTCATTTCTCTGTCCCACTAGAAACAAGTTCTGTAAGAGCGGTGACTTTGAGATTTGTCAGTTGAATGTCACAGGTGCCGTGTCCTCCTGTCATTTGTGATGAAGGCGAGCCAACAGAGGCTCCGCCGGCAGAGCCCGCAGTGTTTACAGGCACAGAGCGCTCTCCGCGGAGATTAAGTGAGAAGCCACATCGACAGCTTGAGGAGGGAACGTTGGCCTTCCGGCTCCGGCCTGGGCCTGTGCCCACCCGCCGATGCCGGGGCCGGGGGGCGGGGGGTGCAGGCACGGGCTCCTCTGCGCAGACACCCCGCTCTGCATGCAGGGGCAGGAAGCGTCCGTCCTCGCACCTCTGCTCCCGCTGCTGCCAGGAATGCCTGCCAGCCTCCCGGGGCCAGAGCACGGCTCCAGGCAGCCGGGGAGCAGCGCCGGGGCAGTCAGTAGGTTGGTACAGGGGCAGCGGCAGGTTCTGGCCCACAGGTCACCGGCCCAGCCGGCCCACGGCGGCCTCGGAGGGGCATGTATGGTGCCCGGTACAGTTGAGGAAACCAAGGAGCACAGACCGGCGACAGTGACCCCAGGACTTGAGCAGTGGTCTTGCGTCTCTCCGCACCAGTGTGTGTCGTCTCTCTGGCAATGTGACCCTGCCCGGGGCAGGTTCGTCCAGGCTCGTGGTGTGGTTGCCTCCCGAGCGGCTTGTGCTGCCACAGTGTGTGTGACAGGTGTTTGCGGTCACAGGTTGAAAAGCAGCTGCCGAAAGTATTTGGCTCTTTGGGGTTGCTTTTCACATCTTTGAATGGCTGAGGAAGTGTCCCTCCTTGGGGAACAGTTGAATATTTTCTAAAGAATAAAGCTCTGCCTGCATTCAAAAGTTAGTCTTTTATTTTGGGGCCTTGTCTGAAAAATGAAGTCGAGCTGGATGATCTTAGGGTCCTTTCTGCCCTGATCTTCGGAGACCGTCCCATGTTCTTGATTTGGAGTGTCAGGATGCCCATGTTAATCAGCTCCCGTTTCCCAGAACCCATCCAGCAGGGGCTGCCTGTCCCCCATCCTGCCTGGTGTCGTCACCACAGCCCCAGGGTGGCTTTGGCTCTAGGACGTGTGGCCGCTGCCCCACGGGGCACCGCCCGGTAGGATTGCTCCGTGGGCAGCTGTGTTCCGTCGCGGTTCTAACTGCTGTGTTTGATTCCCAGATTCTTCAAGTAAACCGGTCGAAAGTGGCCAGGCTGCTGGAGCTCTCCGTCAGTGGGGCTCGGGGGCTTTCTGGAAAGAACTCCCCGGCACACGCCGTGTGTCAGGGCCGCGCTTGGAAGTCGGGGCTGGAATTCCACAGCTCTCGGCCATTGCCTCATCTCTGATTGACGCTGCTGAAATGTGTTTTCACAGGTGCTGTTTTCTGTTTTGCGTTTTCATACACAGAGTAGGGGAAAGCGTAACTACTGACAAGTAGAAAAATGCCATTTTTTTGTTTTAAAGGCAGTTTCTTGTTTTTTTTTTTAAATGGACTTAGTCCTTGGCTTTTCTCCCAGTCCCAGCCCCCCTTCCGGCTGTTAATGTCCCTAGGTAAATACAAAGAGAGATTGCTTTGTGTATTTTATAGGGTTTTCTGTTTTAGAGAGAGAATTATGTTACACACGTTTTTGTTGTAAATAAATAAAACCTTTCTCTGTCCTTGCAAGATCCAGTATAAATTTATTGTGTGAATTCAACTGAACTTGTAAAGTCAGTAGGTGGGGTAAGGAGGGGGACAGCCGTTCATTAAGACCAGTTGGATCGGCAACAGCCAGAACTGGTTTCTTTTCTAGAGCCCGAGCAGTTATTTGTGACGTGCCCAGTGAGGCAATGCCTGAGCACTGGGATTGGGGCCCCCTCGCCCCCTCCCTTCCGCGGGGGAGCTGCTGCCCCGGGATGAATCCCGGAGACACCTGGGAGCCACTAGTCCTGGGGCACTTGGTTCCCCCTGGGCTGGGCCTGGGGCCATCTGCTCCAAGCCTCATGATCTCTCTCTTTTTTTTTTTAATTTTATTTATCTATTTGACACGTGGTGCGTGACCGCACAAGCAGGGCAAGTGGCAGGCGGAGGGCGAGAAGGGGGCCGCCGCCCCCACCCCCCCACACCCCCCTTCCACCCCCACTGAGTGAGGAGCCCGATGTGGGGCTCGACCCCAGGATCACGACCTGAGCCAAAGGCAGATGCCCAACTGACTGAGCCTCTTGATCTTGACCTATCCCTCCGGCCCTCCAGGTTCAGGAGGGCCCAAACCAGAAGCACGCCCTTACCCTGCGCACACAGCCTGCCCAGCCTGCTCTGCCATCCCTGTCTCCACAGCCAGCAAGGGCCTCCACCCAGCTGCCCTTTCGTCCTTGGCCTCTGGTGTGGCCTCACGGCCCCGCCGTCTTCAGCGCCTCTCTGCTGTCTTCACTCCTTAGCCTTCACTGATCTCCTCTGTCTCCGCCTTGGCTGCTTCTCTCCTGTCCCCTGGCCTGCGCCCCCACAACGCGCACATACACACGCGCGTGGTGCACACAGAGCCCCGGAGTGATGGCTTTCCTCGGCTTGCCCCCGGAGGAGACTTGCTGGGCCCGGACCGTTGGCAGACGGGTGGCCTGACGTGGGGCTTTCGGGGAGATCGCTGTGTGGAGAGACCTTTTGGAGAAGACAGTGTGAATGTATTAAAAGTTTAAGAATACGTGCTTCTCACCCCAGCAGTCCCCTTGTAGGACTCTGTCCTTCAAAACCACGAATGCTCGTGGACTAAACGCGCATTTGCTGCGCCACTTTTGAGGACGTGGTAGAACTGGGAGCCCAACTGGGAGGCCTTCAGAGGGGAGCGGCAAGAGAGACGACAGCACTGCATTCCTGCAGACACTTTGTGGCTTGGAGGACCCAGATCCTGGAGAAGGACACATGGAGTCTGTGTGAATAACGGGCTGGGAGAGTGTGCCTCACACTTGCCAGCGGCCCCTCTGACCAGCGTGGGGGATCGAGGGCTCCACGTTTTGTTCTGAGGGCTCCTGTTTGGGTTCGACGGGTCCGTGTGTTGTTAGTGTCGTCAAAACCCGGGGACCTGGCTGCAGTTGATCCGCGGAGGACGGACTCGGGGGGCCCGGGGCTGGGATCCGGGACTGCGGCGGGCGCCCCGTGGCACCTGCTACCACTGCGAAGGAAGACCAGCGGCTGCTCCAAACCCACCACACGTGTCTGGGCGGGACGGTGGCGTCTTCGCTCTCTGCCGGGGGGACAGGTGAAGGACAAGGATGTCCAAAAACACTTGGGAAGGGGCTGCTCACGGGGGCGGGCATCGGTGCCTTCCGGTGGCACTGGCCCCCCTGGTCCCGTCACGCAGTGTGTTCTCAGGAAGCCGCCTTTGGCCTGACGTGGGTTTGGAGGCGTGTGCTCGCTGTCAGTGCGGGTGCAGAGGCGACAGCCGGTGGTGCGCCTCAGTCCCTGCGCGTCGTCCCCGCTCTGTACGCGGCCCTCCCGCCCTGTCCCTCTCTCTTCCCCCGGCGTCCTCCCACATGGACAACTGTTGTGTGGGCCTCTGTCTCACGCTCTCAGGAGACGAGGGCACCAGGAGTTGTGGGGAAGTCAGCCTTCCCAGGGTAATGACGGCTGCCGTCTGTGGGGCCAGCCAGGCCCCTCACAGGATGGCTGTGCTCATTCTTGGGGCGACTCTGTGAGGCAAACTTACCAAGGAAGGAAGAAGCTGGCTTGGGGCGGGGGTCAAGAAACCAACTGAGAGGGGTGCCTGGGTGGCTCCGTCAGTGGAGGGTCTGACTCTCGATTTCACCTCAGGGTTGTGGCATCGAGCCCCATAGGGTTTCACACTGGGCACAGAGCCTGCTTGAGATTCTCTCTCTCCGGCTCTGAAAATAGAGATGTGACTAACCGAGAGCCCCCCAACTCTTCCTTGTGAGAGCCTGGGTGTAACCGCCGCCTCTCCTGCCTCAGCACTGCCATGGGACTGGTCGGGACGGGGCCTATGGCCTCCACAGGCCTTCCTCCACGCAGCCACCGTGCTCAGCCCCGGCTCTGGGAGCCTTGCTTCCCTCGCTCCGACTCAGCCCGCTGATCTGCCAGCATCCAGGCCGCCGAGCATCTCTGGGAGGCCCAGGGGAGCAAGGACTCGCCCCAGGCCGTGTGGCTAGAGCTGAGCAAGGACTGGTTAAACTTCCCACTAGGTCGTCAAGAACTCCACCCAAGGCCAGGTGCTGTCTTCAGAAAGGATTTGAGCTCCTCGACGTGTCCACCGGCCCTGGCTGACTTTCGCTGAGCAAACTAGGCAATAGGTGGCGACATAACCCACTGTATGCTTCCCCGAGCAAGCCCAGGGGCCCAGAGAAACCGGGACCCACCTCGGGCGAGAGTGCCGCAGCTACCCCTTACGGGAGGCGGTGGCCCGTTGAGAAGGGCCCTGGGCCTCCCTCTGCGCCCCTGCTCAGCGCAGTCACTCAGGTGCCGGGAGCCACAGCTCCAAGAGTCCGGCCGTTGCCTTCAACCAGGAAAAGGCTGTGAGCACAGTCAGTGCTAAGCACGAAGGCCACGAGGGAGGGCCTAGAAGCGTGTAGCTGGGAGGCGACTTGACCTGAAGGAGCTGCTCCAGGCAGGCAGCGGCAGGAGGTTTGCGGAGCACGGGCAAACCAGACCCCAGAAGGCGGAGTGTGTCCCGCTGAAAGACCCAGCCCCTCCTGTCAGCAGCGGGGAGCCCTGAGGCTCCCCTTCCCCGGGGAAACCGGAGACACTGCTCACCCTTACGCACCCAGGGACCAGGCTGGCTGCAGGCAGAGACCGCTCTCGCTCTCCTTCCTCACCTGGTTAAGGGGCTTACCTTGACCTCTCTCATCTCTTTGGTCAACTCTTGGGCCACGATAACAAAGTAACAATATGAGCGCTCTGACTTAACCCAGAGCGTCGGTTAAGCGAAAAAAATGCCCGTGTGTGTTCGTGTGTGTGTGTGTGTGTGCGCGCGCGCACACGTTTATACACATGCACTCATGATTTTGGCCCTGGAGGGTAATGTTCTGGAAAAAGAAATGTCAGCAGATAATACAATAGGATATAAATATTGTAATAAGCCAAAAAAAAGTTTCATCTTCCTTCTAAACGTGGTGTTCTTAATTCCCTTCTAACCAAAAGCACAGCTGTGGGTGGGGAGGGACCTCAGCCAGACCCCCATTTCCCGGTCCTGCTCCCCCACCAGCTCCCTCCCACTGACCTTCCCCTCACTGCTCACATCAAGGCAGAAACGCCCGGAAATGTTCAGACCCGGCAAATCCACATCCAGAAATGGACGGGACTTGGGGGTGAGTGTGGCTTTGGGCTGCTCTTGGAGCAACCCCCGGAAACAGGGACAGCACCAGGAGACAGGCTACAGGCAAATTGGCTACATTGGAAAAGAGGGATTCTGAAAAAGGCGCCACGTGACCCCAGAAAGAACCCCAAACTTACTCCTGCCAAGTCACCAGGCGTCTCTGTAGGGACCCTCGGGGCCCTGTGTCAGGGGGTGGTTCACTCGGCCGTGGGTGCTCCTTGTACGCTAGCTGAATCCAAATCCACATTCCAGAAACCTCGTGTGGGTTTCGAAGAACCCTTTGAGGTGAATTGTGAGGTGGGTGAGTGGGAAATTCTCTCATCGTTGACTGAACTTGAGGACTAGGCTTTCCAGACTCGTCCCTGCTCGTTCAGTGGGGCTCGTGAGCCCCCCCACACATACAGAGTGGCCCCCAACACCTCAGGAGAAGGGAGATTGTCATTTCCCTCCGTTGCTGCCGCGCTTGTCCCCCGTCCAGTGCCCTGAGGCACACTCCCAGCCCTGCTGTTCTGCCTCCCACTCGGCCTCATTCCGTGTCTCCAGGGCAGAGAGTTTTGCCTCCTTAATGTCCCTGGTGTGCCTCTAACTCTTCATCTCTGGTGCACTTGAATCTGACGCTATCCTTGATCCCCTTCCCAGCCGGCCTCCCCAGTCCACTCTGGGCTCCTCCATCCCTCCTCCACCTGCTCACTCTGTCCTGCCCTGACTTAACTGCCTCAGTAGCTCCCAGTAGCCTTTGAGATAAAGTTCAAACTCCCTGATTTAGCACAGAAGGCCTGGCCCCCCTCCAGACACTGTCTGCCAGGCTCCCTGCCTTCCAGCCACACTGAGCTGTGGTCTCTCGGTCCCTAACCGTTCACACCGGTCCACACCTCCGTGCTGCCCTAACCAGCCTGCATTTTGACTCCTTTTCCAAATCCTAGTTTAATCTAGGAACTTTCCAGTGGAAGCCCCCAGGTCTCCAAAGCCTACAGTGGCAGGACTGGGAGCGAAGACACACATGTCCCCAGCGACCACCGGCTATCCCAGCAAGTATGGAAAAGGGAGCCTCTTGTGCTCCCACACAGCACAAGAGTGAATTTCTCTATCCCCCCAATCCATCAAATAAAATCACAGGAACTTTCTTCTTTAGTAGTAAAATATTTCTCATTTTTAAAAATCTGCGTAATTTTTTTTAAGATTTTATTTATTTATTTGACAGAGAGAGATCACAAGTAGGCAGAGAGGCAGGCGGGGGTGGGGGGAGCAGGCTCCCTGCCGAGCAGAGAGCCCAATGCAGGGCTCGATCCCAGGACCCTGAGACCATGACCTGAGCCCAAGGCAGAGGCTTTAACCCATTAAAGCCACCCAGGCGCCCCTGCATAATTTCTTTATACAAAACCACATACATAAGAGCACACATAAGTTAAAAATACATGCATGAGGCACCTGGGTGGCTCAGTCAGTGAAGCCTCTGCCTTCGGGTCCTCATCTCACCACAGGAATCAGGTGGTCTAGCCCAGCTTCCCCAGGAGTGAGAGCTTCTTGGGGGCAGCGACCGTATTCCATCTGCCTTTGGTCCCCCGTCCCTCAGCACCGTGTGATAGACACCAGCCCCAGTTTGTCGGAGGAATACACAGATCTCACTATGAAACCTTCACGGACAAGTCCGAGAATAGAATAGGTAGCTTGGAAATGAGGGGCCTGCACTGGTTTGCCTGGTCAAGGAAATCTGGCTCAAGGACCCTTGATGAAAAAAGACAAACCCGCGACGCCTGGATGGCTCAGTTGGTTAAGCAGCTGCCTTCGGCTCAGGTCATGATCCCAGGGTCCTGGGATCGAGCCCCACATCTGGCTTCCCGCTCAGCAGGAAACCTGCTTCTCCCGCTACCATCCCCTCTGCTTGTGTTCCCTCTCCAGCTGTGTTTCTCACTGTCAAATAAATAAAATCTTTTAAAAAAAGAAAAGAAAAAAGACAAACCCTTGTTGTCTGTGACTGTGACCATGAGCTCATTTAGAGGTGGGGGGTAGAGTTCAGTGGCTGCTAAAAGGGACAAGACAGGTGCTGCTGGGGGCAGGCTTGAGGACAGCCCCGTAAAGCAGGCGGGCCCCCCGGCGTGTGCCGGCTCACACCCCAGCCGCGGACCCCAGGCATGTCTGCAGGCTCCCGATCTGTGGCCAGTCACCCACCCAGAGAAGGGTCCTAGGTACGTGGACGTCATGCTCTGCTCCCCGCTCCTCCACCTTCACGAGGGACTACCTCCCTCCGTGCTCTTTGTGAAAGCCACAAGGGGCGGCATCCTCAGGTGTCGGGAGAGCCCTGGGGGCCACCAAAGACAGCAACCAGGGGGCGGGAAATGCAGTGGGGGCTTTGAACTTAGGTTGTGAATAGTTGTCCAGAACTTGGCATTGGCCGGGTAGGTTAAAGACCAAAGCAGTGTCCGCCGCCTGTCCTCGTGGCCCCAAACGTTCAGTCCGCACCCCCGAGATGAAGCGACTCTCCAGCCCAGGAACCACTCCGCTGGGCACCACCAATTGTGTTCCTTTGCAAGGACTGTGCCCATCTACCCCCACTACCTCCTGCCCTCTCGGTGACTTTGGGGGGGGGCGGGCAAGGTAAAGCAGACACCAGTGGAAGCCAACCCCTGTATGGCCACAGCCGATAGCTACCAGCCATCAATAGCACAGTGTCCCCAGCACACAAAGAGCCTCACTCAGGCTCTGTGAAATAGATGTGAAAATCACCAAGGTGCGTTTCCAACCTCAGAATTACTCAGCAGCCTTTCATGCGTCACCGGTTCCCTTTTCGATTCCATGAGGAGGCCCTTCCTAACCTCACCCTGATGCTCTGATCCCCCCCCTTCCCTTCTAAGTACCCCTACTCTGCTCTCCAGGCCCAGCGACCTGGTCTCCTCCTCCACAGAGACAGTAAAGGGCGCTCTCTCTCCTCACCCCTGCCTCTTCTGTATCTTTGCCCATCCCGCTCCCTCCCCTGGGTGCTGGGGAGTCAAAGGTCCCTCCCTTTGCCTGTGTTGGTACGACTGATCCTGACCCCATGAGGGTCCTCAGCCACCCTTCCCTCTTGCCTCTGCACACGGCCTAGCCTCTGCCCCCCCACTAGATCACTCCTTCAGGCCCACCCCTGTCTTCAGCCACAGCCAGACCCCTTTCATTTTATCCTGTTCATTCACAAGGATAAGATGGCCCCTCACCCCAACCCCAGTCCCTTTTACCCATCAGCTGGAGGAAATCACAATTTTTACAAGAGGATCTCTTCATCTGTTTCTCCTTTGTTGAAAAAAAATGAGACATGATTCACATACCGTGAATTTCACTCTTTTAAAGTATGCGATTCAGAGCCTAATCGCAGAGTTGTCCAACCATCACCCTCTCTAACTGGAGGATATTTAGATCGCCCCAAAAGAAGTGCCATGCCCATTTTCAGTCATTATCATCCCCCTCCCTCCTCAGGCCCCGACAACCACCAGTCTACTTTCTATCTCTATGGATTCGTGTATCCTGGAGATTTCATGTAAATATAATCGTACAACATTTGTCCCTTCGCGTCTGGCTTCTTTTTCTCGGCACGTCATCTACATCGTACCGCATGTCACGACTTCGTTCCTTTCTCTGGTCGAATAGCGTCGATCGTATGGATACACCACTCCCTCATTCATTCATCAGCTGATAGACATTGGGTCTGTTTCCACTTTTTGACTATTACCCATAATGCCCCGGTTAGCCCTCGTGAATGTTTTGAACACCTGTTTTCACTTCTTTGGGATACATCCCTATGAATGGGATTGCTTCGTCCTGTGATGATTCCACGTGTAAGTTTTGGAGGAACAGTCCTACCGTTGGCCGCAGAGGCTGCACCACCAGCCGTGAGTGCGTGTTCTGGTTTCTCCTCATGCTCGCTAACACTCATTCTTCTTTTTTCCTTCTTCTTTTTCGTTTTTAATAGAGCCATCCTAGTGAGTGCGAAAGGGCATCTCATTGTGGTTCTGATTTGCATTTCCCTG
The DNA here is from genome assembly GCA_028646535.1 of Procyon lotor. Lineage (NCBI taxonomy): Eukaryota > Metazoa > Chordata > Mammalia > Carnivora > Procyonidae > Procyon > Procyon lotor. Next base: position 24,259,322 of record CM053621.1, on the reverse strand, counting down.
ATGCCAACTGAAGTCAAGCAACCTTTCATGTGCTTATTAGCCACTTCGATATCTTCTTTGAAGAAATGTCTATTTCGGTCCTTTGGCCATATTTTAATTGGGTCACCGGTCTTTTTACTGTTGGGTTGTAAGAGTTCTTTATACATTCCAAAACGAGTCCCATATCAGATACATGATTTACAAAAATGTTCTCGCATTCCGTAGATTGCCTTTGCACTTTCTTGATGGTGTCCTTTGAAACACAGGAGTTTCGATGCCGTCCAAATACACCTATCTTTCGTTGTCGTTACTTATGCTAATGGTGTCATATACCAGAAACTGTTGCCAAATCCGAGGTCATGAAGATTGACCCTTACATCTTCTTTTAAGAACTTGATATCTTTAGCTCTTATATTTAGGTTGCCGATCCAATTTGAGTTAATTTTTGTATATGATATGAAATAAGAGTCCAACTTAATTATTTTGCACATGGATATCCAGTTTCCAAGCACCATTTGTAGAATAAATGACTCAAGACCCGTTGAATGGTCTTGGCACCCTTGTCAAAAATCAATTGACCATGGGGCGCCTGGGTGGCTCAGTCAGTTAAGTGTCTGCCTTTGGCTTGGGTCATGATCTCAGGGTTCTGGGATTGAGCCCCACTTTGGGCTCCCTGCTCACAAGGGAATCTGCTTGTCCTTCTCTCTCTGCCCCTCCCCCTAACTCATGCCCCCCCAACTCACTCTCAAATAAAGAAAATATTTTTTAAAAAATCAATTGGCCATAGATACATGGATTTCTTTCTCTTGATTCTACTTTACTAACGTGTATATCTATAATCTATATCTCATGCCCACAACATAAAGTCTTGATTACTGTAGCCTAGTGGTAAGTTTTGTAGTCAGGAACTGTGAGTTGTTCAACACTGTTCTTTTGTTTTGTTTTGTTTTGTTTTCATTTTTGTTTTAACTATTCCAGGTTCCCTGAATTTTTCCACATGAGTTTCAGGGTCAGCTTGTTCATTTCTGCACAAAGGCAGCTTTTGGGGGAACTGTGGTAGGGATGGATTTGAATCTAGATCAAGATGGGGAATGTTTCTGTTTCACTATATTAAATCTTCCCAATCCATGAACATGGACGTCTTTCCATTTAGAACTCCTTTGATTTCTTTCCGTCGTTGTACTCTATAGTTTCCAGTGTGTCTTCCTCCTGTCTGGTAAGCCCGCACTAGCCAGGCTTCGGCTCGGTTGTCTGTTCTCCGTTTTGCCCCTTGGCCCATTACTATTACCATGCTAAGGACACCACTCTGACCTTGGTCCTCAGTGACCTCTGAATTGACTGACTGGTGAGCAGCTTCCTTCTGGAAAGGTTCCCACAGACCTCTGTAATCTTCCACCAATTTCCAACACTTACTTACTTTCTTTCTTTCTTTCTTTCTTTCTTTCTTTCTTTCTTTCTTTCTTTCTTTCTTTCTTTCTTTCTTTCTTTCTTCCTTCCTTCCTTCCTTCCTTCCTTCCTTCCTTCCTTCCTTTCTTTCTTTCTTTCTTTCTAAGATTTTATTTATTTATTTGACACACACACACAAGAGAGAGAGAGAGCACAAGCAAGAGGAACAGCAGGCAGAGCGAGAAGCAGGCTCCCTGCTGAGCAAGCAACCCGATATGAGACTCTATCCCAGGACCCCAGGATCATGACCTAAACTGAAGGCAGACACTTAACCAAATGAGCCACCCCGGCATCCCCCAACACTCCTTTCTTAAAATTCCTTCTCATGCCACTTTTAGAAACCACTCTCCCCTTCTCTCTGCCCCCTTCCCTGACCCTCCTCTTCCCCTTCCTCCTGCCCCTGCCCCACCCCCCTCATCTTCCCCCAGTTCCTTAAATTTTGGAGGCTCTCTCCTGGATCATCTTCTCTTACACATGAATGAGTCATCTCGGGCAAGCTCATCCATTCCCAAGACCTTCAGAGCCTCCCAGACCTCCTCCTGCCTCACCCTCTCGGGACCATCAGCGCTATACCCGCAGGGGGCCTGAGACCACCTCCCTGGTCTCTCCCCTCCCTCATGCTCCTGAGGCTGGCTAGTGGTAACACCCCAGATAGGAGCAAACCTAGTGGCCCCCATGTTTGTCTCCTCTCTCTTGCCTTCATTCCTAAATCTCCTCCACTGTCACATCTTCTGCCTTTTGCCCCCTAAATATTTAAAAGGCAGATCTAAGATGCCACAGGGCAGGCTGTATACAGGGGGGCGGAGGGTGGGCATGCAGCAGCCCAGCCCACAGCACCAGGAGCACAAGTGCCAAGGGACCCGAGGCAGGCTGCAGGGTCAGAGGAGGGGCGGGTATGTGGGGCACACACTGAGGTCAGCCGGGAGGAGGAGGGAGGACCAGAGCCACACAGCCGTGGAGACCCCCGAGTGTGGGTTCAGGAGCAGGCAGTCCTAGCCGATGTGGGTGGAAGGGCACAGGACCGCAGAGGGAGCATGCCCGGGTGCCCTGGTCTGGAGACACCTGGGCCACAGTTCACTGGCATCCTTTATGTCTGTGTGACCTTGGGTGTGGCACTGAACACTAAACCCACAGTTTCCTTATCCAACACCAGGCCCGTGGTGGGGATCACCTCTGATCTCACTCCAGAAAGTCCTCTGTAGATGGTAAAGTGCAAGTGTAAGGCCACTCAAGGCGGGAGAGGGAAGCAGGTCGCACATGGTCGACGCCACAGTTACCAAGTGAAAGCGCTCAGGCTTTACCTTTCAGGTAAGGGTGAGGATACTAGGTGGGACTTCTTCAGTTCCAAGTGACAGAATGTAGGGGCTCGGATCGCATGGCTTTCCCAACATTAATGGGAGTTAATGCCCAGTTGACAAGCCATTAGGCTGCCCGTCCCTCAGAGGGATTTCCATTGGGAGCCAGAGTGGCTTCACCCCACCAACAGGTTTGGGGACTGGGGGAGGCTCGTACTGCGTAAGGGGCTGAAAGAGGGGCACCGACCCCACCGGGCAGGGGCTCGGACTTAACGGTGACCCGAGGAAGCCCTGCAGGAGTCCAGCGCAGAGATGACCCAGGCGGGCTTCACGGAGGAGGCAGCCTCGAGCCCCCTGAGCGCTCAGGGAGGGGGAGCGGGGACCGGGATGAGGACGAGCAGGCCCGGAGCCGAGGGGCAGTCCCCACCAGGCGAGGCGGGCAGGGGTGTGGCCCGAAGTCCCGAGACGGGCTGCCCCGGCCGCCCCGGGGGGTGGGGGGAGCCCCCGCGCGCGCGCAGGTGGAGCTCGGGGGACGCCGCACCCGCAGCCCCGCCCGGCCGGGCGCTCTCGCCGCGCGGCTCCCGGGGTCCCCGCCGCCCGCGATTTCGGCGCGTCAGCAGAGCGGAAACGGGAGCGGCGCCAGCCCGGGATCGGCGGGGACGCGGCCTGGCAGCGCGGCCGGCGGCTCCGCAGGCTCTGTTCCGCCCGCGTTTGTGTTGGCAGCTGCCCGCGGCGCGCGGCCGGGCGCGATGAAAGGGCCTTCTGTGTGCGCCGAGCGGCCCCACTCGCCTTTCATTCTTAATATAATCTTCACTTCATTTTTAACCGAGCAGAGGTTCTCTTGGAATTTTTCCCCTTCTTCCAAAAATACATGCGCGCGCGCGTGTGTTTGCAAAAGTTCCTTCACGGTGAAGGTCGGGATTGTCCTGGGGAGGAGAAGTGCGAAACCCGAGGCGGGTTCAGAGCGAGACAGAAATGCCTTTCTTCCTGCTGGGGGGGGGGGGGGGCTCCCTGGGGGTCGCTGCCTCCACTGGGGTGTCCGCCCTCGCGGCCTGGGGTCTGGGGGAGGAGGACGGGGTTCCTCTCTGACCACCGCCCAAACCCCAAGCCCGGGATGAATGGGCTGTCCGGAAAGGTCAGTAGGGAGGGAATGGGGTGCCCTCCCAAGGGGTCCCTGCCCCGGACTGGTCAGGGACTACTGCCATCAGGTGGGGCCAGCCCCGGGCTCTCCTCCCAGAAATGAACAGAAAAGGAGACAGGACCTCTGTGTCCCGGGTTCTGCTTGGGGAGACAACACCCTTGACTGATGCCTGCCGTGTGGGCTTAAAACAGCCCGCGACAGTGCCTTGAACTTGGCACCAGCCAGCCACTTTTCACCTGGCGATGCAGAGGGGTGTTACACCTAAGAAAATTTTCAAGATTATACCAAAGACCTTTAGAGAGACTCCCACCCCAACCGTCATAGTCCAGGACTTTCCAAATGTCATCCCACGCCCTGGGGGTTAGGGGTGATTATCTTAACTTTCCTGTAGGGAAAAGGAGGGAAATGTGGAAGCAGGTGACAGGAAGGCTGAGTTCTTCCTTCTCCATGGGTGGTTTCCAAGCTGTGTTCTGCCAGCTTCTACCTGCCTTGAGGGCTCTGAAATTTATGATTCTGATTCTTAAAAAAAAAAAAAATGAATTTGTGTTTAGGTTTGGACTTCTGTTTTGAGCACCAGAGCGGATTATATAACCTCAACGCCATCTGGCTGTAAACACCTAGGAAAGTTAGACCCAGAAACAAACCAACCAACCAACCCCACCAACACTCTCTTTTTAAATCCAAGAAGTTAAGAAACAAACCACATCGAGTCCAAGAAATTAAGAAACAAAAGGAAAAATACAACCAGAAATGAAGTGGGCAAAAACAAAACAAAACAAAACAAAAACCTTCAGTTGGCAGGCGCCTGGGTGGCTCAGTGGGTTAAGCCTCTGCCTTCAGCTCAGGTCATGATCTCAGGGTCCTGGGATCGAGCCCCGCATCGGGCTTCCCACTTGGTGAGGAGTCTGCTTCTCCCTCTCCCCCCACCCCTGCCCCTGCTCGTGCTGTCTCTCTCTCTCAAATAAATAAGTAAAATCTTAAAAAAAAGAAAGAAAGAGGGGAAGAGGGAGGGAGAGGGAGAGAGAATGAGAGGGAAGGAAGGAAGAAATGGAGGGAAGGAGGGAGAGAGGAAAAAGAAAAGACCTTTAGGCACAGAAGGACAAGAAATAAATATGTTTTTTCTCAACCTGGCTGGTAAAATTTTTAAAAATCCCTCCTGAGAGTTCCTTACAATGAGCCGGTGCTCCTACAAGTTTTAGATGCACGGGGCCTCTACCCTGTGAAACCTAAAACTGAGAGATTAACGTAACTGTTGGTCCCAGGCTTAGTAATATCTGTGGGGTACTTAACAGAGACAAACTCGAAACTTGCTCTAAAGGCACAGGACCTCCACTGAGGCCACCCAGGTTCCCACGGGTAAAGCCGTGCTGAAGGTAAATGATAGGGCACGGTTCACCTCGGATCAAAAGTCTAGAGAGGCACAAACAACGAGATTACCCCAAAGCAATCTGATAGAGACTATACAATAAGTATGTTTAAAATGATAAAGGAAGGAGGGGCGCCTGGATGGCTCTGTCCCTAGAGTGTGTGACTCTTCATCTCAGGGCTGTGAGTTCAAGCCCCACATCGGGTGTATAGTGATTACTTAAAATAAATAAATGAAAACCTCACAAAATAAAGAAAGAAAATGATAAAAGAAGGTGTCAACTGTCCTTCAATTAAAAAAAGGCAAAGGTGGCTCAGTCCATTAAGCATCCAACTCTTTTTTTTTTTTTTTTTTTAAGATTTTATTTATTTATTTGACAGAGAGAGAGATCACAGGTAGGCAGAGGTGGGGGGAAGCAGGCTCCCCGCTGAGCAGAGAGCCCGATGCGGGACTCGATCCCAGGACCCTGAGATCATGACCTGAGCCAAAGGTAGAGGCTTCAACCCACTGAGCCACCCAGGTGCCCCAAGCATCCAACTCTTGATTTCAGCCAGGTCGTGATCTCAGGGTCGGGAGGTCCAACCCTACATCGGGCTCCGTGCTGGGTGTGGAGTCTGCTTGAGATTTTCTCTCTCCTTTTCCCTCTGCCCCTCTCTGCCCCACTTTCTCTTTCTCTCTCTCAAATAAATAAATAAAAATAACCACGACAGGAAATATCAAAATGGACTTTAAGATTCAGTCTCCAGAATTTTGATGGAGACAAAGTAAGATACTTCACCCCACCTCTCCCACAGAGTAAGGCTATAAAACATGAACAAATCATGTTTGAAGAAATAAGGGCAGCAAACTGTCCACATTTGGCAAAAGGTAGGCACCTACAAATTCAGGAAGCTCAGTGAACCACAAGCAGGATCAATCCGAAGAAGTTCACACCCAGACGCATTCTAATTAAACTGTCGAAAATGAATGAGAAAGGAAAAAAAGCATGAAAGAAACCAGGAGATAAACATACAACAGAGGAGAACAACTCAGGTGATTGTGAATTTCTCGTGGGAAGCCCCGGGGGCCGGAAGGAGGGGGAACACCATTTTGAAGGCAAGGAAAGAACAAAACTGTCAGTCCGTAATTCTATGTCGGGTGAGAATATCCTTCAGGAATTAAGGTAGAATGAGGATACGCTCAGATAAAAGAAGACTAAAAAAATTTGTTCTCGGGGGGCGCCTGGGTGGCTCAGTTCGTTAAGCAACTGCCTTCGGCTCAGGTCATGATCCTGGAGTCCCAGGATCGAGCCCCGCTTTGGGCTCCCTGCTCAGTGGGGAGCCTACTTCTCCCTCTCCCACTCCCCCTGCTTGTGATCCCTCTCTTCGCTGTGTCTCTCTGTCAAATAAATCAATAAAATCTTAAAGTAAGTCAGAGGAGCGAGAGGGAATGGGAGGCGTTTTAATGAAGCATATGTAGCCATAACCGGTTATTATTGAAGTTGGTATGTGGATACATGGGGGTTCATTCTATTCTTGAAACCATTGAAAACCACATACTCAAAATGACAGTATTTACATCATTTAAAAGCACACAAAATTCTACTCTTTATTGTGTAGTGATTACATATATATGGTTTAAAATGTATATTATTTTAAAAACATCCATAAGAGTGATAAACACATATGTATATATATTTTAAAAGATTCATGAGGGCGCCTAGGTGGCTCAGTGGGTTAAGCCTCTGCCTTCAGCTCAGGTCATGATCTCAGGGTCCTAGGATCGAGCCCCGCATGGGGCTCTCTGCTCAGCAGGGAGCCTGCTTCTCCCTCTTTCTCTGTCTCCCTCTCTGCCTACTTGTGATCTCTCTCTGTGTCAAATAAATAAATTAAATTAATAAAATCTTTTTAAAAAAAGATTCATGAGAGTGAACCCTAAATTCAGGGAGGTAGGGGAAATAGGTCAAGAAAGATGTACGTAGGGAATGTCATGGTTTTGTGATATTTTACTTCTTAAAAGAAAATCTGAAGCAAATAATGCAAAATGTGCAGATTTAACAAAGCTGGATTGTATTAGCTGTTGGTTATATAATTTCTGAAATTTTTTTCTGAATGCTTGACACATTTATTTTAAAAAACATTTTTAGCTATTTACAGAAGAACATGCACACTCAAATGGATTTTAAACCAAATGCTTACACATTTGTGATCACCAAAGCAAAACTTATGATTAAAGTTAATTTTTTTTAAAGATTATATTTATTTATTTGAGAGAGCACAAGCAGAGTAGATGGAAAAACAGGCTCCCTGCTGAGCAGGGAGCCCGATGTGGGGCTCAATCCCAGGACCAAGGAGCCCCATGACATCATTTAATAAATGATTGCTATTGTTAAAAAGTAAATGAATTTGACACTATGAAAAAACTAATAAAATACTACTTATCTGTTCTGAATACTGAGAATAATCTCATACCAAAAAACTTTTGAAAATCTTATTAGGAATTGCATTACACAATGGCTCTGTCCAGATAGAATTCACAAAACACACGACTTATTTTTGAAGATTTTATTTATTTGAGAGAGAGAGTGAGAGCACGAGGAGGGGGGAGGGACAGAGGGAGAGGGGGATGCAGATTCACTGAGCAGGGACCCTGACTCATGACTTGATCCCAGGATCCTCAAATCATGACCTGAGCCGAAGGCAGATGCTTAACCAAATGAGCCACCCCGGCGCCCCTACAAAACACACAATTTAAAGTGTACAATTCAATAGCTTTTAGCTATACATTAATATGTACAGCCATCACTGTAGTCAACTTTAGAACATTTCAACACCTCCCAAAAACATTATAATAACCTTGTAACCTTTAGCTCTTGCTTCCTCCCTACCTCTCCCAGACTTAAGCCAAAACTAGTGTACTCTGTGTTTCCTATAGATTTGTCATAAATGGACATTTCCTATAGATCAGACAGTACGTGGCCTTCTGTAACTGGATTCTTTCATTTAGCAATATATTTTCAGTGTTCATCCGTGTTGTAACATGTATGAGTGCTTCTTGCCTTTTTAATTGTTGGATAATACTTCATTGTCTGAAACTACCAAGCTTGGTTTATCCATTCATCAGTGGATGAACATTTGGTTTGCTTCCATCTTTTGGCAACTATGAATGATGCTGCTTTAAACATTCATACATACAGTAGTTCTGTAGATGTATGTTTTCATTTGTCTTGGATATATACCTAGGAGAGGAATCACCAAACCATATGGTAACTGAATGTTAAACTGTTTAAAGAATTGCTAGGTCGTTTTTTTTTTTCCAAACAGCTGTATTATTTTGCATTCTGACCACCTGTGCCTGAGAGTTCCGATTTCTCCACATCTTCACAAACACTTGGTTTTATCTGATTCTTCGGTTATAGTCATTCTGAGGGTGTGAAGTGGTATCTTGTGGATTTGATTTGCATTTCCCTAATGCCTAATGATGTTGAGCATCTTTTTACGTGCTTATTGGCCATTCTTATATCTTTTTTTCTTCTTGAGACAGAGAGCGAGTGCAAACGGGGAGGGACAGAGGGAGAAAGAGAGAATCCCAAGTAAGCTCCACACCCAGCATGGAGCCCAACATGGGGCTCGATCTCATAGTCCTGAGATCATGACCAGAGCCAAAATTAAGAGTCAGACACTTAACCGACTGAGTCACCCAGGTGCCGCTTATAATCTTCTTTTGAGAAACGTTTATTCGGATCTGTTGCTCATATTTAAATTGGGTTATTTGTTTTTCTATTTTTGAGTTGTAAGTGTTCTTTCTATAGTCTAGATACAACTTCCTTTCCAGAGATACGACTTGCAAAAACCTCTCCCGTTCTGTTAGTTTCTTTTCACTTTCTCGATAGTGACTTCTGAAGCACCAAATTTTGGAAAATTTTGATCAATTCAGTTTTCTATATTCTTATTTTGTTCCTTGTGTTTTTTGGTGACGTATTCAAAAAACTCTTGCCTAGTCAAGGTCGTGAAGATGTATCCCTATGTTTTCTTCTGAGAGGTTTATAGTTTTAGCTCTCATATTTAGCTCTCTTATCTCTGATCCATTTTGAGTTGATTTTTTAATGTGGTGTGAGGTCAGGATCCAACTTTGGTTTTTTGCGTGTTACTTTCCAGTTGTCCCAGCACCATCTGCTGAAGAGGCTCTTCTTTCCCTATTGGATAGTCTTGGGTAGTCTTGCCACCATTGTGAAAAATCAGTGACCATTGACACATGGGTTTGTTTTGGTTTTTTCCACTCTCAATTCTATTTTACCAATATATATGTCTATCCTTATGCTAGTACCACACTGTCTTGATATTTTGCTTTGTAGTAAATTTTACAGACAGGAAGGATGACTTCTCCAACCTTTTTTTTTTTGAAGATTGTTTTGGCCATTCTGAGTCCTTTGTATTTCCACATAATTTTAGGATCAGTTTTATCATTTCTCAGGGGGGGAAAAGGCAGTTGAAATTTTTACAAGAGTTGCGTTGAATCTTTTTTTTTTTTTTTTTTGAGTTGCATTGAATCTTTAGATTAATTTAATAATAAGTCTTTCAGGGCCACCTGGGTGGCTCAGTGGGTTAAAGCCTCTGCCTTCGGCTCAGGTCATGAGCTCAGGGTCCTGGGATCAAGCCCCACATCGGGCTCTCTGCTCAGCGGGGAGCCTGCTTCCCCCTCTCTCTGCCTGCCTTTCTGCCTACTTGTGATCTCTCTCTCTCTCTGTCAAATAAATGAATAAAATCTTTAAAAAAGAATAATAATAATAAGTCTTTTAACCTATGACTTAAGAATATTATTCTGGATCTCTTCATTTATTCCTGTGGATTCACGTTAATACCTGAGTCATTTTCTTAGTTTTGCTTCCACTCACCTCTTTTGTGCCATTACTGGCTGCAAAAAAAAAACAAAACAAAACAAAACAAAAAAACCATTGCCTTTCTATATGTTATAGGCCCAATAGTACATTATATACACATTGTTTTATGTTATTGCTTTTTAAAGAAGAAATAAGAAATGTGCATTTATACTGTCTTTTATAATTATGTAATTACCTGCTGCTATTTTTTTTTCCTTCTGTGAATTCTGTCACTTGTTTTGGGATAACTTGCTCTCAGCCTGAAGAGCTTCTTTTAGTACTGCTTTTTTTTTTTTTTTAAGATTTTGCTTATTTATTTATTTGAGAGACAGAGAGAGAGTGTACAAGCAGCGGGGGAGAAGCAGAAGAAGGGGAGAAACAGGGTCCCCACTGAGCAGGGAGCCCAAATCGGGACTTGATCCCAAGACCTGGAGATCAGACCTGAGCCAAAGGCAGACACTTAACCGACTGAGCCACCTGGGTGTCCCTGGCAGGCAGATCTGCTGGCAACAAATTACCTTGGGTTTTATTTATTTAGGAAAGTTTTTTTTTTTTTTTTTGGTCTTGATTTTTGAAAGATAGCTTTGCTGAATATAAGCTTCTTGGTTGACAGTTTTTTTCTGTGAGTTTTGAACGTGTTACCCTGGCACCTCTGGCGCCATCTTTTCTGATGAAAAGTCAGCTGTTACTCTTATTGATGTTCCCTCGGAAGTGACAAGCTGTTCATCTCTTGCTGTTTTCAAGATTTTCTCCTGTCTTTGACTGTCAGCACTTATACTGTGATGTGTCCATGTGTGAATCCCCTTGTGTTTATACTATTTGGAGTTTGTGGAGATTCCTGGATGTGTTGATTAGTTTAGTTTTGTTTTGTTTTTCAATTTAGGAAGTTCTCGGCCATCATTTCTCTGAATATTTTTTCTGCTCATTTCTCGTTCCTCTTTTTTTTCTGGGACTCCCATTATACGTGTGTTGGTGTGTTAAATGATGTCCCCCATCATTTCTCTGAGGATCTGTTCATTTTTCATTCATTTTTAATCTCTATTCTTCAAACATAGCATACTCTCTATCAATCTATCTTTGAGTTTACTAATTCCCTTTTCTACCAGTTCAAGTCTACTGTTCTGTCTCTCTAGTGATTTTTTTTCATTTTAACTATTATACTTCATAACTCCAGAATTTCCATTTGATTCCTTGTATAATTTCTATCTCTTTATTGATATACTGTCATTTGGTACAACTTTGCCATCACATCTTCCCTTACCTCTTTGGTCGTGGTTTCCTTTAGTGTATTTTTTTTTTAAGATTTTATTTATTTGACAGAGAGAAACACAGTGAGAGAGGGAACACAAGCAGAGGGAATGGTAGCGGGAGAAGCAGACTTCCTGCCGAGCAGGGAGCCCGATGTGGGGCTCGATCCCAGGACCCTGGGATCACGACCCGAGCTGAAGGCAGACACTTAACGACTGAGCCACCCAGGCACCCATCCTCCAGGTTTTTTTGGATATACTTATAAAATGACTCCTTTGAGAGTTTCACCTATTAGATCCAATGCCTGGTCATTCTCATAGGCAGTTCCTGTTACCTGATTTTTTTCCCTAATTCATGAGTCATGCTTTCCTGTTTCTTTGACTGTCTCATCTATTTTCTTGGAGGCTGGATAATTGTATAGACAGATTTTAGATAATATATTGTAGGAACTCAGTGTGGTCCCCCTCCCCTGGGGCTTGTTACTATTATCTGCCTCTTTATTTGTGTTTGGATTATTTGTTCCATCCTTTCTCATTCTCAGTGTTTAGACTCTGATGTTGCTCCTAAGGGGGTCCAGCCATGGGTGTGCCCACAGTCACCCTGAAACGACAGCGGTTTTGGCGGGGTTCTCTTTGACTTTCTGTTTCCCTGACCGCACCCGTCTGTTAAGCTCCACTGATTGCTGGCTAATTATTATTTGCAACAATATGCTATGGCATAAATTGTTCCCAGACTGATCCAATCAAATTTGGGCTCATTTCAAGGGATAGTTCCGAGGTCAATGTGTGAGATTTGTTCTGACCCCAGAAGGGCTCTTTCCAGGTATCTCTTTCCCTGATTCCCTCTGACAAACTAGCCAGCCTATAGTTTAGCCTAATTACTAACTAGGGAATTACTAATTCCCTTTCAACTACATTTTACCACAACGCCCACTGTTTTTTAGAGCACTCCAGGCTCGAACTTCTTCACACTAAATGAAGTCAGTTCCTTTGGGAAGCGACTGGGGGCCCTCTGTTCTGCAGCCTGCCTCTTCCTCTAGGTGAAAAGCCTGGGCTCCGACTCTGGAGCTGGGGGGAGGGATGGGGTGTGCTGCTCTCCAACAGACTGTGGGAGCTGAGCGCTCGGGACAGGGGAAGGGCCGTGGCTTCAGGTCTTCCTGGTTTTCCTCTCCCACAATGGAACCTCTGCCTTACAAGCCAAGGGAAGGGAATTGGGATCTAGAATTCTCAGTGGTCTCATGCTCAGGGCAGAACGGAGACCGGGTAGAAGGGAACCCGGAGCAAAGCCTCAGCAACACATAACTGGGGGTGGGCTGAGAAGCGCAGGTGTCCTGCCCCTTCCGGGAAGATAGCCCTCTCCCTGGGAGCTAGAGGGAAAGGGACTTCCGTATTCCGGGCTGCACTGGGCTGGAGTGGAATTACCATCTTGATGAGCTGGAGGGGGGGGGTGGGGCAGTCTTGGGTCCAATACCATAAGACTCTCGCTGTTCTCACCAACTTTTAGCAGATTTTCTTGAATAAATGTTTCTTCATTTGTTATATGCCTCTAGGACCATTTCCAAAGGGTGCCCGAGTGCGGTGATGAGCAAAGTCCCCCTCCCACCCCCGGTGGACAAGCGGTGTGAGGGAGAAATGTTCTTTTGGTGTTTTAAGCCGCTGAGAGTAGGGAGTTTCGTTACCCCAGCAAATCTGGCTTCGTGGTTCTTGAACTTGAGCACGCACTGGAATCACCCAGAAGGCTTACTAAAATAGAGTGCCTTACCTCCTGAGTTTCTGACTTAGCAGATCTGGGCGGGCGCTAGAGGATACACGTTTCTAGTAAGTTCCCAGGCAAAGATGATCCAGGACTCACACTTCGAGAACCACTCCTCTGGCCATCCTTTCTGACGTGTGGGGATAAACAATGGCACAGCAGTACTGACCCCATTAGAGTATTGTAGGGATTACTGCATTAACATCTGTAAGTCGTTTAGAAGAGAGTCTGGCACACAGGAGCCTTATTGCTATTATTTGTCCCAAGGTTTTCTTAATATAAAGATATTCTCAGGTGTCTAAGTTTTAATACCCTTGGGCCTTTTACTGAAATAGCCCGGATGACTAGACTTCTTAGGGTTTTCAGCAGCCTCTTTTAATTCCTTCTTGATCCACTCATAGCTCGCCCCAACCGCTAGGAAAGACAGTCATTGAGGCCGGATTTTGCAGTAGCCCGCATACGCTCATCTGCTGGCCCCGGTGCCCCGTTCCTCGCCATGACAAAGATGCTCTGGCTTTGTGACTGTGGTCCTCCTCCGTCCCCATCGGGCCGGGGCTCGATGAACCCAGTCCAAGACCCCACACCGGTGCTGAGATTTCCTCCCTCTGAGAACGGATGGTGCCAACAAGAAAGACAAGAACGATGCTGAGTCTGCAAGAAGGGGGCGGAGCTGTGCTCCTGCTCTGCCTCCGTGTCCCTCCAGCTACACGAGGCATCAGGAGGTTCGCCATTATTCGGGAGGCTGTGGTCCAAGAGGAGAATCGGCAAGAGCAGGGCCCTCGGAATGCCCCAGAGGGGAAGAATCGGCACTCGGGACGTGGATGCCCAGCACTGGGCCCGCGCCACTGACTCAGTTCATCCTCCCAGTGGCAAAGCCTGTGCCACCATGACCCCCGCTTCACAGTCCAGGAGCTGAGTCACAGAGAGGTTAGGTGTCTTGTCCAAGGCCACACAGCTAGGTGAGAGAGCCAGGATTCGAACCCCGACGGTTCTAGAGTCTCTGCTGTCAACCCTGCCGCCAAATCCCCGGAATGTAAGTGGCACGTGGACAGGAGTGCGGTCAGGCAGCCGTCTGGCCTCGCCCGCTGCTGTGGGCCCAGCCCCGCAGGGCTGCCTTGCCTATGGGAGGTACTCCATAAACCTCTGTAGGACGAGTGAGCAAATTCCCAGCCTGGAGCTGGAGCAGAGACTTGAATCTGTGCTCATCGAGTACCGCTTGCACGAAGGAGGCTCAGAGAAGAGTAACTCCTCTGAGGTCTCCTGGGGCGGGATGTGGCCAGAACCACTGCCTTTAGGCTAATTAGATGAATTAAGTGCCTGCAGGTCTCTGCCAAAGCAAGAACCTGGGGCAGGAAGGCAGCGCTGGTGGGGGGAGGGGGGCGCGGAACCACTGCCCCCACCCCCACATCCCGAGAGTCAGACACTGAAGGCAACTCTGCAATAATCCTGAGCTCAGACACAAGGAAGAATCCGGGGTTTTCCACCTTGACCTCGCCTGTGGGCTGTGGCCAGAGACCCAGGTTCAAATCCCAGCTCCAGGGAATCTGCTTCCGGCAGAGTTGGCTGTGCGGCTCGAGGGCTGTGAGTGTGAGTCGTTCCCAGACCTGGCCCCAGGGCCTCGGCCCCCAGAAAGCGGCCTCTCCTCTCCCCAGCCCCGAGCCAGGAGTGCCTGTCCCAGAGAGAGGCTGGGACGCTGGTAGGGTGTGATCTTGCCTCAAATAGGTCACTTTTCCAGCCGGTCACTTTTTCCCCGCTGTTGCTGACCCAGAGACAGTTGGCAAACCAGCTTGCCCGAAGGAGACGAGGTAGAAAGGAGGGCAGCGAGCAGAGTGCCTTCCTCCGGCCCTGCCTTCCACCTCCCAGAGCTCCAGTCTGGGGCTGGGGGGCTGGGGGGGCTCAGAGGAGGCCTGGGCTGCCGGCAGAGACGGTGCGCCCGAGACCGCGGGGCCCTTGCTTCAAATACACTCTGGCCCCACGCCCGAGAGTCCAGGACCTGGCATCTCCAAGGCCCAAACTCCTCTAGGGCAGGCCTCAGACTGCTCTTTGGGGCCCACTGCCCGAGGAGTCTCACCCTAACACCAAGCCTGGTTCTGAGTCACCCTAAGTTCCTCCTTCCCGTTCTGTTTCTCCGTTTCAGGGGGGGCCCTGATGCTGTAGCAGGGTCCTGCCTCGGGATATTCTGCTCACGGACCGCAGCCCAGCCCCGACCCTTATTCCTCACCCATGACCCACCTCTGATTCTTCCCCCAATTCTGCAGCGGGCCTGAGCCAGCCTGGAAGTCAGCAGTCTTGGCCTGGTGGCCGGAGCAGCAGGGGACCCACCCAGCAGCTCCGTCTGGGAGGCGGCACCCACCCCACCCCTCCGCCCCCCGGGTGGGGATGAGGGGCAGGCAGCCAGCCTGGTGCCCCTTGGGGAGGAGGAGGTGGAAACTTTGTCCTGATGGTCAAATGAGGCATGACCGGCGGGCGGGGCCTGGGGGCGGAGGGCTTGGCCGGGCCAGGTCTGTTCCACGCACAAGCGCGTGCCCGATGCCGTGTGGCTATTTTTACTCCTGCCAAGGAAACAGTGTGATTTATGGGAGGCCTGGTCCCCTTCAGGGCTGTGTTATAAATACACCTGGCCCTGCACTCGCGTCCACTTGGAGAGGAAGCTCGGCCCTGTCCCGTGTGGCCTCTCTCCTGCCTCCCTCCCTCCCCGGCCTCCCCGGGTCGTGCCCACATGGGGCCTGTCTGGGGGGTGTCCTCCCCCTCCCCCACCCTGCGGTAGCTCAGCCCTCAGTCATCAGGGCCTGGGTACGAGCGGGGTTCTCGAACGCTCTCAGGAGTGAGAGTCGTCTGGAAGCCAGCTTTGATGAGCCAAAGAGGAGAAAGGTTTTGAATTGGGGGTTTCCACTGCCTTTCGGGGGCCAGCCCAGGTCACAGGAAGGTGAGAGGGGCCCAGGCAGGAGGAAGGCAAGCCTGGGAAAAGCTCTGCCCCTCCTCCAGGATGTACCCCTCTGACCAGAGCCCCATCCGGGAAAGTAGCAGGCAAGACAGAGAGGGCACCCTGGGCCTGGACCGGTGGCTCGGGAGCGCCGGCTGGGCTGTTCCATGTGTCAGCTGCCTGGGCAAGTCCCTCGAGTCCTCTGACCCTCGAGACTTTCTTCTGAAAATGGGTGCCGAGGTGCATACCTCCTGGGTGGACGTGTGCAAGATCCAAGGCAGGGCCGGACGCACAGGGAGGTATTCAGGGCCAGCAGCCCGGGGCTAGCATCATCCTCTTCCTCTGAGAAGCCCTGGCCACGGGGACCAGAGGCTCGCCCCTCCGCCGTGCCCCGGGGGGAGACAGGGCTGATCCCCCTTCGCCCCTGGAGAGCATAGTTCAGTCGCTCCCGGGAGGGGGGTCATTCGGTGCAGCAGTGGCTTCAGAGAAGTCCGTGTCCAAACCCGGCCGAGCAAGGGCGAGAGGGGTCCCGTCCCAGATGCTGGGAGCTACAAGCGGTCCCCGGGGTCACCAAAGAGTGTGGGTCAGCTATGGCCATAGCAGAGCTCCCTGGCAAGTCCCTCTAAAGCCCAGAAGCTTGAAGCAACGAACATTTCTCTCCTGCTTCTTCTGCCGGGCGGCTGGACTTGGCCCCAGCTTGGGTCCAGGACTGCTCCCCGCGTCTGTCTCCACGGACAGGTGGGCTCGCTTCCCCGTAGCCAAGTCAGCAGTCCGGGGACAGCCCGGTCACACAGGCCCCTTTCTAAGCTCTGCTCGACTCCTGCCTGCGCGTATCCCGTTGGCCATAGCAAGTCGCGGCCAAGGCCAACTTAAATGGGCTGGGAGGGACAGTCCTCCCGTGGAGGGGGTCGCCGGGGAGGGAGCGACCCAAGGATCTCCTGGACCAACTTGGTGATCTGCCCTGGACCAGGATGGAGGGTCCCGGAGATACTCTGGGGCAAGCAGAGGGGGAAGGGACAGATGTGGCAACATCCCTGTGCCCCAGCTCCTTCCAGAGCCTTCGGCCTTCTGTCTTGAGGGTGGGAGGCGCAGGGAAATGCTTAGCTGTTCTTATGCCCTACTGTTCTGCAATTCTGAGCCTTGTGCTGGGACAGGCCCTGCAAAGAGGAAGAGTGGACGAGAGGGGATGACGCCCAACCCCACAGCTGCGCCATCTTGAAAAGGAATGAACTTTCATTCCAGTACCTCCCACCATAACTGACCAAGGTCCGGGCTTGGAGAATGACTCTGGACCACTTCTGATGAGGAAAATAATGCAGACAGGAGGAAGGAGGGCGGGGGGAGGGGGGGAGGGGGGGAGGGGGGCCCTCCACTCCTTGCCCCTGGGAATTGTGGGAAAGGAAGGGGCTACAGCATGCGACCCCACCTGGGCTTCCGGATAGATGGTGGGGCTCTCTCGCCCTGCTGCCCGTTGGGACCGTGAAGGAAACCCCGTGGGCTGAGCCACATCAAAGCAGACACAGTGGCCAGCATGGTGAGGCAGGAGAGGCCAGGACACAGGGCTCTCCAAGGCCCCTCTGAGTGGGTCCTGCAGGAGAGTCATGGAAGCCAGCCGTCAGCTCCGGGGACGGCTGTGATGGGCAAGGTGCCGAGGGGCTGAGGGCAATGGGGCCCAACCCAGGCCTGCATCCCGGGGAGCTGCAGACACCAGCAGGGGCCGGCGCAGCGCCCCCGGAGCAAGCAGGAAGCTGGACCCTTCACCCCTCGCTCCCTGTGCATCCTGGCCGCCCTCTCTGAGAGCAGGGAGGCGTGTGGAGACCCCCTGCCCATCCCCACACACTGCTACTGCTGGTACCACTGTCCCCCAAAAGAGGTCAGAGCAGTTCACTCTCTTGCTTAACGTTTGTGGCCCGCCCCTTGCCCGTGGGGCAGGGGTCCACTCTCGCCCTTGCCTGACTCTCTAGGTGCACCCCCACGCCCCCCCGGCCACAGCTGGCTCCAGCCACGTCAAAGCTGCCTGAGGCCTCTTGTTGTCCCTTGATATCCTTCCTCCCCTTTTTCCGTGGCATTTGAACCCCTGAGTTTCAGCTGGACATGTGGCCACCCAGAATAATCTCTTGGCTGTCCTTGTGGCTAAGAGTGGTTACAAACCAAGTTCTGGCCAACAGGTTATAAACAGTGTCACCTGTCAGCTTCTGAAAGCCTTCCTTCAAAACACTGACATGTATATACCACCCCCCTCCTTCTTCACCTCTTTCTCCATGCCATTGCCTGGAATGTGGGTGCAATGGCTGGGACTCTAACTGCCATCTTGGGCCAAGAGGTCAAAACCCACATTCCAGGGATGTGTGGTGAGCTGGCAAGAGCCTGGGTCCCTGAAGAATTCATGGAGCTAAGCCACCACGTCAGCCCTGACCGCCTCTCTCCGAACTTTTCCATGAGAAGGGGGGCAGGGAGCGGGGAGAGAAGCTTCTATCTTGTTGAAGCCACTGCCTTTCTATCATTGTCACTAACACATCGAACTTCTCACTGTTTCCAGAATTTGCCACATTCTTCCATACCTCCACGTCTTTTGCACCTGCTCTTCTCTTTTCCTGCATTTTCCTGTCCCTGCTACCACCCAACAGCCTGAAAAACTCCCATTTACCTTTAAAAACTCACCCCAGACATCATCTTCCCTGTGATGAAATCTAAAACTACACTGATTTTAGGTGATCCGTGAGCCATTTCTTCTCTTTTTACTTGCATTTTATTCTTAAACTCTCACAGAGCTAGCAGCTCCCGGTTGTGGGTTCCCCCGCCGGGGCTCACCCCAGCCCCAGTGCCCCCCGGACACCTGTGTCTCCAGATCAGCGGCACGCACCTCGGCAACTTTGTGTCTTTACCCTCCTGGTCCCTCACGAAGTGTGATTCATTCTTGGGCTCCGGTGGGTGTGAGCAGGACCAGGGTGACTCTGAGTCCCAACCCAGTCCTTGCTGTCATTCTGTCGCCCTCACACCCGCCCCGGGCTGGCAAGAGGGTGGCAAGACGGTGAGGGTCACCCCAAGCCAAGGGCAGGCCAGGAGGCCACACATCCGGGCTGTGCCGGGAACGGTGCTGGGCAGTGGGAGGTCCGCTCTGTGGTGTGGAGGTGGGGGCTGCGGTCAGGGCTGCGGAGGGGAGGTAAAGGAAAGCGTAGGAAAGCATAGATTCCCCTCCCAGAACCTTACACAGCCCAGCCCGGGCAGACAGTCGGGTGTTATTGTTCCAGCCGTCAAAGGGCCTCAGGCCTGTCCGCCTCGGCTCCCAGATCTCCGGGACACTGACTTACAGGGGACCCTCTCTGGAGCCAGCCTCGTTCTTAGCAGGGACGTTGTCAGAGTGCTGGACCCCCCCGAAGGGAGCTTCCCTGCCTCCTCCTCTGCCCGCACCCAAACAGCAGGTGACCCCGCTTGGAGGACTGGCCCCTGCTCCCGGAGGAGAGGAGGACAGTGGGCACCCAGCCTGGCCTCAGAGCCACACGTCCTGAGAGCAGAGCACCAACTCCAGACCGAACTCTGCCCTCTGACTGTCCGCACAGGACCGCGCCCAAGTCAGTGTGTCAGAGAGGAACTCCATCTGTCCCTACAGGTTCTTTGTTGTCCGGTTCTTACAGAGAAAGGAGCTGGGAGGGCGAACCACATCCGCTAAGGCTGTGTGATGACAACGAGCAGAATGGATTTAGGATATTCCCTGGACTGGCCGACGAACTGGGCCATGGGAACCCAAGGTATGCTTGGGTTTCTAAGCACCAGGCCCCGGAGGATGTGATGTTCCCCCCGCACCCAGGACAGAGCAGAGGCAGTGGGGCAGGCAGGGCTGGGGACCCACAGGAAGCCGGTTCCCACCCCTGTGAGCAGCAGGTACCTGCCGGACTGCCAGCCGGGCAGACGGCCGGGCAGACAGACAGCCCAGTGGAGACCAATGTCAGGCTCACGGGGGCGATGCCCGAGCTCAGAAGGCAGCCAGGCCGGAGACCGACAGACGAGAGAGGTCCTTGACGGGAAAACCAATGCTGCCCTGTCAGCGCTCGGAGAGTAATGGGGAAGTTGAGGCACACCCACAAGGTGCAGGTCAAGGGCAGGGAACCAGAGGCCTTTTCCGAAGACCTAGAATGTAAGCTCCACGCGGGCAGGGACCCTGTCCCTTGTCTGCTTCCCCCATCTTGGCCCTCCTGGGGAGCCTCCCAGACGCCTCCAGGGGGCGCTGGCCTCATGTCCCCCTCCCCGAAGTATCCCCCATGGCATCAGACCGGTTTTGCCACCCATGTACTGCTTTTAAGGGAAGACAAGTGAGGGAGGCGGGACTTGAGGCTAGAGGTGGTGGAGACGAGAAGGATCCGGGTCAGAGCGGCCCCTCCCTGCAGGCCGGGAAGTGGGTGCACCTGCTGGGCCTTCTACACCTGCGTGTGGGAGCAGGAAGAAGACGGGAGGGGACAAATGCCAGGGGCCGCGTGTGGGCAGGGTCGGCTCAGCCTGCACCCAGGGTGGGGAATGGGGCCCTGGAGGATGCGGAGGGCCGGACCTTGCTCACTCCCCTCACGCTGTGGACAAGTGGGATGCAGACCCAGAGTCTCCTACCCCCCAAAACAGGGAGCCTGGCGAGGGGCGCACGGCCCTCCAGGCACCAGCCCCTCCTGAGCTCTCCCTGCAGCTGGAGGCCGGTTCCTCCCCTGAGATCACAGCCCCCAGAGGTGACACAGCTGGGATGGCAGCCCGGGGACTGCCACCCACCCCCAGAACCCTTTCCGCCCGTCAGCCACTGCGTCCCATGCCTGGGAACCCCTGCCGGGGGTCCCTGGCTCCTTGCTTCCTCTCTGGGGGCAGCCCTGGGTGAGAGTGGGGACCCGGAGCGGGGAAGGACCGTGAGGCCCAAACCGATGGTGGGTCCTGTTCTCTCAGGGGCCAGTGAACCTCAGGGGTGGGGGCCCCGCCTTCCGTTCTGCCCCTGTGGTCACACAGCGATGACGGCCATGGGGTTGGGGTGGGGGAAAGAAAACCCCAACACCCCGCTTTCCACCTCAGGCCCCAACTTCTCTGTATTTGTTTATTTACCTTGGAAAAGGCCCCACGGCCCAGGCAGGAAATGGGCCAATTTCAGGAGGCTCGGCCGGGCTGGGGAACAAGGAACCACATTGTGCTCCGTGCCCGGCTGCTCCCCACCCTGGGCCTGCCGCGGGAGCCCGGAGAGGGGGATCTGCGTGGGGGCCCGGCAGGAAGGAGGCACGGGGCCGAGGGGCTGCCAGCGCTCAGAGCCAGCCGTCCATGAAAGGGCTTCTGTGCGGGGGCGGACAGGGGGCTGCTGCGTGCCCACCCCTCCTGGGAGCGCATGAGGCAAGGATGCGGGGCAGGGGGCAGCCCCTCGCTGCAGCCTGGGGCCCTCCTGACCCCGACCTGCTGGCTCAGCTTGGAGGGGTTCTGGCCGTGCTCCCCACCCCCATCTCTTCCCCGGGCAGATGCTGCCCTTCACTGGGGGGGACGCCCTGCCCTCAGCCTCCCCTCCGTGGTCCCAGCCCCTGCCAGGCAGCTGGCCCAATGTCAGGCCTCCCTGCGCAGGAGACGGCAGGCCGGAGCGTCCTGTGGTCAGAGCCCTGCCCGGCTGACGAGGGCCAAGCCGCTTGATGCAGCTTGATGTCACCACGGGGGCACTCGGGGAGGGCCGGCCCTTCCGTAGCTCCGGACTCTTCCACGCCAGCAGGCGGTGTCCAGATGGGCTGACCATTCATTCATTCATTCATTCAGCACATGGCTCCCTGCCCGCAGCCGCACACCCCCTTCTTCTCTAGTCCTGCAGCCTGGACTCAGGCGGCGGCCCCTCCCCAGGGTCCCAGAGCGCTGCAGGGAAACACAGATCTGAGCATGGCACCCCGTCTCTAGGGGTCTTCTTCAGACACTTCCTACTACTGTCCGCCCGGTGCTCAGGCCCCAGCGCCCCAGTGACCACGGGGGTGCCACGGGGGATCAGGGGCGAGACCGACTTCTCCCACCCAGCACTCGGTGTGGCTTTGGGACGGACATGTCCTTCCATCTAGAGGAGAGCCTGCAGGGCCTCGGGAGTTGGGATGAAGACCAGGAATCTGGGACGGCCCCTCCCACCCCCACTCCGTGCCGCCCCCAGCCCCACACCACCCGGTGTGTGCGTCCACCCGCGCTCGCCTCCCACTGGATCCTCCCACTGGATTGGCAGCCCCACCCGCAGGGACCGGCTCTGTCTCCTCACTGCGTCAGCAGAGATGGGCCATAGCAGGTGCTCAGCAAACGGGAACGGGATGAAGAAAGCAGGAAAGGGAGGGAGGAGCAAAGGAAGGAAACGACCAGAATATGAGGAGAGAGCATGAACTTTCAGAAGGGGCGGGCTCCCCTCTCCCAGGACCCACCTAAAACGTCAATAGAAGAATCTCTAAATCCAATAGGATTATTTATGGAAGGAGATGACAGAGCTCGTCTAGAAGACAAAGAAGAGCCAAGACGATGACCCACATCAAGAAAAAGGACCCGCCCTTCCAGCTGTGAAAGCGAAGGCCACGTTCAGTCATGAAACCAACGGGTCCCGCCCATTCACCGCGCTTGCAGCCGCTGCCGGAGGCGGGGGGGGGGGGGGGGGGGGGGGGGGGGGGGGGGGGGGGGGGGGGGGGGGGCATGGCCCTGGGTCCCACTCCGCCAGGAGCAGCTTTTCCCGGAGGGACCCACCAGAACGTCACACGAGTCCCCTTTTACAGCTACGGCCACTTCCAGCGAAGGAACTGAGGCCAAAGGAGTTAGGGCACCCGCTCCAGGCCCACCTGCTGCGCCCCAGGCCCTGCTCTACGCGCTTGGATCTGACAACCCGCGCAGCGGCTGCTGGTACTCGTTCGGTCCAGCTGGATTCATCCGCGCCCCGTGAGATGCTGGCCGCGCTTATAAAGGAGGCTTTGAAAGGGTCCGAGACCCATCACGTGAGAAGAAGCTACAGAAAGATACAGTGAAAGGAGACACTGGAAAATGCCCGTTCTGTATACGTGTGTGGAGGGATGTGAGCGCACGGAAGTTTCTGGAAGCAAACAAAACGAGACCCACGGTGTCACCTCTGCAGAGGGGAAAGGATGGGGACTTTTGGGCCCCTTTCCTTCTTAAGTGATAAAAGAAAACACAGAGAAACGTGCACAAAATGGAAGTGTCCCCACGGAAACTGGTTATCTAAAGAGCACCTGCGTGACCCCACCCAGGCAAGAGAGATGCTGTCAGCCCCGCAGCCCCCCGCCTGCCCTTCCCAAACCTGACCAACTCCCGGTCCCCACCAGCCTGCCACATCCCCCCTACCGATCATGACGTTAACCTCTTTACATTTCGGTAACACTTATGGTAAACAGCAATTTACTTTTGCTATTTCCAGGCTTCGTCTACACGAGCAGTGGGTATCCTGCCGGGCGTGGCTTCTTCTAACCTTGTGAGGTCAAGATTCACCACATCGGTGTGCGTAGCTTGTATAAAGACGCGCATCTCGTTCACGGGGCCGCACCCCCGTGACCTGTCACCTGCTGGAGGTCCCCCCGTCTCATGCCATCACCCTGGGGGGGGGTGGATTTCCGCCTAGAAATGTGGACGGGGGTGCGGACACAGTCTATAAGCAAGCCCCAAACTGGAGACAACCCAAATGTCCATCAACAGGAGAACACAACTGTGCCGGGGCCATGCAACGGGGCCCCACTGGGCAACAAGAGCGGACGAGTCTCGGAGCCTCGCAGCCCCGCAGAGGAGCGGCGCAGACGCCGCGAGGAGCGCAAGCAGCCAGACACAAAGAGCAAATACCGACGGATTCCATTTATACACCGGGCAAGAACAGGTGCGGCTAAGCCGGGCTGCGGAGCAGTGAGGACCGCGGCGCGTCTGGCTGCCGGGGGGAACCTAGGCAGGGCTCGGGGGTAGCCGGCCCGCTCCGATTCCCGAGCTGGTGGGTGGTCACGTGGCCCTATTTGCTTTGTTAATAATTGGTCCAGCTGCACCCGCAAGACTTGTGCATTTTAACACAAATTCTGTCGCCATAAAGAAGAAAACTATCCGCATGCATTATTTTAATTACAGTGGGACAGCCGGGCGGCCCAGTCTGTTGAGCTTCTCCACTCTTGAGTTTGGTTGCAGCCGGGATCTTGGGGTGCGGGGACAGCTGAGGCCACATCTAGGGCCTGGATGGCAGTCCTCACTGCCAGAAGGGGACCCTCCAAGGAGGGGGGAAGGGGGCACATGAAGATTTTCACTTTCTTTTTTAAAGTTTATTTTATCTTATTTTATTTTATTTTATTTTACTTTACTTTATTTTATTTATTTATCTACTTATTTATTTTTTAGTAATCTCCACACCCAACGTGGGGCTCGAATTCATAACCCTGAGATCAAGAGTCATACACTCCCCCGTCTGAGCTGCCCAGGGGCCCCACTCCACTTCCTATTATAAACTCATGTTTACTCTAAAGTTGGCACAGAGCATAATGCTAGGGTTTGGTTTTGTTGTTTTTTTTTTTTTATATGTGTGATTATAAATTTTATATATTATGTTTCTTTCTCTTTAAAAAGAATAAATCAGAAAGCAGTATTGATGAAGAGTCCACAGTCAGCTGAGGGACTGTCCCTGAGCGAATATGCGGCCTCAGCCCAGGGGGTGGGGCACATGTTTGGGGGCCCGCCGGGGGCATGAGGACTGGGACCCTGGGCTCCATGAACGGGAGGTGGACCCCAGTTGGGAAATTGAACACTGAGCCCAGGGCAAGGCCTTGCTCACCAAGCTGGGCCTTTTGGGTCTGACCCTACAGAAAGTGGGAGCCATACCGCATAGATGCATGCGCTATGTCACAAAGATCGAGTCTGTCCTTGAGGGAGGCCACCGGGGGTCAGAAGACAGGCGAGGTGTGCGTGTGACTCAGGGAGATTTCTCACCTGCAGGAGTCCGGGGAAGGCCTGCGGGGCTCTCCCGGGACCCGACGACTCTCTCTCCCTCCCCAGAGAAAGTTCTCTTTGCCCAGGCACGAGAGAGAAAGAAAGGAATCCTTCCAGGCAAGGAGAGACAGAAAGAAGCTCCTGTCCGTGCGTATGTCCCCACCGTGGTCTAGGGGCAGCATGAAGCCGGCCCGTCCACACCCAGAGCCGATTACCCATCAGGCCCTATGGGTCTTCTGGGACTCTCCAAAATGCTTTCATTTAAAAACAGAATTAGGGGCGCCTGGGTGGCTCAGTCGTTAAGTGTCTACCTTCAGCTCAGGTCGTGATCCCAGGGTCCTGGGATCGAGCCCCGCATCGGGCTCCCTGCTCAGCGGGGAGCCTGCTTCTCCCTCTCCCACTCCCCCTGCTTGTGTTCCCGTCTCTCTCTGTCAAACAAATAATTTTTTTTCAAATAATTTTTTTAAGATTTTTATTTATTTATTTGACAGAGAGAGATCACAAGTAGGCAGAGAGGCAGACGGAGGGAGAAGGAAGCAGATCATGACCTGAGATCATGACCTGAGCCGAAGGCAGACGCTTAACCCACTGAGCCACCCCGGCACCTCTCAAATAAATATATTTTTTTAATAAATAATTTTAAAAACCAGAATTAAAAAGCTTGCAGGTCAAAAAGTGTTTTCATATAGAATATGAATTAATTAATATGAATTAGTATATACTAATATATAATATATATTTATATATATATTTATATTATATATTATATATAATATATATTAGTATATAGAATATATATATATTAGTATATTCATCTTTACACTAGCATAGCTGTCAAATGTAATCTTTAATATTGTTTTTACTGGAGGAAGGGGCCCGGGAAGGCCAAACTGTGTAAGTCACAGGAAGCCGGGGTGCCAACTGTAGACAAGAGCTTGGTGGCCCCGAGTCCTGGCGAGAGTGCCGGGCGCCGTGCGCCCACGTGGGAGGACCGAGATGCCCAGTGCGGGGAGGGTTCCGTGTAAACTGTAACGGAGCCCCGGTCCGGGCTGTGCACCTGGGGCAGCCGTCCCAGCACCCCAGAGCACCAGCACGGCAGCCCAGGGAAGATGCACAGATTACCTAAGATGATAACTGACCAGCTCGGTTCGCACGCAGGCCCCCGAATCCAGAAACCGTGTTCTGAACCCTCCTGCGACGTGGCCGATCGGGCCCTGGAGGCCTCCAAGGTACACTTGGGGTCTGCCCTGGGCCGGTGCCTGCAGAAGTGGTAGCACAGGCATAAGGGAAGGGGGGCTCCTGTCCTTGGCGTGCAATCACCCTCCCCTTTGCCTCCCCGCAGCGCACACCCAGGAAGGGCCAGGACCCGGCAAGAACCAGGAGGGACTGGCCGGAGGTCTCCGTGCTCCCTTCCTGTGCTGCAGCCCCTAGTGGGAGTGACCCGAGGACTGGCCTGTCTGGTGGGAGGACCTAGGCAGAGAGGTAAGGGGGGAGCACGGGCGAGTGGCAGGCCCAGCTCGGCTCTGGGCTTCAGGCCGCTCATGTTCAAATGGGACCCACAAGGTCGTGGGTAGAAAAGGGCCTCACAGGACACAGAGCGTTGGGACCGGAATCTAAAAGCACTAGAGTCTGGGAGGGGGGGGGCGGTCTGGGCCCTCAAGAGGCCAGAGGCCCTCTCCAGGCTGTGGGGGGGCCTGGCGTCGAGGCCCACGCCTTTTCCTCCACACGTCCACCCCCGGCTGAGGGAGGCCATGGTCTGCAGTGGCTAAAGGTTATGCGTCCGCCTCTGACAGGCCTTGTCGGGCTTCTGCCCGCGCAGCTAGCGGGGCCTGGAGCCAGGCTCCTGCGTGGGCCGCAGGCCGGGCAGGGGCGAGGCGGGAGAGCGGCTCCAAAACACACTCGGGACCATCCAGCACGCAGCCTCCCCGGGCAGGGGCCGCGGAGGGGTGAGGTGAGCCCCTTGGCGGGGAACAGGCAGGTGACTCGTCCTGGGAGAAGCCCCAGAGGGCTCCCCACCACACCCGCAGACATCAGCCTCAGGGAGGGGGGAGTCCCTGGCCCGGGCCGCGGAGTGTGAGGCCCGTCGCCGCCACCCCTGTCCCTCCCCCGACCCGAGACCCCTGTCTGCGCGGGGCAGGGCGGAGGCGGCGGAGGCCAGGCTGGGGCCTCCTTCCTCCCGCTCAGCAGCTGAGGTTACTTTTTTCCCCTCCGCTGCTGCTGAATTTCCCTTCGAGTTGGATAAATAAGCAGCAGGTTCCAACGTCAACGAAACAGGAGCTCGAGCTGCCGCACAAAAGCGGCTTTCAGTAGCGGCGGGCGCCTCCGGGCCCGTCCTGGCCGCAGGGCGGCTGCAGCCGCCCCAGCCCGGCTGGGAAATGGACTCGGACCGGGGGCTCCCTGGAGGTGGGGCGCCCCTGCGCCCCCCCCATGCATTCGCAGACGCCCTGCCCCTTCCCGGCAGCACCCCCAAAGGGCCTGCTTCCTGCTGCTGGCTGTGCGGCCCTGGGCCCCAGAAAGCGCCTCCCTCTCCCCCACTCACACACGTGTCACCTCTTTGGATCCTGGCCTGCCCCCAGCGGAGCCGACGCACATCCTCTGCCCCCGTAGCACTCAGCACAGACCGAGTAGTGCACACCCTCCTTTAAAACCATCCCGGGCTCCCCATTGCACGAGGGTAAATCCCGGCCTCCACTATTACCCAGAGCCCGGCAGGCTGCCTCCTTTTCCCCCTCCAAAGATTTTGCAGAGGCTGTGCCCTCTGTCTAGAACACCCTTCCCTCTCTTCTCCCTGGTCTCCCACTTGGCTTTGAGACCCAGCTCCAGCATCCCCTCTGATACCCAAAGGGGGGGGGGGCAGGCGGAGGGGGGGTGGCTCTCTGTAATCACAGATGTCAGCTGACACCAGAGGGGGCGCTGTTCTCTCCCTGACACACACACCCCCCCACCCGCCCCTGAGCAACTGGACAGCAGGCGCTGGAATCTGGCCCATCCTGTGTCCCCAGCATCTAGCCCAGACTGTGCTGTGTGTGCAAAGGAGGTGCTCAGTGAAGGCTTGCTTCCAAAAATCGCTATAAAATCACATTAACATGCCACTTACACAAACTAAATGCAAACTACACTGTATTGACCACAGTGCAGCACCTGGGGCAGGGGGAGGTACAAGGCAACTTTTGGGGGCACCTGGGTGGCTCAGTCGTTAAGCATCTGCCTTCTGCTCAGGTCATGACCCCAGGGTCCTGGGATCCAGCCCCGCATCAGGCTCCCTGCTCAGCGGAAGCCTGCTTCCCCCTCTCTCACTTGCTCTCTCTCTGTGTCTCTCTCTGTCAAATAAAAAAAAATTAAAGAAAAAGACAACTTTTGGGGGTGAAGAACATATTCATTAGCATTATTTTTCAATCCTGGCGCTATTGCTTGCCCTTCGGTCAGTAGCTTGAACTCCCTCTAGGCCCGTTTCCTCACCTAGAAATTAAAATAAATAACGGCCAGCTCGTAAGGTGTTGGGAGGACTAAATAAAATACAAATTAATACTTAATAAATGATCCTTATCTTTAAGCTCCTTTTGCACTGTACTGGCCAGTTCTTCTTTATAGCAGTCACAGATGTATGAGTTATTAATATTTTAATGCGTTATTTCGCAGTAAGACATTTGCATTTTAGCCAGAAGATAGTCATTATCTGCATCGATCGTGGCGATGAGCTCACAAGTATGTCCATATGTCACCAAATCGTACACTTTAAATATGGAAACCATACATCAATAACATACCTCAATGATGCTGTAAAAAATTCACACACACGTCGACCCATCAAGTTCTCAGGCTCTGTGCTAGAAAAATAAAAGCATGAGTTCATTCAGGAGTTCACAAGCATTTTCTATCAAGAGCCAAATTGTAAAACTTTTCCATTTTGTGGCCCATGTGGTCTTGGTTGCAGCCATTCACCTCTGCCATTGTAGCTCAAAGACCATAGACTCCGTGTCAACCAGGGAGCATGGTTTTGTTCCAATAAAACTTTATTTATAGAAACGGGCAGCGGGCCAGATGTGGCCCGTGGACCACAGTTTATAGACCCTGAATATAGATAGATATACTCATGGATCTGTGTGGTGATAGAAACTGTAATAGAAACCACCTCAGTGTCTATCTAAAGGGGATTAGCTGAATAATTCATAATAATTCCACATTGTGGGAATCAGAGTGACAATTAAAAAGAATGGGTTGGATAGCGTGTGTTGACATGGAAAGACATTCATGACAGATTTCTTGTTTCAACTATTTTATTATGAGAATTTAAAAATATACAGAAAAGTTGACCCAAATTTATAGTTGAGCGCCTGAATGCTCACCATATAGATTCAATCATTAACATTTTGCTACACTTATTTTAATCATCTCTCCATCCATCTATCCATGATTGATTTTTAGGTGAGAGAAATGAGGTGTAAAATGTACTGGGGTGTAAAATACTGGGGCGCCTGGCCAGCTCAGTCAGTTGAGCGCCCAACTCTTGATTTTGGCTCAGGTCAGGATCTCAGGGTCGGGGCGCCTGGGTGGCTCAGTCGTTAAGCGTCTGCCTTCGGCTCAGGTCAGATCCCAGGGGCCTGGGATCGAGCCCCACATGGGGCTCCCTGCTGGGCAGGAAGCCTGCTTCTCCCGCTACCATTCCCTCTGCTTGTGTTCCCTCTCTCACTGTGTTTCTCTCTGTCAAATAAAGAAAAAAATCTTTAAAAAAAAAGAAAAAGGATCTCGGGGTCATGAGACCGAACCACACTGTGTGTCTATGTGTTTGCAAAGTCTAGGAGAAAGTATCAAAAGAGGTACCTGAACTCTTTTTCTCCCAAGATTTTATTTATCTAGGAGAGAGAGAGCACAAGCAGGGGGGGCAGCAGAGAGAGAAAGAAGCAGGCTCCCCACTGAGCAGGGAGCCCGATATGGGCCTTGATCCCAGGACCCTGAGATCATGATCTGAGTCGAAGGCAGATGCTTAACTGACTGAGCCACCAGGGGCCCACGAGGTGCCTGAACTCTTAATGCTCATTCCCCGAGGGCCAGGTTTGTAGGGAGAGGCGGACATGATCATCTTCTCTCCTCACCTCTAATGCTGATTAGTGGTGAACAAGGGAAATGCCCTAACAAGGAATTCTAAAAATTCTTCTTTAGTAAGAATGGAACAGTCTTGTCGAGCCTTTGACTTCACCATCAAGGGAAACTGTCTCAGAACTAGGGTTCAAATTTTGAGGAGGTGAGGGCATTCCCCCATTCCCAGAGCACCCCAGCAAGCGTGTCAGCCAGCCCTGCCTTGTGTCAGCCAGCCCTGCCTTGTGTCAGCCAGCCCTGCCTTGTGCACGGGGGATGTGTGCACATGGAGCCACCAGGCCCCTGCGCGTCCCTGCAGATGCGCACGCATACCTCGCCCCTGCCTCCCGGTCCCAGCCCGCCCACCTCCTTCTGCCCAGGAGCCCGTGCATCTGTGTATCTTCTAGGTCCTCCCACCCCCACCCCCTTGCGCCTTCCTGCCCGGTGTCCTGGGCACCTAGGAGGAGGGGCGGGCTGAGCCTGCTTCGTCACACAAACACCTCTGTGCTCCAGACTCGAATCACTACCCTTCCCCACCCGCAGGCCCCACTGGCATTCAGGCTCTTCCAGAAAGATCTCTGGCCCCCTTCTCCTCATCGCAGCATGTTTTTCATTCAACAAACATTTATGGGAGCTTGCTCCGGGCCAGGCGCCCAAGACACCCAGATGTTTCCAGGCTTGTGGGGAAGACAGGCACAGGTGTGGTGGCCACAGGGCACAGAGACGGGCGCTCAGGCGGGCGGTCGTCCTGGAGGAGGCAGTAACGGAGCCAAGTGAGGGCAGGGCAGCAAGTATCCAGTGGGGGTGACAGGTGGCCATAGTCAGGGAGGACGTGGTGAGAAGGGCCTCTGGGAGTGCAAGCTGGCGGGGGTGTGGGGGGCGCGGGACGAGAGGGTAAAGGTATCCATTCCAACATGTGCAGGGCCCCCAGGAAGGGAGGCCTCTCTGGGAAGGAGCCCAGAGGGGTCTACGACCACCTCGCCCCTGTCGCCCCTGTCTCCGGCCCCTCTGCCCAGTGAAGCAGGAATGGGGGGTGGGCACTGATGGTAATCCCCCTCCTCCCGGTGCATCGTCTCCCTTTCAGCAAGCCCTCGGGTATTGTTCTGCCTTTGTAAAGACGGAGATCGAGTGACAAAGCCGGGTGGGTGGGCAGGCGGCCCAAGAGGCCTCTTCTCACCAGGCAGCATCTGCATGGGGGAGGGGCCCTTTCACACCCCCCACCTCTGGCTTCCCAGGAGCAGCTGTTGCCATGGAGACAGGCCTGGCATCCCCCCCCCAAGCTCCTGGGGCACCCTCCCCACTGCTGCTGACAGAGGAAGGGCCCCCAGGTCCCTCTCCGCCCTGCTGGGGTGCAGGGGCACAAAAACCCCCAGCTCCCAGCTCCCAGGTCCAGTGTGGGTAGTGGGAAGCCCCTGCCATCCTCAGCCTCTGCACCCGGCTGGAGCGAGCCCCCACCTCCTACAGGCACCCTGACCTGGGACCCCGCTTATCATTCATACACCTGTGCCTCCAGGGGGGCCAGGCGCCCAGAGAAATAAAATGTCCCCGTGGTCCTTGGGCAGCGGCTGGTATTGGGGTGGGGCAGGGGTGTGGGAAGAGTGCGAGGGGGTGGGTGGTAGGAAAGGACCCTCAGCTCGGGAGCAGAGCCTCCAGCCCCATCCAGGAGAGCTGGGGGGTGGCCCCTGAGAGGTGATGCTGGAGACCAGTGTGCCCAGCAGAGCAGAAGAGAAGAGCGTCCCGGGCTGGGGAGATTGACGGCATGAGGGAGGGACTTGGCATGGTGCTCCCAACGGGGCCGGGGGAGCCATGGCAGGAGATGAAGAAGCGGGTTGGGGCTATGGCTCGAAGGCCATCTGCTGTCCTCCTCAGGAGCACAAGCTTCATCCGGGCAATGGGAAGCTGCCGCTGGAATTCTGGGTGGTGGTCAGTGCTGGCTCCTTGTTGGCAAGATACCTGATCTCCTTGGGAAGTTCAGGATCTTTCAGCTGTATCTCTCACGGCTCAGGCGGCCCAGTGTGGACGAGGCGCTGGGCACCGGGCTGCTCGCACCTCCACGGACGCCCCGTCTCCTGGGGCCCCTCCGAGAGCAGGAGGCTGGGAGCAGGCCCCAGACAGAGCATGGCTTTTCCTTCTCCCTTCCCCGCCTCAGCATGGCTCTGGGTGGGCAGATGGGGGCGCTGCTGAGCTCGCCATCCTGAGTCCTCTGCTCTGCAGGCACAGGAAGGAGAATGGGGCTCTCCGAGGGCTGTTGGGGCGGTGGCTGCAGGCTCCCTGGCCAGAGAGGACTTCCAGAGAAAGCCCTGTACCCAGGAGCTCAGGGGAGGTGGGGGGGCAAGAGAGGGGGACACTGGGGTGTTAAAATAAAGTCCTCCAAATACTGTATGATTTCACTTATATGTGCAATCTAGAGCCAAAACAAACTCACAGATCCAGAGAACAGATTGGGAAGGGTGAGCAAAATGGGTGAAGGGGGCCAAGAGGTACAAACTTCCAGTGATAAGTCAGTCCAGGGGACGCCATGTACAAGCTGGTGACTACTCAGTAACGCTGTGTCATATGCCTGAAAATTGTTAGAAGAGTGAATCCTGGAAGTTCTCATCACAAGTGAAAACAGGGGCACCTGGGTGGCTCAGTGGGTTAAAGCCTCAGCCATCGGCTTGGGTCATGGTCTCAGGGTCCTAGGATCGAGCCCCGCATGGGGCTCTCTGCTCAGCAGGGAGCCTGCTCCCCCCACCCTCTGCCTGCCTCTCTGCTTGCTTGTGATCTCTCTCTCTCTCTTAAATTAAAAAAAAAAAAAAAACCAAGTGAAAACAAATGTGTAACTATGTACGGTGACAGATGGTGAGGAGGCTTAACTGGTGACTATTTCCCCATGTATACAAATAGCAAATCCCATTGTACACCTGAAACTAATGTTATATGTCCATTACACTTTGATTTAAAAAGCCGGGTCCTGGGGCACTTGGCTGCCTCAACCAGTGGAACCTGCAACTCTTGATCTCGGTGTTGTGAGTTTGAGCCCTCCTTGGGTGTAGAGATTACTTAAAAATAAACAAAATAAAGGGGCACCTGGGTGGCTCAGTGGGTTAAAGCCTCTGCCTTCGGCTTAGGTCATGATCTCAGGGTCTTGGGATCGAGCCCCACATCGGGCTCCCTGCTCAGGGGGGAGCCTGCTTCCCCCTCTCTCTGCCTGCCTCTCTGCCTACTTGTAATCTCTCTCTCTCTGTCAAATAAATAAATAAAATATTTTAAAAAACTTAATGAATGAATTTTTAAAAAGCCGAGTCCCTCACCTCTGAGGGAAGCACTTCCTAAGTGCCTCCCAAAGGTGTCAAGGTGGCAGATAGAGAGGTGCCTCCCAGCTGATAGGGTGACACCATGTGCCGCCCACGGCCAGCATGCGCCCCCCCCCCTCGCCAAGCCCATAGGAGTACAGCAACCTTATGGACGGAGTGTAGGGGGTGGGGACGCCTGGCTGGCTCAGTTGGTAAAGTAAGTGATCCTTGACCCCCGGGGTTGCAAGTTCGAGTATGGGATCCGGAGTCAGATGGTCACAGATGCAACAGTCAATATCTCCGAGCGCCTGGGTATGTCACTCCTCTCTGAGACTCGGGTTCCCCACCTGGGTGGCGGAGAAGAGACACGGAGGTCATGTGTGCAGTGTGACCGATAAGCAGGACGCATGCAACAAATGAGTTGCTTGTTTTCACAGGATTGTCTGCCGGCTTTGTAGGAAACGAAACTGAGGCTGAGGGAGAAGAGCCCAAAGTCGCACACAACTGGTGAAGTCGCAGGCTGCGCTTGAGCTGTCACTGAGTACAAGGCCCAGGCTTCCCAACGCGTGGTGGCCTCAGAAATGGCCTGCCGCCTGAGAGAGGCGACCCGGGATGAAGGGCGGGGGAACCTTCCAGCTGTCTTGTGGCGGGAGAGTAGGATAACAAGGAAAGGGGAAGCACCGAGTGTGAGCGCGCGGGGAGACGCGGCGCCTTTAAAGCCCGGCGGGGGGGGCGTGCCCGGCGCGCGGAGGGCCCGCCCCTGGGCGTGTCCGCCCGGCGCCCCGCCCCGAGGTTTGTAGCGGCGGCCCGGGGAGGAGGCGCCGGCTCTGGCTCCGCGGCCGCTCGACTGGCAGCGGCGGCGGCGGCTCGGCGCCTCCGCTCCCTCGGGCGGCTTCCCTGCGCGCTGCCGGGGCGCCCGGACTCACGCGGGCGGCTCGGCGATGGCCCGCGCCCCGCGACGTGGCAGGCTGGCACCGGGACGCCGGACGGCGCGGCCCGAGTGAGCCGGGGCCGCCCTCCCGCCCTCGGCCGGGGCCGCCCGGGATGGCCGTGCCGCCGCTCCGCCGGGCGCTGCTGCTGTGGCAGCTGCTGGCGGCGGGCGGCGCGGCGCTGGAGATCGGCCGCTTCGACCCGGAGCGCGGGCGCGGGCCGGCGCCCTGCCAGGCGGTGGAGATCCCCATGTGCCGCGGCATCGGCTACAACCTGACCCGCATGCCCAACCTGCTGGGCCACACGTCGCAGGGCGAGGCGGCCGCGGAGCTGGCCGAGTTCGCGCCGCTCGTGCAGTACGGCTGCCACAGCCACCTGCGCTTCTTCCTGTGCTCGCTGTACGCGCCCATGTGCACCGACCAGGTGTCGACGCCCATCCCCGCCTGCCGGCCCATGTGCGAGCAGGCGCGTCTGCGCTGCGCGCCCATCATGGAGCAGTTCAACTTCGGCTGGCCGGACTCGCTGGACTGTGCCCGGCTGCCCACGCGCAACGACCCGCACGCGCTCTGCATGGAGGCGCCCGAGAACGCCACGGCCGGCCCCGCCGAGCCCCACAAGGGCCTGGGCATGCTGCCCGTGGCGCCCCGGCCCGCGCGGCCCCCCGGAGACCCGGCCTCGGGCCCTGGCGGCGGCGGCGGCGGCGGCGGCGGCACCTGCGAGAACCCGGAGAAGTTCCAGTACGTGGAGAAGAGCCGCTCGTGCGCGCCGCGCTGCGGGCCCGGCGTCGAGGTGTTCTGGTCGAGGCGCGACAAGGACTTTGCGCTCGTCTGGATGGCCGTGTGGTCGGCGCTGTGCTTCTTCTCCACGGCCTTCACCGTACTCACCTTCCTGCTGGAGCCCCACCGCTTCCAGTACCCGGAGCGCCCCATCATCTTCCTGTCCATGTGCTACAACGTCTACTCGCTGGCCTTCCTCATCCGCGCGGTGGCCGGCGCGCAGAGCGTGGCCTGCGACCAGGAGGCGGGCGCGCTCTACGTGATCCAGGAGGGCCTGGAGAACACGGGCTGCACCCTCGTCTTCCTGCTGCTCTACTACTTCGGCATGGCCAGCTCGCTGTGGTGGGTGGTGCTGACCCTCACCTGGTTCCTGGCTGCCGGCAAGAAGTGGGGCCACGAGGCCATCGAGGCCCACGGCAGCTACTTCCACATGGCGGCCTGGGGGCTGCCGGCCCTCAAGACCATCGTCATCCTGACGCTGCGCAAGGTGGCCGGGGACGAGCTCACGGGGCTCTGCTATGTGGCCAGCATGGATGCGGCCGCACTGACGGGCTTCGTGCTGGTGCCCCTGTCCTGCTACCTGGTGCTGGGCACCAGCTTCCTCCTGACCGGCTTCGTGGCCCTCTTCCACATCCGCAAGATCATGAAGACGGGCGGCACCAACACGGAGAAGCTGGAGAAGCTCATGGTCAAGATCGGGGTCTTCTCCATCCTCTACACGGTGCCCGCCACCTGCGTCATCGTGTGCTACGTCTACGAGCGCCTCAACATGGACTTCTGGCGCCTTCGGGCCACGGAGCAACCCTGCTCGGCCGCCAGCGTGCCCGGGGGCCGGAGGGACTGCTCGCTCCCGGGGGGCTCGGTGCCCACCGTGGCTGTCTTTATGCTCAAGATCTTCATGTCGCTGGTGGTGGGCATCACCAGCGGCGTCTGGGTGTGGAGCTCCAAGACTTTCCAGACCTGGCAGAGCCTGTGCCACCGCAAGATGGCAGCTGGCCGGGCCCGGGCCAAGGCCTGCCGGGCTCCCGGGGGCTACGGCCGTGGCACCCACTGCCACTACAAGGCCCCCACCGTGGTCTTGCACATGACTAAGACGGACCCTTCTCTGGAGAACCCCACGCACCTCTAGGGACCCAGGCCTGCGCGGGGCGGCTGCTGCCCACCCCCTCCCCGGCCCCCCTTCCGGAGGAGACAGCTGACTAGCAGCTGCCCAGCTGTCAAGGTCAGGCAAGTGAGCGCGGGGGGCCGAGGACCAGGGCGGGGAGACTCTCCTGCTGCCACCCTCGATTGCCGGGACCCAGTGAGGCTCACTCCCCAGCGGCCGATGGCAGGGGGTGGGTCTGGCCAGGTCCCCACGGGGTCCTGGGGGAGCATGTGGCGAGGAAGAGGGGCGGAAGGGGGCGTGGTCCAGCAGGGAGTTTATTTAATGATGTAATTTATTGTTGAGTTTCTCTGGAAGCTGTGACTGGAATAAACCTCCCCCCCCCCATGTGGCACCGCTGAGTCGTCCGTGGGCAGGGAAGGGGGAAGGTAGGAGGGTGAGGGGCCTGCGGGAGTCTCCCTGGTGGGCAGAACTGGGTAGGTGCTGGCCTCCTGCGCCAGCCCCCGTTCTCTGGCTCCCCACCGGTCAGGAGGGCGCCCCTGTGGAGCAGCTGTTTCTGCAGAGTTCACATGCATGCACGCACGTGTATGTGTGTGTGTGTGTGTGTGTGTGTGTGTGTGTTTTCCCCTCTCACCTGTCTTTGCTCCTTTGCCTGAGTCCTGAGTTCCTGCTTCACAAAGTGTGCCTGGGACACCTGCGGGGCCCCTCCGGGAGTCCCCTAGGAGGACACCTGTGGCTTTGGGGACTCTAGCCTGTCTGGGGGCTGTGAGTAGGGCTGCTTTCTTCACTCGTGTGGCAATCAGGGTATCGACCTGTCAGGTTTCCCTCAGAGGCTCAGGACCTGCTCCCGCCATCCCGGGTAGGCGTGTCCTGCCGTCCCTTCCTGGGGCCTGAGGGCCGAGGCTGCAGTGACTGTCCTCATTGAGTGGCGGCCACCTCACTCCTTGGGGTCCTAGTCAGGGCACCCCACCGCCTCCCCTCGATTCTCTGGGGGGGAGTGGAGATGGGGCCAGACTGGTGTGTGGGCATCTTGGAGGCTCAGACAGGACATGGGGAGCCCTGGAGTCTAGTGGGAACTAGGCCCCCAGCTCCAAAGCCTGCAGAAGGATTTGAGGTGCGGCGAGCTGCTGTGAGAAACGGGGCAGGTGCAGGGAACGTGCACGGCTGCTCCAGGGCACCTTGCACACTCGCGTGTCGGGGACAGGGAAAGGTACACGTGTATCTGTGCGCCAGGGAAGCCCAGGGCCGCGGGGACCTGCGTCATCTCTGCCCACTGTAGGGAGTGTGTGACCATCCCACGGAGACCCCCATCAGCTTGGGGCCGGGGGTGGGAGTCAGACCCAGAGCCCCATCTCGGCCTCTGCTCTGGCCACTGTGACTGCAGCCAGGTGAGGGTCTTTGTCACCGTCCCTAGCCAGCACTCAGTGTCACTGCCAGGAGGCCCCAAGGGTCCGGCCTCGCCTCCAAGGATGCCTGCTTCCTCTCAGTCGTGGGGCTGAGTTCCCAAAGCCCGGGGCTCTCAGACTGGGGCTCTCCGCCCTGCACCAACCACCAGTCTGGGCGGCGGCGGGGCAAGAAAGACACCAGCTGAAGATCAAACAGGCGGTGTCAAATTCCCATCGGGAGTTGAGGGGAGCGAAGGGCTGTCCCTCCCCGCAAGGACCGGCCCTGACCCCCAGGGGAAGTCTGCGGGCCGGCACCTGTGCTTATGGATTTCCTGCACAGCCCGGCCCATCTTGAGCGCACGGGAAGGCCTCTGGCCTTTTCTAATCAGCGAGGCCAAGTGACCCTGACACCTCGGCACTCCCCGTGAGGATCCTTGACTGAGAGACTGCCCTGAGCTAGGCTGCTGGGCCGGGGCTGCAGGGGGCAGAGCCGAAGCTGCCGAGGGGGCAGGGGCAGCGGGAGCCAAAGGGGAGGATTCCGGAGAGCAGGTTAGAGAGGCAGGTGATGTGTGTGTATACGGGCAAAGGGTGGAGGGGACACTGAGCGTCAGGAGTGGCACCAGTCCACCCCTGTCCCGTGCCAGTCAGTGGCCGGGAGGGGCGGCGGTCAGCTGGGGCCCGCCCAGCGGAAACAAGATTTGTTTCCAGAACAACAGAGAGGGGAGAGGTGGGCGGCGAAGGGCTCTGCGGGTCGCTTCTCAGCACTGGGGGACACTGGAAAAGTCCCAGGCCCTGGAGAAGGACGTAGAAATGTTTCTTAGAGAACTTTCACGGAAGGCTCCCGTTTGACCCTTCTCTCCCATTTTACAGACGGGAGGCGCGGAGAGCTTGGGGCCGGAGGTCCCACGGCCGGGCAGTCTGCGGCCTCCAGAGCCTCTGTGACGCCACCACGCCCCGGATTCCAGCAGGAAGGCAGGTGTTAGAACCTAGGGTGGTTTTGTCCAGAGAAACCCCTCCCACAGCGTGGCCTCCCCGCAGCCCCCCAAAGGAAATTCCAGAACCCAGGGGAAGTGCCTCAGAAACCAACACCTGCCGGCCCCTTCCGGCCGCAGCCCCGGTGGCACGTCCGTGCGTGGGAGGCCCGGGGTAAGGGAGCTTCTTAGCCCCGAGCTCGGTATAGTTCCACGGAAACGGTTCCAAGTTCCCAGGAGTCCGCGGTGGTGACCCTGAGGTCCCACAGGAGGTCCCGGGCCTTCAGAAGCTGCTCTCCCTGCCTGCTCTCGGCCGCACCCCGGTGGGCTTCATGGAAGCGGTACCCGTCCTTCCTGCCCGGCTTGAGTTTCTCACCCAGTGCCCTGCCTGAGGACGCCTGGGCTCCCCGGCGATCCAGACCCCGCCTCACTGCCACCCCACTTCCGCAGCCTCCCAGCGGCAGGGCCCAAGGGGGAGGGCTCCATTCAGACCCCCCCGTCGGCAGGAGAGAGCCCTCTGGTCCCCGTTGGCAGGAGTCAGCCCAAGTCAGGGCTCCCCCTAATCACAGCCCCGGCAGGGAGGCTGATGGTTTAGCAGGACCAGGCCGCACGCCCTAGATGAAGAGGCACGGCGAGTCATGGGTGCCACCCTCGGGCACCCTAACAAACCCACTGGGGAACGGGACTTCGCGGATGTGGCCGGGCCCC
>CM053621.1:24191239-24220063 GCA_028646535.1 Procyon lotor | reverse complement strand
GCCCGGCTCTGTAGGCAGGCGGTGCCCCACTTCGATCAAGCCCTCCGCCTTCAACAGCTCTCAGCATAGAAAACAGAAGACCTAAGTGAGCCGGCCACGTGCAGAACTGCTGAAGCACAGGACGCGGGGATTCACTGCTCTCACTTTTTGTGTTCTGTGTTTGAAATCTTCCTTCGGGTGTTGTAAAATGTCAGGAGTTGCCCCCAAATTAAGCCCTCAAGCACTCTACAAGTTCCCGCGGTGAAGTCTTTAAGAGTATTTTGCCTGAATTCCTAGAATTCTGACGAAACTCTAGAGGGGAGGGGGGTTAGGGACAAGGCCAGGAGAAGCTTGAAGGTCACCTTCAGGGGTCTCCTTGCTCCGGGGGCGGCAGGACCGGCCTCGGGACTCCGCCCGGTCCACCCCCTCCCGCAAGAGCACAAAGATTCACCAGAACCGTTTCTTCTTTATAAACACAAGTACATAATGTTTATTTGAAATTCCAATTTATTACAAGTTTACCCTTTCATGGGGCCCTTCCTCCTTAAAGACAATTAAACGAAAAAAACCCAACAAACAATTCAGGTGTCACTGAAGTGGGAACACGGGATTCTCACTGCGCGAACAAGGACAGACTGGCTCTCGGGTCAGAGGCAGGGCAGGGGGTCGGCGGCCAGGATGCCGGACGCCCGCGCCTGTGGGAGAAGCGGCAGTGACCCTGTCCCGCAGCCACGGGAGCGAACCCCACAGTGTCCCGGCAGGGCAGGCGGGGAGACACAGGGACCACACCTTGAAGTTCCGTACGAAGAGGCTTTATTCTCAAGTTCTAGGAGCTGCAATCCCCTTGGTGGACGTGTTTTCCCTTAACTTAAATAGAGCTGAGGCGCTCACATTTTCTAAATTCAAAGCTGATACAAAAGAAAATTAAACCCTGTTTTGCATTTTTATCAAAATCTGCCATAAAAGGGAAAGAAGACTATGAAGTTCTGCCTAACCAGAAGGACTAGCGCCAGACTCCTGGCCGAAGGGGGCTGCCCAAGCCGCTCCTCCGCCCCCGCCCCGCCGCGGCCCCTGCAAGACTCGGCTTCCCGGGGAGCGCGGACCCCGTGTCGGAGGCCACGACAGGCTCGGGGGGCGGGAGGAGGTGGCTGGACACGGAGGAGGCAGCCACGGCCGCCCGGGCAGGCAGAGGGGCGTCCCCACCCGGCCGGGTCCCACCGCTTGCCCTGCTGAGCCTCCAACCCCGCTTCTCTGAAGGCGAGAGGGTGGGCTGAGGGAGGAGAGGGGGCAAAGTAGAGCAAACACGTTACCATATAAACTGTACTGTACATGTGCCAAAGCAAGATGACAGAAGTATTTTACAAGATGTTCTTTATACAATATCACTGCTGAAACAAGCAACTTTCAATAACTAGAAAAGTCAATTTAAAAAAAATTAAACATTTAAATTCTTCCTGCTTTTCTTCTGCTCCCCTAAGAGCTTGTGTCTGGTACGTGGGTGGGCTGGGCTCCAACACCCCTCTGGCCAGATCCATCCAAGTACAGGTCATGTGCATGATTATAAGCAGGACTCCAGTCTCTAAATGAAGTGCCTTAAGTTCTTTGTGGGGTTTTTTTTAGCTTTTTTCAGTTTTTTTGTTTTTGATTTTGAAGGGGTGAAGTGGGGCGGGAGAGGGGAGAGAGCTGTCACAAGGAAGGGGAGGGGGACTTCAGAATGGCTCCAGGACATGTCCCTTTACTCGGCCGAGAGCAGCTCAAAAGAGCACGCGTGTCCCCTGATGCTGGTGAATACAGAATGCGACAGGGCACTCGCTGCCACCGTCACCTGGGGGAGACAGAGGACGGGCTTCAAGAAACAAGACTGTCTAAATCGAGACTAAAACTCAACACTGCCTCCCCAGTTGGCCTGGTTACCCCTGATCCTTCCGTGTAACGCAGTCGCCCCTCCCCTGGAGACCAGAGGCTCGGCACTGTCGTGGGGGCCAAAGCGAGAGAGGAGCCGAAGGAAAGGAAAAAGTTAAAGGACGGGAGTCCACGAGAAAGCCACACCCTTGGCTTCCCCCCAGAAACTCTGAGCAGGGTGAAGGCCCCCTGCCGCCCCGGTATCTCTGGGCAGAGACCACCGGCCCAAGAGTGGGCTCTCGAAAGAGCTCTGCCGTAGGGCCCCCTGGAGGGCTGGGCAAGGCAGCACAAGCTTGGGATGACGGGCATTTCTGGACTCCCTGTGACCTCCCTTCCACATTCTTCTCCCCCTCCCGCTCCCTCCCACCCTCTCCGGCTCTCCATTCCCCCAGCTCAGCTCCCTTACCGGGGCCCCGCCTCTCTATTTCTTCTGCCTTCGTCCCCTGGACTGTCCAACGGGCTCTGACTCACTGTCCCCTTCATCGTCAGCAAGCCGATCGGGAAACTTCTTGCGTTTCCTGCGGACGTACGGGTGGCCGGGAAGGTGTTTATGCAATAGAGCCACCAGACACTGTTCTGTCTTCACCATGCAGTTCAGCACGTGGCTGCCTCGGCAGTTGTAAAGCTCGGCATTGGTAAACACTTGCTTCATGTCGGTGAGAAACTCCTGCACCGAGCGGTAGCTCCCACAGGAACACTTGCTCTGCATCGTCTGGAAGTCCATGGGGTGGGTGATGACGTCGTAGTAATCCTCAGCCTCATCCCTGGTCACCGGCTCCCTGTGGGGAAGGACCAGTCGGAGATCTGAGCACAGCCTCTGCGACGACAGAGACCTTGTTCTCGGACCACCGTCCCCGGGATGCCCACCCTGAGGTCGGCCGGCCAGCAGGCAGAGAAGGCGTGTGCCCCTGGGACTACTGCGCTCTCTGCTGGCCTGGGGAGGGACTCCCCCGACGCTCACACGTCCTAAAGGATCGGGGTCATCCCTACGACCTCCACTCAGCGCACGCCCAGCCGGCTGCCGGTCCTGCCCCCTGGTGCCCGGGGCCACGAAGCCCACCTGAAGGGCCAGCTGAAGCGGTACTTCACCACCTTGTGGAGGATCTCTTCACACTTCTGCAACTCGAGGCTCTGCCTCCGGGAGCTCCGCTTGGTCTGAAGCACCTGGCACCAAAGAAAGACATGTGGTATTACAGGTCTAGAGGAGGAGTGGACAGAACAGAAAACGTATATATCTTCCAAAAAGAAGAAGAAGAAAAAAAGTTCAACCATTTTCTCAGAGCAGAGACAGTCAAATCTGGTATTCAAGGCAGGGAGCGTGCTCAGCCGGGGCGCCCTCTTCCCATTGGCCTGACGCCCCCCACTAGTGGAAGCGCACCCCCCCACTAGTGGATGCGCATCGAGGCGGCAGAGGGCACGGCCACCAGCATGTTGGTGAGAGCGGACAGACGTGGGATTATGGGAACACCGAGAACGGGCAGAAACAAGCAACTGCGGAGACCCAGGAGGGTCACAGGGACTACCGGCAGCCGATTCGGTGGGGCTGGGGCTCTGAGGGAAGGAAAGTCAGAGGCACGAGTCCTCTCTTGGGCCCTCCTGCTGCAAGCATGTGGGAGCTAAGGGGATGAGGAGAAAAGGGTGGGCGACCCCTCCAGGCAGCCATCGGGGCTGTGACTCACGGTAATCAGAGTCCCAGGCTCGAAGGGTTAATTGGGGCTGGGCCAGCAAAAGGATCTGGCAATGCCCTTGAGCTCCCTGATGGCTTGCTGTATGCCCCCGACCCGTCCCCAACCCCAATTTGCTCTGCCAAAGTAAGTACGTTTTCAAGAGCATCTTACTGTTCTTTAAAGCTCCAGTGAAATCTGAAGTAAAACCGCTAAGCTTACATTGGTTGAGGAGCAGAGGGGAGGGTAACGC
The DNA here is from genome assembly GCA_028646535.1 of Procyon lotor. NCBI lineage: Eukaryota > Metazoa > Chordata > Mammalia > Carnivora > Procyonidae > Procyon > Procyon lotor. The sequence goes on along the minus strand of CM053621.1, from coordinate 24,216,265 downwards.
CCCTCCCATAACAACTGTGGGCAAAAGACCCAAGAGTGACTGAGGCTCCAACATTGCTGACATTCCCACAATGGAGACCCAGCCCCTCCGAGCTACTGGAGACACATGGATACTATTTTAAAATCCTTAACAAGTTACAGGCTGCCTATTAACTGGAGGAGACGACGTCTGCAGGCTGAGCGGGGGAATGCCGGACATAGCTGCTCCCGGGGGGCCTGGACCTCCGGGGGGCCTGGACCTCCGTCGGCCTGCAGGCCCACCCATCTGCCGAAGCAGCCTCCGAGGGAGGGGGCCCCCACCTGTTGCCTGCTGGATGCCTGACGCTGGAGTGGGGACTGAAAAATGGCCAGTGCAGGGAGGAGGGGAAATCACTCACCAGCTCCTCAACCTCTGCGTCGTCCATAGGTGGGGCCTTCGGCCGAGACTTCCTGGCGGGATGCGGCTTCTTCCCCGGCCGGCGGCCCGGCCTAGCCGCAGGGGGGATGACGCCCTGCTTGCCGCGGATGGTCTTTCGAGGTCTCACTGAATTAGAAAATACAGACTTCAGAGCCGCCCAACAGAGGCTGAAGGGAGCACATCTACGGGATGGGGGAGCACCTCGTCGAGCAGAGCAACAGCTCGCTCTGCTCGGAAGGCGCTCCTACTCTCTCTCCTGCCCTGATGGGACACTTTAAAGGTGGAGAAGCAGAAATTTCTCATCGTCTGAGAGACGTTTTCTGCATCTCTGCGGACGGCTCCTCTCTGTCCTTGCTCTGTTCGCAGCCGCCCCCGGGAATGGGGCCTCTGGAGGAGTCCGTGGCAAGCTGACGCACTCCGGAGGAGAGGCCATTTGCTAACAGGTCTGCCTGGAATTCCCAGAGCCCAAGCTGGGCCTGAGTGTGTGTCCTTACGTGTGAGGTGGGATGTGACTGTAGGGCAGTCCTCGCCTCCTACTTCCCCGAGTAAGCCCACACTCGCCACCACAATCTTCTGAGAGAAAAGCCGATACCTACTCGAAGTCTGCCTCAGTGATTCCAATTTAAGGCTCAGCCCAGTCCTGCTTTCTTGCATTTCCATAAGAGGCTTGCCCAGGACCCCCAAAGGGAGAGTAAGGAATACAAAGGCCCCCCAAGATGACTCGTGTCTCAGGCTGACCACGGGGGGGGAGGGGCATGTCAGACAAAACAACACTTCTCGCTGTGTCCTCAGGGAGCGACACTCCAGTAGGATTAGCTCAAAGTCTCCACTGAACACATTTTCCCTTCAAAGTAGGGAGGGGACATTTGTACAGAGACAGGGGTAATCAGAGCCAGTGACAGAAAGAATCAATAAACAATGTTTCATTCTATTTCTAGACCCTGATAACCCTTCACTGGCTATTTTAGGGTCTCTAAGCTCAAGACCAGACTTGGAAGAGAGAATAAGAAACTGACACCAAGCATGAAACTCCAAATGCTAGAGACAGTCACCGACCCAGGGCCTGGAGGTGGGAGCCGGGGACCAACACATCTCTGGGAGCCTAAAAGGTGGAGTAGACAAAGGGCTCTCAAGTACCAATACTTCCCAGAATCCTTTGGCAGATAAGACCCTAGAAACCTGGAGAGAATACTGTCTTGGAAAGAAAACGGTAACTCACAAGTGGAAAGCACCCACTACTCCGAAAATAAACAAATGAGTCCACTGTCACATCGAGCATCCACTCCCTGACAGCCCTGCGTCCCCATCACACTCTCCGGCCAGCAGACGAAGTCTCTTCGTAATCCGGGGTTAAGGGACCACTTGTCTCCTGACCCCGGACAACTGCGAAATCATGCCAGTGAACAAACAAAAGGAGCCCTGTGGGAAGGAGAGAAACCGAGGTATTCCCAACTGAGAGCCCTGCACGACCGGAAAGACGGGGCAGGCGTGCAAACCCAAACCCCTCCGGGCTCAATGGCACCCCTGCTGTAAGACTGGCTGTGCCGCGCTTCTCAGACCCCTGACACCAACGTCCAAACGTCCCGAGTGCTATGATCTTGGGAACTGTATCATCTCTTCAAAAGCTCATCAAAATCTTGGTCTGTGATCTCTTTCCTACTAACCTACAAGGAAGGGTCTATTTTGCAGAGGAGGCTGTAAAAGGCTAGACTACAGGGTTTCAGATTTATCCAAGAAAAAACTCCTGAAGAATGGCCATCAGAGAGAGAGTCAATGAGGTTAAGTGTAAGAGGAGCACCCCCCACACCTCCCACTGGCCTCTAGTGAGAAACAGGGCTGAACCTTCCTAACAACCACCCTAAGCCATGAAAAAACTAGTCTTTTCTTTTCAAACTAGCAAAGCTAGACCCCTTTACACTACGACCAAGAGGAAAATCACTTCTCTGCAATCAGCACTGCAGCAGAGGACAGTGGCCCAGGCCTTCCTTACCACAGTCCCGCTGTCCCCACACACGAGAGGCTTGAGGCAGCCCTCTTCATAAACACACCTGGGGCTTTGAATTCCACTAAATCTCAGACCAAATGTTAAGACCAAGCCATCCAACCTCCCAGTAGGAAGGTGGTTACGTAGCAGCTTAAAAATCCCTTTAAAACCACAGCAGTGGAGTCACCCCACAGCCACAACGTGAGAGGGTGAGAGGGAGAAGACGGGGCGACGGCAAAGCCGGGTGGGTGGCTACTGCCAGCCCAGGCTTCCCAAGTGAGCCTGGAAAACCGTGACGTCAACTACGAAGACAAACCGAATACTTACATCGCAGACCAGCCACCTCGTAATCCTCCTCCTCCTCTTCTTCCTCCTCCTCCTCTTCCTCCTCATCGCTCTCATCATCTTCACTGTCCTCAGAGGCAGACTCTTCGGTGTAATTCCTGCAGGGAGGGACACATAGGGAACGCGGTTCTAGGCCAAAGTGGTCCTAGGAAAGGATGGAGTGCCACGGGGACCTTCTTCCCAGACTGGGCGGACGTGATGACGAGGGGAGGGAACTGACTCGAGGCCAGGACACGGGCAACAGCACGAGAGCCCAAGTTTCAGCAGCGGGCCTCCTCCCGCAGGCTCCGAATGCTTTAGGTGAGACACCGACAGCAAGAGGAATCAAGACCAAAATACAACCCCACTTCTCCTCACATCAAACCATACAAAGCCTATTCCTTTTGTCTCACAAAATCATCCAGATAATGTATCATTTGAGGTATTAAAAGCAGTTCCCAACCCTGGGGTGGACTGAAAGGATCAAGAGCCCAGATGGGGGTTCCGCCTCCTTGGTGGCCCCCTGCCAGGGGTGGAACAGCTTGCGGGTGACCGGAACATCAAAGCAGTGGTAATCCCAGCTCCCAGAGCTGGTCCCAAGCCCCGCCATGTCAGGGGCAGTGTGCCTTACTTGGCTTTAAGTGCAGCTGGGGCGGAGTGAGAAGTAAGCGAGTGATGCTGTTTGATGGGGTCAGGGTCAAATGGCTCTGCCCCCCGGACACCGAGCCACAGTGCCTCTGAGCTGCCCTTCCACAACCTCAAACTGCAACGTGGAAAACAACGGTATTAACTTGGCAAATATTGGGCATCTTCTCTTTACAAGGTCTTAATGGGATCAGGGTGAAGAACAAAGCACCACCTCTAGCCTCAGGGCACTGACAACCTCGTGGGCAGAGAGTCACAGATCGGGCAAGAGGCACCGAAAGACTGAGAGACCGGACGCTCGGCTGCGAGAGAGAGAGGAAGAATTAACCCTAAGAACATAAAAACCTTTCAAAAAAGCAGTGCAATTTTAGGTAGGCCGCAGGCAGTTCCTCAGAGAAGGAAAGCCCGGCAGGCAAGGATACCTAGTGAAGAGCCCGCACAGAGCACATGACATGGGAATAAGGGCCCATAAAAACACAGGCCGGTATTTGTGTAAGAGTCTCAGAAATCCGGCCAGGGAGTTTGGACTTTATTCTAGAGGCGACGGGAAGACTTGAGTTTCAGGATAGTGACAGGAGCTTATCTTTCTGCCTCAGACCATTCTGGTATCCCCACCAAAGTTGGATGAATAGGAGGGACAACACATGAGGTAAGGAGCCGAGACGCCGCCAAAGGAGCCAGGGAGAGACAGGGGAGGGGGAACTGCCAGCAGGGACCACGGAGAGTGGGCAGCAACGAGCCATCTGGACACGGAACTGACGTAAATGAGCTGAGCACAGAAGCTGAGGGAGAGGACGATGTCCAAGTTGACCCCAGAATTCTAATCACGATAAAGAAGGGAAAACAACAGGTGTGGGTAAGGAAGGTCATGAGTTTCAGGACTTCGAGCAGGGGGTAGTTGCAGAAGCAATCAAGAAGAGGGCGAAGTAGAAGCATAAGGCAAAGGGAGATAAACTGTTATCTGAGAAGAAGGTATGATCCAGAAGATACAGATCACATCTGGAAGTGAAAACCAGGAATGTCAACATCAAGCGAAAATGAAATCAGAGCCCTCCGAGCTCCTACTGCAATAATGCCAATGATCAGGCTCATTGGCATTGAACTTAAACTCCCTAGAATCATTCCGTCTGAATAACTGAAGCTTATTTGTAACAGCCATTTATTTGTTTCTGAGGGAAGAAATTCTCACCTGCCACGGGAGTTGCGCCTGGCGGTCGCAGGCTGGCAAGCGGGGCACTGCCACTCGCCGTCTGGGACCTCGTAGAGGGCGGGCCTCAGGCAGAACAGGTGGAAGGCTTTATTACATTCATCACACAGGATCAGTTTGTCATCCTCACCTGCAAGGAGAGAAACTCGTATAGATTGTTGGCAGCAAGGAGCTGTGACAAAGAGCCACTCGCCCCGATTAACACCATGGGGAAGCAAACAGTCCAGCAGAGTATTATCACATTTTTGTTTAATGCAGTCATTTCTGAAAAGAAATGTCGCATAGGGACGCCTGGGTGGCTCAGGTGGTTGAGCGTCTACCTTTGGCTCAGGTCATGATCTCAGGGTGCTGGGATCGAGCCCCGTGTCAGGTTCCCTGCTCAGCAGCAGGGGATCTGTTTCTCCCTACCCCCTGCCCCCTGCTCATGCGCTCTCCTCTCAAATAAATAAATAAAATAAAATCTTAAAAAAAAAAAAAAAAAAAAAAGAAATGTAACATAAACTAGGCTACTAGTAATTTAAGACTCAGGTCTGACTTATATCCCCAAACCCAGCTCACCTAGGAGAGGACAGTTAAAATATTTATGAAGTAGTAGCGAAAACCAAGTCATAGCAAGAAAGGTCACTGTTCATCTCCCACTAAGAAATGAATCCTCCATAAAGGATTACATTTACTGCCCATCCTCTTCCTCAAGCCCCAACGCTTCCCCACTCTATCTGACATGGTTCTCTCAAACCACTTGGTGTCAAAAATGCACAGAACTAACATGACATGGTCACTTCCCTCTCCAACCTTTACTCTAAAATAGTGTTTAGAACAATTAGTAGATTTTTCATAGGCTTTTCTATCCTTGGGAATTAAATCCTAACCTACTTCACAAAATAACGTTAGCCACTGAGAAGTCAATAGCTCGAGGGTTATTAGTCATGAAGTTCCTTTTACACAGGCTCTCAAGGCTGTGACCATTGGAGTCCCAAATGCCCTGCTCTGTAGAACTTGGTGGCAGTGGGTCCCACCGGATTATCCTTCCCAGAGTGAAAATACTGCCCTCTGCTGGCAGACGTCTTATTTCATGGATGACTAAAACCTCCAGGAGATGGTAAGATTTAAAAATTTAGGTTGATCTGGTCCCTGCAGAAAATTTAAAGACTGGAGAGAGAAAGTGCTCTTAAACTCAAACTTGAAGAACAAAAGGCTTGCTTTGATTTACTTCATGTTATTTAGAAGAACAGCATTTTACAGACCTCCAGAAGAAGGTAAAATCTGTCCCACTACTCTTCAAAGTTATGTGCACAGAATTCTTCAGGGGAGAAAATATCTTTGGAATGGAAATTCTCGTCCCTATTACACTCAGATAAGCAACACTGATCTAAATATACCTTTCTTTCGACAAACTTTGCATCGAGCATTTTCTGCTGACATATCCCACTTAATACAGGCATCAAGCATTCCAAGTAGCACGTGCATTCGGGAAAAAGTCTGGGCTTCACGAATTGCCGTCTTCCATTTTTCCAGAGCAGACGCAACCTAAACAGAGACCAGAGCAGGTCAGCATTACTACAATGACCTCGAGGACGTGACATGTAAGATTTTTCACATAATCCTGACAGGAGTGCGCACCGACAGCACCAGGAGAGGAGAGACTGCTCAGTGCGTTTACCTCCCAGAGCTTCTCCACCCCCACAGCAGAAATCAAGGCTCTTAAGAGTGAAAAACCTGCCAAAGATTACACGAAGAATTAAGGCGGGGTGGGGGGGTGATCAGAGACCCAACTCTTCCAGTGAAATCCACCTAAAGACCCAGTATCATTTAAAAGCGGGGACACTTATAGAACCATGTCCTGAGCTAACACAACTTTGGTTAACAAGACAGCGGGTCTCTGCAGTACGTGCCACAATCCCAGATTATAGGGCCTGGAAATTATAGTAACTGCTATCTATAAAGCATTCGACGACAAAAATATTAAGTACTGGGGCACCTGGCTGGCTCAGTTAAGCCTCTGCCTTCGGCTCAGATTGTGATCTCGGGGTCCTGGGATCGAGCCCCGCATCGGGCTCTCTGCTCAGCAGGGAGCCTGCTTCCCCCTCTCCCTCCGCCTGCCTCTCTGCCTACTTGTGATCTCTCTCTCTCTCTCTCTCTCTCTGTCAAATAAATAAATAAATAATCAATCTTTGAATTAAAAAAAAATATTAAGTACTGATACAAAGCATTCCTCCTGACTTTATCACCAACTTCTAACTAAGTGAAACTTTTAGCACGCCAGGGCTTAGGCTGACTTCTTTCTGGGCAGTTACTCTCAGCATAACGGACACTGCCTCCTCCCATCCCTAGAAAATGCAAATTAATTCAGAATTACCCAGGAAAAACACAGTTAGGATGCAGGAAAATATAATCAGGAATTTCAGCGATAAAACACAACCCTCACTCCTATATAAAATAGACATTCTAGGGAAAAACAAATGCCATTTCAGGATAATTCACTTATTTCTACTACTGTCTCATTAGTCAAAAGGTGTTTTTTTTAGGTCTTCAAAGTATTTCCTGCCTAAATGATCAGGTAAGCATTGGCACAAATGCCTCCACAGGGTTTATCACTCTCAGACAGGCAGAAAACACCAGAGAGAGGGCACCTGGGAGGATTAGTCAGTTAAGCGTCTGCCTTCAGCTTGGGTCATGATCCCAGGGTCCTGGGATTGAGTCCCGAGTCTGGCTCCCTGCTCAGCTTGCTGCTGCCCTTGCTTGTGCTCTGTCTCTCCCTCTGACAAAGGAATAAATAAAATCCTTAAACAAAAGAAAGAAAAAGAAAACGCCATGGAGATGGGCAAGGGAAGGCTCAGGCCCTCCCTACAGCAGAAGCTGAGAGATGAGGACATCCCACCATCATCTACGGGGGGACGGGGGGGAGCGTATGCCTTAACCCAGCGCAGTGAATCCAGGGAGCAGGGCGATGCTCATACAGCTGGGCCGGCTCTAGCTCGCTGACCGCACTGCCCTGCCTCACCCCGGGCAAAGGCGTCTAGTTGAGGTCCAAGAGTCTTCCTCCTACAGGAAGGGCTAGTTATGCTGGACGGCCATTGGCTGTAAAAGAGAGTTGCCGAGGGACAGAGCTACTTCTGAAGCTGTCGGGGAGGGCTCACAGAGGGGAACAAAGGCTGCCCTTTCTCTTTCTTGTGGAAACAGAACCACAGAGAGCCCTGTGTGTGTAAATTCATAAATAAGAATATATAATATAAACACAAGAGGCTGCTAAAAATCTAGTGCAATCTGCCCCATTCCTTACTCCAACCTCCACTGCAGCTATTTCAACATCTGCCCTCAAAATACATCCCAACCGCCTTCCCCCCCACCCGGAGCCCCTCCGTCAGCTGTGAGGTCCACAACCACAGCTTGCCTCACTGGCCCTTCTCCCACAGGGCAGCGGAGAGCTGACATGTGCTACCACACAGATCCTCTTACCCCACTAACAACCCACATCCCGTCAATGGAATATAGATTTAAGAATTTTAGGTTCAGTCTCTCACAGAGTGCCTACTGGGATCAGGCAAAAAACAGTTAAAAATGGGCTTTGCTGTCCTCTAGTGGACACTCAGATGCACACAAGTCATTAGGAAAAAGTCCTCCATCAGCAGACAGTATTGCCTTTATTTCCTATAAATTATAAGATCTGAGCACTCAATAAGGCATCCAGCCTCATTAAAAAAACAAACAAACCTGGGGCACCTGGGTGGCTCAGCAGGTTAGGCGTCCAACTTTTGGTTTCAGCTCAGAGCATGATCTCAGGTCATGGGATTGAGCCCAGGTCATGCTCAACAGATTCTGCTTTAGAGTCTCTCTCCCTCTGCCCCTCCTTCTACACTCACTCTCTCAAATAAATAAATCTTTTAAAAAACCCTGAAAAGGTCTCAAAAATAAGCTTACTTAGCCTCATTTTAATAGATTTGAGATATAATTTATATGTTCACAAGTTCACCTTGTAAAGAAAAACAATGATTTTACATATATTTGCAGAACTACACAACTATCAACATAATCTTAATTAGAACATTTTCATCACCCCAATGCACCCCCTCTAGCCGTCACTCCCCATTCTCCACCCTAATCTAACCACTTCCCTAGCCCTAGGCAACCACTAATCTACTTTTGGTCTAGAGATTTTCTTTTAGACATTTCACATAATGTGTGCCTTTTTGTGACTGCCTTCTTGGAGCACAATTTTTCTAAGGCAGGTAATAGTAGCATGTAACAATACTTTAAGGATAGTACTTTATTCCATTATAAGTGCTGAATATTTTTCCACTGTATGGATCAAGCAATCACATTCTGTTTATCCATTCATCGGGTGATGGTCTCTTGATTGTTTCCATTTTCTGGCTATCATAAGTAATACTGCTATGAACATTTGTGCACATTTGTATAGCCATCATTTATTATTTTTGCCCAAGGTCTCACAGCAATTTGGGACCAGGTCTCCTTCACATCTCCAGACCCCCAATACCAATGCTCTGGACATTACAGATAATCACTAGCATTGTTAAACCCACCGAGTTATCCACCTAGGCCAGCCTAGATCCCAACCAACCTCTAATTTTGAGGGCAAAACATTAGGCCCTCAAGATTTGAAAGACCATCCTGGTTTCCCACAGCGGAAAAAAATTCCAAACAATCTGGCACATTAAAACAAAAACCCCACACCATATTCAAAGACACTGGGTTTTTTTGTTTTTTTAAGACACGGTTTTTAGGAACAAATGAACAGTTTTGACATTCAACACTGGTGGCATCCAGTAAAATCCTGCTGGATGGCTAAATACATTATTATGAAAAGAAATTCAAACTCTCTAGCATGTTTTAATAAAAGTGGTCCCTAGGCAGAAGTGGGTATAACAGAATCAAAGGGAAGCCAGCTTATATGCAAAAGTCACCATTAATCCCTTTACTAACAGTAAAAAGGCAATAGCCTATCTTGAAAGGATAGGACAAGGCTTCCGACCATATTCTTCCACAAAAGAACATTTAAAATGGAAGAACAGATAATCAGGTTGTCAGGACAAATGTATCCAAAGTAAACAGAGAGCCTAACAGAACCCAGAATTTTACCAAATTATACAAGGTCTTTCCCACTTAATGCAAAAAAATAAAAAAATAAGCAAACATTAAATATCTGAAATCATCCAGGCTATTACAAAAGGGGATTCAAGAAACAATCTACTTTTATAAGTAAGGAAATCAAAACCCATACTAAAGACCAATATTAACTAACTCACACAACCACCTAGTGCCAGATGAAAAACACTGGCCAGGGGTAAGTAGAAACCTCCAAAGCAAAGGACAGTGGAAAATTTCAGAGCTGAGGCAATGCCGACCTTTGGTCGGGAACTGCAGGCAGGGCATAATGCCACTTTAATGGAGAACATTGTTGAACTACTTAGTAGGCAACCTAATTGATTTTCCAAGAAACTCTTCCATGCTTTCCATTTGTGTACTATATGTCTGGGCCCCAAGGTTAAATGTGCACAGTGCTCAGATTTTCCTCCCCAATCATACTAAGAATGAAGTCTCACATGACAAGCTAAAAAGAGGTTACTTTGCTATGGAGAAGAGAACTAAAAAAGAACTTCATGAGAATTCTATAGCCACTACTTCCCAATGAGAAGAAAATGTTACTGGTAAAGAAATGCCAAGGAAAGATCACATCAAGAAACTCTACCTACTCTTCTAGGTAGAGTTAAAAACAAAACCCGTGCAAGTACTTGGCAAAGCTAAAACTTGATGCCTAACAAGAAGAGGCTTGGCAGAGGAGACTATAAACCAGTGTTAGACTTTACCTGGAAGGTGACCTGCGTGCTCTGTGCAGCCATTAGAAGGAGCACACAGGAAGTGAGAACCTCATCCCAGGAAGGTACTGACAGGGGTCCAGCCTCGGGATCTACAGCATGAACTAACAGACCTGGATCGAACTGATTATGCGTTCTCCGCTCCCTCCCCTCCCACCCAGAAGGCCCCTCCTTTTAGCACCAGGCATCGCCTCGGCCTCGGGAAGAAGCAGGGAACGTGACAACTGTGTACAAGCACCTGAGGAGCTTCGGAGCGTACGCTTAGCCTGTGTAAACTCAGAGGGCAAAACAAGGAGCAGCTGTCAATGAGGAGAAAGCCAATTTCAGTGCAATCCGACCAGGCCTATGCATCCTTCCATGGCCGGGTTAACTCCTACTTACTCTTCAAACCCCAGCTGATGCGTCTGCTCCTCTGGGGAGTTGCCCCACTTTGTCCTCGGCGTCCCTCACAGGTAGGCCAAGCCCTGCGCCCTCCCATCAGCACTTGTCACTCCACCACAACCATCCCTCCCACTCCAACAGGACCCTTGGAGGGCAAGGACTTCCGGCTTCTCCTCAATCACTACCACCTCTGGACTCACCACAGCACAGCCCGAGACAAGCATGTACCAGCTGGTTGTGAGAAGAAGGAAGTAAGGAAGGGGGAGAGAGAAATCAAACACAAAGGAAAATATTCTATGGGTTAATACCTGGGACCTCTCCTTTAATGGAGTGGTTTCAAATTCTTTTCTTTGTAAGTAATCTTAAGCAGAAAGCTAAGAGACAAAACAGGAAAAAATGGAGCTAATTACTCTAATAAAGACAAACCGGAAGTGACATGACGTTCATCAGTAAGGAATTAAGGAGCTGAGAAAACACGGTTTCGAGTAGATCTACACAGACTGAGAAGGGGAGACAGACAAGAATATGTTGCCGGGCAGGAGACTGCACAACATGATGCAGATGATTCCATTCTGTCGAATTCCAATAAAACTATCTTCGTGAGCATATAGAAAACACACCAAACTACTGAAGAATGATATTCCTGAGGAGCAAAACTAGGATGGGAGTTGTTTCATATTTTACTTCCCTCTCACACTGGATTTACTTACAATGAGCATGTTACTTTTAAAACTTATAAACCAGAAACCTGGATTATCTGCAGTTAAACTGCAAAAAAGTGAACTCAGACCTTTAGTCTACAAATATTAATTCAAAATGGATCGAAGATTTAAACGTAAAAGCTAAGAATTCTAAGACATGTAGAAGAAGACAAAGGAGAAGGACACGGGGTGTGTGACGCTGAATTTGCCAATGATCTCCTGGATGTGACACCAAAAGCAGAAACGACCGAAGAAAACAGGTAAGGCGAAAAGCATCAAACTTGAAAACTTTTTTTTTTTTTTTAAATCATTTTATTTATTTATTTGACAGAGAGAGAGAAATCACAAGTAGGCAGAGAGGCAGGCAGAGAGAGAGGAGGAAGCAGGCTCCCCGCTGAGCGGAGAGCTCGATGCCGGGCTCGATCCCAGGACCCTGAGACCATGACCTGAGCCGAAGGCAGAGGCTCCAACCCACTGAGCCACCCAGGCGCCCCAAACTTGAAAACTTTTATGCATCAAAGGATGGCATCTCCAGAATGAAAGGGCAGCTCAGAGGATGGGAGAATATATTTGTAAATCACACATCTGATAAAGGATTAATATCCAGAACATATAAAGAAACTACATAACTCAATGACAAAAGACATAATCTAATTAAAAGACAGCTAAAGACTCTAAGACACATTTCCCCAAAGAAGACAAATGGCCAACAAGCACATTGTTCATCCCTAATTATTAGCGAAATGCCAATCGAAACCATGAGGCATCACTTCATGCCCCTCAGGATGACTGCAGCCGGAGACAGAACCCAGCAGGCACGGGCAAGGATGGGGAGAAATGAGAACCCTGGGCAACACTGTCAGGCGTGTAAAATGGTGCGGCCGCTGTGGAAAACAAGGCAGTTCTTGAAGAAGTTAAACAGAATTACAATATGCTACAGCAATTCTACCTCTAGGTATAGAGCCAAAAGGACTGAAAGTAAGAACCAGAATAGACGGCCGTGCACCGTGTTCCCAGCAGCATTACTGGACATGAGGGCCATCTGGCTGCGACCCCCGTCACCCCACGGGTCTCCAGGATGACCGGCCGGTGCGGCTGGCTGGCTAGCAGTCTCCTCCCTCCCGCACTGTGCAGCCCTCCTGAGGCCGTGCGCCTGGCCACAGAGGACAACCTTCTCCAACAGAGCAGGATCGTCCCTCATCCTTTGCCCAAGGGTACGCAAGGGCACTCCCCGGCTAGAGGCTCCAGGCAAGCGCTCAAGGTCCACAGCAGCCAACAGGTGGAAGTGACCCAAGTGTGCATCGCCGGACGGATACAGAATGTGGTACAGACACAGAATGGAATGTTCCTCGGTCTTAAAGGGAAATTCTGGCACATAAACACAACACAGATGAGCTTTGAAAACATTATGCTAAATTAAATAAACCAGTCACAAAAGGACACATACAGTGATTCCACTTCTATGTAATAGTACTCAGAGTAGTTGAATCCATAGACACAGAAAGAAAATGGGGGTTACCAGGGGTCGAGAGGAAAGCAAAATAGGTAGTGTAGTCTCTGGGGGGCGTAGTTTCAGTCTGGGAAGATGAGAAGGTTCTGGAGATGGATGGGGACAGGTGCACAGCACTGTGAATGTACTTAACAATACAGAACATAAAAACAATTCCTTGCGTGTATTTTACCACCATTTTTAACCATTTAAAAACCACTACCACCTTTTAAAAAGGAATCAGCTCAGGGCGCCTGGGTGGCTCAGTGGGTTGAAACCTCTGCCTTCAGTTCAGGTCATGATCTCAGGGTCCTGGGATCGAGACCCGCATCGGGCTCTCTGCTCAGCGGGGAGCTGCTTCCCCCTCTCTCTCTGCCTGCCTCTCTGCCTGCTTGTGACCTCTCTCTCTGTGTCAAATAAATAAAATCTTTAAAAAAAAGCAATCAGCCCTAGTAAAAGGGGATGGGGGCACTCTGAGACATTAACTAGCTGTGCTCCACAGACCAATTTGAAAACCACAACATTTCGGAGAAGTGAGAAAAATGAACACTGGCTCAGGAAACAGTGCTTTACAGGAGGTAAAAGCACCAGGTTAGACTATTTTAAAATCAGATCCACACTCCTAGTCACAAAACCCATCCTCACGAACAAAATACCTTTGCTTCCTCTGCCAGTTTCTTCTCTTCGTCCACCTCTTCCGTCTTTGCTGTATCTTCGCATTGGAGTTTTCTTCTCTTTTGCTTGGGAGCCATGAAGCCTTGGAGAAACTTCTTTATGACACTGGCTTGTAGGGCAATCACACACTCACCAAAATCCTTCAGTTTCTCTAATGAGATCACCTACAGGAAATGGCAGAAACAACAGAATGAACGAAAGGCCGAGACGACAGGAGCCCACCCTCCGTCCCCACACCAGACTCTGGTCATCTCTGTGTACTACTCTCCTTGATGAGGGGTGTAGGGGGAAGCCAATTTTAAGCATGTTCCGTGGCAGCTCCCCACCAGTTTCAGTGTCACTGGGAAAGTTTATCCAAAAGCAGCTTCACTGGGGGTTTTGCTGGGGGTAACGGCCTTTTACTGAAGCTAACCGCTCCCCACATGTAGTAGTAAAATTCTGTATTTACTCAAAATAACACGTGCTGTCTAGGAAGGGGGAAAAAAATAGAGACTATCCTTGACTAAATTCAGATCAATGTGGGCCCCAAATGGGTCCCACAACATGAATTTACCTTGGTCCTCAATTCAATGGGTGGCTTATTTAAAAGCAGCCGACTACTTCCATTTCCCCAGCAAAGAGACCCACGGGATGCTGAAACTTGCTCTACTTAATTAAAGAAGTTAGGGAGCTCATTCATTCATTCATTCATTCAGCAACTGAGTGTTTACTATGTGCAAACTACAGACTCAGGGCAAAGAAAAACTGAGAAGGAAAATAAACACTTCCTGACCCACTAGCTTACAAACTGTACGCCAGGTCATCCACTTTACATACTTGGTGTCATCTAAGCCTCACACTTATTTTATGGATAAGGATAGATGCTAAATCACTTTGATCCAAGTCACATTTTGAATGAAGGCTACCTTCTCATCACGCAAAACATGTCATTTAAAAAAATACCATTTTATAACTACAAAGAGAAACAAAGAATGAGGATAACCCAATATTAGCAGGGTGTAAGCCTGGGTTTGGGACAAAGTAGGCAACTGATAAATATTTGGTAAAAAAACAAAAAAGCAGGCCACCTGAGTGGCTCAGGTGGTTAAGCAACTGCCTTTGGCTTAAGTAATGATCCTGGAGTTTCAGGATCAAGTCCCGCATCGGGCTCTCTGCTCAGGGGGGAGCATGCTTCTCCCTCTGACACTCCTCCTTCTCATGTTTTCTCTCTCTCATTCTCTCTCTCTCAAATAAATAAAATCTTTAAATAAATAAATAAAAAATTAAATATTATATTTGAAACTGGCAAAATACTTAGTGTTGAATAATTCTTAAAAAACATTAGAAAAATAAAGATACTTAAATCCTTTTTCCTACAAAATGTAGCATGAATTCATAACCAGACTAGTTAAAAAAAAAAAAAGGCTGGGGGCGCCAGGCTGGCTCACTTGGTAGAGCACGTGACTCTGGATCTCAGGATTCTGAGTTTGAGCCCCACAGTGGGTACTGAGATTACTTTTAAACAAATAAATAAATAGGGAGAAAATAAAGCTACATATCTAAGATGCATATATAATATGTTAATTCTAATAGCAAAGAAATAAAAATGCGGGGCGCCTGGGAGGCTCAGTGGGTTAAAGCCTCTGCCTTTTCAGCTCAGGTCATGATCATGGGGTCCTAGGATCGAGCCCCGCGTCGGGCTCCCTGCTTAGCAGGGAGCCTGCTTCCCCCTCTCTCTCTGCCTGCCTCTCTGCCTACTTATGATCTCTCTCCTCTCTGTTAAATAAATAAAATCTTAAAAAAAAAGAAAGAAAAATGCAAAAGCCTTAACAGTAAAAGATTTATCCTATCAACTCCATGGGCTACTTTATGTACACCAAAGTGATATAAAGACTGAAATAAATGGAATGTACTTATAAATTGAGAAAAAAAATGCAAATGCTCAAAAAACACATGACTAATACACATGGTGTAATGTATATGAATAATTTGAAAAGACCGACAATTATTAATATCTTCTGAGTTACATGGACTTTATTATTTAAAATCAGTAAAAAGAATTTTAGTGTTTTCTGATGGACAGTATTCTCCAATCTTCTCTCAAGCTGTGATATCTAAACCAATCTCATGTGGAACATGGGGTCTCCTGAACTGGTCCATCTTTATCATGTGAGGGTCCTTCTGAGCAGGAAGGGACGGGACCCTAAACAAGCCTTGAAATGTACCCATTTACCAGCATTGAGTGATACCCAATATTAAGCATAATCCTACTGAGCTGATCAGTAATAAAGGATGGACAAAATAGAGATATAAAGAAGTTTCAGACCTTAAAGCACAGGCATCAATCACATGGGAACGTTGAAAATAGACATATTAATATTTCAGGGGCGCCTGGGTGGCTCAGTGGGTTAAAGCCTCTGCCTTCGGCTCAGGTCATGATCTCAGGGTCCTAGGATCAAGCCCCACATCGGGCTCTCTGCTCAGCAGGGAGCCTGCTTTCCCCCTCTCTGCCTGCCTCTCTGCCTACTTGTGATGTCTCTGTCAAATAAATAAATAAAATCTTTAAAAATAATAATAATAATGTTTCAGAACTGTGACTCTAGGACCAATTTTCATTCAAATTAATAGAAAACCACTTTTTGGGGTTCCTGGCTGTCTCAGTCAGGAGAGTGTGCAATCCTTGTTCTCATGGTTGGGGGTTCAAGCCCTATGCTGGATGTAGAGATAACTTAAAAATAAAATCTTAGGGGTGCCTGGGTGGCTCAGCTGATTAAGTGACTGACTTCGGCTCAGATCATGATCTCTGGGTCCTGGGATAAGCCCTTGTTGAGCTCCCTGCTCAGTGGGGAGTCTGCTTCTCCCTCTCCCTTGCCCTTCCCTCCTCCATTCATGCTCGGTCTCTCTCAAATGAATAAAATCTTTAAAAAAAAACGAAGTCTTAAAAAAACAAAAACAGAAAAGCTCTTTTTTTTTTTTTTTAAAGATTTTATTTATTTGACAGTGAGAGAGAACACAAGCAGAGGGACTGGTAGTGGGAGAAGCAGGCTTCCTGCTTAGCAGAGAGCCCGATGCGGGGCTCGATCCCAGGCCCCTGGGATCTGACCTGGGCCGAAGGCAGACGCTTAACAACTGAGCCACCCAGGCGCCCCAGAAAAGCTCTTTTTGAATAAAGGATCTAAGCCAATGATTAGATTTTTCTGCATATTAAACGAAAAATATCAAATGTACATGGAGAATTTTTGGTTCCACAAGTCTTTCAAAACAAACCCATAGACGATATCCAGGGTCATCTGGGAAAGTCAAGAACGGTATTAGGGAATAATTCCAAATTGCGTTTCCATGAGTAACACATCTCCTAAGGGTGTTTGCTTATATTCTTACCCGAGCTTCAAATTCTGATGTTTCTTCCACATAACCAAGTCCCCCCTTCTGTAACCTTGTTGCAACTTCAATGAGATCACTACGAAGAAAGTTTAAAAGCTCCTGGTTGCCATCACAGGATTTTAGACCCAAATTTGGCTTCCGGGCCAGATGAATAGAATGAATGATGTCCTGGTACCTAGAAAAGTTGGGGACCGGGGAGGAGAAATAAAGAAACTCTGAATGATAGGTCTCATTTCTAGAACACTTACTCAGATCTTCATTTCTCCTTGGTGAGTTCTTCAGTTTTGTGTTTCTTGTATAAATTTTCAAATCTGTCTTATTCTGGATTCATTTGAAAAACATACTTTTTTTTTTTTGGTATTTGTTAATCCCAGTACCTGAAGTGTCCTGCTTTGTACCTAGCTCTCATTCACGGTTCCTGGTTTGTGTATTTTTTTTTTTTTAACCTTTTTACCATGAGTTTCTCGGGATTTTATCTGTGGAAATTCTTTGAGGCGTGGTTTGAAGCTGTGCTCCTCCAGAGAGAATATGCACTTGCTCATGTCAGTTACCAGGAAATGCTACCAACGTGAGATAACTTTAAATAATCTGCCTGGAATGCCTTATAACATAGGAAAAACATGAAACAGGCTGAAACTCTACACAAGGACCTTCAAGTTCACTCTCACACTAAAGATTGACCCGTTGAGGTCTCAGTAATAGACTCTGGTGAGACCATAAGCTTCACTGTTGGTGTCTTACAACAAAATGAAAACTTGAGCTCAAGGTCATCTCAGCTAAAGTATACTAAGTTCCCATTTCATTCTTCATTTGCATTTTTAATATTATTTTCCTCTGAATACAACTTCATTGTATCCCACTGGTTTTCTCGCAAAGGATTCCCCTTTCCTTGCTTTGTAGAATTCCCTTTTTCTTTGACATTATCTATGAATATATTTAACTGTCTGTCAATTAAGATCTTTTTGGAGATCTTTAAGGAATTTGTTTCTAATTTTATTGCCATCTGATCAGAGAACGTATCCTGAAACTCTTTTTTTTTTTCCTAAAACTATTTTTAAAATCTGTTGAGATCGCTTTTGTGGCTAAGTAAATGATTAATTTTTATAAATGTTCAATGGATAGAAAAAACTTCACTTCTCTGTTTTCAACTGGCTTAGTATCATTTTGTTTTTAAATTCTTTTTTTCATTGAGGGGCACTTGGGTGGCTCAGTTGGTTAAGCCTTCAGCTTCAGCCTTCAGCTCAGGTCAAGATCCTTGCTTTTATGGATAAACAAGTAACCCCTAAGATATTTATAATATCTAATGCTGAAGAGAAGCTGTGTAGAGCAAGATGAAAATCCTTACCTCTTCTCGAGTCTCTCTTTAAGTTGACTTTCTCTTATTCCCTGAGGGTGTAGGCAGTTTAGCAACTCATCCAGTTCCTTCTGACTATCACATAAAAACCTGCGAGGAGCAACACAGAATGAGTAACTCTGAAAAATAATCAAGTACTAAGAAAGGCACCTAAGATTGTTGGTGGAAGTTGGGAGAACAGAATTCCAAACTTGCTTATAAGTAGAACAAATAATTTATCATTTCAATGAGACATAATGCTAACTTTATCCTAGAATACCGGAACCAATGTTTCCTACTAAAATATGAGACAAACTTTATGAAGTTAATTGATACACTTGTCCATATACCTTAGAAGAGTAAACCAACATCCAAAAATAAAAGTTAAAAGATCATCAAACCAAAGGCAATCCTAGCCAAAACAGTTAATACAATCAAAAAATAAAAGGGACCCTCTCAAAACCTAGTTCCCTGCCTAAAAGAATATTGACATAAAAGCAAATCAATGGCCATGTATACAATCTATATTCTTTAAGTAATAAAGATGAAAATCCTGTATCCATTCCCAGACTGAAAAAGCACTTCCAATGCAATGTACAATTTATACCAGAACATATACAAAGTTACACTGTAACAGGGAAATAAAATTCCAAAGCTTAGGGAAAACACACACACACATACACACACACACACACAGGATTTTATTTATTTATTTGACAGAGATACAGTGAGAGAGGGGAACACAAGCAGGGGGAGTGGAAGAGGGAGAAGCAGGCCTCCCACCAAGCAGGGAGCCTGATGCAGGGCTTGATCCCAGGACCCCAGGATCATGATCCGACCCAAAGGTACTTAATGACTGAGCCACCCAGGCGCCCCTTAGAATATATTCTTACAAAGAAAAAAAAAAAAAGAAAGAAAGAAATAAGACCTGCTTTTGAAGGAATGAGTTTACATATCCAAGAAATCAAAATCATACAAAGTGATCTTAACAGATAATCACTGGTGTCACTATATTAAATATTATCTTAACATGAAAAAGGAAAAAGAAAGAGCAACCCGATGAATGCTCACATTACCATAGATTCTGGCCTTGTTTGGGTATGGTGGTCTCTACAGCAACTTCTGTTGCTGGTCCAGGTTGTGTGTTCAGGCTTGCATTTTTGCCTAGGTTTGCTTTCTTACCTAAAAAAAATATAAACATTAGGTTAATACGGTAAATACTCAATTCCGCATTTCAAATAGGACACAGTGCCGAATCCAACAACTAGTAACATAGATGCTGCCTGTTAAATACATCCAGTGTACAAGAGGTGCTAACTTCTCTTAAATAGCTTACATACAACACATTATTTGAGATACTTGCTCTCTCCACAGCTGAACAGTTGCACAGTTCAAAGTTTAGCCTATCACAACTTAGAATGGATCAGGATGACTAAATAACTCTATATCAAAGCAAATAATCCATTTACTCTTTGTACATAAGCTTAGCACAAAGGCACAAATGAAACACATAAACTACCATAAACTTACCCCTGGAGGCTTCAAAATGTCAAACAACAACTTTTTTCTAAGCCAGCTCCTATATACTACTAGACACGAATACAAGACAGATCCTAAGCCAATCTCTGAGCCCTCACCTAACACTGTAACTGGTTCTGTCCCCTGCTCCCACTCTCTCCCCTTTAACCTTCCCTGTACTACAAACACATCGCCCTATTCTTCTGAGTCACATGATTTTGAAGACACCTGGCTATGCTGGAATGAGAACAGGAAGCAGCAATACCCACCGGGATGTGCTAGAAGTGAAGGGATGGAATGCCCACCTTCTCTTGGGAGCTAGAACTATGGCGACCTGATTTCTAAGGATACCCACTAAGCTTTTGATAAACATTATAAAATCAGTCTCTCCTCCTGCTGGAAACTCTCCCCCAAGTCTAAAGATCCTGACTGTACATTTTCTGCTCTCAAACGTAACTGCCCTTATGTAGGTATTTACAAAATCTACCGAAACTAGTTTTACTGAAGTGCTGCAATCTAACACTATTATTAACACAGTATGAAAAGGCCTTACCTGTGAAACTTTGGGCTACATATTAATTTCCTTATTTAACAATTTTGTGAGTTTTAAGTTTGGGTTAGGAGTGTCTCTAAAATGAAGGAAAACTGCCTTTTAACAAAATTTCTTAAAAAAAAAAAAGATTTCTCAAAGAAATGTACCAACCTAATACTTGAGAAGCAATTTTCATTAGGTCACAGAAAGTGGAGCTAGAAGGAAGCTTGCCGATCATTTAACCCAGTGGTTCTCCATAGGGAGCCAGGCTGCCTCCCAGGGGACATGTGGCAATGAATGTCTGGAGACACATTTCATTGTCACTATTAGCATCTATTCCACTGAAGCCAGGGATGCTGCTAAACATCTGACAAAATGCACAGGACAATCCCCACCTATAGAATTATCTGGGGGTGCCTGGGTGGCTTAGTCACTTAAGCGTCCAATTCTTGATTTCAGCTCAAGTTATGATCCCAGGATCGTGGGATTGGGCCCTGCATTGGGTTCCCTCTCTCTCCCTCTACCCCACCCCAACCCTAAAATAATGATCTGACCCAAAATGTCAATAATGCTGAGTTTGAGGAAACCTGATCTAACCTGACCACTTGGGTTTTTTTAATTTAAAAAAAGTTTTAAGATTTTATTTATTTATTTGACAGAGAGAGATATAGAGAGACAGGGAACACAAGCAGAGGGAGTGGGACAGAGAAGCAGGCACCCCACTGAGCAGGGAGCCTGAGGCAGGGCTCAATCGCAGGACCCCAGAATCATGACCTGAGCTGAAGGCCTATGCTTAATGACTGAACCACCCAGGCGCCCCTTCTTGACATAAGATATAAATGTTGCAAATGTTACACATAATGTATGTTCAATATACATAGGTCCCTCAAGAAAAAAAATATACACATTTATAAAATTATACTTATTTATTTTACAAATCGAACACACCTATGTAACCAGAATCCAGGCCAAGAAAACATCAGTGCCCCTTTATGACCCTTTCTCAGTCACTTATTTTTAGTTATTTGCTGTGTTTCCCCCCAACTAGAATTTTAGTTAAATGACATTCAGGACCTTATCTGTCTTGTTTGCTATCTTGTACCACAAAACATGAAAAACTGGTCAGCACACATGAGATGCTCCATACATACTGAATAAATAAATTCTGAAAGTGTCTTCTTAGCCCTTTACCTCAATTCCAGCCATTAAGGTACCTACAGAGAGACTTCCAAGGAAGAGTCTGAAGACTACTTGTACAAAATCTAATACCCAGGGGCGCCTAGGTGGCTTAGTTGTTAAGCGTCTGCCTTTGGCTCAGGTCATGATCCCAGGGTCCTGGGATCGAGCCCCATATCGGGTTCCCTGCTCAGTGCAAAGCCTGCTTCTCCCTCTGCCCCTCCCCCTGCTTGTGTTCCCTCTCTTGCTGTCTCTCTCTAATAAATAAAATCTTAAAAAAAAAATCTAATACCCAAATATCCTAATATTCAAGCTCTTTATCTTTTCACACTACACCTGGAACGAAGCTCATAATCAAATGTTAGCTTCCTTCCTTCTTCAATGCATTTCATATCTTCCCACCCCACTCAAATACATCTACTTAAGGAGAAAATAAAGAAACTTTGCAAATGGAGAAAGTGACCAAAGAAAGACAGTCCTTAATAATGATTCTACTCGAGCAGGGTAAAAGAAGTGATAGATATACATACTACGGGGACAGTAATCCTCATCAGGAGAGTCTGCATGGTCTTTGCGGTGATTGAATCGATAGTCGATGCTGTCATGCACCCAGCCTTTTTCAATGAACAATCCCGGAACTTCATCCGAGAAGAGCCAGTACCTATAAATCACAACGATACATTAATAATGATGAGCATGGAGTGACCTTATTGCTGGGGGAGATGATTATAGAATATCACTGAACATTCAGACCAATACAAATGATAAAGGCACAGAATACCAACATTTTTTAAATTTGAGGTTCACTTCATATCTGTAATTTTTCTAACTTCTAGTATTTATTTCTCTACTTCAGGTTCCACACTATGTACACATGCAGAATATATTACCGTTTCTAATGACCTCTGTTTGGATTACATTTCACCTGCCGTAAGGATTGAGGCTTCCTATCTGTGGTATCTTCAAGCACAGGGCTGTGCCTTATTCAACTTGGTAACTCCAGCATGTGGCACAGAAAACATTCAATACACGTGTGATAAGCAATGGTGTCCAAAATCCATAAACAGAAAAGCTTATCTCTTCTAAGTACTTCAGAGTTCCGTGACTAGGAACAACATAATAATCCTAAAAGGTGACCAACTTTAAGCCTAGTACGTTACCTGTTGTGGTTTCGGTCTGTACCGATAGGAGTCCTGCGCATGACTAGCCTCGCCTTGGCGATCCCCTCCTGGAAAGCCTTCTCAGCAGCGGCTTTGTGCCTTCGTATTCGTTCTTCCTCAGCTTCACGTTCTAATTTCACTGGTGAAGATCAAAAGAATTAACTAGACTTTTTTTTTCTAATAAATTCTACTAAGAAGTTTTTAAATGGAATTAACTGAGCCTCAAAATGATCAGAATGAATAAAATAGACTACCAATTTCAAAATAAAACCTATTTCGGTCCTGAGGAATTTGATTGTAATTCAGCTTATTAGCCTTGGTGACAAGAAAAAAAGACCTGAGAGCAAAGCCAGGCAAGCACTTGTGCGTAAAAGCAATCACTGCATACTGAAAATACCATCTGGGGAGTTATTCAGCAAGTCACTGTTAATGACTTAAAAAAAGTTTGGGGGCGCCCGGGTGGCTCAGGCTAAGCATCCGACTCTTGGTTTCAGTCCAGGTCGTGGAATCAAGCCCTGCATCGATTCTCTGTACTTGAGATTCTCTCTCTGTCCTTGCCCATGCTTGTGAGATCTAAAATAAATAAAATCCCTAAAAAAAAAAAGTTTTTATCGATTTATTTCTGACCATTCAATATATGGGTTTATTTCATCCAGACGGAAATTTCTCTCAACAATAAGAACGGCCCAGTAATCTTGCCTTTTAAGTTTTTCTGTAACTGTAAAAAATTTTGAAACACAGCACTACTATTTACAACGTCAGAATGTGTAACAGTGTTCTATTGATGAGAACATCTACATTATGGTGAGAATCTGGAAAATACATCAGTCTAAAGATGCTACTTCAAAAAATTAAGACAAATCCCATTTATTTAAAACCAACATGATATTCATTACCTTTAACAGTTTTCTCTCCTGAATGGAACTATATGTTTGCAACGGTGATTACAGTAGAAATCAGTACAAAGCTAAACAATACAAACAGTAATGGCCAAATCACAATCAAGGAAAAGTTCTTTCTCTTATGACCACAAACAAAATGACACCTAAGGCAAGTCATCAAAGGAAGATCAACCTTGGTTCTGGAGGTTACAGCACTGAACTAGATACTGAATGACCTGAACTGACCTTGGCGAAATATTAACATTCTTTGTCCCTTATTTCTCTTTATCAATTTAAGAGTATCAAATGGCTTTTCTTTGTCCTAGTTAAAACACAGAGGAACACTTCAGAAACTCAAGGAGAAGTCATTACATTTGAGGTAAAACACAGCGGCAGTGTGATATATACACAAAGTTAATCTACATGCTATTTTACACGGAATGCAATATACAGTCTTCAAAACTGAAAAGAATGTATATACCGATGCACAGTGTACCTATATCTATATGAAGACATTTCAGTGGCCTTAGGTAGTATAAACTAGAATCTGTTTTAAAAGAAATTATTATGCATTCATGAAAGTACTACTAAAGTTATTTCTAGGTATCTACGGTCCAACTTTGACAAATAAATGGTTTTTACCATCTTCACTTTATAAACTGGAAATGCTGATATGGTTGGAAACTATAGCAGCGACCAATAAAGATCAAAAACCCCAATAAACTCGGGAAATTTACTGTGGGTAATAGCAACTCTGAAACTAAGTTTGTGTACATTTTAAGACTCATCAAATAAGTAAATACTGATACTGATGGGTGCTAGGGTTGTCATGATTCATGAAAGGAGATACAAATACAGAATGAGGGATGGCAAAGCAGAACCCTTGAGTGGTAATTCAGGCATAAAAGGGAATGAGGTACTGACACATGCTACAACATGGATGATCACTGAAAACGTTATGCTTAGTGAAAGAAGCCAGACACAAAAGACCACGCATTTTGTATATGATCCCATTTATATGAAATGTCAGAACAAGCAAATCTGGATGGACAGGGTGGTGGTAGCTGAAGAATTTAGACGGTTTGTTTTTGAGAAGAATGAGTGTGTTCTAAAATTGTGATGAAAGTTGTACGTAGGGGCGCCTGGGTGCCTTAGTGGGTTGAGCTTCTGCCTTCGGCTTGGGTCATGATCTCAGAGTCCTGGGATCGAGCCCCGCGTCAGGCTCTCTGCTCAGCGGGGAGCTTTCTTCCCCCATCTCTCTGCCTGCCTCCTCTGCCTACTTGTGATCTCTCTCTCTCTGTCAGATAAATAAGTAAAATCTTAAAAAAAAAAAAAAAAAAAAGTTAAAGAAAAAAGTTGCATGTATCTGTGAATATATTAAAAAACAATGAGTTATATGTTATAAATAGACAAGTTGTATGGTATGT
>CM053621.1:24173970-24190739 GCA_028646535.1 Procyon lotor | reverse complement strand
GAGTACAGGAGGACACTGGGGCACAAAGAGTAACTCGCCAAAAAGACCACAACAAAGTCAGAGGTAGGGTTTTAAACCAGGCTGGCAATTCCCAAGTCCTATAGCCTTTCCACTAGGTCTACTTGTGATTTTGGTCCTGCACTAAATCCAGAAAAGATGCCACCGTCACATTAACCCAAGTCAAGCCATCATTAGCTGCGGAAAGGCCAGGCTGCACACTCCCACCAGAGTATTACACACCCAGTGGGGTCTGTTTGGCTGTTTGGGTGGTTTGGCTACCGACGCCAAAATAACTGAAGAGCGCGAGCCTCTACCATTACCCCGGCAATTTCCTTCCTTCTACTATCTTCTAAAAAGGTTTCCCTTCTGCTCTCAACGCAAGACTTTACCTTTCATCTCTCTCTCCTGGATTTCACGCTCCTTCTTGGCCTGGATGGCGAGCAGCCGCCTGCTCTTCACGGCACTGATCATGTCTTCGGCTCCCAGGTCTACCTGGGGCTCAAACTTCACCACCTCTTTCTTCCTATCAGGTTTGCCTAGCCCATTCTCCTCTTTGCCGTTTTCCTTGTTCCTGGCTTCCATTTCTTTCCTTTTCTGTTTCTCTGCTCTCTTCTTGTCATTCTCTTCCTTCAGCACAGCGAGCCGTTCTTTCCACAGCTCCGCGGACATCTGCTGTCTGGTTTCCATGTGGTCCTGCACGGAGTACGTCATGAGGATACGGTGGCAGAGTGCGGTCAAGATCTGCAGCTTCTCTTCTGATGTTAATTCAAAAAACTCCGAGGTCTCCAGCTTCTCCAGGAACTCATCCTGTACCTCATTGTCCTCAAATGGTGCTGAGTCTTTATTGTCATCTGCGTCGGAGCCCTCACTTTCTTCCTGAACGTCCGACCTGCGCAAGCAGAGCCGCACCAGCTCTGAAACAGAATGGAGGGTCAGCGGGATTTCTGACAGCTTCATTCCCAGTTCACCATAGTCTTCCGCTATTTCGTCCTGTAATAAGGTCTGTAAGAGGATGACCAACACTCTATTCAGGTATAAAAAGCCGCCCTTTTCTGCACTCAAGGCTTCCATGAGGGACACAGCAGTAATGGGATACTGAGCATCCGGTAAGAGGAGCCCAGAATAACAGCTCAAGAACTCCACCACCATGGCCACATCCCCGAAGAGTGTGTTGGGCAGCCCTTCGGGGGTATCCACCAATCTAAATGCCGGAAGGCTTTTGCCAGTTAACTCTTGGTCCTCATACCTCTTCTGTTTTTCCAGTTTCTCAAGCATCTCTTTCTCTCTCCGCTCCTTGGCTTTCTCCTTCAACTTTTCTTTCAGCTCCTCTCGTTTCTTTTTCAAATATTCTTTCCGTTGCTCTTCAGACATAGAGGCCCACCGCTTTTTGTGTTCGAGAAGCTCAAAGCGTTTTTGAACAATACTTCGTAGCTCTTCTGGGAGACGAGCTCTGTCTTCGCTAGAGAGAAGACGAGCTGTTTTGGAGATAACACAGGACAGGGCACTCTTCTTGTCCTCCCTGTCTTTGTTTTCTTTGTAGTAGGCAATAAGGTGTAGGGCGGCAGGAGGCAGATGTTTGTGGGGTTTACTAGAGGACCTGGCTGTACCCCCAGAGTTCCGTGGGGCTCGCGTCATCTTCTGAGTGCCTTTGGCCATATCCAACAAAGTCATCTGCTTCATTTTGGTTTTAGGGGTCTTCAAGCCCTTTTTGGGAGATTTGGAATTACCTGTAGATTTCTGTCCATTGAGGATGCCTTTGCTTCTGCCCTTTGCTTTCAAAGGTTTGTCACCGTGCTTCCCCGGTTTCTTGGCAGGTGGGCCTTTCTTAGGGACGTGAAAGTCAGCGTGGGGCTTAGTGGGTGACATCATCCTCATCACGTCTTCCAAATGTTCTTCCGGAGACCTGGAACTGCGGGAGTTCTTCACTTTGAGTGGCGAGCCGTTCAAGGACTTCTTCAAGTGTACGTGACACCATAACTTGGGATTCAGCGGCGAACTCAGAGAAGAGTTGTCTGTCTTGGATTTTTTTGAAGGCTTCCTGTCTGGGGATCCAGGATTCTTCCTCTTAGTAGAAGGGTTGAGAGTCATGTACTAGAATTTAAGAACAAGAGCAAAATTAATTAGAAAAAAAACACAAAACTAATCTGAAGCAGCAATATTTAAGCATCATATGGGCCCTCTTCCCCAGCTACCCAGGTAAAGCTAGATATTCATTTCTGCCCACAGGCACTGCGTCCCTGAAGAAACAAAGACACGAATGTTAGCTAATGTTTTGGCCACATCAATACAAAATTCTCTTAATACCCAGACTTAAAAATCTATACTCTAAAATTAGACCTTTTTGCTATGTAACTGGTTTTCTGTTAATAGACAGTGTAAGCAATTCTTAAACACTTTAATGAAATCTGTGCGCCCTTTCCCCAGAAGCAACACACAAAGTTATGCATACAGTTTCAGAGTGTATCCGTGGATCCCAGACTGAGGATATCTGATCTAGACAATGGCAACATCTAAGAAGTTAATCAAGAATTAGTCTGATTTATAAGCCTTTAAACCTCTGTTCCAACTAGGAGCATTATATGCTTTTAAGCAGAAACTATTTTAAATTTTTGTCTAAATGCAGAAGCACATTTTATTAAAAATACCACCACCACAACAAAAAAAAAATCACTGCTCACAAACAGGGAACTCTCTTGCCCCTGGTTCCTCAAACTTCCCTTTGTTCTCTCCCCACACATCAAGAACTCATTCCCATGAATATGTTTTTACCTGTAAGCCCTCTACATTCTTTTTTTTTTTAGCCCTCTACATTCTTAATCTCATACACTTCTCTTTCATCGTCCATCCCTCGAAGCTTTCAAACTCACTCCCTCTAGTAGCCCAACTATAATCCTTCAATCCCGCCAGGACCTTAAATCCATTAATTCAACCACACTTTCCCTACATTCACTTCCTTGTCCCTTTTACCTGCATTAAACTCCAGTCCATTATTATAATCAGTCTTGCAAAAAAGTACACTTCCCTTGTCTCTCCTGCTCTATTACATTGAGCTACCCTTGGACTACACGTGTTCAGCTTACCTATGACTGGAACAGAAGATACAAAGACCGTGTGTGGTCTCACTTTAAACTCAGAACCAGGTACCTGAAATGCATCCTGAATGCCGCCCAGTAATGACATGCTATTGTCCCTTTCTCCATTCACTTCCCTCTCCCCTGGACACACATCTTCTGTCTCCTCAAACCTCCACCTTGTCCCCCTCAGAGAGAATTAGTTAACAGGCTAGAACCCAATCAACTTGTCATAATACCATTGTTTCTGTTGAAGTGTGTGTTTAAAAAAAAAAAAAAACCCACAACTGCTGATTTTGGAACTTTCAAGAACGTAATTACAAAGGAAAAAGCTCAACTGCACACTAAATGAAATACTAACCGAGCAATGAAAAAGTACAGCCAATTTCACAAAAATTCAAGTGAGCAAGAAGGAAACTAGATAACCTCCAGAAGATGCGATTTCTGTTACCAAAAGCAACTAACCACAGAGGGCACTTGGGAGACTTGAACCTAACTCGAGGATTGAGTGGGAAGGATGAACTTCAGAGAAGCAACATGGAAACGGCAGGTCAGCACGACAGGACACCACAGGCAAGAAAGCAGCTACAGACTACGGAAGATGAAATCATGAGACCCTTGAAAAAGGCGAGGGAAGCACCACAGCAAAAGTAATCCCAGAGAGAACATGGAGGAACACCAACACTCTTGTCGGGCGTAACTAAACAGGTACAGCAAAATTTAGTAAGCTCTACTGCAATGTCAAATAAGATTTAAACAGTACGGATATAACCATCACACAGAC
The DNA here is from genome assembly GCA_028646535.1 of Procyon lotor. Lineage (NCBI taxonomy): Eukaryota > Metazoa > Chordata > Mammalia > Carnivora > Procyonidae > Procyon > Procyon lotor. The sequence continues at coordinate 24,186,884 of CM053621.1, read as the reverse complement.
AAACTCACAGAACCGAGGCAGCATGAGTAGGAGAAATCTGGTCGGCAAAGAATGACAGGGCTACCCCTAACATCCTTCTCCTGGATAGGTCTCCAACCTCAAAGGCCAATCTGCTTTTTAAGGACTACAGGCTACTTTTGTTCCCCAATTGTCGTCCTCGGTCTTGGCTGACAGAGAGGTCTCATAGTTTATGGAATATAAATAGTAATCTATCCATAACGTGGGGGATATTTTCCCCAGAAGCAGAATTTCCTAGTTCTGCTTCTCCAGAACTAGACTTCAAAATGCTAAAATGAATAAGCAAAGATGACTTACGTAGGACTCTCCCTGATAGACAAAGAGAACAGTGTTTCAGAGATCACTCTACAAATCCTAGAAGGAGGCCCAAAGCTACTCCGGCAGAAATGAAAAACAAATATGTGCCTTCCAAAAATTAACCACCATCTTCTACTAGCCTTGGAAAATCTTCAGAATATAGAGGTTGATACTTCTAATGCTCAGGATAACAGGCTATATTTAAAGTCATTTTTTTTTTAAAGATTTTATTTATTTATTCGACATAGAAAGAGAGATCACAAGTAGTCAGAGAGGCAGATGGGGAGGGGGGGAGCAGGCTCCCTGCCGAGCAAAGAGCCCAATGTGGGGCTCGATACCAGGACCATGAGATCATGACCTGAGCTAAAGGCAGAGGATTTAACCCACTGAGCCACTCAGGTGCCCCTAAAGTCATTTTAAAATGAAATTTATCACTAAAAAGGAGACTAGTGTAAGACTATGTTTCATTTTTATCACTTTGAATAGGTATCTTTTAATAGGGTCTACTATAAGGGCCACTTCATAATTTGCTTGTTTTCCTTTTTTTATTTAAAAGTCACTCAAGGGCACCTGGGTGGCTCAGTTGTTGGGCGTCTACCTTTGGCTCGGGTCATGATCCAGGGATCCTGGGATCGAATCCCACATCCAGCTCCCCGCTCTGTGGGAAGCCCGCTTCTCCCTCTCCCACTCCCCCTGCTTGTGTTCCCTCTCGCTGTTGTCTCTGTCAAATAAATAAAATCTTTAAAAAAATAATAAATAAATAAAAGTCACTCAAATTATCCTAAGGTTCTTTAAATTTCTTCTACTTAGAAGCATCATATTATGCAGAAATGATACAAGAAAAAGCTGGGATGGCTCAGCCATGAGAGGGTCCAGCAATCTATTTTTATTCATAAGGTGTGTGTGGTTTTTTTGCCAAACCACACTGCATAATTTTTTTTTCTTAAAAATGAAAGAAATTAACTCACCCAACCCCCTCCCAACAGGCCGGCTCCCCGCTTGAGCAGTCCTTCAGTAACTGGATCATCTCAGCATAGGGCATGCTGGGCAGTCACAGCCAAATGGGAGCCGGCATGGCTGGACTCAGGGGGATCTGAAAAAGTATAAAACCACTTATGTGCTAAGGGTCTCCCCTATCCCCCAGCACAGGTAATCTACTGGTGTAGTGCACAGGGAGGGAGAAAAGAATGGACATCCAAATAGCAGTACTGTACGTAGGTTTTAGGCAAAGGCCCTTCCTAAATGCTAAACAGGAACAAAATATTTATGAATGACTCAGCAACATGAAAGCCTTTAAGAAAAACAGAGCATACAATTCTATACCTGGTTCCCTGTCACACCTGAAACAAACCACCACCACAAATAAGGAAATCTATTAAGATAAAAATGAAGAAACTTTATTTACAGCAGCTCATTCAGATGCTAAATTTAACAGTAAGCAGAAAAAACCCTAAATTGGAAAACTTTGGCAATCTATATTTTAATTCTTACTTCACTCTTCTCATTCAAGGCAACATTCGCAGAGTGGACTTGCCTCAATCTCCAGATGCCTTTATCAGCCAATATGCAAAATGTGTTGCCATAAATTAGGTTTTAAGTGCTTTTAAAGTTAACATAATTTATTTTTTAAAGTGCTTCTGCTCTAGTCTCTAACTCACAAATAAAATTCAAGAAGCAATTTAAAGAAAAAAATTTAGACCATGAACACTTACTTGAAACATTAGAAGAGATAAGAAACATCTTTAAAAATATATAATTAACATCACTAGTAACGAGACAAAATTACACCATGGGCCTTCTGGTATGATTCACTAAGAAGAACAACACATCAGTTCTGTGGCATTTCTACCCAAAATCCATAGCCTGAATATAATCATATGGAAATAACCACAAATTGAGAAGCATCACACAAAAATGACTGGCTTATATTCTTAAAAAATGTCAAGGTTCTTGAAAGACAAAGAAAAGCTGAGATGGCTCCAGATCAGAGGAGATCAGTCTCCTAACAAGTCACAAAACAAGGAAACATAATATATGATACTGCAATGGATCCTACTGAAACCAAACCAATATTTTTTTTGGCTAAAAGGTCAGTGCTGGAACAATTTTCAAAATTTGTGTAAGGACTGTTTCAATGTTAACTTCCTGATTTTGCCAACTGTACTATAGTTACATTAGAAAATATCCTTGTCCTTGGGCTGCCTGCATGGCTCAGTCAGTTAAGCATCTGACTCTTGGGTTTCGGTTCAGATCATGATCTCAGGGTCATGAGATTGATCAGTCCCACAATGGGCTCTGAGCTCAGCTTGAGGTCTGCGTGAGATTCTCTCCCTCCTCCTGCTGGTGCTCTCGCTCTCTCAAATAAATAAAATCTTAAAAAAAAAAAAAAATCAAGAAAAACAAAATATCCTTGTCTTTAGGAGGCATATATTCAAGTGAAAAGGCGTTCTCAATGGCTCAGAAATAATTTGTGTGTTTGAAAAGAGAAAATAATAAAACAAATGTGGTAAATGTTAATATCTAAGGAATTCACCTGAAGGTGTACAAAAGAAATTCTTCACAATAATTTGTCTACTTTTCTAAAAAAAAAAAAAAAAAAAAAAATTGTCTACTTTTCTGTATGAAATTATTTCAAAAGAAGATGTTCTTAAAATACATTAAAAACTATTAATATAATCAGTCCAAATTATGCCAGGATTCCAAAGGTCTTACAAAAAGTAGTATTTAGTTGTTAGATTTCTATCCAAAAGCTTCCCTACGAGGGTAGAGCAGCCTGAATTAAGAGTTCAAACACTGTGGACTGAGTAACAAAACACTAGAGCTGCAATATATTACCAAAGGGCAATGAGCCAAGATGGCGGGTTTCACCTTAGATGTCAGTGACCACACATTCCCCCAAGTCATTATCCCTAAACCCAAACCATTTTTCTCAACAAATGATATTTAAAGAGATGAATTCACTAGCCACATACGTATTACACCTACGTTAATATTACAGAATATAAAATGAGTAAGATAGTTCATATATTCAAGGAATTTATGTTCTAGAAGTTACAAGACCACAAACACACTCATCATCACATCAGGCCCTACTTATCAGGTAACACTCCAACTTCTGAGTCTCTAACTTTCTTCTCTCCCACCTAGGATCCCCATCAGTCCTTTCCTTAAACTACTGCTCAGAACTTGCTTCCTCTCCATGTCTCCTTTCTCTTCACAGCAGCTTCACCTGGCTGAAAACCAAATGAAATTCTACAAAAACCAAAGAGAAGATGAAGAGAGAAAAAAAAATGATAATCTTATGTTGTAACCACTGAAAGCCATTATCATAGCTCCAAAACTCTAGAGCAATAAAATGACAAAGAATTAAAATTTCCCCTCAGTAAATAAACAAAATTTAGGTTTACCAAAGTTCCATAGAAATTTTAGTCCTAATCTAGAAAATGCCTATTAATTTCTAAATTTTTCTCTTTATGCAAATAAAAACTTAAAGAGCACAGGAAGAAAACAATTGGTCATGCTGGTCTGGAATAAGAAAACATGCTAAGTGCTAAACTATGGTTGGAGAAATAAAATTATTTCTCAATATACTTTTTTCAGCAAAATGAACCTAAAAATAATTGAGGTAACTTAGCTGTATGACAACTAAGATGTGCTTAGTTTTTCAAAATGAAAAGGAAGGGGAAAAAACAATCATGGAACTCTGACTTGGTTTTAAGGGATCAGCAGTCCTGGCCCTGTCCCCTTCTGGTCCTAAGACCAAGGTGAACTATCAGTATGCAAATCAGTAAACTTGCCAGAAAAGACATAAATACTCTCAAAACCTACATAAAAAAATTCTTATTGGAGAAACCCTGAGATGAAAAAGACAATCAGAAATCTGAGGCCAATGTCTTGGCTTTTGTCATTTTACTTTCTGTTGGTTCTAATTAGACTAGCCTCAGCTTCTCCATCTGGAAAATAAGATTATACTCACACATACACACATACTCGCCCAACCCCCACGACTTCCTAAGAAATGTTTTGAAGATCAAATGAGCTGATTAACAGAAAAAAACCCAACACATTCTCAAGAGGGAAATGCTAGATTTTCTACTAATCTGTCATACAAAGTAATACTCATTTCACATCTTTTTTCAAGGCTGCTGGTGTGTTTGATCATTTTATCTGATATACAAATTCAGTTTTTTTCTATTTATACCATACCTCATTCCAAGAAGAATCTGAGGCAAAAAAGTATATCATGTGTGTTTTTCTTAATTATGCAACAATAAAAAAATAAATCAAACTATGGGAGATATTCAATACCAACCCCACATCATCACCTACATAAAATAGATGTGAAAATTTCTGAACCCATTTTCTGATTGCAAAGCTCAAAATCTAATCTAATTGGAGCTACCAGAGAAAATAACCTCTTCTAACAGTGTTCTATCTTGCTGTTCAAAAATTAATAATGACCTTACCTTGTATGGATCAAGTAAAAAGTCACTGAACTTGCTAGGGAGGGAATACTTCTTCACCAATTCATCTTCTACCACCCATGGTGCATTTTCACCAGTACCAGCTCGTAACGCATTATGTCGTATAAAGTATCGAAGTATCTCCTTATTTGGTGGGCGTTCTGTACGAATCAAGCTGTCTGCTGGCACATTACTGATGATCTAGGTTAACAAATATAAATAACTTACCACTGGGTAATAAGCAATTAACCACTGAGAACAAACATTTATGTTCTCTCCAGAAAAATCATAGTTCTCTCTATAAAATATGGCTACTATAAGCTAGATAAAACAAAAAGAATAATTTTCAGAGACAGAATGTTAAATTAAACACATCCCTAGGCAATTTATCACTATGTATCAAAGTCCTAAAAATGTGCATACCCACTGAACCAGCAATTCCTTTGTTTTTTTTTGGAGAAGCAGACTCTGAGCACATAGTCTGATGCAGGGCTCAATTCCAGGACCCTGGGATCATGACCTGAGCCAAAGGCAGACACTTAACCCAGGTGCCCCTGAACCAGCAATTCCTCTTAAGAATTTAGAAGTAAGGGGCTCCTGTGTGGCTCCATCGTAAGGCATCTGCCTTCAGCTCAGGTCATGATCCCAGGGTCCTGGGATAGAGCCCCACATCGGGCTCTCTGCTTGGCAGGGGCCTGCTTCTCCCTCTCCCACTCCCCCTGCTTGTGTTCCCTCTCTCACTGTCTCTGTCAAATAAATAAATAAAATCTTAAAAAAAAAAAAATTCAGAAGTAAATGGATAGTCATCACTGACTGCTGATAAAAGGGAAAAAAAAATAAGGAAAACTACATAAAGGTACATCAGTAACGGAATCACTTTTTAAATTAAAATAAACCCATGTAATGAATGCAACGATTATATACATATAATTGTATATAATATACTGCATGTAATATAATAACCATGTTGCCTATAACACATACAACCTTAGGGGAAAAACATTTCTTAATCAAGACAAATTTATCAGAATGATCTAGGATGCTATTAAAATGCAGATGTTTGGGCCCCAAACTTATTGAATCAGAAGTATCTCTGGCAGTACAGTCTGGGAATCTACATTTTTAGTAAACTCCCCTGGTGACTATCACACACCCTACAACCTGAAAATATTGTTTTGGAAAAAAATTTAATGACATCAGAGATGTTTATCGCATACTAAATGAAAAAAGCAAGCTACAAAATAGTACGTATAGAATACTCCTATTTTTAAAAGTCACTTAAAAGCTAACCACCAGGGGCACCTGGGTGGCTCAGTTAAGCATCCAATTCTTGGTTTCAGCTCAGGTCATGATCGCAGGGTCATGAAATTGAGCCCCATGTCGGGCTCTGAGCTCAGTGTAGAGTCTGCTTGGGACTCTTTCTCCCTCTTCGTCGTGCCCCCCCTCAACCTTCTCTCTAAAACAAATAAATAAATCCTTTAAAAAGATTTCAAAAGGTGTATCATGACTCTGGATCAATAAATCAATAAAACAAAGCACTAAGTCATTTAAAGGTATTTACTATTTTAGATTAGTAGCTTCACAAATTCCTTGTAAAAGCACTGATTAGAACTGACTCTGTTTCTAAGTATATTACAAATTGCTTTATTTTTAACTGGGAAGAGCTACTACCTGGGGAAAGTCCTTAACTGCTGGGAACTGATTCCTATTTTTCAAACTTAGTTTGAAGCTCAAATGCAAATTATTTTTATACCCTAATAATTTATATTAAAAGAAAAAAAGCATGCTATCTCCTAGAGAAAAAATATAATTTAACTTAAGGTCATAATTACAAAGACTAGAAAACCCCTCAGAATTTGTTGTAGAAACACATTCATTCATAATTTTTTTTAGCACATTTTCCCCGAGAAAACTAGCCCTATATTTTCTGAAGTAACATTTACTACACATAAAAGGTTTAATATAAAGTGCCAACTGACCTTATCTTCATTTTGTAATTTCACATCGTATTTGTGAGGCAGAAATTTTGGTGGAGCCCATTTCCTTTCTCCTTTTTTTAATGAAGTAGGGAGTTTTCGTGGAGATCTACGTGCTCTATCATCTAGTCAAATCAATAGAAAATTAGTGAAAAAAAACAAGTCTTTAATTTTTCCATTCATTCGTTATTAATAATCTTAATGAACACCTACTCTGCACTAGGCACTGAGTGATGGGGCACAAAGATGAATTATAAAATCCTTACTCAAGCAGAAAAGTCCCTATGTCTACAAAAATTACAGTACAATGCAATAAACTATAACAGATTCATACAGAAAATACTGTGAGAGGAGAGAGAAGCAATGTCTAACTTGGTCTGGAAGATAGACAAAGGAAAGGGCCTAGAAAGAGTAAGACTTGTTCACAGACTATAAGCATCGAGATGAGTGGCTATGATCTAGACTACAGTAAAAACTTCGGATCAAAGAGGTAAGAAGGGGCCAAATTATAAATAACACCATATTCTATTATTATTTTTTTAGAAAGTAGGCTCCATGTCCAATGTGGGGCTTGAACTCACAACCCTAAGATCAAGAGTGACATGCTCTACCAACTAAGGCAGCCAGGTGCCCCAACACTGAATGCCATTTAAAGAGACTGGAATGCGTCTCATGGGCACTAAGGAAACAAAGGATTTCCCGTCTAACTAACCAGATATATGGTGTGAAAGATCACTAGTATGAGAAAATTAAAAGAAAAACACTTTCTGCAGTTAGAAACACTGAATGCCATTTAAAGAGACTGGAATGCGTCTCATGGGCACTAAGGAAACAAAGGATTTCCCGTCTAACTAACCAGATATATGGTGTGAAAGATCACTAGTATGAGAAAATTAAAAGAAAAACACTTTCTGCAGTTAGAAAATGAATGAAAAGGGCAGAGGAGACTAAAGATTGAGAATCATAAGATACAGCACTAAACATCTGAATTAACATAACCAGAATGGAGACTGAGAATCAAGAGGTATTTAGAAGACAGACTGATAACCAACTAAATGTGGAAATGCTAACAGTTTCTAAGTTTCTGCCTTAGGGACCAAGGAGATAAGAGGGTCATTAACTGACTAAGAGAATGTTGAAAGAATAGGACGATTTTGTTGATAATGCCTTGGGAAGATAACATAAAGTAAGATGACCAATTTAGCCCTGCAAGGGTTAAATTTAAACTGTCTGGGACATGCATGTGAAGACTGGGTCTAGAGGGAAGGAGTTAAGCTGATGTGGGCTTGGGAATCATCAGCCTTTATACAGATTAAGAATTTAAACTGTGGACAGGAAGGAAATAGAACGATATCCTTGTATAGAAAAATTAAAAGAAGGCAGAACAAAAGTCTATGAAAAATAATTTGGGTGCCTGGGTGGCTCAGTCGTTAAGCGTCTGCCTTCGGCTCAGGTCAGATCCCAGGGTCCTGGGATCAAGCCCCGCATCGGGCTCCTTGCTTGGCAGGAAGCCTGCTTTTCCCGCTACCATTCCCTCTGCTTGTGTTCCCTCTCTCGCTGTGTTTCTCGCTGTCAAATAAATAAATAAAATCTTAAAAAAAAAAAAAAAAAAGAAAAGAAAAATAATTTAATGAATGGCAGATGAAAATAGGAGGTTAAAAAAAAAAAAACAAAAAACGAAAAGTAGGGGTGCCTGGCTGGCCCGGTCAGAAAAGTGTGCAACTCTTGACCTTGAGGTCATGAGCTGATCCCCATGTTAGGTAGAAGACTTACTTAAAAACAAAAAACAAATAACCCCTCCCCGCAGAAAAGTAGTTGGGAAACTCAGGGAGACCATGGTATCAAATAAGCTGAAAGATTCGAGAGTGACCAACAGTGCTAAATGGAACAGAAAAGTAAAACACAAAGGAGAAATCAGTGAATTCTGCAATTGGGGGGGGGGGGGTCACCTATAAGCTTATTAGAAACAGTTTGAGGAGTAAAGAGGCCAAAGTTACATTGTAACAGCATAAGGAATAAATTTAGGGTCAGAAAGTAGACACAACATTCTCAAGAATCTTGAATAAGTAAGACAGAAATAGAACAATAGGTTCAAAGGAAGATGTTTTTGTTTTCAGAAAATGGGACTTTGTTTATGAGCTGAGAAGAACCATTAGAAAGAGGGTTTGAAACACTGTATAGTAGGGGCACCTGGGTGGCTCAGTGGGTCAAAGCCTCTGCCTTCGGCTCAGGTCATGATCTCAGGGTCCTGGGATGGAGCCCATCGTCAGGCTCTCTGCTCAGCAGGGAGCCTGCTTGCCCCTCCCTCTGCCTGTCTCTCTGCCTACTTGTGATCTCTCTCTGTCAAATAAATAAATAAAATCTTAAAAAAAAAAAAAAAAAACAAAAAAAAAACACTCTATAGTAGAGCCACTTGGGTGACTCAGTTGGTTAAGGGTCCTGGTATCAGCTCAGGTCTTGATCTCAGGGTCATGTGTTCAAGCCCTGCATTGCCTACTTTAAAAAAGAGAGAGAGAGAGTATGGTAAAATAGTAAAAGTTTACCCAGCCCTTGAGAAACTAAGAGGGAATGGTATTCACTTTTTTAAATTATCATGAGAGAGAGAGAGAAAGAGAGCACACAAGGGGAATGGCAGGCAGAGGGAGCAGCAGGCTCCTCGCTGAGCAAGGAGTCAGATTCGGGGCTAGATCCCAGGACCCGGATTCCCGACCTGAGCTGAAAGCAAATGCTTAACCGACTGAGTCACCCAGGCACCCCAGAGGGAATGGTATTCAAAGCACAAGTATCTTGGCCAAAGGAAAAGAGAGCTCCCTTTTAAGATGGAGAAGAGAGTCCTATCAGGGAGGTTAGGAACACAAAGCTGAGAAGTTCCTGCTCTAATACATTATTTTCCCCCCACAAAGTAAAAGGTAAGGTCACATGGTAAGAAAATATTTTTTATACTAGAATTTACCTATTATATTTCTATGGAAATTCTAATGAATTTTTCCCCTGAAGACATGCAGAATATATCATAACATTAATTCTTTATCCTACCTACTACTCTTGTCAACATAGTAGCAATAACATTACATCCCAGTAATTAAAACCTGAACCAAGGCATACTCTAAAAACTAAGCCAAAGCCTAAAACCAGCAGTTCCTGGTACACAATGTTTAAGGCATAAAACAGCTATAACACATAACCAGTATTCCAATGATCCTCATCTAGAAGAAAAGAAGTGTTAGAAGACAGACCAGCCAATACCTAACCAAAACATTTATTAACCTCAAGTCTCAGGAACTGTAACACACATATCAGTGTCAAAAAGAAGAGAGAAACTCAAAAACGTAAACATTAGCATTCATAATACAGAGCAGAAAACAAAACTGTATTAACGAGGGGAGAGCAGCTACACAACAGTCTCTGAAGCTTCCTTGGGACTAGATAAGGACATCCCTCTAAAACCAGCTGGGGGTGCCTGGGTGGCTTAGTGGGTTAAAGCCTCTGCCTTGGGCTCAGGTCATGGTCTCAGGGTCCTGGGATCGAGCCCCACATCGGGCTCTCTGCTAGGCAGGGAGCCTGCTTCCCCGCCTCACCCCGGCCTGCCTCTCTGCCTACTTGTAATCTCTCTCTGTTAAATAAATAAATAAAATCTTTTTTTTTTAATAAATAAATAAATAAAACCATCTGCACATATCCCAAATATCTGGAGACACAAAAGAGAACGGAAGGCACATAGCAGCACATTTTAATGTAACATTCTAATTCAAACTTTGTGACAGTTAAATAGTGAGGTAAAACTGTTTAATCCTCAAACAGTCACAGGGAAAGGGACCGATTTAAACAAACCCTTTGAGGGCTCCTATTTTTGGAGAGAAAGGATCTAGTCAAATTCCTTATTTACACAAATAAAAAAGTAAATAAAAAATGAAGCCCTCAGAGGCTGAAAAGTCTCCCCAGCAAGCATATCTCAGTTTCTCAACTTTCAAAACATGACTGGTTAAGTCTCCAGGTTCCTAAAAATTATTTTTAATGTTTCACAATTCCGGCAGCTTCCATCTGAGAGGGACGTGAATTATAGAATATAGATAAAAGGAAGTATCTTAAAAGCACCACACTGGCTTATAATATTAAAAGAAACAGAAATCAGAATTAGTCCCTCCTACTCCAATCAACCCCCTTCCACAGTTATTTCCATACATCCAACTTAAAGAAAAGGAAAGTAACCTTTCTTTCCCATCCTGGGTAGAAAGGTATGTGCACACAGATTTCTAAGCAGCCAAAGGTAACGACTTCCCAATGGTCTTAATTGTACAGGGAGATTTAAATCTTAATTCACTTGGTGAATATTTTGTTTTCTGAATCATAAATGAACAAAAACATGTCTAGCTATCTACAAAACTCAATTACAAATCTAATTGCTAGAGAACTCAAAAAGATTTGTGTATAAAATAAGCAGAGTAGCATAACTCACTAAGGAAAGCTAGCATCATACATACTAATACTCTCTCTCCTTCCTTCATCCTCTTTTACAATTGCCTCCTTCTTCTGATGATCCTGAGCAATTTGACTAGAATTCTCTTTGTCACTTGAGGGAGAATCACAGGCACCATCTGATTTCTTCTCAGTGGCTTCTTCATCTACTTTTTCCAAAGGATGAATCTTCACAATCCTCACCTTGAGCATTTTTTCTTTCCCAACCTATAAAGGAGACAGGAAAGAATCAAAGATAATAAAAAAGAACCGGAAACCTCAAGATGTTTAGATTACCCAATATCCATCCATTCACCTGACAGTAATTCACTAAAACTCTGAAGTTGCCAAGTACAGTGATTTTTTTCCAACTTTATTTCTCAGACTTCTAAACTGAAATAGGATACCTTAAAAAATAAAATGATAAAAAAAAAAAAATAAATAAAAAAAAAATAAAATGATCACCACCTAGTTCATAAAACACACACCAATGCACTAAGGCCAAAAGGCAATCACTACACTAACCTGACATATATGTAAAATACAGTTCAAGAATTTCCATTGTTAAGAAAATCAGCTATACAGGAGCATCTGGCTGGCTCAGCAGGAAAAGCATACGACTCTTGATCTCAAGGTTGTGAGTCTGAGTCCCACATTTGGTGTAGACTGCTTAAAAATAAAACCTCTAAGAAATTAATAAATAAATTTCAACTATACATATGGATATCTAATTATTCTAGAATCATGTGTGGAAAAGACAATCTTTTCTTCAGTTAATTATCTTTCTACCTCTATCAAAAATCAGTAGTGGAAGGCACCTGGGTGGCTCAGTGGGTTAAAGCCTCTGCCTTCGGCTCAGGTCATGATCTCAGGGTCCTAGGATCAAGCCCCGCATCAGGCTCTCTGCTCAGCAGGGAGCCTGCTTCCCCCCCTTCTCTCTGCCTGCCTCTCTGCCTACTTGTGATCTCTCTTTCTGTGTCAAATAAATAAATAAAATCTTAAAAAAAAAAAAAAAAAAAAAGATTTATGTGTGGGGCGCCTGGGGGCTCAGTCAGTTAAACAACTGCCTTCAGCTCAGGTCATGATCCCAGTGTCGGGATAGAGCCCTGCATCGAGTTCCCTGCTCAATGGAGAATCTGCTTCTTCCTCTCCTCCTGCCCCATCCCCCAACTCATGCTCTCTCACTATCTTTCTCTCTCAAGTAAATAAAATCTTAAAAAAAAAAAAAATAAAGATTTATTTCTGAGAAAGAGAGAATGAAAGCCAGGGAGAAGGGCAGTGGGAGAAGAAGAGGGAAGTCAGAGGAAGCAGAGTCCCCACTGAGCAGGGAGCTCAGCGGAGGGTTCGATCTCCCCACCCAGAGATCATGACCTGAGCCAAAAACTAAGTTGGACCAAACCACGCAGGCACCCTTTCACAAGAACTTTATGATCAGGTTGACAAGTCCTACAGAAGAGCCGCTGGGATTTTTTTATTATTATTTTTTAATTTGAGTATAGTTGAAAAGCTGCTGGGATTTTACTGCAATTGTGGTGAATCTACACATCAATTTAGGAAGAATTGATATTTTAACAATACTGAGTTTTCCAACCCATGAACAAAGATATATCTATCATTTAAGGCCTTCTTTAATTTCTCTCAGGAACATTTTATTCTTTTTAGTGTGTGGGTCTTGTGTTTGTCAAATTACTCCCAGAGTATTTCA
>CM053621.1:24155150-24173470 GCA_028646535.1 Procyon lotor | reverse complement strand
AGATTTTATTTATATATTTGACAGAGAGAGAGAGAGATCACAAGTAGGCAGAGAGAGGAGCAGGCAGAGGGAGAGGGGGAAGCAGGCTCCCCGCTGAGCAGAGAGCCCGAAGTGGGGCTCGATCCCAGGACCCTGAGATCATAACCTGAGCTGAAGGCAGGGGCTTAACCAACTGAGCCACCCAGGTGCCCCCAATTACCGTATTTTTAAAAAAGATTTTATTTACTTGTGAGAGAGAGAGATAGAGAGAGAGAGCATGTGAGCTAGAGAGAGTGCACAAGCAGCGGGGAGGGCCAGAGGGGCAAAGGGAGAGGGACAAGCAGATTCCCCACTAAGCAGGGAACTGGACTCAGGGCTGAGCCAAAGACAGACACTTAACTGACTGAGCCACCCAGGTGCCCCAACAATTACCATAACACTAACATAATGTTAAACATTCCCAACAATGAATATAGTTCTAAAATTTGTTATAGTTCCTATACCATAGTTTCTACAGTTCCTTACAATATCTGATATTGTAAGTAAAGCAGACTTCAAATATGACACAATTTTACAAACAGAACTACACTCTGTAATCTACGCTGGAAGCTCTAATCTTATGTACAGTTAGTGAGTCAAATCGTACCCAAAAAAACAAAAAAACAAAAAACAGGGGCTTACCTCAAAATCACACTCTTCTCCCACAGCATATTTGGTCATGATCTCCAACCAAGCAGTATCTACTAATTTCTCTAAAGAGGCTGTGTTATGGTGAACCATTTCCAGAACAAGTTTCTCGTACCAGGCAGGGAACTCCTCCTTCAAACTAAACAAACACGTTATTAGTTACCAAGAAAATGCAGAAAAACCTATCTAGAGAATTAATTCAAGTCAGTACAAACATTTCTTTAGCAAATATAAGCAGGCACTGGGGAATACAAAGCTTAAAAACCATGTGCCACACAGCACAAAGAAGGAACTGTTAAGCTCTGTCAGATGGGCCTATCCAGGTTCATTTTCTCATCCGGAAAATAAAATAGGCACATCATCAGTAAGGCTGAAGATTTTCCCGTTTGTTTGTACAGCAGACTTCCCTTATCAGGTGTGAATTATTTACTCATATCCTTTATCCCTTTTTTGTGTTAGAAGCCCATAACTTGATTCTATGTGTGTTCTCAGTCAATAAATTCTTTCCTATGTATTCATTCATTTAGGTCTCATAATACCTTGTGAGATATCTAGAATTTTCACTTTACGAATAAGGGAAGTAGTAAATCAGGAAGGGTTAACATGTTGGAAACATAACTTGAACCCCAAAGCCCTTGCAAAAGTAAAACAATGAAGTATTACTTTTCACTTATTAAAGCAACAAAAAGGAATTTTAATTAACGTACCCAACATGAACAAATGAAGAGTGCAAAGTGGCACCCATGCACTGCTGACAGCCTATCAGGCTTATTATCATAATAGTCTATATTACTATCATAATATAAACTCTGTGCTGTTTATAACTAAAAATGTTCCTCCAACTGACTGCTAGCCTTAAAATCTCTTATCATACTGCCTTACAATTTACCCCTGGAGTTATCTGCTATTCCCCAATCCAATCAATAAGCTTAGGTCTCTCTGCCTTTGTTAACGCTGTTACCTTTGTCCTCTCCCTACAATTTTCCCTTCCAGCTTAATCATCGTCCGAAGATCCTCAGACTTTTAACTCCACGAGGCCTTTCCTGGTCCCTATAAGTCCACGCTCTCCATCAAGCCTCCCAGTCACTAGGATTCAAACGCCACTGTCCTCGGTTACTTCTGGGCAATGAGGCTGGACAGTGATGTTCAGATCCTTATGTTAACTCTGTATTACTACATTCTTATAACAAGCATGCATAACTTTTATAAACGGAAAAAAGTGATTCCTACTTTGAATAAAAATGGTAAAAGCGTACTTTTTCAGTAATCCCTCACATCATGCCCTATATTCTGTTCACTAAAATCACAAAAAACATGCCCCAAATGTGTTCTTCAGAACTTCCCTCTGCTGTAATGGCTTCTAAGGTCAAATAAGTTTGAAACTCACAAGGTTAAACCAAGCTGCGGTTTCTTTACTGGAAGTCTTCCGAAAATCTTTAATATGCTAATGTGTATTATGACTTTTCAAGAAGAAAGTTAGTAAAGCTTTTCGAAATTTAGGGCCAAAAACACTCTTTTCAGGAAGGATTAGAGAAACCATCTTATCTCTATTCCCAGTAATGCGAATGCGATGACTTCACCTGAATACTATCCTAGCAAGCCTATGTCAACTTCCTACCTGCTCTTCCTTCTCTAACTCATCCTACACACTGCTTCCAGATTAATCTCAAAGCCCAACTCCAATCTTATGTTTCTCTCCTGTTCAAAAATTATTGCTGTCCTACTATTCACTGAATTAAATACAAATGTCTCATCCTGTCTTCTATAATTTGGTAGAAACTATCCTATCAAGTGTCACTTTCCTCCAGAAGCCCCATGAAAATTTCCCTAACTCCAGGTTAGTCTCTACCCTCTAAATTCTTTGTATGTAGGAAAACCATTTATTCACATTTTATATAAATATATATATATGCACACATATATATATATATATTTTAAATATTTTATTTATTTATTTGACAGAGAGAGAGATCACAAGTAGGCAGAGAGGCAGGCAGAGAGAGAGGGGGAAAGCAGGCTCCCCGCTGAGCAGAGAGCCCCACTCAGGGCTCGATCCCAAGACTCTTGAGATTATGACCTGAGCCGAAGGCAGTCGATTAACCAACGGAGCCACCCAGGCGCCCCCTATGACTGTTTTCACTGTATGTCAGAGATGAACAGCTGAGACAGAAATCATGTGACTCACAGACCCTAAAATACCTACTAACTGGCACTTTACAGATAAGGTTAGCTAACCCCTGGTCTACTACCCTAAACAAAATATATACATAAATTACACTAACCCAAAATGAAACAATGTAAGTGACCAAGCCAAGAAGAAACAGGCACCAGGTTAATAGACTCAACAATTATTAGTCAGGGAGCACCGGGGTGGCTCAGTGGGTTAAAGCCTCTGCCTTTGGCTCAGGTCATGATCTCAGGGTCCTGGGATCGAGGCCCACATCAGGCTCTCTGCTCAGCGGGGAGCCTGCTTCCCCTTCTCTCTCTGCCTACTTGTGATCTCTCTCTCTCTCTGTCAAATAAATAAATAAAATCTTTTAAAAATATATAAAAATAAAAAAATAAAAAACAAAACAATTATTAGTCAGTTATGGAGCCATTACTGGAACCAGGTCTCAACTGAACCTAGTGCCATCACACCAGCAAAGGAGCAGAACAGTATCAGGTTACTCAACTATATGCTCTCTGCTTATCTGCTATCAAGAGAAGTCAATGAAAAATCCACAGAGGGGCGCATGAGTGGCTGAGTGGGTTAAAGCCTCTGCTTTTGGCTCAGGTCATGATCTCAGGGTCCTGGGATCGAGCCCCGCATTGGGCTCTCTGCTCAGCAGGGAGCCTGCTTACACCCCCCCCCACCGCCTCTCTGCCTGCTTGTAATCTCTCTCCTCTCTGTCAAATAAATAAATAAAATCTTTAAAAAAAAATCCACAGAAAAAACTTCTTTTCCCAATTCCCAAGAGTTCTGTTTTATTATCACCCCTGGTTTCCATGTATGCTTTGCATGTTCCTACTGTCCAAATTGTTTTCTTTGAGAAAATACCCAGATGAGTAGGAACTTCGAACACAAACAAGATTTTTAAAGACACCTCATTCAACCACTCCATTTAGATAAAATGTCTTCAAACCATTTTATTTATTTTTGATAGCTGCTGTAAAGACTGTCCTGAATTTCAAATGACCACAAAGTAGAGAAAACTTTCTAATTTGCTGCCTCCATATTACTTCTAGATTATCAACCTCCTTTGCTCAGAACCACATTTCCAGGGGCGCCTGGGTGGCTCAGTAGGTTAAGTGTCTGACTCTTGATTTTGGCTCAGGTCACCATCTCAAGGTTGTGAGATTAAGCCCCGCCAGCCTCACATTGGGCTCTGCGCAGAGCACGGAGCCTGCTTAAGATTCTCTCTTTCTCCCTCTGCCCTTCCACACCCCTCGTGTGTGTACTCGCTCTCTCTAAAAAACAAAAACAAAACAAAACCTGCATTTCCAGAGTATTTTGAAGGTAAAAGAATAGAATAAGAACACGCCAAGAGCCTGGTAAATATCTAAATAAGTGTACACAACTATTTATTCCACATACTTTGTTACCAGCAAAACACCACTAGGCAAGGGCACTAAGACATCAATACATTATACTAACGTAATATATTCCAATGTATGCCCATAAATTTAAACATAAATACTGTTTTACTGCTAACATCCCCCCTTTCCTAGTAATACGAAGATGGTGCTAGAAGGGCAAAGCTTCTATTACTTACAGTTCAGCAACTTCCTGTTCCTCCTCCCAGGCCTCCTTGTGGGTTAGTTGACTGCTTCCAGTACTCTTACATGTCCAAATGCGTTCACTGTACCTTTCCAGGCGGGCCTCATACTCTCTGTTAGCAGTGGCTCAGGAAAACAATGCTCAAGCAACAGAGACAACTTATCCATATCCATAAAATATAACATAAAAAAAAAAAACTATAGCGTCTTTTCTATAATGTACAGCATGAAAAGCTAAAATTGAAATTACAGTTTTAAAGTGGCAAATCCAAATAAAATGATTAAAGCTAAAGAATGACTAAAATGGTCTGTCATGTTTTTGTACAAATAAAACATGAGTATTTTAGGGGTATCCGGATGGCTCAGTCGGTGGAAAACGCAACTCCTGACCTTGGGGTTGTTGGTTCGAGCCCCACATCAGGTACAGAAATTACTTAAAAACAAATTCTTTTAAAATTAGTATTTTGTTATAAATGTGATTTCTTCAATTCACCTGTTTCATCTCAAGAAGACTCCCACGGCACTGAAAATTTATATGAAAATATAAAGGTAAATTAAACACGGGTCATAAGGAATAAGAATTTAAGGTATGTGGGACTGTTACACAACTCAGATGGTCAGCACGCTTAAGAATCTGCTCCATGTGAGTACTTCCCTAGTCTTACAAGCAGTTTGGAATAACCCTGTGCATATGCTAATGATCCATTTACTAAATGCCTTCCAGTCTACCTCAGAAACACCTGTTGGTTGATCCTTAAGAGTTTAAAAAAAGCCCTAAAAATAATTTTGATACCGCATTTACCCAGTCTTTAGGTTGTCTCCAATAATATTACACTCACAAGTCGTTTGGGAGACACTGTTTAGTCTTTGTAAGGCAGATGAAGAGAACTTCCTTTAGTTAGTGCCATATAAATGGTAACTTTCCACACCCACCCCAACTAGAATTCACTACCAGCCAGCCACATTCAAATTCAAATGACAACAAATTTACTTTACGCACAGCAACAGATGCTACCCAAGAAAATAAACTGATACTACGACTACAGAATTAGCTGCCAATCTCTGTACTCTCCAAGTGACATTTTTTATAGTAGTCGAAATAAAAGTATTTAAACAGCCTGTCTGTAATATTACCTTACAACTAAACAAGTAATTCATTTTTAATGTACGGAGATTCTTTGTTTTCCAGGGTTAATGATCAGTGAAAAGACAGATGACAGGGAAAAATCCAGAGGTAATCCAAAAACAAGAGTGTAAGCATCTTCCCTTACTGTATCTTTCTCTGGACCTGCCAAAAACAAAAGAGTAAGTATATTTTCCTCAAGGGGGGGTGGGGGGAGAAGGTTGCGCACTAATATTTAAATGACTAAACAAAAAAGGAGTACCGCCAAAAACCAAGAGGCAAACGTCCACATAATATTATGTAAATTAAATCTCATGAAAACTGATAAAAACTTACAGACAGGAAACAGCATGGCTTCCAAAGTGATATGATCATAACTAATCAACAAGATAAATTTGTTTTCTGGTTTTGTCTGTTTCCACTGGGGAAGGAGAGGTAAAATAATGACAGAATCATTAAGCAGATCTAAACATTCCTGATAACACTCTAACACGGTATTTATTTTTAGTTTTTGTTATTAGCTGTTATTTTTACAAGTAGGAATAATGTGCCCAGTCATCCTCCTTCGATCCAGACGCGCAGGGCAGCTACGTGGTATCACCCCGATGCCTCCATGAGGCATTTCTAAACTAAATCCTTCCCTCCCTCCTAAGCCTGCTCCTTAACAGTTATTCCCAATGCCACTGAAAGGCCCCAGTGTCCAAGTCAGAAGCCAGGGAATCAACCTCAGCTCTTCAGTCCTTAATTGTAACCATGCATTTATTGCTCAGTGCAGTCCTTCCTCTTCCACAACAGAGCCATTATTCAACTGCAGCTTCTGATCCTCACTTCCCAGCTAGCCAAAACATTTTAAAACATTTTAATTGGCCTCACTGGTAATGCTCCTCTGATCTTTAATGCTTCTCACCCAAACATCCTTCTTCTCAATCTTATTTGTTTTTAAACCCAGTTCTTCTTCCTTCAAAATCTCATTTGCCCTCCAGCCCCTGAAATGCAAATACGTTCACACTTCACACGGGGAAGCAATCCTCCCACCTGTACTGAAAATCACTCCACCAATCAAGATTTTGTTGAGCAAGTTCCATGATTTTTATTCTTTAAGAAGAAAAAAGGGAAACGGGCGCCTGGGTAGCTCAGTGGGTTAACCCTCTGCCTTGGGCTCCAGTCGCAGTCTCAGGGTCCTGGGATCGAGCCCCACATCGGGCTCTCTGCTCAGCAGGGAGCCTACTTCCCCCCCCCTCTCTGCCTGCCTCTCTGCCTACTTGTGATCTGTCAAATAAATAAAATCTTTTAAAAAAAAAAAAAAAGAAAGAAAAAAGGGAGAAACTTTTTTCCTTCAACCAATACATATTTAAATACCAAATATTTTTTTTACTGATTATGCTTTTGCAAATAATAAAAGTCCCTCCTACTTTGATACATATCTTTCTCACCCTCCTTTGAAAAATCACTATCAGTAGAGCATTCTCATTCGGGGTAACTGCATCCATTCCTGTAACTTCACTTACCACCTATATGCTAGTAATTTCTATTACCAGCTGTCTCCTCTCTGAACTCCAGGCCCCTATGATACACTAGCAATACAGACACCTCCACTTGGATATCCACAGCAACTCAACAGAACTTCCAAACTAAACACTCACTTCCTACCCTCCCCACCTATTCCCAGTCAAAACAAAAAGAAAAAAAAAAAAACCACTAGATCCTCGTCCAGCGTTCTCTATTACCTGAGAATGACCCACTAACCAAATGACAACCACATTATCCTTGATTCCTCCCCTATCACCAAATCCTGTCAAATCTACCTATTTCTGAAATCTATTGTACTCCTCTCCTCAAGGGGTAGTAAATTTGTTCAGACCTCCATACCTGTTGCCCAGTTTACTTAATAACGGCCTCACTAGTTTAGCTGCCACTAGTCTTCAGGGTACAGATCCATTCTCGACACTGCAGCCACCGTGAGCTTCCTAAGAGCCTGCTTCTATCCTGCTTGAATTTATAAACCACTTCCCATAGACTTAAGACAAAATCCAAATTCCTCAACCTGTCTACCAAGGACCTATGTCCAGCCCCACTTAGCAGCTCTATCTCCGTTCCCGCTTCTATACTCCAGCGATAGAAAACTTCATTCAAGTTTTAAAATTCAAGAACTTTCCAATTCACAAACTCTTCAAAAAGCATATCCCTCTACTCTTCCTCTAACTATATTCTGCTTAAACTTTGGATCTCAACTTAGAAGTAACTTTCCCCAGGAAACACTCCCTGAACCCTGAAATATGGTAGATTGTATCTTCTTTCCATATAGTCACCTCTGTTCCATAAAAGGATTCTACTTCATCCTCTGCCCTGTGGCTTGCAAGGTCTCAGAGAAGAGTAATGCCTATCCCCTCCCCGATGAGGTTAGGCGTGGTCACATGACTTGCTTTGACCAACAGACGTAAAGAGATAGGACAGATGCCACCACCAAGAAGCCCAAAAAGCCACCATGGTATCCTCCAGGTCTTTTGGCCACTAGAAAAGCACGTTAGAGACAAGGACTGCTCCTTCAGCCTGGGTCCTGGAATAAGTAAATGTGTCTGTCCTTTTTGCACCTGTGTTCCTTTTATTCGCATGTGACCACTAGAAAACCTTTAACCCCATGTGGCTCACATTGTATTTCTTTTTTTTTTTTTTAAGATTTTATTTATTTATTTTTCAGAGGGAGAGTGTGCATGCACAAGCAGGGGTCGAAGAAGCAAGCTCTCTGAGGAGCAAGGAGCCCAGTGGCGGGCCTCCAACCCAGGACCAATCAGGACCTGTGCTGAAGGCAACCGCTTAACCGACTGAGCCATCCAGGCACCTACCCTTCCCTTTATTTTTATAATTTTATTTTTTTATTTGGTACATTATGTTTCTATTGGACAGCACTATCTATCTAATAAGGTTTATATCTAGGAATGAATGAATGCCCTCTAACAATACATAAAAATTTTAATTGACTAGTCAACTAAGATTAATCTCAAAAGTTCAAAACTAGAATTCCTACAACCGCAAAATTGGGCATTTTTAAGTTTATGTTAACTGTTCGGGTTATTACCAGAGTAAGAGTGAAAAAAGTCAAAATCAAGAGAAAAAAAGCCCATTACAAAGATATTCAGTTAGCTTCCTCTAAATCCTATTTCAGATTTTAGGTTACCAAAAAAAGTCACTTACTCTCAAATAACTCTCAGAGCAAATGCCAATTGAGGTTTTTATGTTCCAGCCACTGTTGCACATATAATTGCAGACAAAATGTCAAAGCAGTTCTCCAAAGGTTGTGTAAGTTATAAATGACAAGATATTGTCAAATCCTATATACCTCATTATGCATCTACTTTTTCAAGATTTCAAGAGCTACCTCTTTTACCGCAATATGCTGTTTCTTTGTTCTCTTTAGCCTTGTAAGGATTGTTTCTTTCGATAAAGTACTTGATAGCCTGAAAGGAACTGGCCCAAAAAAGAATGGCAGTTAAATAAGTATAACTATAACCCTCAGAGTTCAATGTGAAATGACAAAGCACCAACTCAAAATCTGCTTTTTATTTTGTCTTTGGAACAGTCTTCATCAAGTTAAACGCAACTCTCATTTAGTGTAGAAATTAAATCATAAAAATCAACATAAGAACTCACTATTCCAACATCCAATAAATTCCTGGCTTACAACTACAATTTAACTCCCAACTCTTGAAACATGCTCTAGTCACTCTTGCCTAGTGCCAGATTAACTGTGCTCTAACAGCCCCTCCTCATCACACCATTGAAAAGCTCTCATATACTGAGGCTACAAAGATTATGAAGCAGTTGTATCTAAGCTTTACGGAGGATAGTTAAAGCAATACAAAAACATTAGCCTACAGCAGGCTGCCTGTAGCTCCAGTTCCTCCTCAAAACCCGTCTTGACTTAGCCACTGTGATTATCCTGTTGCCAGATAATCTCATCAAGAATTGATTCTGATAAAGTTAATCTCTCCACGGAAGATCTAGTGTACTGCCTTAGTATTAACCTAGGAAGTAATGTACCATGGATTCAAAGCTATAATACAATAAACATAATCATCAATGTATAAAACCCAGTCATAAAATACGTGCATCATTCCCAACTACTACTATAAGTTTAATGAGGAGGTACAATAACGCCTTCAAGAACATACCAACACTTACAGCTTTAAGTTAATAACGTATCTCACTGATTTGCTATTGCATATACATGCAATCAAAAGTGTTAGAAGAAAATTAAAGTATCATATTCTATTAAAAACAGAATTGTAAATATAAATTAAGCAGCAGAAATAACACACTTCAAATGCAGCTGTTAACCAACCACATACTTGTTCTCTATGAAATCACTAAGAGCCTAATAAATATGCCAACCTGCCAACCACACAGTACAATTGTTTAAAACCATCCTTGAAGTGCTTCCACTTGTAGAAATTCCCAAGGAAGCAATTTCCCACTCAATATGCAATGCAATTTAAGAACTCCGTTGTTAAAAAGGGTTCTAAATACAAGTATAGGAGATTTTTTAAATTAAGAATTTTTTTAAAATACCTAACACTTAAAAAGTTTCAGGTTTCAATTTTCAACTATCATTGTTAACAGAATCTCTCCCAATATATCACTACATTTCAGTGATTTCAGTAAACAATACAAAAAGGCCAGGGCTGCCAGTTCTAAATTAAATATCTATAACCATTTTTTACATGGCTCAATATGTATCACAGATTTTGAGATTGTCTCTATTGGGTGTTTCTTATACTACACTAGAACTAGACATGAAAAATAAACATCTGATAATATTAGTGAGTACCCATCAAGTGCTCAAAAAATGATACTTAAACAACGTTTGAAAACGATATAGCAGGGGCGTCTGGGCGGCTCAGTGGGTTAAAGCCTCTGCCTTCAGCTCAGGTCATGATCTCAGGGTCCTGGGATCGAGCCCCACATCAGACTCTCTGCTCAGCAGGGAGCCTGCTTCCTCCTCTCTCTCTGCCTGCCTCTCTGCCTACTTGTAATCTCTGTCAAATAAATAAATAAAATCTTAAAAAAAAAAATTCCCACAGTAATTTTTTTTTTACCCCACTGATGTTTTTAAATATCTCAAAAAATAGAAATAAGGGGCGCCTGAGGGTTCAGTCGTTAAGCATCTGCCTTTGCCTCAGGTCATGATCCCAGGGTCCTGGGATTGAGCACCACATCTGAGCCCCACATCGGACTCCCTGATCAGCGGGAAGCCTGCTTCTCCCTCTCCCACTCCCCTTACTTGTGTTCCCTCTCACTGTGTCTGTCAAATAAATAAAATCTTTTTTTAAAAATTAAATAAATAAACAAAAATAAGAATAAAAAATAGGACACAGAATAATGCTGTGTTCAGTGGAGCTGCAGTATTTTTCCAAAGCTTTCCAAAAGTCCTAATAGGACAAGAAAAAGAACCAGACTACCACCTGAACCCCCTCCCTGAAATGCACCTTACCTCACACCACAAACTGACGCAGAAGTCGCCTTCTTTTCTGGATCTACTTATAGGGATAAGGTAGAAATGCATTGCATTCTACCCTTGACTCATCATTTCAGCGTTTGACCTTTAACAAGTCAACCTCAACCCTCTGGGCCCACTTGGCAAAGGAGGCAGAAGAAACTGACCATCCCCAAGATCCATTTCAGCTACAAGATGCTATATTTCTCCAAAAGCCTTCCTACAGAACAGGCTCACTTTCCAGGTCCTTTTGTATGTAAACATCCAACTCCACAAACTGCACTGGAACAGGAATGAGGTTATCTCCTACAAGATTATATTAAAGAGAAGATCAAAGAGAAATGAAATCAAATGACATCCCTCACATGGGCACTTCCTCCCATATGGAAGCAAGCAAGCAAAGAGAAACTAAGAAATCCAGTCGTTCCAAAGGAAAAGAGCCGAGAAAACTCAAGAATACAGCGGCCTTCAGTCTTGAAGCTTTACATACACTAAAGAAAGCGTGATGCAGGAATCTACTTCTTTTTTACAGTTAAGCTTCAAATCTGGCATCCATAAAAGAAAAAAGTAAAAAGTCATACAACTAAAAGACTGAGCTTGTGCAAGGAACCTTAGATTAGAAACGATTAGAAAAGAGGATGCTTAAAAAAAAGAAAAAAGATGATGCCTCTTCTTTAAAACATGTCTGCTATTCCTAAAATACAACATAAAAACTTTATGCCTTCGCATTTTTTTAATGTATACCGATCTCCTCCTAAATCGTCAGCATTTCAAACCCGTGTGTGCCGGGGAAGGCAGGCATCATCTCCTCCAAGACAACTTTTTCTTCCCCTTCCCCTAAGTCTGGAAATTCGTTCTTGGTTACGTGCCTCACGATCTTGTCAGTTCATCACCAGCCTCAAGTCTGCACTCCGGAGGAGAAAAACACAAGAGCCCCCGCGGAGATCCGGGTAAAACGCACCAAAAATCTTGCACAAGCCGGATCACGAGGCCGCGTGGGTACAATTTCAAAAACTTAAGTTGAAGGTTTAATTTAAAAAGAAAGAAAAAGCAGCAAAGGGAAAGCCCTCTCTCGTCCGTACTTCGGGCCTAAGGCTACCCGGGGGCAGGGGGGCCGCTCCTCGAAAGCGAGGCCCGGGGACAAAGTGCGGAGCCAGGGAAAGGATGGAGGGCGCGGGGCTCCGGGCCCGCCCGCGCCCCCACCCCGCAGAACGACGGGCTCGAGCTCCAGCTCGGGATGCAGGCCTGCCGGCGCGCGGCGCGCTGACAGCTGCCACAGGCGCGGGCTGTGCGGCCCGCCCGGCCCCGGCGAGCCCCCCGGCCCACCCCGCCCCACCCCGCAGGCAGCCTGGCGGCCGGGCTGGAAAGGATACTCCCGGGTGCGGAAGGCCTCCTGAGTGTGCGCGATGGTGAAGAGCGGCTCCTCGCCGGGAAGCGGCTTCACCAGCGGGAAGGGCTTGCGGCCCAGAAGCGGCGCCATCGCGGCGGTGGCAGCGGCGGAGGCGGCGGCCCGGAAGGTGGCGGCTCCTCCGAGAGCCCGCGGCGCAACACTAGGCCCCGCGGCCCGGAGCGAGCGCCTGGTTCCCGGGGGTGGGGTGGGGGAGGGGAGGGGTGAGAGGGCGGCGCGAACTCGGCTCCCTCAGTGCTGGCGCGGCCGCGCGAGGGCCATGCAACGGGACGCAAGGACACGGAACTCCCACGCACACCGCTGCGCCGCCCGGCAGCCTCCGGCCCGACCTCCGCTACGGGTCCGCGCGTTCGGCAGTCACGACTCCTCCTCGGCTGCACCGGAGGAAATTATTGAAAAATGGCGGGAGATTCCCCTCCTCCCCCCCGCCCGGCCAGCGCACACACTAACTTGCTCCCCTGTGGCGCCGGTGGCGAATGCTCCAATAGGCGGAGAGCTGATCAGCGTTCACAGTGTATTGGCTCAAGGGAGCTGCCGCTCTGCGCTTGGGTCCCGCCCCCTTTCCCGGCCGCGTAGTTGGGTTGCAGCGCACTAGAGGGCAGTATGAAGAGGTGAAAGGTCACGTTATGTAAGCGCTGGTGAGAGGCCTGCGGGCCTCCAGCGGCGGAGTTGAAAATGGGGGACAGCGGGGGACGAAAGGCCTGGAATTCAAAGAGGTCAGGCCGGAGAAGCCCCTTAACATATACAGACACTGCGCCATCTGTCACCGACGGCGACACCGACATCCGGGCACCACTGTCCGTGTGGTGCGCCGGAGGGGGAGGGGGTAGCGCGCGGCCAGGGGCTTTGTCTTTCCACTTGTGCTCCGCCCCCTCCTTAAAGGCGCCGCGCTCGGCCACGCCCGGGGATGCGTGGGTGGGGCGGAAGGGAGGAGGGGTTGGCGGGAAGAATCCGAAGACCGTATCCACTCGAAGGTTCTACTGAAGGACAGCTGGAGCCTCAGCACTGCTCACCCCAAAGTTAACTTCTTCTGGAAGAGAGTGTGGTCGAGACCTAGGTATTAGTATGATGTTTGTTTTTAGGGGCTTGGTGGAAAAGATAATAAAGAAGCTTCTTTGCAAAAATATATTCAAGGGCATACCTATTAAAGATACATCCATTAATTCAGGTAGCCTTTACTAGCCCTTCCAGGGTTCAGGGCCCCGTACTGGGAGCTGCAGAGGGAAAAAAATAAGAGCCTGCCTGAAAAAATAAGAGGCCCAAATAAGGACAGTACTGTGTGTGATGCGTGTTCTACAAAGTGCACAGTAGGAAGACTGTGCAGGGCCTGGAGAGTGAGGACATTGGAGCTGCTTCTCCAAGCAGACTACACCCCCATAGTCCCCAACGTGTTTGGCTATCCAGCACGACCGGAAACACACTCATTCATAATTCTCTTCCTAGTAAATCCTCCCCTTTGGTCCAAAGATCTTCACTGACCTCAGAAGGTACCTACCAGCCTGTTCTTGAACAGAACTAGACTTCGAGGTGTCCCTGAAAGCCGTGGCGCATGCCAGTGCCAGGCCCTTTTCTCCTTTTCTTCTCATTTTGAGGTGAGAAGTATCCCTGCCCCCCTCCCCCCAGTAAAATGTAAGTTCCAAGTCAGACACCATTGCTATGGAGGCTCCTCTGATCCTCCCCCATCCGAGATGGGAGGACGTCCTCTTTCAGTAGCCATTTCTTCTAGGAGGATTAGGAGCAACCTTAGAGGTCAGAGCATTTGAGCTGATTGTGAAAAGATAAGTGGCACTTCACTAGGCAGAGAAGTGAGAGATGAACGTTCTAGGCAGAAGGAGCTCCAGGGCCGAGTTGGTAAATTCAGGACAACATACCTAAAACTTCAGAGGTGTTGGAGCGGGAAGTATCAAAAGATGAGAGTGGCAAAGGAAGGGAACATCCTGGTCATAGCGTGTGATGCTTGGAGTGACCACTTAAAAGGAACCATAGTAGTTTGTGGCAAGGATACCAAGGGACCCAAATGTAATAAGATCAAGGGAGACAGACAGATTTGAGAGGCACAGACTAGGTGACTAATGGAATGGACATTTGCAGGACTAGGTATCTAACAGCAGACCACACACAGAGTAAGGACTCCAAAAACATTAAGAAACACATCTTGGAAAAATCTGATATTTCAAAAAAAAAGCTTCTAATTGCCCATGAGAATAGGGACCATCATCATTTCAGCGCTTGGGGCCACTGTAGGCTGGAATCCAGCCCCAGTGTTGGTAAAGCAGAGATCTAAAATGGGAGAATCAGGGGCTCAGTTGGTAGAACATGCAACTCTTGATCTCAGGGTCATGAGTTCAAGCCTCACATTGGGCACAGAACTTACTGAAAAAATAATACATAAAAAAAAAAAAAGAAAAAAGTGGAACAGACTAAGTTAATGTAGCTATCAGTTTCCTGCTCTAATATTTTCGTTGACTCCTGTTGCAGACAAAACTCTTGTGAGTTTACTCTTCCTGTTCAGTCTTCAAGCTCTTGACCAAGCAAGCCCCAAGTCAATTACTTCCTTCTAATTCCCAGAATTCATTAGCTTTAGTCCTGCCCACTTCCGGAAATGTACTTTTTTCTCCTCTGGGCATCTAAATCCCATACTTCCTTCCTAATGCCTTTTCCCAATTGTTCCAGCCCACATCCGCTTTCACTAAACGCTCAAGGTTTTTTAAATCATAACTGTAGCAAAATTCATTGTTCAGTGTGTTTTCTTTCCCAACATTTGAATGAACAAGTTAATAAAAAGGGCAGAGATTAAAATGTGCAGTTTCTACGTATCTACACCAAAGCTTCTACTTCTCCAAGTCAGCTGTGAGTGCTTAGCTGCAAGAGTAAGACTGTCTAGAGAAGCCCAGAACATTTCCCTATGTGGGTCTCCACTGGGTAGTTTCGACATGAGCTCAGTCGGCGAGATCTGTTTCTGTGGTCTGCGTCATGTGGACCCGTCCCCTAATACCCCTCCTTCATTGATGCAGACACAAACTCTTGCTCAGACAGTTCCAGCTGGTCTTTTCCTCCCTGTCCTGTTGGATCCTCAAACTCAAAATATCCCAAACCCATAGTCTCACCATCTTCCTTCCCTCCAGCATCTGCTTTCTCTGGATGGTTTTCATTTCTGTTTAGTGCCCCACTCACAACCTCACAGGCTTGACCTCTCAAGCTCCACAGCCACGGGGTCAACCAGATAATGTCTATTCTACCTGCCTAAAATCTTGAATTATCCCTTTCCTGCCATTCCCCACAACATCCTACTTCAGGCCTTTATTATTTCTGGCCAAACCTACTACTATAATGACTTTCTTCTTTTAAAATGTTTTAGGAGCACTCAGGTGGCTCAGTGGGTTAAAGCCTCTGCCTTCGGCTCAGGTCATGATCTCAGGGTCCTAGGATCGAGCCCCGCATTGGGCCCTCTGCTCGATGGGGAGCCTGCTTCCCCCTCTGCCTCTCTGCCTACTTGTGATCTCTGTCAAATAAATAAAATCTTTTTTAAAAATTAAATAAATAAAATATTTTAATTTTTTTTTTAAATTCGGCTCTATGCACAACATGGGGCTTGAACTCAGGACCCTGAGATTAAGAGTCACACGCTCCACCAAATGAGCCAACCAGGTGCCCCTCTTCTTTTAAAATGTTTTAAACTACATTGAAATTATATCTCTGTAATGGTAAAACGAGCGTAGTTCCCAAAAGGAAACATGTAAGTGTACTTTAAACAACAACAACAAATAGTTCTATGAAAAGCAGCCAAGGGGAACTCTTCCCCCATGCACTTCCTGCTCCCTCAAGCATCCATTTTCAAATTGCATTTTCAAATTGTTAAGCTGTGTTTAAAATTGGTAAAAGGTAACCTCATTTAAAATGGAATCAGGCCAGAAGAGGGAGCTCTCACAACTTGACTGGTAAATTGCACACCCTACAGGAAGAAGCCCATACTTTACTACCCCATCAACAGGAAGAAAGCTTTCCTCCTGCCCCAGCAACAGCCCAGCCAATGAGAGAGTCAGCATTCAGCCAATGAGAAGCCACCACACTTCCAACTCCCATTTTCCACCAATGGACTCCCAACTTCTCCCTTTCCTCTATCAAGGAGGTTTCCTCTGCTTTGTTCTGTAGACCTGCGTATGGTTTTGCTGTAACCTGTGGGTTCTGAACTGCAATTTTCTATTCCTGAATAAACCCATTTTACTGGTAAAAATAAAGGATAGTTTTATTTTTAAGGTTAACGGTTATTTCCGCTAATATATACCTCCATATTTCTGAACACATATGTTGCTATTTTTTAGCTGCTTGGTTTTAGTATTAGCTGACTTCTTGAATGGAAGGTGAGGACATAACCCTCTTACATCCCCCAGAACCCCCCACCACACACACACAATCACATTCCCAAAATAATTGTTGCAATTGGTTAAATCACTATTCACTGTATAACTTATGATTATGTATTATTCAGATGATCCACGTGGTGGGCTGATCACACTTCCTTTCTTCTTTGGTCTTTGCTGGTTTGCTTCAGCCCATTTTTCAATTCATTTTCTATGCACCTATCACCACTCTATCCCTAAACTGATAGAACTGCAAGTCTCCTCTCAATACATGCAAACCTATCCTATGTTCCAATTTGTCCCCTACCTGCTCTTTCCTCACAGTGGCATTTACACACCACAATCACTCCCCTGCTCTTGGCTTTCAGTGGTAGGCTCCCTAAAGTCAGCAGAGTAAAACCAAACTCTTTGGCCTGGTCTTCAAGCACCCTGCCCCAACCCCCACACTGGGATCTGTTCGCAATCTTTCTACTACTTCCCTTGAATCCCCTACTCCAGTAAACTAGGTTTATCGAGGTTTCTAACCAACTGAGCCACCCAGGTGCCCAGGTTTATCTAGGTTTCTAAATACATTCTCCACTAAAAGAACCCAGGGCTCCTGGGAAAAAGACTGGGACTGGCAAAGTTCAAAGTGAGTCAGGAACATTGTCCCTGAAAGTAAGGAAGTGCTCAAATAGTGATGGGGACATGTCAAAAGGACACAGGAGCCAGCAGGAAGGGATTCCAACTGGCTGAATCTGGGACAATTTGAACATTTAGAAAAAATGACAGCAACAGATTGTTAACACATTCAATGTAAAGGGAAACCATGAGCCTGTAGTAATATTCAGAGAGAAAGGAACGGAGGGAGGGAGGGAGAGAGAGAAGTGTAGAGAAGGGAAATCTGTTATCTACTGAAGGCTGCCAATGAATGAATGTAGAAAGATTTAGAAAACTCACCATTTTGCAAACTCCAGTGAAGTAACTGATTCAGAAATAGATCATCAATGGATAGTAAACTCACTGGTCTAAGTGAATGGTCTAAGATTGTCACACACAAACCCTCCCCCCCACCCCACGCAACAGATTATTTATAAAAGTGCCCTGAAGGTAGGAAGCTCTGGCAGACACCTTAGCCAAATGATCAATGAGACAAGAGGACATTTCTCTTGATGCAAGCAATGAAAAATACCTATTACCTCTGTAGTATTTTAACCAAAAACCATTTCATTTGAAATCCTTAGAATATAGATAAATCCAGTTTGTGGAAAATTCTACAAATGACTGCCTAGACCCTTTAAAATATCAATGACACAAGAGACACCTATCCACCCACTTCCAAAAGAAGGCTCTAAAAGGAGACCAGTGGGGCCTGGGTGGCTCAGTTAAGCATCTGGGACTCTTGGTTTCAGCTCAGGTCATGATCTCAGGGTCCTGGGATTGAGACCTGCATATAGCTCCCCACTCAGCAGGAAATCAGATTGTCTCTCTCCCTCTTTCCCTCCCCCTGCTCATGCGCTCTAAAAGAAATAA
>CM053621.1:24135354-24154650 GCA_028646535.1 Procyon lotor | reverse complement strand
TTTTTTTTTTTAAGATTTTATTTATGTATTTGACACAGAGAGAGAGAGATCACAAATAGGCAGAGAGACCAGCAGAGAGAGAGGGGGAAACAGGCTCCCTGCTGAGCAGAGAGCCCAATGTGGGGCTCGATCCCAGGACCCTGAGATCATGACCTGAGCCGAAGGCAGAGGCTTTAACCCACTGAGCCACCCAGGCGCCCCCAGAGAACATTTTCAAGGCCTAGCCATGATTGCCACCTCTTCTATAAACCTTCTGTGATCTCAAAGCCTCCAAGTTTCCCAGAGTCCTACCCCCCCTTCCCCCCCGCCCCGTGGCACGTGCTTCTGTCTACCTGCTCTACCTCACCAGACTGTAAGCTCCTGAAAGGCAGACACACCCATCTACCCGTTGTACTTTACATACAGAGAACCCAGAATACACTTGCAACAAACATTTGTAAACTAGATGCTGTTTTCCAAGATGACCAATAACCAAGGCATGGAAATCTGCTCCCATGGCCTCAACTTTTCCACATTCCCAAGGTCTTCTGTGCAAAATCCATTGAGCTCTATTGCTCTTCTTTTGTGCTTACTCGTATTCAACGAATTTAGTTAGCAGGCTCAGATCTATTTTTCTTAATAATTCAAATGTGCACATGCATTGGGCCTACTGATACCCAGAGGCAGTTTTCAGAATTATTTGCGAGTAACTTATGGTCATTGTTTGACACTTCCTTTTTTTTTTTCTTCTCTAACCCTTACTCCATCAAGATTCTGGGACACTGTTGGAGATTGCTAGCCTGGATTCTTAGAGTATCAATGAGAAGCAGTGCTAAAATGGAAGTCAGCAAGAGAAGAGGATGGTTTCTATTACATCTTTTTATTACATCCCACATGCTCCTTCGTGGGCTCCACTCCAGCACCTACTACACGACGCTCTAGGAGGTTCTGTGTAGAGGTCTACTTCCTCGACAGGATTCCTGGCCGCTGTGTGATGACTGCACAATATCATGCATGATATTGTGAACTGAGCTGTGTACTTTTAAGTGGTTAAAATGGTAAATTTTATGTTATGTGCATTTTACCATAATATAAAAAAGTAACAAAAAATTCATGAATGCCTCCTAAGAACCTGGAGCCACAGCAAACAAATATTGGCTGAACTCACTGTATACAGGGATAGAAATATAAATCTGACTACATGACAACTTTAAAGGGGGTCTCCAAATCATTTCTATCAGAAAATCCCTTTGTGGGAATAAGACAATTGGCAGGCACTCAGCTATCACTCTACTAGCCCCTGCCCCCATGACCTTCAAGAAAGAAGCACTCAAATACCGACAAAACATATTTCAAATAGTTTAATTTTAAAAATATTCTATTCAGTGCTAAAATATGTCTTCACTCACCGTTGCCCATTTCCATTTTCTTAAACTTTTTTGAACAAAAAATAAAATCACAAAGTTCAATTAAACATGCAGATTTCAAAGAAGAGGGAACTTTCTAGAAAGTCTGAGCTGAAGGAGTACTGTTGGGGGAATGAGTACTGTTGTCAGAACCTCAAATCCTTGCTGGGGCAGAGTCTGTGGCAGGAGGCAGGGGACCGTAGCAGGAGCAGGGGATGCTGGAATGCAATGTACAGGTGAGAACAGGGAAAACTGTGTGTGTGTGCATGTGTTGGGGGAAGAGGATGGTTACAGCAGGGGACAAAGGACTGTCAGCAGCTGGAAAGCCCACGAGAGGCAGGATAACCTCAGGAATGGGCAGAAGTGCCAGGACAGTAGGAAACCTATACAGACTCTTCTGCCCTCAGGTACAGAAGAGCCCTTCCCTTCCCTCCAGAGTCTCTACCAGGCCTTCTCCAACAGCAGCTTACAGGCCCCTAGCCGAATGGGAAAGTTCATGAATGTACAGTCTCCATTCAAGTTCAAGTAACACAGGCACTCTCTTCTCTAGAGGGTGCCTTCCACATCTCTTTCCTCCTGTAGAAGCGCCAGCAGCTCAGTCCAGAGGTCCTGGGGCAGAGACTGCTTGCTACCCGGAGGTGACAGATGAACCTTGGGACGGCTGATGCTCCAGCCTACTTGGGCTGCAAAAAAGACACAAGTGCTCCTCTTCTCAGGAGCAAGCAGACACAGGTGCCAGGGATGGGAAGATGATGCTACAACCCCAAGTCCTATGTCCAACCTTCCAGCCCAGAAGGCTCCTATGTGCAGGCTCTGGACCCCAGTGCTCGCCCTTACCCCAGCAACAAAGCACGGCCAGAACCAGAATGCAATAAATAGAGGCAGGGGGCCAGGAGGCAAAGCGCGCCAGGACGGTGCTAGCTCTCTGAGGCTGTCTGCGGCACTGGGGGCTGGTCCACACAGAAGCGTTTCAGAGGTGGGGCTCCGGAGTCTTCCTCTTCCTCAGCAACCTAGGAGCAGAGCATGAAATTATAACAGGGCCACCCCTCTCGACTAGAACCTCCCGTCCACTCTAATTACAGCCCAGAAGCCCACCCGCAACCTTCCCACAGAGAGACAAACTTCCTGCAGACAAACAAATTTCTCCCTCTACCTTATTCAATGCTATAATAAGGTCTAATTCTTATCAACAGAGTCTTTTTTTTTTTTTTTTTTTTAAAGAAACTGGAACACCCAAAGTGGTTCCCTACCTGTGTCTCTAGCGGAACTGGTTCTTCCTTTGTGAGGGTGGGAGGTTCATCAGCAACTTCTGAGGCAGGCAGGGAGGGCTCTGAAAAAGCAGCAAGGTCAGGGGTGCCTGGGTGGTTCAGTGGGTTAGGCGTCTGACTCCTGATTTCGGCTCAGGTCATGACCTCAGGGTTGTGAGATCGAGCCCCACGTCAAGCTCGACGTGGAGCCTACCTAAGATTGTCTCCCTCATCCCACCCCTCTTAAAAAAAAAAAAAATGCAGCAAGATCAGTACAACTGCACGGCCTCCTGCCTCAAGTTGGGGGAGCTTCCCTAAGAGCTACGTGGAGCCACGCTGGTGGGGGGCAACACTGGCTGGAGAATCAATATGTGTTATCAGAAGGAATGTGCAGGATACAATGGAAAGAGCATAATTTCTGAAGTCAGAAGGCATGAATCTGGAGACATCCGGTTCTACCAGTTACTAGCTATGTGATCCTGGACAAGCAATTTAATCTCCCTAAGACTCCTCTTCCTTGTCTGCACACTGCAGATACACCTGCTATTTCACAGGGGTTTTGAGAGAATTATACCAGGCCATCGAATATGAAAAGTGCCTTACACAGAGACTGGTGCTCGATTATGTTGCTTGTTTTTACTTTCCCCTGTGAGAGGGGAAAGACACAACCCTTCCCCCAAAAAGCCCAAATTGTTAACAAGTGGCTCAAGGCTGTCAGGCCAGAGGCACCTTCTCTAACCTCTTCCTCTAAAGAAAAGAAACTTCAAGAGTACAGGCCCCCCGAGATGCTCATCCTGGGTCAACTGCGACTCACCCTCGAGGATCTCCTGGCCCAGAGTAGGGGGCTGGGAGTCATCTGTGCGGAAGTCAGAGGTGTGTGCTGGGCTCAGGGACTCACTCTGCTGGGGGCTGGGGCTTGAGTTGGTGCTGCTGTCCACCTTGAGTTGATAGACATCAGACACAGAACTCTGGTTGCTATTTTCATCTGAAAAGCAAACACGACAAAGGCGACAGCTACGAGTGGCCGTTTTTCTTGAGAGCAACAGTACACAGCAGAGGGCCCGTGTCTCCTTAGGCAGCCGTGGGCACAACCAAATGATCGCTGCGCAGATGCCCCCTGAGCCAAAGGCAAACAAACAAAGGTAGAGCGAACTATCAACAGTCTAAGTTGAATAAATTAAACATTTTCAATTTCACAACATATATTCTAAGCACCAGATGCTGCCAGAATCTTTAAGTTTATGCAACATCTGTATTTCAGGAAGGTCAGCAGAGGCTTAGTAATCCCTTCTTTATTACCCACCAATTATAGTTTAGACCTGGTATTTTCTTATTGTCCAATGGAGGGGAGTGACGTAGCTGTGCCCTCAACCTTTCTCAACACAGGGTGTGTAGAAAATGCTAAAATCTGCCCAGCCATCTTGGAAGGTGGTGGTACCTGGAGGTGGTCATACAGGCCCTTCAGCAGCACAGGCTCCTCCTGACCACCTCGAGGACCAAGAAATTCCCACCTGGGAAGGTCTGTCTGAAGGCTGCAAGTCCCCACCTGACGTAAACACTCAGGAGTCAATAACTCCTTCCCCTCCCACACCTGCAGCCGGTCTCCAAATCTGATCCATCCCACTGCTCCGACATCACTTCCGGTCAGCCCTTCCTGCCCTGGCACCTTAGGGCAGGCCTCCTCCTCTCCGGCCTGGCCTCCCGCAGCGCCCCCCGACCGCCCTTCCTTCCGTCTCCTGTCCTCCCACCCGTAGGTCACACCATCGCCGGAGTGATCATTCTAAATCCTTCTGTGGTTCTCCGCTGCCCGAAGGATACAATTCAAACTCCGGGGCTTCCCTGGGGCAGGCACAGATGGCCCTATCACAACCTACAAAATCTTCTCTGCCCTCCAGGCTCACTGTCCGTGCTCTTCCACACGCAAGCCCTGGCTCCAGCCCTCGGCCTCACCGAAGCCCCGCCCACGCACAGGTGTCCCGTGGGACTTGCTCTTGCCGGTCTTCCGGGAAAGCCCCGCTCCACAGCACTATCGGCCCAAGCACCACCTCCTCCCTGAGCCCCGTGTCCCAGCTCCCTCGGGCGGAAATGACCACCTTCTCTATTACGCTCCTGTTGGATCCTACGCACACCTACACTCATCACTTTACACACCGATTTCCTCCCATTACACTCTGCGCAGGCCGGCTTTGTGGCTTCCTTGTCCTGGGATCTCCAGTGTGGTACACAGTACCTGGCACACAGCAGAAGTTCACTAAATGTCCACTGAATGAAAGGGATGGGATGGTGGCCAGACTGAGGAAACGGAGCTCCGTACGTCTCCCAGAGCTCTGTGATTACTGGACACCCCACACAGCTCGAGAGCCGTTCCCTTGTGTTCTCCTTCCTCTATCATACTCGCTGACCTTGGGGACTGGGGGAGAGGCAGGGAGGGGTTACCTGCACGTTCCCAGTCTTGTTCCAAAGGGAAAATCGTAAGCCCTTTCTAGTCTTTTCTCCTACAAAGACCAGGATCTTCTACGCTAAAATAGAAGCAGCATTTTACTAGAAAAGCGATAAAGCTCCATCACCTTTGAGCTTAGGCAAACACTTCTTCCCTGAGCATTGGCTTCCTTCGACAGGGCTGATGATCACTGCCTGCTTTACGTCACAGGCTGAGGTAGGATAAAAACAAGAAGCTCAAGTGCAAGTCCTTCTGAACAGCAGCCACCACGCAGGTGTGGAGGGAGTCCTGGGACTGCAGTGCCAACGCAGGCAGGACATTTACTGAAGACGGTTCAGGAGGTGGAACTTGGCTAAAAGTGGACAGGAGAGGCCCTGGCTTCGGGCGGCCTACTCCAAGGCACTGTCATCATAAAACATATCATGTAAAGAAAAGAGCTTCTGATCCAGAAAGCCTAACATGGGGTCTGTCACTTACTGGTCATGTACCTTGAGATACAGAACTTGAGCTCTCTGAGCCTCAGTTTCCCTAAATGGAAAATGAAGCTCCGATCATCTGCCTGGCAGGGTTGCTGTGAGGTTTAAATGAAAAGACTTGATGTAAAGTGCCAGCAAGATACCAGCAGAACAGCAGGCACTGAAGTGACACGTGGAACTATTCTTCCCGGTATTAATGGGTTCATCTAAGTGCTGCTGTTCCTGCAAGGAAGACATATGGATGCAACTCACCCTGGAATTCAAGAAGGAGAGAGGAATTGGCTGAGGCATCAGAGGGAAAGCCATTAGGTTCCCGGGCTGCTGAACTGTTCGATTTTGACTTTTCTTTCTAGAAAAGGAAAAAAAGAGGAATATGACAGAGCCAAGCAGGAGACCCACAGAGAGGGAGAAGGGTGCTAATGTGAGACACCACAGAGGTCTGGATTAGGACTGAACAGGAATAACGACAACAGTGTGAGAATTCAGGACCCAAGGAATAACAGAATCCTGGACAAGGTGCCTCCAAGCCTCAGTGTCTCTGCTCTGTCTCATGAAATGGATCCTGCCGGCGCTAATATCATGACTCAGAAGTGAGAGGCAGACACAAAGGCTTCTACTAGAGCTCCCGGTGGTTCTCTTCCTCTTTCTGCCCTGAGCAGAACGCTCTATCCCACCCTTCCCTATGTGGATGGAAGAGAAATGCAGAGTACTCCTTGGAGAAGGATTCTTGTTTTGGTAGCAGGAAAAAAGGGGAAAATGGGCCTCTGATTGGCCCCAGGAAGGAGTTGCTTTATATGTAATGCAAGCAGTGACAGGACAAAGGGGCCCTGCTGGCCTGATTACCGACCAATCAAGTCATCCATTCAGAACGATCACCCCATGGCTACCTCTGCCTATAACATCATTTCCTTCAAGCAGGATGTAGGTTACACACGTGGGGAAACACAGCGAGAAGGTAGGCACTAGCTGGCGAGGAAGGAGCCCAAAGGAAAGGAAATAAATCCATCCAAACATTTCCAAATGAGAGCAACCCAACAGCCAGAAGTTTACATCTGGGTAATCTCAAATTTACTCATTTATACTTTTTATACATGTCTATTTGTTATACATGCATTTAATTTTTGTTACTAACTCTCAAACCTCTCTGCAATGAATCAATTGCACACGTTCATGGACTGCTTTCCCTTCATTTTTTTCATATGCAGACATGATTTTAATGCAATCACCCTTCACACTTAACCACAGAAACTACATAAACACGATTTTTAAAAATGTATTTTTTAATTTAGAGAGAGCACATGCTTGAGTGAGGGGAGTGGCAGTGGGAGAGGGAGACAGAATCCCAAGCAGACCACACCGAGGAGCAGCGCCTAATGTGGGGCTCGATCTCACGACACTGCGATCATGACCCAAGCCGAAATCAAGAGTCCGACACCCAACCAACGGAGCCACCCAGGCATTCCACTGAAAACTTTTTTTTTTTTTTTAAGATTTTATTTATTTGACAGAGAGAAATACAGCGAGAGAGGGAACACAAGCAGAGGGAATGGTAGTGGGAGAAGCAGGCTTCCTGCCGAGCAGAGAGCCCGATGTGGGGCTCGATCCCAGGCCCCTGGGATCATGACCTGAGCCAAAGGCAGACACTTAACGACTGAGCCACCCAGGCGCCCCGAAAACTTTTTTTTTTTTTAAAGATTTATTTGACACAGAGAAAGAGAGAGATAGCAAGAGACAGAACACAAGCAGGGGGAGTGGGAGAGGAAGAAGCAGGCTTCCCGAGAGCCCAATGGGCTCCAACCCAGGACCCTGGGATCATGGCCTGAGCCGAAGGCAGACGCTTAATGACTGAGCCACCCAGGCACCTCTGTAAACTTCTAAATGTACACTGCGTGGAGTCTATGCCAATCTACTCTCTCATCAGTGAGGTCCCATTCAGTCGGATCCTTCCCACTTCTTCACCAATTTGATCATTTCCTATTTTCCTCATCTAGCAGGCCTATACTAGTACCCTCAAAGATGGCACATGGCACTCTAACATGGACCTCTGAAGGGCCTCAGCAAACTGAGAAAAGCCCTTGGGAGACACAAAGGGAGCTGGATCCTGGGCAGGGAGAATCTGAATTAGGAAAGGGCCAGGGGCTTACATGTGAGAAGTGCGTTAGGGTGGGGAGGGGCTTTCTACCAGTACCTTCCCACTCCCCATTCATATGCCCAAGAGATTTAAACTGCCTGATCTTTGGCCCTTGTGGGTAAAGGCACCACTAGAACCCGGATAGGGTGAAAAATCGAGGGTGGCTCCAGAGCTGCCCTTTCACCTACCAGCTCCCTGGGGCTGGCAGTGACCAGGAAGGATGGCAGCTGACAGATAAAGGTAGCACCCAGAAGACTGGTACTGGGGAGTTCCATGGGAGGGAGGGGAAGAGGGAGTAGGGGTGAGGGAAAGGCGGACTCCTGAAGCTCACCCAATGACCTAAATTCACTGGAGGAAGGAAAACCACAGCCTGGGCTTACGTCCTCCCTAGTTACGTATTGCTAGCCAAGGCAGCTCGGAGTCCCTAGGGGATAAAAAATAAGTGCACAGAAAAAACCAGCCAGACACTAGAAGAAACAAGCACCATTAAAGACAATAAAGAGAACAAGCTATACCAGAAGAAGGAGACTAAGAGGACACAAGAATTTAAATAAAAGAGTAAGTCTCAGGGTGCCTGGGTGGCTCAGGTGGATGAACGTCTGACTCTTGATTTTGGCTCAGGTCACGACCTCCGGGTGATGAGACTGAGCCCCTCACTGGGTTCCGGGCAGAGCATGGAGCCTGCTTAGGATTCTTTCTCTCCCTCTCCCCTCCGCCTCCCTACCCGGACAACTCATATGTTGCACTCTCTCTCTCTCTCAAAAAAAAAAAAAAGAAAAGATAAAGAATTTAAAACATAATAAATCTCCTCAGAAAGATAAGGATACTGGAAAGTTGTTTTGAAGAACCACTAATTGGAGGCACCTGGGTGGGTCAGTCATTGGGCGCCTGCCTTCGGCTCAGGTCATGATCCCAGGGTCCTGGGATCGAGCCCCACATCCGGCGGGAAGTCTGCTTCTCCCTCTCACACTCCCCCTGCTTGTGTTCCCTCTCTCACTGTGTCTCTCTTTGTCAAATAAATAAAATCTTGAAGAACCACCAATTGAGGAAATTTGGTATCATTAATGTAATTGTTGAAAATAAAAATGAAGTGACTGCGTCTAGTAGCAGAAATAGATAAAGCTGAAAACAAGCAAAAACTTGGTTGAGAAATCAGAATACATGAGAAAAGAATGAAAAGATGAAACAAATGAGAAGGAAGGAAAAATAAAGAAGCTAGATATGAACATCACAGGATTTTCTCACAGAAGTCCTGGGAGAGCAAAGACAGTGAAGAAATTCTAGAAGTTTCTAGGAATACAAGACCACCTAGGAAGAATCCAGAAGAATTAGAGTAACACTAGATTGTTCAATAGCAACATCAGAAGCACAACAATTGAGTAATACTTTCAAAATGCTGAAAGAAAACCTAGAATTTCAGATGTAGGTAAAATGATCAGTTAAACATAAAAATGAAACAAAGATATTTTCAGAAAGTTTTCTCCACAAAAGCTCTCTTTGACAAAACCTTTGAAGGATATGTTGCAGCAAGAAAAATGAATCTAGGAGAAAGCAATAATAAATAGGTGCAAAGAGTATGTAACTTGTAACATTTACTTTG
The DNA here is from genome assembly GCA_028646535.1 of Procyon lotor. NCBI lineage: Eukaryota > Metazoa > Chordata > Mammalia > Carnivora > Procyonidae > Procyon > Procyon lotor. The sequence goes on along the minus strand of CM053621.1, from coordinate 24,145,371 downwards.
TCTGACTAAGCAATGACTAAAACAAAAAACATCTGTAAAAACTGAAATATCTGAACTGAGCATCTGATCTGAAATTCCAGTCAAAACTAAGGACAGGGTAGGGATGGAAGTGGGGGAGGAGTGAAGGAGAAGTGGTTAAAAATATGTTATGGGTCTTACCAGGTTCCAAGAGTAAATGCAGACTTTGATAAACTTCATACACTGACAGGGAAGAATAGTAAGTATAAGTCTTATTAAGTCAGAAAGAGGCAATAAAAAAATGAAAACAGAATGCAGAACTTCCAAATCAGCAAAGAGAGAAAACAAGAGTATATTATGGCAAAAATCCTTGTCTATATTAATAGAATTTTTAGGTGGTCACACTTCCCCAGTTGTCCTGGCCGCTAGATGTCATACAAGCTATTACAAACACACATGGTAAATACATAGGGCCTGCGGCAATTTCCAGGAGACTGCTACCAAAATTCATGAAAATTCTATCTGCCCATCCTTCTATTCTCCTATATTAGAGCCTAAATGTGTAGAATGAATGGCTGGATCTTGACCTTGGACTACAAGGTCAAAACTGGAGCAGAGGAATGGGGAGTTACTTAATGGGTATATAGTTTAGTTTTGCAAGGTGAAGAAGCCTAGAGATTGCACAAGGTGAATGTACTTAATACCACCGAACTGTACACTTAAACATAAAAAAATACACTGTACACTTAAAAAATGGTTACGATGAGGGGCGCCTGGGTGGCTTAGTGGGTTAAAGCCTCTGCCTTCGGCTCAGGTCATGGTCTCAGGGGGCTCTCTGCTCAGCAGGGACCCAGCCCCCCTGCCCCCTGCCTCTCTGCCTGCTTGTAATCTGTCAAATAAATAAATAAAATCTTTAAAAATTTTTTTTTTAATTTAAAAAATGGTTAAGATGGTAAATTTTATGGTACGTTAAACTAAAATTAATAGTCATTACTCTCTAAAAAAGTTAAAAAAAAAAAAAAAAAAAAGGAGCGGAAAGCTTAGAAGAAACTTGGGCCCCTGGGGATTCCTGGAGCAGAACCACACCAGTTCTGGCCTACATGCTTCTAAGCACTAGCCATAGAGGACTAAGAAAATGAGTAAAATAAACTTCTTAAATCATTGCTATTTTTTTTTTTAAATCATTGCTATTTTGAGTTTTCTGTCACCAACAGTGAAACCTAATGCTATAAATAACATTTAAAGTTATTTATAATATATGTTATATATATTATATTAAGTATATATTAAATTTAATATATTAAATAATATATATAATATATAAAACCCAATAAACAAAAAACATGAAACCAGTGACAAAAGAGAATTTCAAGACACACTAACCAAACATAAATCAAAAGGAGACAGGGTAGAAATTGTAATATCAAATAAAGTCGAATTTGAGGAGAAAAAAGGTTTCAATATAAGGGACAAAGAAGGACATTATATACTGGTAAAATGAATGACAGGTCAAGATGACATCATAATAACACGAATACATCAAAAACAGTTTCAAACACAACATGACAAATGACTCATCAGCCATGAAGAAGCAAATATATCAACAATTTCACACACCCTCCTCAGAAACATAATAGGACACACAAAAAATAAGCAAAGATACACAGGATTTGGGTTAACATAATAAATGCTTCAATTGTTTAATTTCATACCTAGAGAGTATATTTGTTTTAATCACAAGTGAATGGTCCGAAAATCAATCATGTACCAGACAAGATCACAAAAAAGTCCCAATAATCCCAAAGAACTAATATCCTACCGATTCAATAAAATCAGTACACCAATTTTAAAAAGTTAAAAAATAATCTCACATATCTAGAAATTAAAAATCATTCTATTAGTGCTTGCTTTGGCAGCACATACACTCGAAAAGAAAAAGAAAAATCATTCTATTAAATCAACTTTGGACTAAAGAGGAAACCAAAGAGGAACTTTTGAAAAACTTAAACCTTAATTACACCATCAATGACATTTTGACATTCACATATGTCAGAATTTGGGAGAAGACTAAAGTGAAATGTATTTTATTTTTAACTAATCTCTACGCCCAACATGGGCCTCAAACTCATGACCTGAAATCAAAAGTCATATGTTCTATGGAGTGAGCCAGCCAGGTGCCCCAAAAGCGAAATATATTTTTAAAAAAAGAGGGGTGCCCACCTGACTCAGTTGGAGAAGCAAGTGAGTCTTGATCTTGGGGTTGTGAGTTCAAGCCCTATGCTGCGCTTAGAGATTACTTAAATAAATAAAATTTTTAAAGAATATAAAAAGGGGCACCTGGGTGGCTCATTTGATTAAGCATCTGCCTTCAGCTCAGGTTGTGATCCCAGGGTTCTGCGTTCAGGCCCTGCATCAGGTTCCTAGCTCAGTGAGGAGCCTGCTTCTCCCTCTTCCTCTGCCTACCATTCCCCCTGCTTGTGCTCTCTCTGTCAAATAAATAAGTAAAATCTTTAAAAAATAAATGAAAGAGAAAAAGAAAAAAAGTAAAAAAACAAACAAAAAACCTAGAGAAAAAGAGCTAAGTTCAATACAAGGCATTAGGAATAAAAACAATACAGTAAAACCCAATAAAACAAAAAAGGAAATCACAAAGGCAAAAACTAACAAAATAGAGAACAAAACAAACAAAAAAGATCAACAAAAATTACAACATTTTTTATTTTTTTAAAAGATTTTATTTGTTTATTTGACAGAGAGAGAGAGAGGGAGGGAGGGAGAGAGAGATGGCGCCTGCGTTCACACAAGCAGAGGGAGGAGCAGCCAGAGGGAGAGGGAGAAGCAGGGAGCCCAATGCAGGGTTCAATCCCAGGACCCTGGGATCAAGACCTCAGCAGAAGGCAGATGCTTAACCAACTGAGCCACCCAGGCGCCCCACGCCCATAACGTTTTTGTTTTTTTTTTAACAAGCCTGAGTGGCTTTTTTTTTTTTTAAAGTTTTATTTATTTGAGAGAAGGGAGAGAGGCAGAGAGAGGGGGAAGCAGGCTCCCCGCTGAGCAGGGAGCCCGATGCGGGGCTCGATCCCAGGACCCTGAGATCATGACCTGAGCTGAAGGCAGACGCTTAACCATCTGAGCCACCCAGGCACCCCCCATAACGTTTTTTAAACAGACTTTAGGAGAGACATTAAACCAGATCATATTCTAAAAAAAAACACAAATAACACGTGAAAAAGGTAAAATAATTACCAATATAACAGAGACTTTAAAGTACATAAGAATATCACAAATAACTACATACCAACACATGTGAAAACTCTGATCAGTGTTCAGGGTATTGCTGGCACCGGACAGACCAATTAATTCCTCATTACACAAGACCGAGTCATGCACTGCCAAAAGTTTAGCATTACTGGCCAACCAAAGAGTGCCCTACCTCATTTCTAAACACAACTGGGGAAATGAAGAAAGGGGAGGACCTAGCACTGAACCTTATTAAAGAACCAATGGCCAATTTGCAATGGATAAATTTCTAGGAAATACACGAAATGCAAAATAAATGCCAAAAATAGAGAAAACCTAAGTGAAATCACCATTAAAACCACCATGATGATAATCAACAACCCTCCACCGAAGGCCCCGAAAGTACTAAAGGTGACTTCTACCAAACTTTCTCATTTTATACCAGTTGTTCTAGAAATCAAAAGAGGAGAAGTTGCCTAATTTGTTTTAGGAGATGAATGTAATCTTAATACCATGACAAGGTAAAGGCAGCATACTAAAAGAAAATCTAGACCAATTTCACACAACACGAACCAGACGCAAATATCTTAAATGAAATATCTGTGAACTGAACACTACATTCTATGGAGGGGGAAGGAAGGCATATCCAAGTAGTTTCTGTCCGGCATACAAGAACGTAAAAGTTTCAACATCAAAAACTTTATTAATATAATTCACCATACTAATACATCATAGATTAGAGGAGGCAAATGGCATGAACACTTCAGTAAATGCAGGAAGGGAAGCTGAATAAACTCCGACATCTATTCATAATTTTTAATGAATCCTAGGAAACTAAAAAGAAAAGGGAATTTTTATTTTGATAAAGGCTATTTTCCGAAAAGCTACAGCGAGAGAGAATATTTGTCCTACTTAATATTAATACTAAATTTAGTATAATTTACTATAATAGTATAAATAAAAGTCACTTTGCCCATGACGAAATAAATAACAACAAAAGAGAATGGAGAGCTCAAAAACAGATCTAGATATGAATATGGCCCACAACAGAGATAACATCACAAATCAAGAGAGAAAGGACAGGTTATTTAGTAAATAGTATTAGGGCAAATAGCTCTCTGTGTAACGGAAAATTAAAATTAGATTCACATCTCCATCATTAAAAAAAATACAAAACATAACAGGAGATGGAGATGTTCTTTATGACCATGCAATGTAGAATAATTCTGAAACAAGACTCAAAAAGCAAAAACCTTAAGAAAAATTTGATTAATCTGACACAAAAAAAAACTAAAGGCCTTTTACTGACAAAGTTATCAGACAGCCAACATGTCAGACAGAGATATCTGTAAGGTAAAAATCTGACCGGAGCTTTCTGTATCTAGGATATCAACGGATCCAAGCAAATCAGAAAGGTAAAGACAGAAAACTCAATATAAAAATATGCAAAAGAAATCAGAGAAGGGCATATGTAAGTGGATAAAAAGGAAATCTGAATGGAAATCTTAAGAGATGAAATCATCCACCTAATGACAAGTAATCAGGGATATGTGAAATAATCAAGGGAGATCTAGCAGACTGGCAGGATTGATAGTACCATATGCCGAGGAAGTTGTAGAAATGGGAAGACCCTGGCACTCCTGAGGAGATAGACTAACTACACTGTGCAGCCCTTCCAGGGAGAGATTGGGCGACAGCTATTTCTTGGTTTTGTTTTGAAGATTTTATTTATTTGACACAGAGAGAAGCAGCAAGCAGAGAGAGAGGGAGAAGCAGGCTGCCCACTAAGGAGGGAGCCTGACCTGGGGCTTGATCCCAGGACCCCAGGATCATGACCTGAGCAGAAGGCAGATGCTTAGCCAACTGAGCCACCTTGGGCAGCAGTTATTAGAAACAGTCGGTATGTACACCCTTAACAGCAGTCCCACTCCTGGGCATCTGCCCCACAAATCATCCAGAAGAATGGTATAAGGGATCTCCACTGCAGTCGTCTGTGCTCCCAAAAAGCTGGAGGCAACACACAGAAACAGACCCGTACTCAGACACTGGAAATATGACAAAGTGGGGGGAGGGAATGCCTGGGTGGCTCAGTCGGTTGGGCATCTGCCTTCGGCTCAGATCATGGTCCCTCAGGGTCTTGGGATCAAGCCCTGTGTCCGGCTTCCTGCTCAGTGGGGAGCCTTGCTTCTTCACCTGCCACTTCCCCCGCTTGTGCTCTCTGTCACTCTCACAGATAAATAAATAAAATCTTAAAAAGAAAAAAAAAGAAAGAAAGAAAGATGACAAAGCTGGCTCTACAGAGTGGGAAGAAAAGAACAGTTTTTTTAGGGGCGCCTGGGTGGCTTAGTGGGTTGGGGCCTTTGCCTTTGGCTCGGGTCATGATCTCAGGGTCCTGGGATCGAGCCCCGCATCGGGCCCTCTGCTCAGCGGCGAACCTGCTTCCCCCTCTCTCTCTGCCTGCCTCTCTGCCTACTTGTGATCTCTCTCTGTCAAATAAATGGATAAAATCTTAAAAAAAAAAAAAAAAAAAAAGAACAGTTTTTTAAATAAATGGCACTGGGACAAATGCACATCCAAGTGGAAAAAAATGAAATCGGGTTCCTACTTCAAAATACACAAAAATCAATGCCAGGTGTGTTATAAAGGGAAACTGAATAATGAACTTGTAGAAGACTATATGGAAGATTATCTTTGCGGCCTCGAAGAAGAAGAATTTAAAACATTTCAAAGTACTAACTATAACGGAAAAGATTAATTATTTTGTCTACATTAAAATTAGCCACTTGTATGACTCAAGACAGCCTAAAGAAAGTGAAAAAGCAAGCTGTGGAATGGAAAAAGGTTTGCCTAGTATATAATCAATAAAGAATTTGTGTGTAAGAACACAGAATTCCTACACGTCATAAGGGAGAAACAATCAAATGGATTAAAGAGGCACTTCCTGAAACAGGAAATCTGAAAGGTCCAGTTCTAAACGCTGAAAAGGTGCTCATATTGTTAGTAATTACATACTTAGTCACCAAATTAAAATCACAAATATCTTTACATATAAATAACAATACCAACTGTTGATGAGGATTTGGAGTTATGAGAAGTCTCCTATTTCTGGTGGGAATACAGATTGGTACATCACTTTGAGAAACAGTTTGGCATTAGCTAGTATAGGTCAACATGTATATGCTAAGACCCAGCAATTCCACTCCTAGGAAGATATCCTAGGAAAACCCACGCATTTGCTGACCCATATACTGAATAAGAACATTCACAGGAGCATTATTCCTATTACCCCAAACTGGGAATAACCCTAATATCCATCTACAGGAGGATTAGAGAGGTAAATCATGGTACAGGCCTATAATAAAATTCCACATAGCACTGAAAAGGGACAAATGGCTCCAAAGACAACATGGACGAATTTTACAAACATAATACTGTGCAAAAAGAAGCAAGACACACAAAATAGATCATTTATGATGCTGTTTATATAAAGTTAAAAAAGGGTTTACAAACGAGCAGAGAAGTGATAAGACAAGCAAAAGTAGGAAAAAGACTTCCTGTGGTGAGGGAGGGGAAGCTGGGAAGAGTCAAGCAGAGGTCTCTGGGGAAGTTGGCAATGCTCTATTTTTTGACCTGGGTGATTTTTTAGCTTTATGTTTCCTCATTGCGCCATATATTTACATTTTATATGCTTTTCTGTATGTGTTTGAAAACAATTAGGGAAAAACAAGTTGGAGACAGTCTGGGTGTTTATCACTCGGGGAAGGTGTAAATAAATGTGGTCACTGCACGTAAGAGAATACAATGCAAGATTCAAAGGTGGTAACTCTATTTACAATTACAGAAACTTGGACGGTTCTCAAAAACAAGGTTGAACCAAAGAAAAGAAACAGAAGTTTTTAGCACAATGCTCTACAAATTTTAAGATATAAACACCACACAATGTTTAAGATATAAACACCACACCACAGCTACGTATTTTTCTTTCCTTCTCTTTTTAAAAATTTATTTATTTACTTGAGAGAGAAAGAGAGCAAGAGCATACGAGCAGGAGGGGGAAAAGGAAAGGGAGAAAGAATCTGATGCAGACCCCCACATGGGGCTGGATCTCACAACCCTGGGATCACAACCCAAGCGGAAACCAAGAATTGGACTCTCAACTGACTGCACCATCCATGTGCCCCAATGCTATGTATTTTTCAAGAATACTCTGCTATCCCCATAAACCCATGGAAGAGGAATTAGAAAAGTATGTATACATATAAAACACACATAATACACTATAGTGGATAGCTAATCAGGTACAGCAGGAGTTAACAAACTTTTTCTTACAGTGCCAGATAAATATTTTACGGTTTGCAGGAGTTTAGGTCTTACAGCAACCATTCAACTCTGCCATGACAACTCAAAAGCAGACACAGACAATGAGGAAACCAATGGGCATAGCCGTGTTCCAATAAAACCACATTGACAATCACAAGGAGCAGGCCTGGGCCGTGGTTCCCAAGCCTTAGAAAAAAGGAATGAGTTAAGAAAAGGGAATAAAGGGGTGAAATAAGAGAGAGAGGTTTTGCATGGATCAACCACACAGAGTGCCTGGAAGTACTTTCAACTCAACCTTGGGAAACAAATTCCTTTATAGTTAAGGGACAATGAAGGAAAGAACAAAAGGAAGTAAACAGTACCTTTTTGTTGTTTTGACTTTCTTCCACACTTACCTCCTTGCTGTCTGTCACAGGAACCCACTTAAATATCCTAAGGGACGTGTCACCCACGGTCACCCACTTTTTCTCCCTGGAAGAAAAACACTTCTTAAAACCCACAATGAAACAGATTTTTGTTCATAATGTGATTTTCTACTTCTCAGCAGATCATTCCTTCAAACTTTTTAAAATTTTTTAAATTTAAGTTTATTTTATTTCAGTCACGTCTGCATTCATCGTGGGGCTCAAACTCACAACCCCGACATCAAGGGGCACATGCTCTTCCAACTGAGCCAGCTAGGTGCCCTGAGCTCCTTCAATCTTAAATGTCTTCTAAACTTCCTTTCCATCAATTTATACTTATACCCTACCTTCCAGAAAGACTTCTCTATCAAATTCCTTTGGCTCTGAACCCCCTACTTGCCTTTTCTCAGTGTACCAAAGTCCTTTTTACCTCACAGACTACACCAACATTGAGTACCAGCACATTTCACACTCAGGTATCTACCTGCATTACTTCTTTATTTTCCAAAAAGTAATTCAATTCCACTGATATTTATAAAGCCCTATTACACAAGGCCCTACAGGAGATAAAGAATGTATAAGATACGATCCCACGTAACAGTACATAGGAATAAAAAACTAAGGACATCATCGTGACACGTGAAGGTGATAAGGAAGTTGAGAAGGCTGAAAAGACGGTAAGACTGGGCTATGGCATGGAAGGAGAATTCCTAGGACTTCTGTGGAGCTGTGGTTGAAACATGACTCCACTTAGAAATAATCGCTTGCCCAGGACAGGATGCTTCCAAGTCTTACACTGGTTTCTGAAAGAGGTGAAGACTGAGCCATGCAAAGACTGCTTTAAGGTTTTACCTTACAGAGAAAGTTACTTTTGAGATAAGCCTTAAAAAATTAAGCCTAAAAAAATTTCCATTTGGGGAAATTCAAGTGACATTTCTGAATAAGGAACAGGTTATGGACAAGCAGAGTTGGGGAGCCCGAAGTATGACTTCTGAACGTTTCAAGTCCAAATGTGCGGTTACAAAAAAGCAAAAATAAAAGTAACTGTTTTCGCTGCTGATAACTGATGGTGCTGTTCAGCAAACAGAAAAAAAGGGTGAACTATAGACTTAGGAAATTAAAATTAACTCCTGGACAGACCACTCCACTTCTTCCTTTAAGGAATATTATACATGACCTTGTGCTAGAGCCTGGGCACACAGGCAGCAAGATGTATAGACCTTAGCTTGAAAGGCCTCATTCCAATTGGAAACAGACATCAAACAACTCATTTCACAGTCACTTAATCATTAGGTTTGACCACATTAAACTGCCACTCCTGTTAAGTTAAAAAGCCCAACAGAGGAAATGTCTTATGATTCAATCTAATACAATCATGGAAAGTTCTACGAAGAATCTGATTTAAATTAGGGATCTTGAAAGGTGTCCCTTGAGAAAGCAATTTGTATGCAGAGCTACAAAGTTAACTAGGAGTTAACTAGACAAGGAGGAGGAAAGGGTAGAGGATGTCAGGTAGCATGTGGCTCCAGTTGAAAGATGACCAGAAACCCCCAGAAAGAGAGCAGTTTGAGCCAGTCTGGTGAGGAAGCAAGGACCACCTCTGGTCTTTAACCTAAGAGCAAAAAGAGGTCACTGAAGCATTGTTTCTATACCAGGGGAGTAATATTTACTCTTGAGAAAAGTAAAATCACTGACCGCAATGTGACAAATGGACTGGGTAATGGGGCAAGAGTTGAAGCAAGTTAAGAGTTCCAGGTGAGACAGGATGGTCATCTGGCCTACGCTGCTGGGGGGAGGGGAGGGGGGAGCGGTGGGCAGAGATGGCCAAAAGAGAAAGGTGTGATGATTCTTAGGTTTCGCCAAAAAACCCTAAGAGGATTAGATTTGGAGGTGGAAAAAATCATTAATTATTTAACTAATACGTAGGAGTCTCCACTACATATAAAACCCTTATATACAGGGGCACCTGGGTGGCTCAGTCGTTAAGCGGCTGCCTTCGGCTCAGGTCATGATCCCGGAGTCCTGGGATCGAGCCCCGCATTAGGCTCCCTGCTCTGTGGGAAACCTGCTTCTCCCACTACCATTCCCTCTGCTT